>CM066032.1:373960203-375160203 GCA_033557465.1 Ichthyophis bannanicus | reverse complement strand
ATGCTAACTGCAGACAGTCTGCTAGACCAGGGGTGGGCAAGTCCGGTCCTGGAGAGCTGCAGACCAGTCAGGTTTTCATGATGTCCCTAATGAATATTCATGAGATCTATTTGCATCCACTGCCTTCTATTGTATGGAAATAGGTCCATGAATATTCATTAGGGACATTATGAAAACTTGACTGGTCTGCAGTTCTCCAGGACCAGACTTGCCCATCCCTGCGCTAGACAGTCCATAGCACATGTTCCCAGAGGAACCATGTGTACTCAGAGATGGGATGTAAGCACAAACACCAAGCAGGTATCTCAGTGATTGGGCCCCAAAACAGGAAACACACAGATATCACATGTGGGAACCTAGACATGCCATGGTCACTGCTCAGTCAGAGTGAGAGTGACCTCCCAGCATGACATGCTGTGGCCACACTGTCCATGCAGGTGGTGGTCAGGCACTACAATGTCCCAGCCTTTGCCCCACACCTTGTGCAGATGCATCCTGCACAGTCCGCACTATCCAGGCCATGCCCACAATACCTTGCTCCTCATTATGCACATTGGCAGGCTAACGCTGGAAACAGTGTAAGCACTGTGGATCCAGTGAGGAGTTGGCAGCCACAAAACCATAAATAGACATACACACACTCCCACACCTATTTCAGCATTGTGCAAAGATAGGGGTGGTTGGCAGCCCTGCCTGCCACACTTGTCCTGAGCACAGTGCAGGCATTGCTAAGGTATGCAGGTGCTAGTAGTAGTGCTTTGGTGGTAACTGCTGCTCCATACGGGGCCCAACTGCCTGACTCTCCATGAGGGTGTGGGTGTGGGTGTTTGTGCCCCTGTTGGCCGATGCTCTAGGGAGTGCACATGTTTATGTTGTATGTGTTATGTAGGGTAAAATGGTCTGCAGGAGCCACAGCTGGGACTTGAACCTGTGACCTTCTACCCCAGAACACACTGGCTGTGTATACTGTACCATACTGTTGCCACAGAAGCAGGTCAGTCCCAGGGGATACCATGACTGTTCATCAGACAGACCTTGTCTGTTGCATGCATGCCACCCCCCCCCCCCCTGAACAGGGCTTGGCCTTGGTCCACTCTGGGCAGCTGCCTCTGCCCCATTCCCCACCATGCTGACATGCCCATATGCTGGTGGTGTGCAGTCCCAGGCCATCCAGTGTGCAGGTAGGCGGCTGCCTAGGGTGTGGGGGGTCTTGGGTAGGGGTGCCTACATAGTCATCCACACTTCCCCCGGCACTGCCTGCCAATGTTATGTGCCTTATGGGGTACCTGCTGGGTACTGTCCCCTGAATGTGACACTGTGGGACACAGACTCCTGGGCATGTTTGACCTTGGTCAGTTGCTGTCTTGCTGATCTCCAGTGTCTGCGTTCTTGTCTGCCACCTAGGTATCTGCCTAGTCCACCCTGTGCCCTAGCTGCCTCACTGCATGTCCAGCCTGCAGCCCCCTATGCCCCATTTGCAGCATCACCATAGTGGCCTTTCGTACTTGGGCACTATGCTGTTGCTGCACATGTAGCACCACTATCACCTTTCTTGGACTCCCTGCCTATGCTGTACATTGCTGACACTGAAATAGTTTCTCTCTCCTTCAAATGTGCATCTAACGACAGGTTTTCATTCTCGGTGATGTTCAGCCCTTCAGTTCTCTGCGTTAGTGTAGCAGGAGCCTCTCCCCACCCACTGACCCTTTCTCTCCGCCCTCTGTAGGTCTTACTGCAGCCGGTGACGTTAAGGAGTGTTAAGTAACGCTAACGCACGCACATGTTACTTAATGCAGCTGCTGTTACGTTACTGCAGTTTAGTAAACATACCCCTATATCAAACACTTTGGAAACATCACATAATTTCAACCACAGGAAACAGCTCAAATGCCTCTCAACCTCTATACATTTGGATATTTTGTACATAGTTTATTTATTTATTTAACATTTCTTATATACCACCTTTCATGATATCAAGGCCATTTACATTGAACAGGGCATTATAACTTGGAGATAATTATTTTACAGGGAACATGGGCAATGGAGGGTTAAGTGGCTTGTCCAAAACCACAAGGGGCACCTGTGGGACTAGAAACCCCAGTCCTTCCAGCCCAAGATTGCTGTCCTCTAGTGGGATTGGAACCCTGATCTTCCGGCCTGAAGTAACTTGCCCTGGCCACTCCTCCCTGCACATAGTTCATATTGCGATAACCCCTTCTAACCTTGGTGTTATATGATCCTTTGCAATATCTCCCTGCATGCACCCCTTCCCTCGTTCCATGTAACCTTTTTAGTTGTATTGTAAACTGTTTTGATTTAAGGATAAATGGTATAAAAACCCATTTAAATAAATAAATAAAACAGAATAGACACCCAGGAAGGAGTAGATAACATGAGGAGGATCTAGCTAAGCTTGACGAATGGTCTAGAATTTGGCAGCTGAAATTTAGTGCTAAAAAATGCAGGGTCATGCATTTGGGCTACAAAAATCCAAAGGAGTTGTACTTTGTAGGGGGTGAAGTACATCTGTCCACAAAAGAAGAGCGGACCTGGGCGTAATTGTATCTTGCGATCTTAAAGTAGCTAAACAGGTAGAAATGTTGACTGCAAAAGCTAGAAGGATGCATGGGTATATAGGAAGAGGAATGGCCAGCAGAAAAAAGGAGGTGATAATGCCTCTGTATAAGTCTCTGGTGCAACCTCATTTGGAGTATTGTGTGCAATTTTGGAGACCACATTTTCAAAAGGATATAAGCAAGTTTGGAGTCTGTGCAGAGGGTGGCTGCTAAATGGTTAGTGGTCTTCCTTATGAAGCATATAAAGACAGGCTTAAAGATCTTAATATGTATATTTTAGAGGAAAGGCTGGATAGGGGCAATATGATAGAGACATTTAAATACCTCCATGGCATAAATGAACAGGAGAATCTCTTTCAATTGAAGGCAAGTGCTGCTATGAGGGGATATAGGATGAGAGTGAAAGGGGATGGACTCAGGAGTAATATGTGGAAATATTTGTTAACGGAAAGAGTGGTAGATGTGTGGGATAGTCTCTCAGTGGAGGTGGTGGACACGAGGACAGTATCTGAATTCAAAAAAAGCATGAGACAAACACAGAGAATCTCTAAAGGTAAAAAGGAGACTATTATAGTTGATATGGAAGGGTAGACTTAATAGGCCATGTGTTTTTTTTTCTGCCATCTTGTTTCTATGTCTCTATAAGTGTCTCAAAAGTGATTTCATATGCTTCTGTCCATTAAATGGAACTAGCTGGAATTTTTCTTAGCTGTTTCAGTCAGTTTATGTAATAGAGCTACTAATGTGCAAATCCTTGTACAAAATTTCGGCAATAGCTGGGAAAGCCAAGAAACCATTCTACTTTAGTGGCTATTTTTAGTATTACCCACAGAGCAAGTGCATTAGTTTTTGTCTGGATCAACCTTGATTTCTTCAGAAAAGTGGAAGGTAATTTTATAAGGGGCACCTAGTTAAACACATTTGAGGCATATATGTCTTTATAAAATGCCAGTATAAATGGCATAATGTGTTCCTACATTTCAAAAGTGGACATTTATATCAATCATAAAGCTGCTGTAGCAGCATAGAAACATGACGGCAGAAAAAGACCACTTGGCTTATCTAGTCTGCCCTTCCATATCACCCACTACAGGAGTCCCGTGGAAACATAGAAACATAGATGTCCTTGCTTATTTTTTAGAAATACATGCATAAATTTTACTATTTTATAATCTATATGCATACTTGAACACTCTGCTCATACTCTACTCAAACTCCATTCATGTGCATGCCCACCAGCAAAGTAAATGTTCTACGAATTCAGCTGAGAAAATCAGTATATGATCTAAATAAAGCCGTAATACTGCATCTCAAATACATAACTGAAAACACTGTTTGCATAAGTCTAGAAAATGACTGGAGCATTGCAAAGGCCAAAAGGCATATGAGTTCACTCATAAAAACTGAAAGGTGTTGTTATAGCTGTCTCATGCCCATCTAGAAAGAACTTGAGGTCAGATCCAGGGATGAGAAAGATACTTTTTCCAGAATGTCCAAGGATTCATCTATTCTGGTTAAAAGGGATGTGTCTTTGACAGTGCTTGAGTTTAATTTATTTATTTATTTTATTTTATTTATTTCAGTTTTTTATATACCGCACTATTTATAATCAGCGCGGTTTACAGATGAACACAAAGACCAGAACAACAGGC
This sequence comes from Ichthyophis bannanicus, assembly GCA_033557465.1. Classification (NCBI taxonomy): domain Eukaryota; kingdom Metazoa; phylum Chordata; class Amphibia; order Gymnophiona; family Ichthyophiidae; genus Ichthyophis; species Ichthyophis bannanicus. The sequence goes on along the minus strand of CM066032.1, from coordinate 375,155,975 downwards.
TGTTCGGTATTACATATAACAGGAGTATAAACTTGGATAACATGGGAGAACTTCCATCTTTTTTCTGTATCATGACTGCTCTCAAAGTCCATGGGCTACCACATTTCTGGGGATAACACTGCTTGGCTCATGCTTACATTCACATTGAGGAGTAATAATAATATTCGGGGTTGAAATGTGCCAGAATGAGAAAAAGCTGCACTATGATTTTGGTGAGTCTATAAGTGTAAACATGCCCATGAACAGATCAGAAGCCATTAATTGAGCATCTCAGATAGCAATTTCTTGAATGCTGAATACCTTTTTTAGTCTATATCAGTGATTTTCAGCCCTTTTCCATCTCGCAGAACACTGATAAGGCACTAAAATTGTTAAGGCACACCATCCATTTTTTAAGGATATATTTTATCATTTAAAACAGAGTATTATGATTGTGTTTAAAGTTCAATAACTAAAATTTTAATCATTGTGTTATTTTTTAAAAAATACAGTTGTGGCCAACATTTTGGCACCTGTGCAGTTCAACCCCTTAATGTTCTATATTTCCTAAGAAAAAGTGCCCAGTGACACACAAAAGAATCAAATAAAACAAGACTAATTAAAAAGGGAAATAGTAAGAAATAGTATAAAACCTGGGACATTGCCAGGACATGATTATCCTCAAATTAAGGTGAAAACCCCACAACCACTCACTAATAGTCTGCCTATCTAAATAAGACAAATCTATCCATTTCTAATTTTTTTGAGAGGTCTCCCTCTCCCATAGTAGGCCCTCCTTTTAATCAAATTTATAAAAGGCTAAATAGCCTAAAAACACTCCAAGGGAAGACACATGAATGTGCCCCCTCAGCTATCCTTTAACTGAAAAGATGCATATCCTTAACTCTCCATGTCAGAATTATTTTAAACTATCGTATTAATAAACTTAGCTTGACGATTTAAGATTCCTCGTCGTAAGTGGTCAGACTTTATCATTCATGTGAACAGCATTGGAGAAACTTCATGTCAATTTGAGAATATACAGGGTGGCCCAAAAAAAGTGAGAACATCTCTTAGCATATAAAAAATCAAAAAGACAGATGTAAACGATTGACAAATTAAAAAAACAAAGATGGCGATCAGAAATTGTTGAAATAAAGTTATATAGCTAAAAAAGGTAAATAAGTAAACTATTTAAGCTTTTAATTTATGAGATGTTCTCACTTTTATTTGGGCCACCCTGTATATGTGGTGATTCCTCTGGGCTTTATTGTGGTTAGGGCACGATTATCGGCACACTTATAAACAATTTAAAAACGTTTGAACAGAAGAACTACATTTATTTATTTATTTATTTAACAGTTCTTCTATACCGCTCTATTTTAGATCAGAGCGGTTTACATTTAACATCAACTATACAACACAGGCACTTTGAGTTGTATTTACAATAAACAGGGAGATCAACTTGGAAATAACTGGGGGGAAACTATGTATATTGTGTAATTATTAACATTGTATTACACTGGTACCTGATTTCAGGCAGAACATATCTACATCTTATTTACACTGGGAGTCTGAATTCTAGTTCAGAGGGTACTTCTTAGAGATCGGTTGGTTATCCTTTTTCATGCTGAGTCTGCTTGTTTAGTTGGGGTGAGTGATTGTCTGAGGGGCAATAAGTATGCAATAAGGGGCAATAAGGGGCAATAAGTATTACATTCCCATTGCAGTAAAATTAGACACACCAGTGATCAATTGTCAGTGCTCACATGACTTGAATCAACCAATGAATGATGGCTCTAATGTATAAAATGGCAATATTCACTCTCTGTTCCATTTTCACAATGGTGAAGATGAGAGAGCTGCCTGAGACCATCTAAGAAGTCATTACTACCAAACGTCAAACTTCAAAGGGGTACAAGGCCATCTCCAAGACCTTGGGATTCCTGTGGCTACAGTTTGCAATGTTATTAAGAGGATTTCTGCTCATGGAACTGTCAAGAACCTCCCAGGATGTGGTGGGAGGAGGAAAATTAATCCAAAAGGTCTTCAAAGGTTAATGTAAATTGTTGGAAAAACACCACGTACAATATCCAAAGAGCTTAAGGCTGACCTGTAGCAATCTTGAGTGGTGACTTCAGCCCACACCATACACTGCACACTAAACAAAGAAGGACTTCATGAGCAAAGGCCAAGCAGGACACTACTGCTCAAAGACAGACATAGAAAGGCACACCTGATCTTTGCCCAAACCCACCTTGAAAAACCACAATTCTTCTGAGAAAATATTCTGTGGACCGATGAAACCAAACTTGAGCTCTTTGGCATTGCAGACCAGTGATACATTTAGAGTCAAAAAAATGAATTTTATAAGGAAAAAAACCACCCTTCCTACTGTTAAATATGGTGGAGGTTCCATAATGTTATGGGGCTGTTTTGTTGCATCATGAACTGGAGCCTGGAATGTATTAAAAGAATCATGAAGTCAGAGGACTACTGAGATATTTTGTATCAAAATATGCTACCTAGTGTAAGAAAGCTAGGTCTGAGTTGAAGGTCACGGGCCATCCAGCAGGACAATGACCCAAAACATACATACAAAAGTACAAAAGAATGGTTAAAAAGGGACAAATGGACTGTTTTAAACTCCAGTTGGTGGAGGAGAGATGGTAAGGAAATCCACAGTACTACCTCTTAACTTTCGAAAGGAAGACTATGATAAAATGAGGAAAATAGTTAAGAAAAAACTAAGGAGTATGTTTACTAAACAGTGCTAATGTCGCAGTGGCAACGTTATCGCGTGATACGTGATGTTATCGCGTGATAAAGTAGCATTATCGCGCGATAACATTATGTTTCGCGCTATAACGTCTCCAGCGGCGTTAAGGCACACAGAGGGTGGAGTAAGTGTCTCCAGAGGGCGGAGAGAAGGGGGTCAATGGGCGGGGAGTGGGCGGGGAGAGGCTCCAGGTACACTAACACCGGTATTTTAAGACCAGAATATTACCGTGCTTGAAAACCTGGCGTTAGAGGCACAATTGCAGGAAAGAGAAACCATTTCAGTCAGCAATGTACAGCAAAGGCAGGGAGACCAAGTAAAGTGATAGTAGTGATACATGTGTAGCAACAGCATAGTGCCCAAGTACGAAAGGGCACTACGGTGAGGCTGCAAATGGGGGACAGGGGGCTGCAGGTGGGACATGCAGTGGGGCAGCTGGGGCACAGGGTGGACTAGGCAGATGCCTAGGTGGCACATAGGAACGCAGAAACCGCAAATCAGCAAGCCAGCCACTGACCAAGATCAAACATGCCCACAAGTGTGTGTCCCACAGTGTCCCTGGGGACAGTACCCAGCAGGTACCCCAAAGGGCACATAACATTGACAGGCAGTGCCGGGGGAAGCGCGGATGTCTATGTAGGAACCCCTAACCCAGATCCCACACCATAGGCAGCTGCCTACAGACACACTGGATGGCCTGGGACTGTGCACCTCCAGCACCACCGGCATAAGGGCATGTCAGCATGGTGGGGGAGGGGTGCTGGTGGTGGAGGGGGCAGTGGCAGCTGCCCACAGCAGACCAAGGCCAAGCCCTGTTTAAGTGGGTGGCGTGCAGTGCAACAGACAAGGTCTGTCTGAAGAACAGTCATGGTATCCCCAGGAAATGACCTACCACTGTGGCAACAGTTTGGTGCAGACACACAGCCAGTGTGTTCAGGGGCAGAAGGTCACAGGTTCAAGTTCCAGCTGTGGCTTCTGCAGACCTTGACCCTATATTTTACCCTACATACCACATACACCATAAACATGTGCACACCCTAGAGCAGCGGCCAACAGGGGCACAAACAGCCACACCCACAGGCCCCACTATCCATATACTCATGGAGAGTCAGGCTTTTGGGCCCTGCATGGAGCAGCAGCTACCACTACTACCACCTGCATACTTTAGCAATGCCGTCATAAACATGGAAACACGCTCCATATATATCAAAAGGTTGCTATGATGAATGTCAGATAACAGATCCTACATTTAACACAAATTGTTAACAGAGATTCATCATAGCAACCTTTCTGATATATGTGGAATGTGTTTCCTTTCTGTTTGTTTTCTGACAGTTTACCACCCCGGAGAGTGACCATAACATATGCTCCCTTTCTTTGGTTTGTCTGGGTGGGTAGGTGGCTCAGTGGTTTGGTATGGGTGTCAGTGAGTTGTGTTTGGGCTCTTCAGTGTACTGGTTCAATTCTCTTGTACTCCTTTTTGGATTCCTTGCCCTTTTTGCCCTTATACACACACCATTCACACAGCTGGCCCTTCAGACCGACCCCTGGCGCCCTTTCCATTGCCGTTGTTTACTCCTCTGCATGCTGTGTTTAGTGTACACCATTTCATGGTGTGTGTGCATGTGTTAACTGTGGCTCATGTCCCCATTACAGACTGCGATATCAGCTGCTTGTGGTCTATGGCCTTACACCTACGGCTCCGTTTCTCATGCGGCACCAAGTCTGCACATCCCTCAGTGTGTCTTCTACTGTCTGCGCGCCTTAGATTGCAACCCCTTTTGGACGCGCTGCTGCTTCCCATCAGCTGTGATGTTCACATGCGGTGGGTTCATGGCGCACTGTACTGCACGTTATGTGCCTTGTAACGCGCGTTACCTGACACGGCTTGCTTTAACGGTGTACCGCCCACTCCTTTATATGGGCATCCGTAACATTACCGGGGAAATTAAAGATGGTAACATTACCGCGGTTTAGTAAACATACCCCTATGTCTATTTTTAGTTTGTTTTCATTTAATAGTCTATATAATCCCTGATTTTTCATTTTTGGTTCCTTTTTTTGTTTAAGAAAACTCTACGAATGTAGAACTTCTCTCTTCTGCAGATAAACTGGAAACCCAAATCATTTTCAATTCAGTAGAAAATATTTTCATATAATTTACACACTAAACTGACCTTTTGCAGCAATTAATGTAGTATTTCCCCTTACCACTTTGAAGCAATTCTTTTAAGAGCATTTCCTTATTTAAAATATAGATTCTGAATTGCCAAATGAAACCCTGAACTAGCTCAAAACAGCAGATTTCATACACAACACACTTGTAAAAGAAAAGCCAGCTAAAGTAAACACCTTGGATGTGGGAGGACTGGCCTAGTGCTTAGGGCAAGGTACCACAGACCAGAAGGTCAGTGGTTCAAACCCTACTAGAGGACAGCAACCTTGGGCCAGAAGGACTGGGGTTTCTAGTCCCACAGGTGCTCCTTGTGGTCTTGGGCAAGCCACTTAACCCTCCATTGCCCATGTTCCCTGCAAGTATGTGCCTCATATCCCCCCAACTGCCTTGACCCAGTGAAAAGCAGAATATAAATGCAGCTAAATAAATAAAGTCTTTCATGGGAATGAATGCACCACTTCCCTTTTTGCATTATAAGACCTCACCATGCTATGCAGAGAGCATTGCAACATAAAACTAGCCATTAGTGAAATGTTTGATTTTAGGCCACCAGTAATGGCATGACATAATGATGGAAAGTGCTAGCACATTTTAACATGCTCTTCTAGCCTAGTAGTTAGAGCACTGGCTTAGTAACCAAGAAGCCAGTGTTTGATGCCCACTAGTACTACTTATAACCTTGGGCAAATCCCTTAACCCTCCATTGCCTTGGAAAAAACCCTGGCATTCTACTTCTACTCACACTGCTGGGTTGCTAGGAGTCAGCATTGACTTGAAGGCAAGCATTGCATTTCAGCTTCAGAATGAAGTATCATTAAAAAGATGGAGTATAGGGATATACAGTAAAAGGAAATACTGAATGTGGGGTATGGTGCTTGTCTGTAAGTAATTGGATTGCTTTTTATCTGACCACATGAAATCTTTCTGGGGCATACTTGCCTAGGAAATGGTTTATTTTCATTTTCTATTCATAGAAACAGAGAAAATAACAGCAGATAAAAACCATACGGCTTATCCAGTCTGCCTATTCACATCAGCCACTAAGATATGCAATGCCTTCCTCCTTCTCAGAGACCATCTGTGCTCATCCCATGCTTTCTTAAATTCAGATTCTGCCCTCATTTCTACCACCTCCACTGGAAGGCTGTTTCACCTATCTACAATCCTTTCTGTAAAGAAATATTGCTTTAGATTACACTTGAGTCTAGCCTCTTTCACCCTCATCCTGGAAATCACCTTTTTGGATCTTTTCTTTTTTCATTTCTTCTCTCAGATGTCCCTACCTAGGTGAACAATCAATATGAATAGAATGCACTTACAAACTTAGGAAAGAACAACCGAAACTACAGTTACACGATGCAAGGTTCTACATTAGGAACTAATACCAAGGAAAAAGATTTAGGCGTCATTGTTGAAACCCTCCACCCAGTGTGCAGCGGCAGCCAAGAAAGCAAATCGAATGCTAGGAATCATAAGGAAAGGAATGGAGAATAAATCCAAGGATATTATAATGCCTCTGTATCGTTATGTGCACTTCTGGTCACCATAGCTTAAAAGAGATAGCAGAACTAGAAAAGGTACAGAGAAGAGCGACCAAAATAGTAAAGGGGATGGGGGATACCCCTATGAGGAAAGACTTAAAAGGTTAGAGCTCTTCAACTTGGCAAAAAGACAGCTGAGGGGAGATACAGTATAATAGAGGTCTATAAAATAATAAATGGAGTGGAACGGGTAAACATAGATTGGTTGTTTACTGCTTCAAAAGGTAGAAAGACTAGGGGACATACAATGAAGCTGCAAAATAGCTCATTTAAGACTAAGAGGAAAAAATATTTTTCACTCAAAGTATAATCAAACTCTGGAATTTGTTACTCGAGTATGTAGTAAAAGCTGTTGGTGTAGCTGGATTTAAAAAAGATTCAGACAAGTTCCTGGAAGAAATGTCCATAAGCCATTGTTAAAGAGGACCTGGGATATCCATTACTTACCCCTGGGATAAGCAATGTGGAATCTGTGTACCCTTTTGGGAACCTGACAGGTACTTGTGACCTGGATTGGCTGCTGTTGGAAACAAGATACCGGGCTTGATGGACCCTTGATTTGACCCAATATGGTATCTCTTAGGTTCCTATGATAATTGCATGCCCTGTCTCTCCTCATGAACTGCCTGAATCTGTACTCATTTCTATACACTTTTCTCAGCTTGTATATGTAAAATAGAACTTCCTCTACAGACACACCAGGTCCAGGTTTTAAAAGGCTTCATTTGCCCCCCCTCCCCCCATCCTCTCTTTTTTTTCTGGCTTTAGAGAACAAGTCTCTCAGGATAGTCAGGATTTGCTGGTTAGCAACTGTCATGACAGAAGTATGACATCAGTGGTTTAATCGCAAATTCAGAATTGCTGACCCTCTCGCTTACATCCATCCTGCTAGCCACATCCATACATGTAATCGTGTCCACCCCTGAGCACTCGCTACAAAGCTGAATTTCACCCAAAGTGTTAGAGAAAATGTTGATAATGTAAGGAAGATGTTTTTGTCTTATTGGAGGGGGAGGAGGAGATGTTATCTATGATCCAGTGCATGGTTGGGAAGATGAACTGAAGCTTTGATGGCCTGTGTGCACACAGTAGGGTGACTGTGTTGCCATCAGCATACGTAAGTCAGGCAATGTGTAACAACAGCATACTGCAACCACTGAGCGCAGCAGTTTTCAGAGTCAAGGCTGAAGTGTCAGTACCAGCCTATTTCTTACAGCTCATTTACCACTGTTTCCTGTTTCCTTCACTTTTTTCAACCTGTTCATGTAATAATACTGCCAACTAATACTACCATTGTTAGAGTTAAAAATCCACCTTCATATTGTTTTCTCTTTGAATCGCAAATACGTCAACAGCTGGAAACTTGTAAATATATATAGTTTTGAAATATATATACAATGTATAATACTGAGCTATATTAGCTTTCGGACCTTAGAGGTAGAGAGACTTGTAAAGCAAAGGTATTAGTTGCTCCATGTGAATCTTCAGCCTTGCACCACCTTCTGTAATAACTTTCAGGTCCCTGGACTTCCCACAGAGATTTTGATAATTAAACATGATCAATCCCACAGCATACCTCCAAGAACAGTCCTATAGAAATGCAGACTTGGCCATCACACTTTTAAACATTAAGCTTTGTTTTGTCTATATATATGTGTATGTTCGTTGTTTATTGTAAACCGCACTGATGCTGAATAGCGCGGTATAAAAGAGACTTTAAATAAATATATATGTAAGGAGGGCAATTTCCAAAAGCTGGGTAAATGGCCTATTTGAAAAATATCCACCCTCTGCGCAAGTAAAAGTATTCACCGATGGTTCTTTAAGTTTGTGTGGTTGTCAGGACTTACTGTTTTGCTTTGATTGCGGTTCTTCTTTGCTGCCTCCCCCTCCCCGAAACTGCCATCCTAGACAACCATCCAGTTTGCCTAAAGGTTAAGTCAGCTGTAATGTTCTGGTGGTTTTGTCTAACCTTGCATTGCTTTCAATCTGGCCCGTGACCATTGTTGCCATTTCCGCAGTTTTCCTGCCCAACTGCGTGACTTTTTTTGCCTGAGTCATTAATTGCAGGTTGTGGTTTTTTGGGCTATTGCCTGTGCTGCTTTGGGTGAGAAAAACACAGAAATGGAGCAAATATAATAATAAACATAAACATAAAAGGGTCCATCTGGTATCTTCTGTGTTGGTCCCGCCTGAGGCAGGCTCAAAGAAAGCCACAGCATAATGTGAGCCCTTGGCTGCATCTCACTGATCAGATTAGAGTTCTGGCCAATAAGATGCAAAAAAGTGGGCAGCAATGTCCCCTCCATTCCCGAGTGCTTTATGATGTCACTTGAGGGAGGCATGCCTATGTTGCAAAGGACTATGATGTCACCTGCTGACATCAGGGATTATGGCTAGAGGAGGTTGCTACTTTGAGCTAGTTTTCACTGAGCACTGGGCTGGAAATTTGGGATTTATCTGGCAACCCTGTATGTAACGATCACCTTGCAAATCTGGTTTTCGAGATATCCACAGTAAATATATGTGAGGTGTATTTGCATGCACTTCCTCCAAAGTATGCAACTTTGTCATGCATACTAAATATGGATACCCTAAAAACTAGATTGGTCTGATAGTATCTGATGACCAGACAGAGAGCCACTGCTCTAAAGTTTACTGCTCTGAGGCAGTGATTTGCCAATAAAGTCTATAAAGCCACATAACACATCTCATTTGCAGGTTAACTAAAATATATAAACTTCTTTTTTTTTTTTTTTTTATTGAAAGGCTTCCAAAGAATACATAGAATCATAAACCACAAAGATCTTCAAAGAAGATGCAACAGTAATAACATAACTTCAGATCACAGCAACATTCAACAATATGCCTTCATTTTTGCAGTTTTAAAATAAGGAAACGGGGAACAGTAACCCCCCAACCACCCTTTCTCCCCCCCCCCGAAACCTCCCTAGCCCAGGACCCCCCTCCCACCCAACCTCCCAACCCCCCCCCAACTATGGCTTGCTAGTGTTCAAGCACGGGAAGGTGGTGAGCAAAAGACACACCCAGGGGGCGAGCTCCCTTTAAAGTTTGCATATTCCCCCCCTCTTATCCAGCACAGTCACGCACCATAACGAGAGACAAAGGGAGCCCACACCAACTCAAAGCGCGCCAGGCGCATCCTACTGACCGCTACCCCTCGCTCCATGGCATACATATCCCACATCCGTTCCAGCCAAGCCTGAAAGGAGGGGGCCAAGGCACGCTTCCAGGCTGCTGCAAGGGATAACCTAGCTGCATTCAGGCCATGGCGAAGTAAAGCAAGCTGCAGAGCCCGTGCACCCGGTACCGAGGCCCCAAACAGGAAAATCCTCGGGTCTCAAGGGACACTCACTCCCAAAAGCAATTGCATCCGGAATTGTATACCCCTCCAAAAGGCGCGAATGTGGGGGCAATCCCACCAAATGTGCCCTAGGGTACCCCGTTGCCCACAGTGACGCCAGCAGAGGTCCACCGCCCCAGGATATATGCACGCGATCCGCGCCGGAGTCATGTACCAACGGTACAATATTTTATAATTAGTTTCACGGGCATTAATCGCTACCGCACTCTTCCACAAGTGAGTTTCCACCCTTTCCCACTGCTGCTCAGTATAGGAGAGGTTCAAGTCGGAGTTCCAAAGTTCCCTGTGTCTGGTAGAACACGATTGAGATCCCTGCAAATGGGCATACAAGGTCGCCACGAGCCCCTCACAGTAACGTTCCAAATCTGTCAGGGCCCGAGCAACCTGAGGCCGAACAAGCTTGGATCGAACCCTGTGTGTCACTTGCATATATTGATAATGTTGCCCGGCCGGTATGTCAAATTCATCTTGTAATGCACGAAAAGGTTGTAATTGACCCTCATCAAAAAGCTGTCCGACCCGACTAAGGCCATGATGTCCCCACTGCCGAAAGACTGTATCACTTAACCCCGGCGGAAAAGAGGCGTTATCTACTATAGGGGCTAAAGGGGTTAAGTCCCTGTCGCGAGATCGAAAGTGCTGGTCCCAACAACAGAGAGTATGAAGAATATAGGGATTGCTAATGCGCTTACCACAGCGGAGTTTTGGACCAAGCCACAGCCAGTCTCCCAAGCCAGCTCCCCCCGCCAAATTCATTTCCAGTTGTACCCATCGCTTAGTGCTATCAGCAATCATCCACTCCACCCCCGCCCGACATTGCGCCGCCGCGTAGTACCAATGTAAATTGGACATGCCCATACCTCCAGAGCGCGTGCGGGCATAAAGAACCTGTCGCGCCAAACGCGGGCGACGATAATGCCAGACGAATTTCATAAGCAGCTGCTGCCAGGTCGCCAAAGTGGCCTGCGTGATGGGAAGCGGCAGAACCTGAAAAAAGTAAAGAAAGCGGGGAACAACCACCATCTTGACTACGGCTATACACCCGAACCAGGAAAGAAGCAGGCCATTCCAAACCTCTAGATCCCGCCGAATCTGACGAAGCAAGGGGTCATAGTTGGCCCTAAAGAGGTCTGCCAGCTCCACAGTCAACTGCACCCCTAGATAGCGTAACGCTCCGGACACCCAGCGAAGAGGATAAGCTGCTTGAAGCTCCGCACAAACCGCCCCGGGGACCCCAACATTCAAGATCTCCGATTTAGTGTAATTAATTTTAAAACCGGATACCCGAGCATAGCTTTCGAACAACTGCATCGCAACTGGAAGGGAAGTGGACGGATCCACCAGGGACAATATGATGTCATCCGCAAAGAGTGCAATCCTATATTCCGCAGGGCCAATATGAACTCCCCTCAAGCCCAGATGTTCTCGGAAGCTCTGAGCCAAGGGTTCCATCGTGAGTGCAAAGAGTAGGGGCGAAAGAGGGCAACCCTGTCGCGTGCCCCGCTCCAGCAAAAACTGTCTCGAGTGTCCCCCATTGATCCGGACGCACGCCTGGGGCATCTGATAAAGACTACGAACCCAACAGATATAGTTAGAGCCGAAGCCCATTTTCTCCAGAACACACCATAAGTATTCCCAATCGAACCGATCAAAAGCTTTTTCTGCGTCTATCCCCACCAGCAGGGCTGGTTGTGGTTCCCGTTGGGCTACGTGAATGACCTGCAACATACGCCTAATGTTGTCTGCCGCCTGGCGACCCGGCATGAATCCAACCTGATCTGGGTGAACCAGGCCCGGAAGGACCCGGTTCAAGCGCGCCGCCAGCACTGAGGCAAATATTTTAACGTCAACATTTAACAGGGAGATGGGGCGGTACGACGCCGCGTCGTGTAGTGGTTTACCAGGCTTGGGTATCATCACGATCAATGCCTCGCGCTGGGACTGTGGTAAAGAGACCCCGCCCAAGATCTCATTGAACAAGATAGTCAAGGTTGGCGCTAATTGTATCCGAAACTTCTTATAATATTCTGCTGGGAAGCCGTCACTACCTGGCGCACTGCCAGTTTTCAAACGCCGGATTGCTGTTTCCACTTCGTCTACCGTTAATTCAGAATCTAGCTGAGCCCGATCGGGGTCGGAGAGATGTGGCAGACCAATCCCCCGCAAATAGTCCTGTACACGATCCCGCTCAAAGGGCTCCGCCTTATAGAGCTGCTCCAGAAAGTCAGCAAAGAGATCACGTATCTCCCGGGAAATAACCCTCTTCCGTCCCCCATCGTCGCGCAGTTCGTGCACCACTCTCGCGGATTGTTGTTGGCGAAGACGCAAGGCCAGGAAGCGGCCTGCTTTATTCCCATGCTCATAAAAAGATTTCCGTAACTTCCGGCGCTTATTATCTAATTCTTTCTGCAAACACGCGTCCAAATTGGCTCGAGCAGTCCGCCACTGGCGCAGGACCTGTCGCGAACCAGTTCGGGCGTGCTCCAAACCTAGGCGGGTAGCCTCCTCCACCAACTGGTCGTGGTCACGCGTCCACACTTTGCGCGTGCGGGCCGCCTCCGCCATGAGTTGACCTCGAGCCGTAGCCTTATAAGCATCCCACACCGTGGGGAGAGGAACATCCTCAGAATTGTTAAGCTCAAAAAATTCCGTGATAAAACGGACATGGTCCTGCACTGCACCCTGCCGCCATAGGAACCTCTCATCTAGGCGCCAAAGCCGTTGGTGCTCACTGTACAATCCGGCTGGAAGAGCAAGCCAGCACGGGGCATGATCTGACCAGGTCAGTGCTCCATGTCCAGCCGTCACTCTCCCGTCCCGTCCATCAGGCGCTGATCCAATAGAAAATAGTCAATGCGGGTGTGAACCTGATGGACCGGAGAGTAGTACATATAGCTTCTTTCCCCCCCCATGGGTGTCCCTCCAGACGTCCCTCAAACCTAAGTCAAGCATAAAACGTTGTAGGGTTCTTGCCGACCCCTCCACTCGCCCCCCAGCGCGACTTGTGGAATCCAGGTAGGGCACCAGGTGCGTGTTACAGTCCCCCCCCAGAACAATAGGACCCCTTGCAAAATCCGCCAGTAAGGCTTTCAATTGTGCAAAAAAGGCCCCCTGACCTGTATTGGGAGCATAAATATTAGCTAAGGTTAGCAAGTGCCCTTCTAAACGGACATTCAGGAAAAGCCACCTCCCCAGGGTATCTTGCTTTATCTCCTCTATCTGTAGAGAGAGGCTCTGATGAAATAGTAAGGCCACTCCCCGCTTCTTCCGTCCCTGTGCATCTGAGAACATAAGAACATAAGAACATAAGATATGCCATACTGGGTCAGACCTAGGTCCATCAAGCCCAGTATTCTGTTTCCAACAGTGGCCAAACTAGGTCATATGTACCTAGCAGTTTCCCCAAGAGACACAAGTTCCACAATGCTTGTACTGGGTCAAGCATTGATATCTTCGGTCACTTCTTAATAATGGTTTATGGACCTTTCCTCCAGGAACTTGTCCAAACCTTTTTTAAACCCAGCTACACTAACAGCCTTTACTACATCCTCCGGTAACAAATTCCAGAGTTTGATTACACGTTGAGTGAAAAAATATTTTCTTTTATTGGTCTTAAATAGTTTACCCTGTAGCTTCATTGCATGTCCCCTAGTCTTTCTATATTCTGATAACGTAAACAATCGATCTACGTTTACCCGTTCCATTCCATTCATTAATTTATAGACTTCTATCATATCTCCCCTCAGCCGTCTCTTTTCCAGTTTAAAGAGCCCTAACCTTTTTAGCCTTTCTTCATAGGAGTATCCTTCCATCCCCTTTACCATTTTGGTGGCTCTTCTCTGAACCTTTTCTAAAATCGCTATATCCTTTTTAAGATACGGCGACCAGAATTGCACACAATATTCAAGGTGCGGTCTCACCATGGAACGATATAGAGGCATTATAATATCTTTTGTTTTATTTTCCATTCCTTTCCTTATCATACCTAGCATTCTATTTGCTCTCTTGGCCGCCGCTGCACACTGGGCCGAGGGTTTTAACATGGTATCCACAATGACGCCTAAATCTTTTTCCTGGGTGGTGGTTCCTAATGTGGAACCTTGCATCGTGTAACCATAGTTTGGGTTGTTCTTCCCTAGGTGCATAACCTTGCACTTGTCCACATTAAATTTCATCTGCCATTTTGATGCCCAGTCTTCCAATTTATCAAGATCCTCTTGCAATTTTTCACAATCCTCTTCGGTTTTAACAACTTTAAATAGTTTTGTGTCATCTGCAAATTTGATAACCTCACTCGTTATTCCACTTTCCAGGTCATTTATAAATATGTCAAAAAGCAGCGGACCCAGCACAGATCCCTGGGGTACACCACTATTCACCTTTCTCCATTGGGAAAATTGGCCATTTAGCCCTACCCTCTGCTTTCTATCTTTTAACCAGTTCCTGATCCACAATAGTACACTGCCTCCTATCCCATGACTCTTTAGTATTGCCAAAAGTCTCTGATGAGGGACCTTGTCAAAGGCTTTCTGAAAGTCCAGATACACAATATCAACCGACTCACCTTTGTCCACCTGTTTATTCACTCCTTCAAAAAAACATAACAGATTAGTAAGACAAGATCTTCCTTGTCTTAAGCCATGTTGGCTGTCTCCCATTAGGTTGTGACTATCTACATGCTGAGTAATTTTATTCTTTATGATGGTTTCTACCATTTTTCCTGCTACTGACGTCAGACTCACCGGTCTGTAGTTTCCTGGATCACCCCTGGAACCCTTTTTAAAAATTGGTGTTACATTGGCGATCCTCCAATCTTCAGGTATTAGAGATGATTTTAATGATAGTTCACAGATTACTGATAGCAGGTCTGCAATCTCATATTTCAGTTCTTTCAACACCCTTGGATGTATACCATCCGGCCCAGGTGATTTGCTACTCTTCAGTTTATCTAATAGTTGTAAGACATCTTCCCGATGTATCGATATTTCCTTCAATTCTTCCACACCTTTAAATACCACTTCCGTCATGGGTAACATTCCTACATCTTCCTCAGTAAAGACCGAAGCAAAGAATTCATTCAGTCTCTCCGCTATCGCCTTGTCGCCTCTTAGTGCTCCTTTAACCCCTTTATCATCTAATGGACCAACTGACTCTCTCACAGGTTTTTTGCTACGAATGTACTTGAAAAGGTCTTTATTTCGCGTTTTTGCTTCCGCAGCAAGCTTCTTCTCAAATTCTCTCTTTGCCTGCTTTATCAATGCCTTGCATTTGACTTGCCAGTGCTTGTGCTGTTTCCAGGTTTCGTCGTTTGGCTCTTTTTTCCATTTCCTGAAAATTGCTTTTTTGGCAACAACAGCCTCTCTGACCTCACCTTTAAACCATGCTGGCAGTTTTTTGGACTTCCTTCCACTTTTCTTAAAGTGTGGAATACAGCTGGTCTGGGCTTCCAAGATAGTATTTTTCAACAACACCCAAGCTTGATGTACGTCTTTAACCTTTGCAACTGCTCCTTTTAGTTTTTTCTTAACTGTTTTCCTCATTTTATCATAGTCTCCCTTTCGAAAGTTAAAAGGTAGTACTGTGGATTTCCTTACTATACCTCCTCCACTAATTAAATCAAAGGCGATCATGCTATGATCACTATTTCCAAGTGGCCCCAACACCCTTATCTCTTGCACTAGATCTGGTGTTCCACTAAGGACTAGGTCTAATATGGCTTCCCCTCTGGTCGGTTCATGAACCAGCTGCTCCAAGAAGCAGTCTTTTATTTCATCTAGGAACTTTATCTCCCTAGCATGTCCTGACGTGACACTGACCCAGTCGATACCAGGGTAATTGAAATCACCCATTATTATTACTGCACTGTAACGTTTGTTAGCTTCCTTGATTTCTTTGAGCATTTCATCATCCATTTGGTCATTCTGGCCAGGCGCTCGATAGTACACCCCCACTGCCATTGCCTTTTATACGGAATTTCAATCCATACAGATTCTACAGCAGATTTTGTTTCCTGCAAAACTTTAATCCTTTCTGAGTCAATGCCCTCTCTAACATAGAGCGCAACCCCTCCACCAATTTGATCAGCTCTATCATTGCGATATAGTTTGTACCCAGGTATCACAGTGTCCCACTGGTTGTCCTCCTTCCACCATGTCTCTGATATTCCAATCATATCTAACATTTCATTTAGTGCTATATATTCTAACTCTCCCATCTTATTGTTTAGACTTCTAGCATTTGCATACAAGCATTTTAGAGAATGTATTTTGTTCATGTTAATTTGGCTATTGTTAGACATGGGTAAATTGGGATCTTTAAGCTCTGTCTGCTCCATACTTGAGGGCATTTGGGCTACTTTACTCTTTTGTGGAACCTCTCTGCTTTTGGTAGTATCCTTCAAGGATACATTCTTCTGAACCATCTGCTCTTGGGCGACTGTCGGCTTTCCCCTAATATCTAGTTTAAAAGCTGCTCTATCTCCCACCCGCACCTCAGTATACGGGGACCTCTTTAGCCAACTCTGCTTACAGTTCTGAAGTTGGGTCTCCTGTAAGTAAACAATGTCCCCCTGCAAAGTGCGCAATTCTGAGAACAGCAGGGATCTCTTCCTCGGGGAATTAAGGCCCTTAACATTCAAAGAGATAAAGCGCACCATTAGCGATTACAATCCACTCCCTCGCTGCTGCCCGCTATCCAGAAGGTCCCAGTGGTAGCTCCCCACCCTCAAACCCACCTTCCAGGAACAAGAGCCATAGTCCCTCCTCCCGAGCCCAAGCACCCCCCCCAGTTAGTTCGCCAGATCCACCTTGTCCACCCTCCAGAAACAAGAGCCATAGTCCCTCCCCCCAAACCCGAATTTACCCACCAGTTCCAAATGAAAAAACCCTCCCTCCAACCCGAGCCCCCCCCCTTCCCGTCAATACCACCTGCCTGTCAAAGTTAATACAGGACACGGTAAATTGACCACAAACCCCGTTCCCCCCAAAACCCCACATAGCAACAATTCAACCTGAACATTTAATAATGTTTCCCCCACTACTCCCCCACCCATCCTGGGTCATCAATCCCATCATGCCTCCCCATCAGGACAATGTCATCATCAGAACATTTGCAGATCATCCGCCGCCCCCTGGGTGCAATGGAGTATGGGCCCAGGCTGATCCCCGCCAATGGCCAATAACTCAGTGGGAAATATTACAAAAACAGGAAAGAGGGGAGGCAATCAAACAGAAAAAAGCCAAGCACCAATGGCCACTCATTCCATCACTTATCCGAAGGTCGGAAGACCCACAGGGTGAGGCTCCCCGAACAATAGGGAAGGCTCTGCAATTATACACAAAAAAAAAAGGATTCATCATGTGGGCTTGCCCACTCGAGTCCATTTGGAGTGCTGAGGCTTAGGGGGCGGCGGGTGAGGCTGAGTATTATCATCAACTAGACCCGCCTGGCGAAGAGCTCGCCAAGCTTCAGTATAATCTTTTGCTGAGATCTTTTTATTTCCCAAAAGAAAGTTCATCCTAAATGGAAAGGACCAAGAGTAGCGAATCCCCTTGCTGTTCAGGACTGTTGTAACTGGTTTCATCTCTCTCCGGCGCACCAGGGTGAACGTCGAAAGGTCTTGGTAGATGGACACTGTCGCGTCCTGGAAGTGGATCGCTTTTTTCTCCCGACCTCGACGTATGAGAAGCTCCGCATCAGAGTATCGCAAAAATCTCGCAATGACATCTCGAGGTTGGTTGTTGGGAGGCTTTCCCAGGGCGCGGTGGACTCGCTCTATTTCCATCCCAGAAGCATGCACAGCAAGGTCCTCCACCGGGAGCAACTCCGCCATCAACAGTTTAAGCACAGTTGGCAAATCTTCTCCGCCCCCCACTGCTTCTGGAATTCCACGGAAACGCAAGTTATTGCGGCGGGATCGGTTTTCAATGTCATCAATTTTATAAGTCAGTTCCATTGCTTGCGCATGTTGCCGATCCAGCGCACATTGTAAATCCATCAGGGTCCCATCCTGATCAACCATTTTGGTCTCCACGTCTTCCACTCGGGCTCCCAGCTCTTTAATGTCAGTCCGCAGTTCTGCGACATCTTTCAACAGCTCTTCGCGTAACGAGCGAAACTCATTGGCTAGCCCCTCAAAGCCTTTACGGAGTTCTTGCTTGATTTGAGCAGAGGAAAGTTGTTTGTGAGCGTCCAATTCCTCTTCACTCACAGTCTCATCATCAGAACCTGATGGGGGAGATAACTCCCGTGGGCTACTTGGAGCCCCAGACTTGCTCTGCAGTCGCTGAGAGGAGCGCATCTTTTCCCGGTTCTCTGAACTTTTGGCTTTAGCAGCCATCCCACAGAGCCACCTGTGTCACACAGTGTTAGGAGAGATATGTAACCAATGTCAGCAAGGGCAAAGACACCAGAAAAACAGCAGCAGATAGAACCTCACAGGCCCACAAAGCAGTCACTGCCACACAGTGTTAGGAGAGATATTAATTCAATGTCAGCAAGGCCCAAGGTATCAGGTAGACAGCAGGGCAATGAGACGAAAGCTGCTATTGGCCTTCCCAGGGAGACAAGCCGCCGAGGATGGTGCCCAGAGTATTCTATTAAGCAATGTGGAGGAAGAGCACACAGAGTCCACAGCTACTGGATGTTAGGCTCCGATGAAAAATCTGGAATCAAACAGAGCACAAGAGCCTTTCATCGGGGCATCCGGGATCCACGCTGGTGAGCCAGGGCCCCGGCGGGGCTTTGGGGTGCTTATAGGTGCTGCTGTCCCTGGCGCTATTTGCAAACCAGAAGGTATGGAGAGAGAAGTGTTTAGCCCTCGTACTTACCCCCCCCCCAGGGGGATTCGCGCTGATAGGAGAGAGTGAGTGGTGGGTACCAGAGATTGCCACGAGGTTTCCAGGCCTTCTCCTCGGCCCCGCTTGCAAAATTCTGGCCCCGCTTTCAGTCGCCCCAACCTTGAAGATATTTCCTCTCCTGGCAGAGGGTTGCCGCACGTCCTCCAACCCGGCACCGGGGGTTCAGCAGCACGGCCCGGAGAAAGTCCGCAGGGGCGCCGTCCGATCCGCGCAGATCGCTGGGGTCGACTGCAAGGTTAAGCAAGCCTGGAGCATGCGGTGATGAGGGCACGCGGCAGCAGCAGGCCTCACTCAGAAGATGAACTCCGCGGCGTTCCAGTTGTCCGAGGCTTTGCTGAGCAGTTGAGTCCGACTCAGGGGGAGACCGCTTGCCGATGCTGACCCAGGGCTGTGAGAGACGGGGGAAATTTGCAGCTGTTAGCGCATTTTAGCTATATTTTGGAGGTAGTGGGGACGGAGCTCAATCAGAATGCGGCCATCACACCAAAATATATAAACTTCTTTTAAGACAAAATGTATGCAATATACTTTGCAAAGTCTCACTGTGGTTATTCTGAAACTAGGGTTTTTTGGGAGTCAGTACGTAAAACCAGATCTGAGAACCCCTGCCTATTCTATATCTTTTCAGAGTTCAATATACAGCTAGCATCTTTTAAGTGCCTTCAAGTCAATGCTGACTCCTGGCAAACCAGCAGCCCCTGGGTTTTCTTGGCAAGGTATGACTAGAAGTAGATTGCCAGACCTTTTCTTCCAAGGCAATGGAGAGTAAAGTAAAGTACCCAAGACATGCCAGTGGGAATTAAACTCAGGTCACCTGGATAGTAGGCTGTTCTGCTAACCACTAGGCTGCTCCTCTACTCCTCAGACTACTATGGTTACTAGTTATATGATACTTCTCTAATGAGAGGGAAGAAAGCCTGTTACATTTTGCAAGGAGGGGGTTCATTTTTTTTTCTAATTAGCAGCACTTTTTTTTATTATTTATTTATTTATACACATTTATATACCGCATCTTCCACAGTTCAGTTGCGGTTTACAGAGAACAACAATTAACAAAGCAAGTTTGTTTACAAGGAACGACATATTAGTATAATTAACAGAATATAATTTACAAGGAACGTCATAATATAAGTCTAACAATGTGAACCAGAACATAACAGAATAAACTATGTACAGATATATATATATATGTGTATATATATATATATATATATATATATGGGAGTAAAAGGGCATAAGATGTGGAGTCATAAGGGGAGTAACTATAAGAGCTGTGTTGGATGAAAGGATTTTAATTGGAAAGGATTTAATTGGAAAGGATTTTAACTTTTTTGTATATTCCAGTTGGACTCAAGGATTGGATTGATACCTAAGAGCTACAATTCTAAGTAAAATGTTACCGTTATTTTCCTAGAAAATTTGCAATGAAAAGAGAAAACAGTATAGCCAAACAGGTAGAAAAGGCAACGACAAAAGCCAGAAGGATGCTTGTGTGCATAGGGAGAGAAATGGCCAGGAGGAAAAAGAAGGTGATAGTGCCTCTGTATAAATTTCTGATGAGACCTCCTTGGGAGTAATGTGTGAAGTTCTGGAGACCACAGCTTCAAAAGGATATAGTTGGTGCAGAGGGCATCTACTAAAATGGTCAGTGGTCCTCATCATAAAGCATATAAAAACAGACTTAAAGATCACAATTTGTATACTTTGGAAGAAAAGTGGGAGGGAGAAGATATAATAGAGATGTTTAGATACCTTCATGATATAAATGCACAGGAAGTAAGCCGCTTTTGATTGAAAGGAAGCTCTGGAATGAGGAGGCATAGGATGAAAGTGAAAAAGGATAGACTAAGGAGTAATAGGAGGAAATATTTCTTTATAGATAGAGTGGTGGATGAATGGAATAGCCTTCCAGAAGATGTGGAGAGACAAGAACTGTACATGAATTCAAGAAAGCATGGGATAAGCACAGAAGATATCTAAGAGATAGGAGGGGCTTGTAGAGCTTAGAATCTGGTATGAATGGGCAGACCAGGTGGGCAGTATGATCTTTATCTACTGTCACTTTTCTATGAAAATCAGGTAAATGTCAGGACTTGTAGTTTAAATTGGAACAATAGAAACACCTACTTGAGTAAGAACTACATATATTCCTACCTGAAGTGAGATGTCAAGATACTCACCTACTCCTCCCATCGTGATCACATCACACCCACCCTTATCTGTCTCCACTGGCTTCCCATTAAGTTCCGCCTCAACTATAAATTACTCACTCTGACACACCGGGCAGTTCACTCCGGTAGCCTACAATACTTAGCTGATCTCCTCTACTTTCACATTCCTCACCGCTTCCTATGGTCCCTTTGCACTCACCGTCTGGTTATCCCATCAGTTTCCCAAGCACACCTGGAACAGACACGTCACTCCGCCTTCTTCTTTCTTGCTCCTGCATTGTGGAATTCCCTGCCCATTTCCCTACGTGCTGAGCCCTAATTTCCTTGATTCAAATCCCTTCTCAAAACTCACTTCTTTCAACTGGCCTATGACCTGCCCCCCCCCCTCTTCTCCCTAGCCATTCCTGTCTCTCTCTCTCTGTCTTTCACTGCACTCTGCTCTCTCCTTTAACTGGCATGCTCTTCTGCCTCCTTCAGCCTCCCAATGTCTACTATTCTCTCCTGTCAGTTAATTGGCATTCCTTTCCTTTCCCAGTTATGCTGTATATTAATGTAATTGTACACCACTCTGACGCCTCGTTGCCATGGGCGGTA
The DNA here is from genome assembly GCA_033557465.1 of Ichthyophis bannanicus. Classification (NCBI taxonomy): domain Eukaryota; kingdom Metazoa; phylum Chordata; class Amphibia; order Gymnophiona; family Ichthyophiidae; genus Ichthyophis; species Ichthyophis bannanicus. The sequence continues at coordinate 375,134,492 of CM066032.1, read as the reverse complement.
TATCAAGAAATAATAAAGATAAAGATATTTCTAAAAGCAATATTTTATCTTACTCTATCATTTAACTTTCAAAGAATTTGTTTGCAAAAATATATATATAAATGATTTTGATCAGCTTTACTAGTAGTATATGCAGCAACGAATGTAATTTTGGAGCCAAACAGACGCTATTGAGTACAATCGTAAATTCATCTCTTTTGATTTCCCTGACATTCATACACGTATGTATTTTACATAATGAACATACCCAACTTAAGTATAAGCCCTCATCAATCTTGAATTTAATTGGTCATTTGCATTCATTCTAATTAGCTTGCAATCATAATTGTCATTGGCCTCAGTTGATTAATTCACATCAAATACTGCTCAGTTAATACACGCATATATTATTTTATTTCAGTACTCTTAAAATTGTCACTAAAATGACAGAGTATACCATCTACATGAATAAACGTGATGTGTAAATTGTATAAAAAATATGACTACTATGATTGACTGAGATGACATTAATATTAGACTTTCAGATTTAATTCCTAGGAAATTTGTTCTGTCTCATAAAATATGCAAAGCAAATTGATATCAATCTGTGTTAGACGAAATGGTTTCCCGACTTGTTTTCCATTGAAAATATGCAATTGAAAGTATAACTTAATGGGCAATACAGTTGTGTTGAAGATCATACACTAGGATTAAACTGAGCCCTATTTTGCTATTCAAGGGCAAGAGTTCCATTGGGTACTTAGGAAAAGGTAATTAGTGAAAAACAATATATCCTTTTAATATAATTTGGAGGACCTTTGCTTCTATATCCACTAACAGTATGTTTACAACTACAAATTCCAAAACAGAGTCTGCAGCACTATGGAGTCAATTCCAGTCAAAATCGGGTAGAATGTTATCCCATGATTCAGGGGACGTGATACATGCAGGAATTTAGGCAAGGAACGTCCAAATAATTTATTATAAAAAATAAGATTATTTAAGGGCACTTGCTGACATATTTCAGGGATTATTTTAAAAGCAACCCATATTTAACTAAATATATAGATTGCGTATATGTGCAAACAGTGATTTTAAAGCCACCAGGCACAGGTTGCAAGACGTCCTGCTTAGGGCATGGCGAGGGAATAGTTTGGGCGGACTCCAAATATTTATGTGTATTTCCCATTTTACAAGGGATGTGGATTTTAAACATCCTATGTATTGGCATTTACACCTGCCCCAAAGCACACCTAAGTGCCTGCTTGAATAAGAATGTGCAAAGGCAGAGGCCAGCACCCTCCCCCCCATCCCATTTCCTCCCCAGACATTAGCAACATGTTGTTCTACAGTTGTGGTCAACATTATTGGCCCCCTTGCATTTTAGGTATGCTGTGTACAATATTTTGAGAAATAATTGGAACTATTCCAACCATATGTCATCATAATATTTTAATAGTATGTTCAAAGGTATACAGAAAAAAAAGATATCTGTGCAACTTAGATGTAGTAATTTCTGAGAACAAAACAAAATATGACCTGGACAGGATTAATGGCATCCACCACTAATATTTGGTTGCACAACCCTTGGCAGTGATGACAACATCCACATGTTTCTTGTAGCCATCTATGAGTTTCATACATCTGTCTGCTGGTAGCTTTTCCCATTCTTCAACTGTGATTTGTTCCAGTTCATGAATGTTTCCAGGATTCCTTTTACCAATGGCAAATTTCAGCTCTTTCCAAAGGTTCTCGATTGGATTGAGATCAGCACTCATTTTATATATAGTCCAATTGAACATAAGAACATAAGATATGCCATACTGGGTCAGACCAAGGTCCATCAAGCCCAGTATCCTGTTTCCAACAGTGGCCAATCTAGGTCATATGTACCTAGCAGTTTCCCCAAAAGACACAGGTTCCACAATGCTTGTACTGGGTCAAGCATTGATATCCTGGGTCCCTTTTTAATAATGGTTTATGGACCTTTCCTCCAGGAACTTTGCACTTGTCCACATTAAATTTCATCTGCCATTTTGATGCCCAGTCTTCCAATTTATCAAGAACCTCTTGCAATTTTCTTCAATCCTCATGGGTTTTAACAACTTTGAATAGTTTTGTATCACCTGCAAATTTGATAACCTCACTCGTTATTCCCTTTTCCAGGTCATTTATGAATATGTCAAAAAGCAGCGGACCCAGCACAGATCCCTGGGGTACACCACTATTCACCTTTCTCCATTGGGAAAATTGGCCATTTAGCCCAACACTCTGCTTTCTATCTTTTAACCAGTTCCTGATCCACAGTAGTACACTGCCTCCTATCTCATGACTCTAGTTTTGCCAAAGGTCTCTGATGAGGGACCTTGTCAAAGGCTTTCTGAAAGTCCAGATACACTATATCAACCGACTCACCTTTGTCCACCTGTTTATTCACTTTCAAAAAAACATAACAGATTAGTAAGACAAGATCTTCCTTCTCTAAAGCCATGTTGGCTGTCTCCCATTAGACCATGACTATCTACATGCTGAGTAATTTTATTCTTTATGATGGTTTCTACCATTTTTCCCGGTACTGATGTGAGGCTCACTGGTCTGTAGTTTCCTGGATCACCCCTGGAACCCTTTTTTAAAAATTGGTGTTACATTGGCGATCCTCCAATCTTCAGGTATTAGAGATGATTTTAATGATAGTTCACAGATTACTGATAGCAGGTCTGCAATCTCATATTTCAGTTCTTTCAACACCCTTGGATGTATACCATCCGGCCCAGGTGATTTGCTACTCTTCAGTTTATCTAATAGATGTAATACATCTTCCCGATGTATTGATATTTCCTTCAAGTCTTCCGCACCTTTAAATACCACTTCAGTCATGGGTAACATCCCTACATCTTCCTCAGTAAAGACTGAAGCAAAGAATTCATTCAGTCTCTGCGCTATTGCCTTGTCGCCTCTTAGTGCCCCTTTAACTCCTCTATCATCTAATGGACCAACTGAGTCTCTCACAGGTTTTTTGCAATGAATGTACTTGAAAAAATCTTTATTTCGCGTTTTTGCTTCCACAGCAAGCTTCTTCTCAAATTCTCCCTTTGCCTGCTTTATCAATGCCTTGCATTTCACCTGCCAGTGCTTGTGCTCTTTCCAGGTTTCGTCGTTTGGCTCTTTTTTACATTTCCTGAAAGATGCTTTTTTGGCAACAACAGCCTCTCTGACCTCACCTTTAAACCATGCTGGCAGGTTTTTGGACTTCCTTCCACTTTTCTTAAAGCGTGGAATACAGCTGGTGTGGTCTTCCAAGATAGTATTTTTCAACAACACCCAAGCTTGATGTAAGTCTTTAACCTTTGCAACTGCTTCTTTTAGTTTTTTCTTAACTATTTTCCTCATTTTATCATAGTCTCCCTTTCGAAAGTTAAAAGGTAGTACTGTGGATTTCCTTACTATCCCTCCTCCATTAATTAAATCAAAGGCGATCATGCTATGATCACTATTGCCAAGTGGCCCCAACACCCTTATCTCTTGCACTAGATCTGGTGTTCCACTAAGGACTTGGTCTAATATGGCTTCCCCTCTGGTCGGTTCATAAACCAGCTGCTCCAAGAAGCAGTCATTTATGTCATCTAGGAACGTTATCTCCCTAGCATGTCCTGACGTGACACTGACCCAGTCGATACCGGGGTAATTGAAGTCACCCATTATTACTACTCTGCTGTGACTTTTGTTAGCTTCCTTGATTTCTTTGAGCATTTCATCATACATTTGTTCATTCTGGCCAGGTGGTCGATAGTACACACCCACTGCCATCGCCTTCCCCTTTTTACATGGAATTTCAATCCATAGAGATTCTACAGCAAATTTAGTTTCCTGCAAAACTTTAATCCTTTGTGACTCAATGCCCTCTCTAACATAGAGCGCAACCCCTCCACCAATTTGATCAGCTCTATCATTATGATATAGTTTGTACTCAGGTATCACAGTGTCCCACTGGTTGTCCTCCTTCCATATTCCAATCGTTATCTAACCTCTCATTTAGTGCTATATATTCTAACTCTCCCATCTTATTTTTTAGACTTCTAGCATTTGCATACAAGCATTTAAGAGACTGTTTTTTATTCATATTAATTTGGCTATTGGTAGACATGGGTAATTTGGGATCTTTAAGCTCTGTCTGCTCCATACTCAAGGGCATTTGGGCTACTTTACTCTTTTTTGGAACCTCTCTGCTTTTGGTAGTATCCTTCAAGGATACATTCTTCCGAACCATCCGCTCTTGGGCGACTGTCGGCTTTCCCCTATTATCTAGTTTAAAAGCTGCTCTATCTCCTTTTTAAAGGTTAATGCCAGCAGCCTGGTTCCATCCCGGTTAAGGTGAAGCCCATCCCTTCGGAAGAGCCCCTCCTTTCCGCAGAATGTTCCCCAGTTCCTAACAAATCCAAACCTCTCATCTCTGCACCATTGTCTCATCCACGCATTGAGACTCCGGAGCTCTGCCTGCCTTTTGGGTCCTGCACTTGAAACGGGAAGCATTTCGGAGAACGCTATCCTGGAAGTTCTGGATTTCAACTTCCTACCTAAAAGCCTAAATTTAGCCTCCAGAACCTCCCTACCACATTTTCCTATCTCATTGGTACCAACATGTACCAAGACTGCAGACTCCTCCCCAGCAGTATCTAAGACCTTATCTAGGTGGCGTGTGAGGTCCGCTACCTTCACACCAGGCAGGCATGTTACCAGGTGATCCTCACGTCCACCAGCCACCCAGCTATCTACATGCCTAATGATCGAATCACCAACTATAACGGCTGTCCTAACCCTTCCCTCATGGGCACATGGCCCTGGAGAAACTTCCTCGGTGCGAGAGGGTTTTACATCACCTAGAGGACAGGTCCTAGTTACAGGATCACTTCCTGCCACACCAGGGTGATGCTCTCCTGTCACGTGACCTCTCTCCTCCATGGCAACAGGGATGCTGCCAGACTGAAGATGGGACTTCAGGACAATATCCCTGTAGGTCTCGTCTATGTACCTCTCTGTCTTTCTTATGTTTTCCAAGTCTGCTACTCTAGCCTCTAGAGAATGGACTCATTCCCTGAGAGCAAAGAGCTCCTTGCACCTAGTGCACACGTAAGACCTCTCACCAACTGGGAGAAAATAATGCATGTGACACTCAATGCAAAAGACTGGAAAGCCCCCATCTCGCTGCTGGACTGCTGTCTGCATCTTAGTTTTAAGTTTTTGTTTAGATCTTTAAGTTCTTTACTTACTAAGGGTTGCTATGGATATTTATACCAATAAAACTGTACCTAATACGTTTAATATACCTTGTTCACCTGAAGCTTAATTAATCTCAGGTCCTTAGTGTATGACTGATTTGGGTAACGAGCTTCACCTGAGAGCACCTCCTGTCTTTTAAGATGTGTAAGTACCTATAAAGCTACGATTATCCCAGGGGTGGGTGGGTGTGGGGAGGGAAGGAGGGAGGGAGGGAAATAACACTTATTAAAAGAGGGCTGTTACACAGTACCCTGTCCTGTGCTGCTGAGGTAAGCTATATTCTTATTTGATTTAAATTATAGCTCTTTGCTGCTGCTAGGCTCTAACTTATTATGAAATTTAAATTACAAGCTCTCTGCTGGGTTCTAAATTTAACCAGAAAGCTCTCTTCTATGTTTTAAATTTAAACTAAAAGTACTTTGCTGATGCTAGGCCCCCCAGCACCGCCTGCCAATGTTATGTGCTCTTTGGGGTACTTGCTGGGTAATGTCCATTGTGGCACTGTGGGACACACACTCGTGAACATGTTTGCTCTTGGTCAGTTGCTGTCTTGCTGGTTTTCCATTTCTACATTCCTATGTGTCACCTAGACATCTGCCTAGTCCACCCTGTGCCCCCGATGCCACACTGCATGTCCTGCCTGCAGCCCCCTATACCCCATTTGCAGCCTCACCATAGTGCCCTTTCGTACTTGGGCACTATGCTGTTGCTGCACATGTATCACTACTATCACTTTACTTGGTCTCCCTGCCTTTGCTGTACATTGCTGACTGAAATGGGTTCTCTCTCCTGCAAATGTGCCTCTAGCGCAAGGTTTTCACTGGCGCTAATTTTCAGACCTTCATTTCACGGCGTTAGTGTGCATGGAGCCTCTCCCCGCTCACTCTCCGTCCATTGACCCCCTTCTCTCCACCCTCTGGGGAGCCTTACTCCACCCTCTGTGCCCTTAACGCCGCCAGGGACGTTATCGCATGCTAAGTTACGTTATTGCCCGGTAATGTTACATTATCACGCGATAACATCACTTATCATGCGATAACGTCGCCACTGCGACGTTAGCGCTCTTTAGTAAACATACCCCTTAGTGAGGAGACTGGCGAATATTTTCCTCATGTTTGTCTTTTTTGCTCTACTTTCATTCTTTCTTCATTTTTTTTCTAATTACATGGCTATAAAATTTGATTCACTGTTTCCCCATCCTTCATACTATGAAATAAAAATGTTCCTTGCTATCAAATCTTGGAAGTCTTATTTGGTGGATGCAATCTTTTCTTTGCTTGGTGATTCCTTTTTTCACCTGACGGTTTCCCCTTGTTCCTTTTCGCTTCCAGCACACAGCCTAGTCCTTGCAGTGACAGTTCTTGACCAGGGGCCATACCATAGCTCCTTTCAGAACTCTGCAGTCATATGCCTTTAATCTGGCCAATGGTGTGTCATTGTTCATTGCACAATGATTAAATGTAGAAACATAGAAAAGGATGGTAGATAAAGACCAGTTTGCCCCTCCATACAAACTGCTAAGCTTTACAGTCCCTTTTTTGTCTTAGAGATACTCTGTGTTTGTCCCATGCTTTCTTGAATTCAGATACTGTCCTCAGCACAACTGCCTCCATTGGGAATCTTTTTCACACATCTACCACTCTTTCAGTAAAATAAATATTTCCACAGATTACTCTTAAGTCTATCCCCTTTCACCTTCATCCTACTCCCCCTCATTGCAGAACTTTCTTTTAATTGAAAGAGATTTTTCTCCTGTGCATTTATGCCACGTCTCTATCATATCTTCCCTATCCAACCTTTCTTCCAAAGTATACATATTGAGATCTTTAAGTCTATCCCCATATGCCTTATGATGAAGTCCACTGACCATTTTAGTAGCCGCCCTCTGCACTGACTTCATTTTATTTATATCCTTTTGAAGGTGTGGTCTCCAGAACTGCACACAATACTCCAAATGAGGTCTCACCAAACACTTATACAGAGGCACTATCACCGCCTTCTTCCTGTTAGCACCCAATTATCCTTCTGGCTTTTTGTGTGGCCTGTTTAGCCACTTTAAGATCATCAGAAACAATCACCCCATGGATGGAAGTACTTCACCCCCTGTACTGTACTGCTCCCTTGGATTTTTGCAGCCCAGATGAATCACTCTGCATTTTTTAATGTTAAATCTCAGCTGCCAAATTCTCGACAATTCTTCTATGTCTTCCTGGGTATCTACCCTATTGCAGATTTTGATATTATCTGCAAAGGGGCAAACCTTACCCAACAGCCCTTCTGAAATATCATTTACAAAAATGTTATAAAGAATCAGACCAAGGACAGATCCCTGTGGCACTTCACCGGTAACATCCTTTTGCTGCCTATTACTCATGCAGAACTTCAGGAGACATAATGGCATGACTCCTGTGATAACCAGATTCCATGTAGTCTGTTATTTAAGCAGGGGCTGACACAAAGCTTTCTGCTGGGGAAAGGAGGGGCTCTTCCGAAGGGATGGGCTTCACCTTAACCGGGATGGAACCAGGCTGCTGGCATTAACCTTTAAAAAGGAGATAGAGCAGCTTTTAAACTAGATATTAGGGGAAAGCCGACAGTCGCCCAAGAGCGGATGGTTCGGAAGAATGTATCTTTGAAGGATACTACCAAAAGCAGAGAGGTTCCACAAAAGAGTAAACTAGCCCAAATGCCCTCAAGTATGGAGCAGACAGAGCTTAAAGATCCCAAATTACCCATGTCTAACAATAGCCAAACTAATATGAATAAAATACATTCTCTAAAATGCTTGTATGCAAATGCTAGAAGTCTAAAAAATAAGATGGGAGACTTAGAATATATAGCACTAAATGAAAGGTTAGATATGATTGGAATATCAGAGACATGGTGGAAGGAGGACAACCAGTGGGACACTGTGATATCTGGGTACAAACTATATCGTAATGATAGAGCTGATCAAATTGGTGGAGGGGTTGCTCTCTATGTTAGAGAGGGCATTGAGTCAGAAAGGATTAAAGTTTTGCAGGAAACAAAATCTGCTGTAGAATCTATATGGATTAAAATTCCATGTAAAAGGGGGAAGGCGATGGCAGTGGGGGCGTACTATCTACCGCCTGGCCAGAATGACCAAATGGATGATAAAATGTTCAAAGAAATCAAGGAAGCTAACAAAAGTTACAGCGCAGTAATAATAATGGGTGATTTCAACTACCCCGGTATCGACTGGGTCAGTGTCACGTCAGGACATGCTAGGGAGATAAAGTTCCTAGATGAAATAAATGACTGCTTCTTGGAGCAGCTGGTTCATGAACTGACCAGAGGGGAAGCCATATTAGACCTAGTCCTTAGTGGAACACCAGATCTAGTGCAAGAGATAAGGGTGTTGGGGCCACTTGGCAATAGTGATCATTGCATGATTGGCTTTGATTTAATTAGTGGAGGAGGGATAGTAAGGAAATCCACAGTACTACCTTTTAACTTTCGAAAGGGAGACTATGATAAAATGAGGAAAACAGTTAAGAAAAAACTAAAAGGAGCAGTTGCTAAGGTTAAAGACGTACATCAGGCTTGGCTGTTGTTGAAAAATACTATCTTGGAAGCCCAGACCAGCTGTATTCCACGCTTTAAGAAAAGTGGAAGGAAGTCCAAAAACCTGCCAGCATGGTTTAAAGGTGAGGTCAGAGAGGCTGTTGTTGCCAAAAAAGCATCTTTCAGGAAATGGAAAAAAGAGCCAAATGACGAAACCTGGATACAGCACAAGCACTGGCAAGTCAAATGCAAGGCATTGATAAGGCAGGCAAAGGGAGAATTTGAGAAGAAGCTTGCTGCGGAAGCAAAAACGCAAAGTAAAGACCTTTTCAAGTACATTCGTAGCAAAAAACCTGTGAGAGAGTCAGTTGGTCCATTAGATGATAAAGGGGTTAAAGGTGCACTAAGAGGCGACAAGGCGATAGCGGAGAGACTGAATGAATTCTTTGCTTCGGTCTTTACTGAGGAAGATGTAGGGATGTTACCCATGACTGAAATGGTATTTAAAGGTGCAGAAGAATTGAAGGAAATATCGATACATCGGGAAGATGTATTACATCTATTAGATAAACTGAAGAGTTGCAAATCACCTGGGCCGGATGGTATACATCCAAGGGTGTTGAAAGAACTGAAATATGAGACTGCAGACCTGCTATTAGTAATCTGTGAACTATCATTAAAATCATTTCTAATACCTGAAGATTGGAGGATCGCCAATGTAACACCAAGTTTTAAAAAGGGTTCCAGGGGTGATCTGGGAAACTACAGACCGGTGAGCCTGAGGTCAGTACCGGGAAAAATAAAATCACTCAGCATGTAGATAGTCAGAAAGCCTTTGACAAGGTCCCTCATCAGAGACTTTTAGCAAAACTAAAGAGTCATGGGATAGGATGCAGTGTACTATTGTGGATCAGGAACTGGTTAAAAGATAGAAAGCAGAGGGTAAGGCTAAATGGCCAATTTTCCCAATGGAGAAAGGTGAATAGTGGTGTACCCCAGGGATCTGTGCTGGGTTCGCTGCTTTTTGACATATTCATAAATGACCTGGAAAGTGGAATAACTATGGTTACACGATGCAAGGTTCCACATTAGGAACTACCACCCAGGAAAAAGATTTAGGCGTCATTGTGGATACCATGTTAAAACCCTCGGCCCAGTGTGTAGCAGCGGCCAAGAGAGCAAATAGAATGCTAGGTATGATAAGGAAAGGAATGGAAAATAAAACAAAAGATATTATAATGCCTCTATATCATTCCATGGTGAGACCGCACCTTGAATATTGTGTGCAATTCTGGTCGCCGTATCTTAAAAAGGATATAGCGATTTTAGAAAAGGTTCAGAGAAGAGCCACCAAAATGGTAAAGGGGATGGAAGGATACTCCTGTGAAGAAAGGCTAAAAAGGTTAGGGCTCTTTAACCTGGAAAAGAGACGGCTGAGGGGAGATATGATAGAAGTCTATAAATTAATGAACGGAGTGGAACGGGTAAACGTAGATCTATTGTTTACGTTATCAGAATATAGAAAGACTAGGGGACATGCAATGAAGCTACAGGGTAAACTATTTAAGACTAATAAAAGAAAATATTTTTTCACTCAATGTGTAATCAAACTCTGGAATTTGTTACCGGAGGCTTTAGTAAAGGCTTTTAGTGTAGCTGGGTTTAAAAAAGGTTTGGACAAGTTCCTGGAGGAAAGGTCCATAAACCATTATTAAGAAGGGACCCAGGATATCAATGCTTGAACCAATACAAGCATTGTGGAACCTGTGTCCCTTGGGGAAACTGCTAGGTACATATGACCTAGATTGGCCTCTGTTGGAAACAGAATACTGGGCTTGATGGACCTTGGTCTGACCCAGTAGGGCATGTCTTATGTTCTTTTGCTGCCCTAGGCAGGACCAGTTGTCACTGTCCTCCCCCCCCCCCCACCGGGGTGACCACTCGGGCATCCATCATTTCCCCTTCCCTCTCCCCTGGATGGGGGAGGCACCGCGATCCCTCTACCATTCTTCAAAGGATCTCAGAGGCTTAGAGCAAGCTGCTTCATTGCCACTGTGGGCCTTGAAGCACCTTTACATGCGTATTCATGGCCTGCAACTCCTGCCCTCTCCAATGCAAACGTCTTGTTGGAGGAAGAGAAGCCGCAGGTCATTAGTACACACTTGCGTGTGGGTGTTTCAAGGTCCACCGTGGCACTGAAACGGCTTGATCTGAGCCTCTGCGCTCCTTTGAAAAATAGTGGAGGGGGATGTGTGCCTCATACTAGGGTCTGATGCCCCAGGTGGCCACCTAGTCTGCCTAGTGGATAGGCCGGCCCTGGATTGAAAAGAGTTAAAGTGCGTTGCTCCCCCATCCTACACTATAGCAAATTAGGTTGAAATGGTGCTGGTAGCTGCACACAGCAGCAGCTGGAGCTAGCAATACATTATATGGCCCCATGCATTGTAATGCCAGATGCAGCTCATAATCTCCACAAAGGATTGCCACAAATCTGCCAGTGCTTGGAGTCAGAAAACCTTGCTGCAGCGGTCAGTGCTTGCTGTGGGTTTGCTGCAGACAGGCATAGATACAGAAGTAGCAGATGGCTCTGATCTGTGCATGTTTGGCAGAGTATGGTGCGGGCATAATTTTTATTGTGCACATCCTGGTGTGATGTCTGTTATATGTTTTGTAGTAGTAGTGAGTTTATTGAAGACGGCTTCATACTGTTGGCACACATGTGCATGTGTATGTGTCTTGTATGTGTTTGGGCTGGGGATGTGTGTAGGGAAGGCTGGTGTTAAAGGTGTCATGTTTCTGGGGCTGACTTTGCAGCAAATGAATGCTGGACCCAGATTTGGTCTGCTACAGGGCAGTTGCAGTCTACAGGACACGTCAGGCTTGCGTTCCCTCACATGTATCTTTTAGAGGTTGACATCCCCCTCCCCACCCCATTTAGATTATGTTACTCAGTTATCTTAAGCTCCACAACATTCCTCCTAGATCATCCTTACCAGAATGCATATATGCACGTGACGCTTTTCTAGTACAATCTTTAGTTATACATAAATACATAAGAAGTGCTAGTTCAAAATTGCTGTCATAAAGGTTTATGGACAAATTGGTTAAATAACTCATTAAAAGTATCTCAGGGACTTCACCCATCAAACTCTCCAAACAAATCCCTGCTTATTCACACAGTAAATCACATTTCTTTTGCAAGATGGGGTCGGTTTTTGCCCCATCTTTAGCCTACTTTTATACATGCAAATATTTGAGGAAGCCTGGGTTTATGTTTCTCCTTTTTTTCAACATATTGTGAAATGGAAACGATTTATTGATGATGTCGATCTTCTGTGGACAGGAACTGAAAATCAGTTACTAGAATTCTTGGAGTACTTGAACACTCAAAAAAAGCTATATAATTTGATATGCAATACGATCCAAGAGAAATCATTTTTTTAGATGGATTGGTACTGAAATGGGCTGTGTGACAGCAGTATATTCAAAGTCAATAGATCGCAATACTCTATTGAGTTATAACAGCTTTCATCCGGTTAAACTCAGAGATAGGCTGCCTTACTCCCAGTTCCTGAGGTACAGACATACAGTATATGCTCTATAGTGTCGGAATATAAGACACAAGCAGTGAAACTTCTAGAGAGGGGCAATCTTCAGAATGTGGTGCCCAAAGTGTACAGGAGAGCGCAGAATAACCATCATGAATGGTTATTGGGGGATTTTCCCCAAAAGAGAAAGAATGAGAAGGATTCAGGTTTATTTGTCTGTGTATTACAACATTCATCTTTGTCTAAGGATAGCAAAATTAAAGGCAGAAGAAAAGATGGCTAAAGATGTGAAGTGTGGTGACAAAACTTTATTCAGGTATATTCGGGAGAGGAGGAAAATTAGAGGTGGAATTGCAGGACTCAAAAGTGCTGGGAACGGAATCATGGAAAATGACATTGAAAAAGCAAAAATGCTAAACAAATACTTCTGCTCTGTTTTCACTAGAGAAAATCCTGGAGAAGGACCACCTGTGATTGACAAATATACAAATGGGAATGGAGTAGATATCACACCATTCACAAAGGATGATGTGTTAGAACAGCTTGCAAAACTGAAAGTGGACAAGGCCATGGGGACCAGATGGGATACATCCCAGGATACTAAAAGAGCTCCGAGAGGTTCTTGCAGGGCCGTTAGAGGATGTTTTTAATAGATCGTTGGAAATAGGAGAAGTTCCACAGGACTGGAGAAGGGCTGATGTGGTACCTCTCCACAAAAGTGGTAATAGGGAAGAAGTGACAAACTATAGGCCAGTAAGCCTTACCTCGGTGGCAGAAAAAGTAATGGAGGCGCTCCTGAAAGAGCGAATAGTGGACTTCCTAGAAACCAACAGGTTGCATGATCCGAGGCACTATGGCTTTACCAAAGGATGGTCTCGCCAGACATACCTAATTGAGTTCTTTGACTGGGTGACCACAGAATTAGATGAAGGGCATGCGATGGATGTGATCTACCTAGATTTCAGCAAAGCCTTTGATACTGTTCCTCATTGGAGGCTTTTCAATAAACTCAACAGCTCGGGGATAGGTCCCAAGATGTTTATGTTTATGTTTATGCAATTCTTGATATACCGCCCAGGCTGAGGGCATCAGAGCGGTTTACAATTACTATATAAGCAAGTACTGGATACATTCCCTCGTCCCCAAAGGGCTCACAATCTATGTGTACCTGAGGCAATGGAGGGTTAAGTGGCTTGCCCAAGGCCACAAGGAGTGCCTATAGGACTACAAACCCCAGTCCCTCCGGTGAACTGGATCAGAAATTGGTTGACTGACAGATAACAGAAGATGATGGTAAATGGAACTCACTCAGATGAAAGGAAAGTGATTAGCAGTGTGCCTCAAGGTTCAGTCCTTTGACTGGTACTGTTCAATATATTCATGAGTGATATTGCTAAAGGATTGAATGGAAAAGTCTGTCTTTTTGCAGATGACACCAAAATTTGCAAAGAATGGACTCCCCTGAGGGAGTGGGGAACATGAGGAAAGATCTACAAAATCTGGAAGAATGGTCTAATGCTTGGCATTTCATATACGCGGATGATATCTTGCTTGCCATCCCCATAAACCCCAACAACCCCAAATACGATAGCTTACTCCAATGCATGAATGAGACTACCACATGGCTTGAAGACAACCATCTAAATATCAACCTCAAAAAAACAGAAGCAATGTTCATAACGAGAAAGCCAGACACTGACTACAACTACCCAACAACAATCACAATAAACAACACACCTATACCTGTTAAAAAGGAGGTAAAGTACCTTGGAATAATATTAGACCACTCACTCACCATGCTCCCACACATAAAACAGACAGTAAAAACCATATTCTATAAACTCAAGACAATACAACACCTGAGACACCTACTTAACACACATGAATTTAGATCAGTAGTCAACACCCTCATCACCCCCCACTTCGACTACTGTAATAGTCTCCTAAATGGTTTACCACTAAAGAGCATCTACCTACTCCAAAGAGCCCAAAACATATGCGCCAAGATGATCACAAAAGCTAAACTAACAGACCATGTGACCCCAATACTGCTAGACTTGCATTGGCTCCCTATAAGTAGCCGAATAAAATATAAAATCCTCCTAACTACTTTCAAACTCCTTAATAACTCCCTCACAATTATCTACTCTAATACACCCCCCATCCGAAACTAGAACACGCAGACAAAATGCAACTCATTCCCTCAACATAAAAACAACCTTCAGAAAAACTAAAGCAACAACAAGTGATAGGGCCTTCTCCTTTGCTGCCCCCACTCTCTGGAACGAAATACCACTAACCCTCCGCATGATAAAGGACCTTCATCAATTCAAAAAAGAACTTAAAACCTACCTCTTCACAAACTACTTTGAAATCCCCTATCAACAAGAAACCTCTCCCCAACAATCACAGAAACACATCCACAGTACTCAAGACAGAACAAACGACTAACACAAGAAACCTTACACACTCCACCCAACACGCAAAAGACTTACCCAACCTGTTTGTTCTATCGCTCTTGTAAATAGCTACTTGTAATTAGTTATGTTATGTTCCATGTAATATAACCTGTATATAGTTTAAAAACACTGTTCCAGCTAACGTATAAAAGTATGTTCCCTGTAATAACACTTGTATATAGTTAAAACCATGTTCCATGTAAAGTATACAGAAGTATACAAATTTTTGTTCACTGTTCAATGTAAACCGCCCTTGATCTCTGGAAGGGGCGGTATAGAAGAAACTGTTAAAATTAATAAATAAATAAATTTAATGTGAAGAAGTGCAGTGCCATGCTCTTGGGAAGCAGAAATTCAAGGGAATTGTATGCGATAGGGGGAGAGAGATTGGTGTTTACAGAACAGAAGGACCTCAAAGTGATTGTTTCTGTTGATATTAAGGTGGCAAAACAGTGTGACAAGGCAGTGGCAAAAGCCAGAAGGATGCTGGGTGGCTCTCACTTGGTTTGCAGCTTGTCGTGCTGTGAGGGCTTGCGTGCATCAGTGATGCTGAGAGCTAAACTATCGGTAGTTTAACTACTGGCAGGGTCTCCCAAGATGGACAGGTCTCAGCTGAGGTGCCAGATCAAGACAAACCACCCATCTGGGCAGCAGCAGAATGGGATAGTGTTGACGGCGGAGGATCACATTTTTGTGACAACGGCAACAACATCAAACTTAAACTGCGCGGAAGAAAGGCCCGACAATCTACTTCTGTATCTTGCCATGAAAACCCAATGGATAGTTACAACAAAACAAATTGTGCTATGGTGCTGGAAGATGAGACCCCCAGGTCGGAAGGCACTCAACTAGCTACTGGGGAAGAGCTGAAGACTTTTCAGAGTAAAGCCAACATTTATGATGTGGTTGGATCAAAGCCCTCGGGAAGTCTGACTGCTGATGTAGCTGTGCATGAAATGAGAGTCAGAAGCTGTAAAGATGTCTTACACATTGGAACATGGAACGTACGAAGCATGAACCAAGGGAAGTTGGAGGTGGTCAAGAATGAAATGGAATGTGTACAACTTGATCTGTTGGGTGTCAGCGAACTGAAATGGACTGGCATCGGGCACTTTGCATCAGATGATCACATGGTCTACTATGCTGGAAATGAAAGACAAAGAAGAAATGGAGTTGCATTTATAATAAAGAAGAAACTTGAAAGAACTGTAATGAAATACAATGCAGTCAGCGAACGCTTAATCTCTATTCGTCTATGAGGATTGCCTATTAACACAACTATAATTCAAGTATATGCCCCAACAACAGCTGCAGAAGAGAATGAAATTGAAGAGTTCTATGAACAAGTACAAGCTGAAATTGACAAAACATGCAAACAGGATATCCTGATAGTCATGGGTGACTAGAATGCAAAAGTTGGTAACAAAGAAGAAGGCAAAGTAGTTGGAAAATATGGACTTGGCAACAGAAATGAAGCTGGAGAAAGACTGATAGAATTCTGCAAGACCAATGATCTATTCATCTCAAACACCTTCTTCCAGCAACACAAGTGGCGACTGTACACATGGACTTCACCCAATGGATTGTATAAAAATCAAATTGACTACATCTGTGGAAGTCAACGATGGAAAAGCTCTATAACATCAACAAAGACAAAATCTGGAGCTGACTGTGGTACAGATCATCAACTACTAGTATGCAAACTCAAGCTAAAGTTGAAAAAGAGCAAACCACTCATGAATGCAGCAAAATATGACCTTGAGAATTACCCACTGGAATTTAAAGACTGCCTGTAAAATTGATTTGCTGCTTTAGATACAAATGACAGAGCTCCGGAAGAGTTATGGAATGACATCAAGAAGGTTGTGTTGGAAGAAAGTAAGAAGTCTCTACAAAAGGTGAAAAAGCAAAAATGGCCAAAATGGATGACGGAAGAAACTCTGAAAATTGCCCAGAAACGCAGAGAAACTAAAGCCAGAGGAGAAATAAAGACAATCGCAGAACTCAACAGAGATTTCCAATGTGCAGCAAGACAGGACAAGGAAAAGTACTACAACGACGCATGCAAGGAAATAGAAGCAGAAACTATTAGAGGAAGAACAAGATCGGCTTTCCTAAAGCTACGAGAGTTAAAGAAAAAGTTCCAGCCTCGAATTGGAATGTTACAAGATGCTCAAGGTTCTATGTTGAATGATGCTGAGAAGATCAAGAAAAGGTGGAAGGAATATACAGAGTCTTTATATGATAAAGATCAAGTTGACCAACAGCCGTTTCAACCTGTACCTTATGATCGGGAACCATTGGTGATGAAAGAAGAAGTTGAAGCAGCATTGAAAGCCTTATTAAAGAACAAAGCACAGGGCATTGATGGCATTCCTATAGAAGTATTGCAGCAATCTGATGCAGCTGTTAACATACTTACAAGGCTCTGCCAAGAAATATGGAAGACAACATCATGGTCAACTGACTGGAAAAGATCTGTGTTTATACCAATACTAAAGAAAGGTGATCCCACATGCCAGCAAGATTCTACTGAAGATTATTCAAAAGAGACTACAACCATACCTGGAACAAGAACTACCTGAAGTGCAAGCAGGGTTCAGGAAAGGGCGAGGAACGAGAGATATCATTGCAGATGTGAGATGGATCCTTGAAAAGACTAAAGAATACCAAAAGGATATCTATTTGTGCTTTATCGACTATAGCAAGGCTTTTGACTGTGTAAACCATGAGAAATTCTGGGCCACATTAAGAAGCATGGGTATACCAATCCCTCACAACCGGATCATTCCCACAGAGCCTGAAACAAACATCAATCAGACCACTGCTGAAGAATAACAAGATGGACCCAACGAAGGTGGAATCATACAGGCCAATTTCAAGTATCCCCATGCTTGCCAAAGTAATTGAAAAGTTAGTACAGCGCCAAATTCAACAGCATATTGATACTGAAGCCCCACTGGACCCCTCCCAGCATGGGTTCAGAGAAGCACACGGGGTGGAAACCCTCCTCACCACCCTACTTGACAACCTAGTCTCCGGAACAGACAAAATTCACCAGGGATATGCTCTCATCTTCCTCGACATTGCAGCGGCCTTCGATTCTGTGAACCACGAGATCCTCATACAACGCCTCAGCGAAAAAGGAATTCAAGGGACAGCCCTAGAGTGGTGCAAGTCATACTTGACCAATAGATGGCAACATGTAAGGTCTGGCTCCACAACCTCTGAACCATTTTTGCAAAACCAGGGCGTGCCACAGGGTTCCTCTCTATCTGCATTGATGTTTAACATCTACATGCAGCCCATATGTGCCCTAGCACGTTCATTCAAGGTCAACTGTTTAGCCTACGCAGACGATATCCTGCTATACATCCCTTTCAGGACCAACCAACCAGACCTCTTCCCTCTAACAAGCTGTTTTGAGGCAGTAGCAGAATGGCTCAACACACAAAATTTAAGAATCAACTACAGCAAAACAGATGTCCTTTTCATCTCAAGGAACCAGGACTTCACCCCTCCACCCTCCTTAAAAATCGGCGACACAGAACTGAAAACCAAATCAACAATCCGTTACCTTGGCATTACTCTGGACCAACACCTGGATCTGAAAACCCACATAAAAAACACAGTAAAAACAGTATACATGAAAATAAGGACTTTAAAGCATCTCCGACCACTACTAGATTTCAGCGACTACCGATCAATCTATCAAGCATTAATATTACCACATTTTGACTACGCCAACGTAATCCTACACGGTCTCCCCCAATCAACACTAGCACCACTCCAGCTCGCAATGAACACTGCTGCGAGAGTACTAACAGGGGCCTCACGGAGAGAGCACATAACGCCAGTACTGATGAACCTCCATTGGTTACCTGTTCAAGCAAGAATCCTCCACAAAGTCCTAACCTTGACCTTCAAAGCGTTAAACACTTTGACTCCCACAGCTATCAGCGAGATGATACACAAAGTACCACATAACAGAAACAGAAGACCCACGACGCAAAACACCCTCGAGGTCCCAAAGGCAACAACGAAATGCACGAAAGTAACAACAAACAGAGCCTTTACAATTTATGCACCTAGAGCATGGAATGCCCTCCCCACCTATATTCGAAACATCACCCACCTAACCCAATTCAGGAAAGCATTAAAGTACCACCTGTTCACCACATACTATCCTGAATCCAGCCTCAGTATTCATACATGTTGCCCCTCAGACAATCACGCACCACACCTAAACAATCAGACTCAGTATGAAAAAGGCTAACCCACCTGATCCTTCAAAAGTAATAAGATGTAGATAGACCCCGCTTGAAAAAGGTAATAGTGTAAATAAGATGTAGATAGTTTCCCCAGTTGTTTCCATGTTGATTTCCCTGTTTATTGTAAAGTTTACAACTCAGAATGCCTGTGTTGTTTAGTTGACGTTGAATGTAAACCGCACTGATCTGAAAAGCGCGGTATAGAAGAACTGTTAAATATATAAATAAATAAAAATAAAATATACCAGAACACCTGATCGTTCTCTTGCGCAATCTGTACATTGATCAAGAAGCAACAGTTTGAACGGAACAAGGAGAAACAGAATGGTTTAAAATAAGCAAAGGTGTAAGACAAGGCTGCATACTTTCCCCCTACCTGTTTAATTTATATGCAGAACAAATCATCAGAGAAGCAGGATTGTATGAAGACAACAGAGGTGTGAAGATTGGTGGAAGACTCATCAACAACCTTCGCTATGCTGATGATACTACATTACTGGCTGAAAGTGAAGATGATCTGAAACATTTGCTTCTCACAATCAAAGAACATAGTCTCAAAATGGGCCTGCACCTTAATGTAAAGAAGACAAAGATCATGACAACTGGCATAATCAACAGGTTCATCGTTGAAGGAGAAGAAATTGAAATTGTGAACAACTTTAACCTACTTGGATCAACTATCAATAAAGAAGCAACAAGCAGTCAAGAAATCAAATGACGCATTGCTCTTGGCAGAATGGCTATGAAAGACCTAGATAAGATTCTCAAGAGCAGAGATGTCTCTCTCCATACAAAGATTCGACTTGTTCAAGCCATGGTATTTTCAATAACATCATATGGATGTGAAAGCTGGACAGTGAAAAAGACAGACAGGAAGAAAATTGATGCCTTTGAATTATGGTGCTGGTGGCGAATACTGTGTATACCATGGACTGCCCGAAGAACAAACCAGTCGGTACTAGAGTAGATCAAACCTAAGCTTTCTTTAGAAGCTCAGATGACAAGACTTCGACTTTCATACTTTGGACACATCATGCGAAGAGAGAGATCATTAGAGAAAGACATCATGCTTGGCAAGATAGAAGGTCAACGCAAAAGAGGAAGACCAGCAATGAGATGGATCGATACAATAACAGCAGCTACGGGTACCAGTCTGTCAACAATGAGCCGCCTGACTGAAGACCGAACACAATTTAGGATAGCTAGCCAGAGGGTCGCCATGAGTCGACTCCGACTCGACGGCACTTAACAACAACAACAACTAATGCCACTGTACAAGTCGCAGATGAGGCCTCACTTGGAATATTGTGTTCATTTTGGAGATCATATCTCACAAAGGATATAAAAAGGCTGGAAGCAGTTCAGAGGAAGGCGACCAAAATGATTTGGAGCCCGCGTCAGAAGACGTATGAGAAGAGACTTGAAGACCTAAATATGTACACTCTGGAGGAGAGGAGGGACAGGGGAGATATGATTCAGACCTTTAAATGCTTAGTATTAATGGACAAACAAACCTCTTCCAAAGACAGGGAAGGTGTAAAACTAGAGGGCATAACATGAAGCTGCAAGGAGGTAAACTGAAAGGCCATACCAGGAAATACTTTTTCACTGAAAGGGTGATGGATGCTTGGAATGCCTTCCTGATGGAAGTGGTGGCTGCAAACACAGTGACAGAATTCAAAATGGCATGGGACAGACACAGTGGATCCCCTTATAGCAACAGGATAAAATCAAAATAACTATCTCTTATATCTGAACAAATAGGGGTGACCTATCTGGACCGTTGGGTACACCCCTAAACAAAGGCATGGGGAGGGGTGACCTGCACGGAGCGGCAACTGCACCTTGCTGGGCAGACTAGATGGACCATGCTGGTCTTTATCTGCCATCATATACTATATTACTATGTTACTATGTCTAGACAAATAGCATCTGCAATATAGAAGAGATGGGAAGAACTGTGGGTCCATGCCTGTTTCAAAGGTCAAGGTTTGTATATAGCAGAAGGAAAAATTTGAGATATTTGTTGTGTTCTGCAATTCTTAGATTGGAAGAGGACAGAGATATAACAACTGTTGGGCATCATAAATGTGGTGGGTGTCAAGTTTGCTCAGTAACGATGGAAGGTAAAGAATTTATTAATTTTGGACCTGGAAAGAAGGTTGCACTGCAACATTCAATGATGTGTACCTCTTCATACGTTATATGTGCTATATAATGTCCCTGTAAAAAATATACATAGGGAAGACAACCTGATAATTTCAGGTGAGGATGGTGGAGCACAAATACTGTATTCATAAACAAAATTGGAGGCTCCGCTGGTGCAACACTGCATGCAGAAGGGAAATGTTTTTGAAGAACTGCAGTGTATAATATTGGGGAGACCATGGCAAAATACTTTTGCAGCGGGAGCAGTGATAGATCTTCACTATGGATACATTGGAACCACCAGGTTAAGCAATGTGATTGAATGGGAAGTATTTCTGTTATAAGATTGGTTGCTTTTGAAAGGAGAATAATGCTGTTGATTGAATGTGGTTTCATATAAGTATCTGACATCAGAGGCTGAAATTTTGTGAATGGAAGGCGACTCTGACTCAGCAAAAGCGAAACAAAGATCTCTGTTGGGCATTCGGCACTGAATAAATTTTTGCAAAGGATTGCTCAGATAAGTGAAAGATCAAAAGTTTTTGAATGTTAAGGGTCGTTTGAAAGACCATATAAAATGGGGAAAAGATATAATTAGCTTGCAAAGAAGAGCTTGTGAAGAAATTTGTTGAGTGAATGATATAAACTGTTGGGTAAAAATAAAGAGAACATAACTATAAAAACAGAAAGAGAAATTGAATAAACATAGAAATGTCAAGGAGTTTTGTTAGACCCATGATGTTGTGATAAAAATATTAATCTCCTGCGAATGTGAGGGAGTAATGCCTTGCAAAATAGAGGCATAATACACATGCTGAAGTCTTTTCTCCTTGTTTGTTAATCCTTTGCAAAAGACATTTGATTATTGTGTGCATAATCAGGGATTTTTTTGGAGAGCCAAATTGAATATAGGTCATTTTTCCTTGAATGTATGCACCCCTGTAGGACTGTGCGTGCTCCGAATCCGACCGAGGCACACATCATGAAGGGATAGGAGACCAAAAAACAAAAGTCATATAGAGAAAGAAAGAAAGTCCAGGCTATTTCTGTGCTTGGCTATGACCGCCGCATCGGGCCCTTCAAAATGGCGGATAGAGCCGGCAAATAAGAGTCCAAGATTTGGGATCAGCGCATCTGCTCTGCTTCTTTGGAGTCTAAAAATGTTGATAGTAGATCAGGATCTTCGAACGTCCTGGTTTGGTTGTGGAGAGTCACTCGGAGCTTCGCTGGATACAACAGGCCAAAGCGAGCCTGTAGCTGTTGAAGTCGAGGGCGAAAAGCAAGGAGTTTCTTCCGACGGTCAACGGTAGGCTTTGCCAAATCAGGAAAGAAAGAGACCTTACGACCTTCAAATTCCAAATGATGATTCGCTCGGGCAGCATGTAAAATTTGTTCCACTTGTT
Organism: Ichthyophis bannanicus; assembly: GCA_033557465.1. Lineage (NCBI taxonomy): Eukaryota > Metazoa > Chordata > Amphibia > Gymnophiona > Ichthyophiidae > Ichthyophis > Ichthyophis bannanicus. The sequence continues at coordinate 375,111,882 of CM066032.1, read as the reverse complement.
GATATCGTAGCAAGCTAAAGATAATAGGCCGGGGGGTCGTGCGGTTGAGCGCCATGTGGGCAGGAACACGGTGTGCTCGATCGATTTCCAGTTCTCTGTGAAAAGTGATCTTCAGCAAGGAGGGAAGAGTTTTGAGCAAGAATTCTCTTATATCTCCTGCTTCCACCCCCTCCGGCATTCCGAGGAGCCTCACATTGTTGCGACGGGCTCGATTATTGCTATCTTCTAACTCCTTTTGAAGATTCTGTATCTGGCGCTCAGCCTTGTCCAGTTTGCCCAAGCGCACCTCGTGCGAGTCGAGGACCCCCGCCATGCTGTCCTGCCGTAATGAAAGACTTTCAAGTCGGTCCTGGAGCACTCCAAAGTCTTCTCGCATGGCTCGAAGCGCTTCTCCATTGGACTGCACCAATTCCTTCACGCCGCGTATTTCCTCCAAAATCTCCAGGTGCATTTCGGGGTTTTCACGAAATGGAACCATCTTCTGTGGGGAGGACACCTCTGTTTTGGAGCGTTTTCCGTGAGAAGAAGAAGGAGACCCGAAGTCCAAGCGCGCTGGTTTATGGGCCGCCATCCCCCCGAGGTGCCCCGGTCAGCTCGGAGCGAAATAGTAAATTTGTATAGGTATTAAGTCAGGATTCTAAGTAGGCCTCTCGGGAGCTTCAACGCAAAGCGTCCTACCCGCTGGACATCAGGCTCCGCCCCCCAAATGTATGCACCCCTAAGTATGAGTTTGTGTGGCTGGAGGATCCATTGTTCTGCTATTATAACAGCTCTTTGATATGGACATTCCCATTGAAGTTGCTGCTCTAGGCAATAGCTGGGAGTACCTCTGTAGGCTTGTCTACGATGGCATGTGCCTTCTAGTGGTGCTATAGCTTGGCCTGCATTTGTCACTCCTCTCCTAAAAATAGTTGCAACTTCAGGTTTGATGCCTAGCATATACAGCTGTCACATAGCAACTGCAGTACTGCAGAATTGCTGCACGCTGTGGCCGTGTCCACCCCCACTCTCATGCATAAAAATGGACCCTCTGTCCTGCCTTCCCCCCACTTCCACCATGCATTCCATATCTTAGTCACCTGCGCAGAAGCAGATACTGTAGATCTCCCTCCAAACTGTGGCCAATATTTACCAATTGGCCCTGTGATGCCCTCTGGGATATAGCACCCCTTCCCAGTGCAGGACCATCCAGGCTAGGGCCTCTGCCTCCTCATTGGAAAGGTTGTTGAGTCTTTTTCTCAATGCCATATTTGTTGTGTGTCTGACAGTCCAGAGAGGATTCCTGTACACACTACCAGCCAATCAGGTGCAAGCTGTAATAACTGGTTATTGGCACATTCTGTCATAACCTGTTATTTGCTGAATAAGTGGGCATATCCTGTTGTGCCAGGTATCATAGTGTGGGACATCTAAGTGGTTTCTGGGGCCTTTGGTAGCGAAATTCTATGTTACACGGTTTCTAGGCTGCAATTAGGTTCTTTGGGCTATCTCTGTCAATATTTGATGAAGTATTATCAAGCCCATCTCTCCTGCTAGTCCATGCTGTGCAGTTACTATGCCGTAATCTGGTTACTTGGCCTTTCTCTAGTGATATTCATTTCTATGGTTCATCATGGTGTGCTACATGGTTATTTTGCCAAAAAATGCTTTAATCGCCTTATCTACCAATATTAGATGTGGCATCTTTTGCATGTTTTTAAAAAATTTCCCTGACGATTTCTAAGTCGCTTAATTGGTTTTAGATATTGCTATCCGCCTACTCCAAACTGGGAACATTCATACACTAACCAGTTGTCTGGTGGCCAACTGACAATTCAGGCCCAATTTGAGCAGTTTTTTTTGGCTGGCTTGTGGAACTGTAGCCACTTTTCTGAAAATCAACCCAATACAGCATATCCAGTCTGACCAGCTATAAGAACGACTAAGTTCCTCTGTATTTTCCCATGCTTTCTTGAATTCAGATACAATTCTCATTTCTACGCTTTCCACTCGGATGTTGTTTCATGTATCTACCACCCTTTCCATAAAGAAATATTTCCTCAGATTATTGCTGAGTCTATCCCCTTGCAGCTTCATTTTATGCTCCTTCCTGAGCCTCCTTTCAACTGGAAGAGGGCCACCTCCCTTGCCTTCATTTCACAAACGTATTTAAATGTTATGTACCAAAGAGCTAAATATGTTTTCTATGAACTGTCACATTTGTCAGTGTTTGTGTCTAGTAAGACTGTAATTTTCCCATCAGTTACCCACTTGCGTTGGGCCTACGCAACCTGATTATGTAAGAAGTAGCCATATCCAGCTTAATCTCCCTTTTTTCCCTTCTGTATTTCCTTTAATCTATGTTATTGCCCCCTCCCCCATTTATGGTGGACTATTGTAAGAATCATTTTAGAATGCTAATGATGATGTGATTATATTTCTTTATTGTGCTGGTATCTGATTTTTTGTTGCCCTAGAGCAATACTTTGGCTTGCAATTATGTCACAAGTATTAAAAATGTAATGAAAAAAAACTACAAGGACAAAACAAAATTTCAAAACATTTGTTTGGAAACCAGCCAGCATTCAAGTTATAAGATTCAGAGCAAGACAGAGGTGCTCTGCCTTAGATGGCCTAATGTGAGCCTGTCAGCTCCTGCTCTGCAATTTGCACTGACAAGAAACCCCATCCGTTCTCAACTGAGTTATTCTGAATGCTGAGCTGTCCTTGCAACCTCAGATTGATAATGCTGTTAGATCAGCCTTTTTTTCAGTTGAGACTGCTGTGCAATTTGGGGCTTATCTATTTAGAGTCAGTTCTGCAAAAGTGATCCATGCTTATGTGGTTAGCTGTCTTGATTATGGTGACATTCTGCATAAGAAACAGCTGGTTAAACTACAGTATGGATAAAATACAGCTGCTAGAACTCTTTTTGTCTTAAGCTCTCGGATCATGTCCTTGTCTTTTGTTTTGTTTTTTTTGCATTAGCTCCCTGTTTGCTTTCGAGTGAAATGTAAAGATTTGTCCCTCGTTTTTAAGATATTATTTCAGGAAGCTCCTTGCATTCTAAAGGTGTGAAATGAATCTTCCAAAACTGAAGGGGCACATAGCATTTACTAAAGCGTGTATAAGAGTAACGCGGGGTTTGCATGCAGTATCAATGCAAAGCTAAAACAATAGCATGGACCCCATGCTAAAAATCTACATTACCCTTGTAGCTCACATCTGGGTGGAGGGGCAGTTCCCAGGGATGGGCAGTTCCCACTGTGGCACAGCTAGCGTGGGCATTTGGAGCCTGTGCTAATTATGCTTCGGGCAAATACTATGGGTGCAATTAAACCCACATCAATGGGTGGCATTAGTTGGTCCCATGGCTGCTTTACTGTGGTGAAGTACGGCAAATGCAAGGGGACAACTTTATCTGCCCCGCTGCAGGTAGGTCACAGCCCTGCACTGTTAAAGCTGCTCACACATGCGTTACTAGTGCAGGGCTTAATAAACATGTTTCTAAGATTGTCCCGAGATTTCTTTTGTTGAAGATACTTGGTTTATCCAAGGCAAACTATTCAGGAGATGGCCTTTTCAAGTTTTGTTTCAGATTTGTGGAATAAGATTCCTAAGAAAGACTTGACTATTTTTTTTTTTACTTAATTAGGGAAGGTTTGACCTTGTGTCTTTGCTGCTATGATTAGGCTGCTGGAAATGTTTGTGTTTGGATATTTTGGTTAGATTTTCTAGGGTCTGCTGCTACTGCGCTAGAGCACTCTAGCACCATTAATATGAATTATTAGTAAACAGGACCCATTGCCTAAAATGGGCCCTGTGGTAACTATTGCACAGTAATAGTAGTGTTTCAACTGCAAGTACTGCAAAATATATAAGTTAGGGAGACCCCACTTTTTTTTCACTCGATCAAACAAGGAGAATACCCCCATTGATAAGTAGAAGACCTGACCTAGATCATGGCACGCTTTCTCTTTCCAGCACTGAAAGTGGGACAGGTGGAAGCGAGGTAAAAAGATAGGACTTCCCATAATGTGTAAAAACAGGGAGCTCCTTAGTATTGCTTCCTCCTCTTTAACTCTCCACCATCTCTGGGCCTTTTTAAAGGGACTGAGCAGCCAACTGGCTCTGGTTGTTATGCAACATTGATACAACCAAAGGGGGCTCAGCACTTGTCCAAAGGACCAGCTGGTGCATAACGATATATACCTGTATACACTTCATGTATCCAGTGCATTAAAGGGGCTACATTATAAAGCTTCAAGTCTGGCAACTTACTCCCCTGTGGTCCTGGTCCAAAATTAATTTAGAGTGTTCTATATGAGCATTTTTAGTGTTACATTTGAATTTCCTGATGAGTCCTTTATAATATGCCTCATCCTGATGCTTTATTCAAAATGGTAGTGTCTGAAGGTATACAAAAATTTGGAAGGAAGTACCATTATTTCTAGGACTACTCTGCCCAGAAAGTTTAGGGGCAAGTCTTTCCAGTGATTGCATAGTTGTTTGATTTGTTCATTTTGTCTACAATGTTCTTCTTGTACAGAGTTTTATAACTACAGCTCAGCTGTATATCCAGAGTATTTCATGCTGCCTGCCACCCAATTAAAGGAAGGGCTTAGGGCCCTTTTTACTAACACTTAACTTGAGTTATCTGCCCCACAGCCCATAGGAATAAAATAGGCCAGAAAGCACGTAACTTGAGCTAAGTGTTAGTATAAGATGCCCTTAGTCTGGTTTCTTCCCCCCACCTCCAAAGCCTAAGGGGCATGTTTACTAAAATCCGCAAAATAGCGCGCCGCAAAATAGCGCACGGCAACGCGGCACTGAAACGCGCAGAAACGCATTTAAACGCCCCGCACATGTGCGTGTCACCCCCGCACAGGTACGCGGCTCACTAACGGGCCACGTACAAGTGCGGGCCCGCAAATGTCCGATAGAGGCGTGGAACGGCGAAAGGAGGGCGGAGGAAGGCTCCGGAGGGGCGGAGGGACGGGGTCAATGGGTGGAGAGTGGGAGGGGAGAGGCTCCCCGCACAGTATCGGGCCCGAATTTGCATGTAAAAACTACCGCGAGTGAAACACTCGCGGTAGAAAGCATTTAAAGGGAAGAGAAACCATTTCCGTCAGCAATGTACAGGAAAACCGGGGAAACCAGCAAAACGTGAGCAGTGTGATATATGTGCACAGCACAAAAGTGAAAATAAAAATAGAAAATGACCACAACAGAACTATTAAAAATAGTAATTCAGCTGGGGAACAGTTATAGTGATGGGCAATTACAGAAATCACACCCAGCAAAGCTCCAGAAAAAAGAAATGAATTTTGGAAGGGTCTACTGAGAGGAGACTCTTCCAAAAAACATTTCCACGTTTTGGAGCTTTCCTGAGAGTGTTTGCTATGGTTGCCCATTAATATCACTGTTGCCCAGCGTGGTGATATTTTGTCCCACATTTCCCGTGGTCATTTCCGGGGTTTATGTGCACGTTTGTCACCAGACAGGGTGCATATGCCCACAGTAGAATTGCGTAGAGCAGGGTTTGTGACTCCATCCTGCCAGGCTTACTGCCTCCAGGGGCTGCACTGTCTCTGTGGCCAAAGTGTGGTACAGCGGACAGAGTCATTACCTCTAGGACCAGAGGGCAGAGGTTCAAAACCCAGCTGGGGCACCTGCCAGCCCTGTCCCTATATTTTACCCACCACTAAATAAAGATAGCACAGACACCCCTGTATGCATGGGGAAAACACCCATATTTTACCCAACACCGCACACACACCACAACAATGGGCATTACCTACAGCCAAGTCCCCCAAATGCAGTCCCATACTGCCACATTGCAAGCAGGTCAACTGCTTTTTCTGAGAGAAGTTCATGCCAGCATGTTGGCGGACAAGTACATGTGGTGCAGGGGGCAGTGGCTGCTAACCACAGAAGACAGAGGCCTAGCCATGTGCAGGCTGGCACAGTCCACTGCAAGACAGGTCCTGCCGGATCCACAGTCATGGACAGTCCAGGGAATCCAACCAATCTGTGGCTACACAGTGGTGCAGTACACACAGACAGTGCATACAAGAACAGAAGGTCACAGGTTCAAAGCCCAGCTGGGGCTACTGCCAATCCTGCCCACATATTTTTCCCACAACTAAACAGTGATAGTAAGGACACACCTTTCATGGCGGGGACATATGCAATGGTAAGACATCTATCTTTTACCCCACTGAGCACAGACACCATGAACAGGGGCAGTACCTAGAGCAGAATCACCCAAATGCAGTCCTGGTGGGCCACACACCAGTCAGGTTCCATGCTGACACTCATACAAATGCCTGTGCTGTATATCTATGCACCACCCCCATGGCATGTAGATGTAGGCCATGCATATTCATGAGGGATAGCAGGAAAACCCGAACAGTGTGATGCAAACCTGGACTGGAGTTGGGAATCTGTGCCGTAAAGCAGCAGCCATCAAGGGCAGACACACCTACACCCACAGGCCCCATTGGCCAATGTCTCCTGGAAAGGCAGAACATTGGACCGTGCATGCAGCACCCAAAACGAGCACTTGCATAACTTACCAATGTCACCCTACACCTGAGGTATACGGTACACAGCTCGGAGACGTTTGCTAGGAGCACAGGCAGGCAGTTATCCATACGTTACGTACATACTGCTAGTTGACCCCATCCAAACAATCTGTTAGGTGTTTGCGGGGCATGCTCCAGGCCTGGCCTCTGACGGTGCTTACCACCCTGGGGAGTGACCACCAGCTGTAATGCGTACCATATCCATGCCTTGCCGTGCTCAGGACCGGTTTGGTGGGCAAGGCTACTTACCCCCTCAATCGTAGCACCATGATGGCAGAGGTGTGGAAGTGTGTGTCTGTCTATACAGTGGGTGTTGGCTGCAAGCCCCTTCAACAGCCCGCACTGCCAGCACTGTTGCCAGTATTGGCCAGTCAATGTGCATAATGAGGTGCAAGGTACCATGGGTATAGCCAGGGCAGGGTGGCGTGGCCAGGATGCATCTGCACTGGGCATAGGGCCCTGGCAGGGACATTGGCTGGGATATTGTAGTGTCCGGCCACCACCTACACAGACAGGGTGGCCAAAGCATGTCCTTCTGGGGGATCACGCTCACCCTGACTGTGCAGTGACCACAGCATGGCTAGGCCTCCCCCATAGTGCTGTATAGTAGTTCTCTCATGTGATAGATATGGGTTTATTTTTGGGGCCCAGTCACTGATCTATCTGCTTGCTGTGTATGCAGACAGCCCAGTTCTGGGTGCATGCATCTCCATTGGGAACATGCACTATGGCCTAACCAGCAGACTGTTTGTAGCTGGTAAATGTCTTGCTATAATGGCTTGCAGGGTGCAGTGGCTGTTGGCTTGCTGCAGGGGAATATCTGGTGGTGGAGTGCAGCTTACCATACCATGGGCTTATGTCTGTCTGCTATTGTGTTATGGCTGTGTATGGAGCTGCCTGCCTGGGGGGGGGGTGGTGGTGGTGGTGGTGGTGTTCCTCAGCAGGACTGGGTTTGATGTTGCCCTCTACTGCCACCTTTGCAGGGAGGTAGAGTGTGGATCCCTTGATGGGGACCATGTTTGCCACGGGGGGGGGGGGGGGGGTGGTGGTGTGCCTGATGGCGGCAGACAGGGATATCCATGGTATTTGTGCAAAAACTAGCTATCTTACACATTAACACTGCTTTGGAACGCCCGCTTGGCCTCCATCAGCCATGGCAGGTGTTGTTGACCTGGTCCTGGCCACCTCATTGCACACTCAGGGTGAGCACAGTACCCGCACGATGTAACGGTGTGTGGCTACTCTGTGCCAGTAAAACACCCGGTCAGTGCCCCCTACTAGGCCAAGGTGCTGTGTGGGTGCACCCGGTCACTTCCCCCAACAGGGCCGAGGTGCTGTGGGGGTGCATTCCCCATCTTGTGTCCATCTGCGGACAGCTAATTTGCATGTGCAGTGCATCATGGGTACGGGTGGCCTAACCCTATCCTGTTGACACCAGCAGACTGTCTGTGAGGTGACGTGTAGGCTATCTGCAGCCAGCCAGGGGCCTGCTTACAGCTATGGAGCTGTAGTGCAATGGTTACATCACTGCCTGTGCAGCCAGAGGTCATGGGTTCAAACCCACAGTGGGGCCCTTTGGTAGGGCTGTCCACAGCTTTATTTTTATTTACTGTACATATGTCTATGCCGGCAAGACCACCCTCAGCTTACTATACCCATTAGGTGCCTCTGAGGGTGCTTCATAGGGCGCCCTGTAGGCCACCTTATGGTTGCCATCCCTATAGGGTGCACTATACATTATCCTGTGTCGCAACATACATGCTGCCCTATAGGGGTCATTCAAGGGTGCCTTGGCGAACAGTGCACTGTAACATGTGCCTTATGGGCCGCCGTATGTTAACATGCTGGGAGAGTGCGTTTGCTAGTAGTGATAACAAAATAAAATTATACAGCCTCCTACAGCACTCCACAACATAATACATACTGTCTCAGCAGGCATTTTTCACTGGGCATTGTGAGAAGTTGAACCCCTGATCCCTGCACCATTGGTCAGTGTTTTAACCATTGTGCTGTGGCTCTGTTCCTGTGCTTGTGCATCAGCGCGCCGCCTTGTGCCTATCAGCGCGCCGCCTTCTGCCGCCCAAGGGGACCAGTGCGCCGCCTTCTGCTGCCCAAAAATAACTGTGCGCCGCCTTATGCCGCCCAAAAATAACTGTGCGCCGCCTTATGCCGTTCCAAATTAATTTGCCTCCTAAAGCAATGTTAATCATTACAGTTACTGCCTCAGCTGACCTTTGTCGTTGCGCACACTGGGGGATTGAACCCATGGCCCCTGCACCATTGGTCAGTGTCTTCACCATTGTACCACTGCTCTGTTGTTTTGTATACTCAGCAGTGCGCCACTTTGCCTTTCCACGCGCTAATGTCGACCCCCGCACATTAGCGCGACGCACACACGTCCGGTTGCTTACTACCGTTTTTTTTCTATTTTCTGCCTGAACCGCCCACTCCTTATATGGCACAGGCACACTAGCACGGCCCCGCACGTTAGGAATGTTTAGTAAACATGCCCCTAAGTTTCAGACATTTGGTAGTTTACTTTTAGTCCTGAGAAGCTGCCAAAGCATTCTATAATATCTATGAGCTCCTGTAGATGTCATTGGGCATCACTCAAAAATATTAACCTATTGTCTGCAAAAAGATGTATGCGACAGTCTTTGCCACTTATCTCAATCTCTTTTATAATAGGGGATTCTCTAATTTTAAAAGCCAAGGGCTCCAATGATGAAATAAATATTAACGGGGATAGTGTGCAGCCTTGTTTCGTTCTTCTCTGCAGGGTGCAAATCTCTGTATGTTTCCCATTGATTATCAGTTGCAATTATGGCTCAATATATAAAAATTGTATCGATTTGAAAAAATTCCCCTATATTCCAAAGGCTTCTGGGTTCCAAAAAGAGATATTTCCATGAGACTCTGTTGATGGCCTTCCCAGCATTGAGACTCGCCAAGGCTGCTCTTGATAGGTCTGCATTTCCCTGTATAGTCTCCAAGGCCTCACCAAGTTAGTTGATGCATAATGCCCTTTGATTAGGGTGTATCAGGCTTGGCAGCATCACACTAAGGCATAGGACTAACACTGCTGCCACTATCTTGAGTTTCTGATTTAATGTGGAGATGGATCTACATGATCCCAAATTCCCCAGTTCTTTCCCCGGTTTAGGGAGCAGGGCCACATAAGCCAGATTTGGGTAGACTCCTCCACCCCTCTGCTAGGTATTCCTTTCATCAATTGTTTGAGAGGCTGGGCTACTGTCTTCTAAAATTCTATAGAATTTTGTGGGAAACCTGTCAGAGCCTGGTGTTTCCACTAGTTTTAGACTTTTGATGACCTGTTCTATTTCTTCCAAACTAAGAGGTTGATTTTCAGTTGTACATCTCCTAATTTAGGCATCCTTAAAGTCTGAAAAATTTGTTTTGTGATTCTCTCTACAATCAAGCACCTTAGCATATAGGTCTTTGTAATAATCCACAAAGTCCTGTGCTATTTCCTTTGTGTTCTGACACATTATTCCTCATTTAACTTTTATATCCCTGATAACTCTAATGCAACGTGTGCCTTTGAGTCAGTCCTGACTCCTGGTGACCCAGAAGCTCCTGGGTTTTCTTGGCAGTGTCACTGGAAGCAGATTGCCAGGCCTTTCTTCTGAGGCAATGGAGGGTTAAGTAACGTGCCCAAGGCCACAAGGAGTGCTAGTGGGAATTGAATTCTGGTTGCTTGGTTACCAAGCCAGTGTTCTAACCACTAGGCTACTCCTCCACTCCTCTACTGATAACTCTAGCAGCTGTCTTATTCGGGGCACATTTCTTACTGTCCACAGTGGTTCCTTAACCCACAGCCACTCTAATATTGTGCTTCTTGCTTTCCTTTTCCAGGCGCACGCTTAGACCGTGCACACTGTACACATGCACTATAGCCGTCCTTCCTCTACTACCACACTAGGGATGCTACTGGTGCAGCAGTAACAGCATACCATGGTCATTCCCCTTCTGCCTAACACAGTCACTGGGCTCTACTGTGCTGAGAATGCATAATTTCCGCGTGTTAACCCTGCACTCCCTACCTCACTTTAGTAAACATGCCCCCTTGATAGGTTACCTATACTTGTTGCGTCCTATGAAATTCAGAAGAAGCTGTCTTTGCATGATGCAAGGGCTGTGGTGAGTGTTAGCAGTAAATATGAGAGACCGTGATCATACTCCACATACCTTGGCTTAGGAGTGAAATTCATTACTGTCACGGTATGTGCAAAATCAGCCCATTTGGAGATATTGGGAGAGATAAACACATCCGCACACAGCCAGATATAGATGCGAAGAAACATTTTAGAGAAGCTGTTTAGGTGAAATCTGAGATGTCCATGTCACAATGTCTGAAAATCTATGGGAGGGGCAGCAGTGAATTTGGACGCATGTAAGTACTTTGTAAAATAGACTAATCTCTGCCTCAAAAAGACAAACATGTCCGGACCAATATAAAGAGAATGGAAACATGCAGAATAAGGGCCCAGACGTGTAGAAAACTGGCTGATTTTAGAAACGTGGATGAGCATGATCTGGACATGTACTGTACCAGCCACACCGATGTGTCAGTTCTGATATTTTGGAATGCCCATGTGTATATGTCACCACATACACATCTTGGCCTGCCATTTTGGAAATGGAGACATGCAGAGGAGCAGCAATAGTCTATAAGGCCTCATTATTTACCTTCTAGGTGTTTTTGAATTAGCAAAAAATATTGAAGGAATGAGAGGGCCTTTTCCTCTTCTCTGTACTGTTGCTACCTGTCCTAAATGCACACTTTTCAAATGTCTATTCATGCCCAGGGGTGGGTATAGACATAGACATATCTGTGGTGGTTTTAAATGTGTGGAAACAATCTCAAATTGACTGTACATGTGTATCTTTTTTGGAACACCCGGACATGCCTCCAGAACTCCCCTGTGCAACATAGATGTGATCACATCAGACAAAAATACACTTGGGGTGTTCTGAAATGGCTCTTGGGATGTAAATGTAACTGAGATGTCTGCATGGCTGTTTTCAGATGTCAAAATCATGAATAGGGCTTTAAAATGATCCCATAGACAGCCACACAGAGACAGATAGAGAGTTAGAGTAAGAGAGGGGATGGGCAGGGAGGTAGGGCTAGAGAAATAGCAGGTAGAGAGAGACCAAGAGGAAGGATAGGAAGATACATAAAGTTAATCAAATAAAAACATATCACCTACAACTTGTTTGTTGACTCTTACTTTCACATATCCAAGTGGACTTAAACAGCAACTATAATTCTCTGCTCAGATAAATATAAATAAATGAATAAGTAATTAAGTTTGGGGTTAAATAAGATTTTTTTCAGAATAGGTCTCACTATTGCTTTCTTTGGAGGACCAGGAAAATATTAATTACTTAGGAAATTATTTATTATTAGAAGAAATTTGCAAAACATTGGTGGTGGCTCCAGGATTTCCTTCCCCCCAGACTGACTCAGGCATTCTCTCTCCCCCTTCTCCTCAGGCAGTCTTGCTATCTCCGTCCTTCATCCCCCAGGGTCTCTTCCTCACTTCCTTTTTTCCCTTCCAGGCACTCTCTTTATCTAGAAGCATAGAAACATAGAAATATGACAACAGAAAAAGACCACATGGCCTATCTAGTCTGTCCTTCCATAACAACAACTACAACAGTCCCCTTTTTTCCTTTAGAGATCCTCTGTGTTTGTCTCATGCTTTTTTAAATTCAGTTACTGTCCTCATCTCTACCACCTCCACTGGGAGACTATTCCACGGATCCACCACTCTTTCAGTAAAGAAATATTTCCGCAAATCACTCCTGAATCTCCTGAATCCATCCCCCTTCACCCTCATCCCATCCAATTTTCCTCCCTCCTAAAGACACTCTCTCTCTTCCCTTGTCCCCCAAAGGCAGTTGCTTTCTCTCTTTCTCTGCCTCACTTTCCAAATGCGCAGTATCTCTCTCTCTTGGATTTGGATCTGAGATTTAATTGCTCACCTTTGCAAATCCAAGTTCAAGACAAGTTAGACAGGTGCATAAGTTATTTCCCTATTTAAATGGAATTACAATTTAAGTTGTACCTTCTCTCCCTCCCTCCCCCCTTGGCATTCTCTCTCCCTTTTCTTCCTTTCTGGAACTGTCTTTCCCCTCCCCTATCCCATCCTCTTGTGCTCCCGTAACTCCCATGACTCACCTGCTCTTGCGCCTTTGGTTCTCACAATCTGGCAGAGCTACAGCTTGTACAGTAAGTTCCCATGGCTGGCATGGCACAGGTGCTCCTACTGTAGGATGCTTTGACTGCATCTGCTACACATCTAACCCTTGCCAGCTGCATGTATATGTGCACAGACTCATGCATATGGGTCTTGCACTCCATCGACAGATACCACTTAAGCCTCAAGCACTTTATCTATATAGATTGAAGCCACAGCATTCATTTACTATGGCTTTTAACTAGGAAGCACAAAAAGGAGGTTTAAGGGCATCATGTAGAAAGGCCATTTATGTGGTTGCTGTAATGTCCAAGTGAAAATTCTGCAATTTTATGTCAATTGTCAAGGAGAGGGGGCATGTGTAAGTCCGATCTAAAATCGACAGAGGTCTCCCCCTCATGCTAGAAATGTGTGTTAAATGTAACTGGGAAAATGGGGTGGGCATTGTGGGGAGTCGGACTCAAGCCAGAACAGTGGTCCAATAGCTGGATACAGACCTGCTTAGGCTCTTGACCACTATTAGGCCAAATGAAGAGCCCCGGGAAAGGAAAGGAATGAGCTACTGACATAGCATGAGAAATTCTGGGAGTAGAGTGGCACGGAATGATATGGTGTGCATCAGCTAAGAAAACCAGATAACACAAATGAAACAAAATGAGACATGAGGAGGAACCGGGGAATAAGATTTAATTAGAGACTGGCCTTGGGAAGGTGAGATGGTGTCTCCATGCTAGCTTGAACCTTGGTAAATGTAAAAACGAGCCAATATTGTATAGAAAAAAGAATCGCTGAAAAACCAGCTGCATGACAAGAAAAAACCTTTGTAGTCACGTCAGCCTTACAGAAAAACTGTATAAAAAAGGACCAGGACAGAGGAAAAGGGGGAGTTTATTCAGCCCTGCCATGGAGGTGACAGTGTGCTGAATTGCCCCATTAACCTTTCTCTTCTGTCTATTCCCTTATTCAGTAGCTACCTTGTACCTGTAAGTAACTGTATTAGAGAATTTGTGTGTGAAGAATTTATGCTGAGAAAAGGATATCCTGTAATAAAGATTTTGTGATTATTGCTGAGAAATTGGTTTCTGTGTACTTCCTCCGTGTAAGGTGAGATAGTGGCACTTGCAGCCCAGTAGGCCCCTTACAGCATCCACATGCAGTGGGAGACATCATTTTATAAACATGCACATTTGAAAAGTCTACAAAGAAACTCCAGCGACTTGCATGTGTGCATGCTGTATTAAGTTATCAATGTCCCTGTTTAATGTAGTTTACCAAGTTTAAGTTACAATGTAAACCGCTTTGATTTAAATGATAAAGCGGTATTAAAAAAAACAAAAAAAACCCCTGTTAAATAAATTTCAGAACATGCACATGTATCCTGACCATTTTGCAAACCTGGACATGCCAATGCTCTTCTGTAATGCAATGTTTACCAAAGGAATGTGGAGGGGGGGGGAATAAACATTGGGGATTAAGGGGATGCCCCCCTTAATCCCTCCTGTAAAGAGCTGTCCAAAATGAGCACGTTCTAAAAAAATAAATCTGCTGGGGAGCACGTGTAAATACAGATATGGATATTTTCTGTCACCCAAGTGCAACCCCTTTATGAAATCAGAGGTAGATTTCTCCCTTACCTCATCATTCAACCTTCAGCTTTGCTCTACTGCCCCTGCTCACCAGCAAGGCCACTGCCTTGACCTTGTATTCTTCTCTAATTGCTTAACCTCAAACTTGTGTACATCACTTCTTCCCTTATTGGACTATCACCTGCTATACTTCACTCTTCATCACTCACCATCTTAACCTCGCCCTGCTCCTCCGACCTCTTTAGAAATCTTCATGCTATTGACCCATTGGCTCTTACCTCCACTATGTCATCTGAGTCTGTAGATGAGGCAGTAGCTTCCTATAACACTGCACTTTCCTCTGCTCTAGATGCTCTTGCTCCACCCATGCCACATCTTATGAGGCGTACTGTACCTCAACCCTGGCTGTCTTCCACTACCCGCTATCTATGTTCCTGCACCTGCTCAGCTGAACGTGCTTGGCTCAAAACCCGCACTGTTCATGCTTGTCTCTTTCCAGTCAGCCATGGCACTTGCCAAACAAGACTATTATGTCCATCTGACTAACTCTCTTGACTTGCTGTCTCTTTACAAATCTCAACTCGCTCCTCAAGGTACCTTTGCCTCCAACCCCTGCCTCCCTTTCTGCCCAAACCCTGGCTGACTACTTCCATGACAAAATCCACAAGATCACACTCCAATTCCCCACAAGGTCAGCTACTCCCCCTCCTCCCCCTTTTCACTCCCAACTTCACTCCCCCCCCCCACCTCTGCTGCCTTTTCTTCCTTTTCTATGATCTCTGAGGAGGAAACCACTCACCTTCTTTCCTCATTCAAACTCACCACCTGCTCATCTGATCCTATTCCCATCTATCTCCTTAACTCCATCTCCTCCAATGTAGTCCCTTCCATCTCTCATATTCTCAACCTATCGCTCTCCACTGCATGCTGTGGTCACTCCTGTCCTCAAGAAACCCTCACTAGACCCTACCTGTCCTTCTCACTATCGACCCATCTCCCTCCTCCCCTTCATTTCTAAACTACTTGAACGTGCAGTTCACTGCCATTATCTCGACTTCCTCTTCTCTCAAGCCCTTCTGGATCCTCTACAATCTGGCTTTTGTTCTTTAGATTCTACCAAAACGGTCCTTGCCAAAGTCTGCAGAGACCTGTTCCTGGCAAAATCCAAAGGCTTTTACTCAGTCCTCATCCTTGACATTTCTGCTGCTTTTGACACTGTTAACCACAATCTTCTCCTTGATACCTTTGTCCTCGCTTGACTTTAAGGGCTCTGCTATCCTGGTTCTCTTCTTATCTCTCCCATCACTCTTTCAGTGTTTGTTCTGGTGGATCCTCCTCTACTGCTATCCCGCCCCCAGTTGGTATACCCCAAGGATCTGTCTTGGGGCCACTCCTTTTCTCTCTCTATACCCAGTCCCTTGGTGCACTCATCTCTTCCCTTGGCTTTCAGTACCATCTTTATGCTGATGAATCCCAAATCTACCTCTCTACACCTGAAATCTCTCTGGCAATGCAGGCCCGGACCTCTGTCTGCCTTTCTGACATTGCTGCTTGGATGTCTCACTGCTGCTTGAAATCAAACATGGTTAAAGCTGAGCTTCTTATTTTCCCCCTAAACTCTCCTCTCCCCTTCCTCCTTTCTTAGTTTCTGTGGATAACTCTCTACTCCTCCCTGTCTCCTCAACTCGCAACCTTGGGATCGTCTTCGACTACTCTCTCCTTCTCCTTACACATCCAACTGATAGCTAAAACCTGCTGTTTCTTTGTCTATAACATCAACAAAATTCGCCCATTCCTTTCTGAACACACTACTAAGACACTTATCCATTCCTTAGTCACCTCACATCTAGATTATTGTAACCTATTCCTTGCTGGTCTCTCTCTGAATCATCTCTCTCTTCCCTTCAATCTGTTCAACACTCTGCTGTACGGCTAATCTTTCGCCAGCCTAGATATGCTCATATTACCCCTCTTCTCAAGTCACTTCATTAACTTCCTATTCGTTTCTGCATCCAGTTCAAACTTCTCCTGCTGACCTGTAAGTGCATTCACTCTGCAGCTCCTCACTAGATCTCCTCTCTTATCTCTCCCTACACCCCTCCTCGGGAACTCCGTTCTTCTGGCAAATCGCTTCTATCTGTGCCCTTCTCGCTAACTCCAGACTTCACTCCTTTCACCTTGCTGCTCCTTATGCCTGGAACAAACTACCCGAGTTTGTATGTCAGGCGCCTTCTCTGATCCTTTTCAAATCCAGGCTGAAAACTCACCTATTCGTTGCCGCTTTCAGATCTTGACTCACCCGATCTCCTTTGTGTTTCCTTATCATTCCCCCTAGCTGTATCCCATGTCTACAGCTAGTGTTGTCTGTCTGTGTTGTCTGTCTTGACTAGATTGTAAGCTCTGATGAGCAGGGACCATATTTTACATGTGTTTGTGCATCGCTGCATACGTCTTGTAGCACTATACAAATGTTCAGTAGCAGTAGTAGTAGTAGTAGTAATAGTAGTAAATGTGTA
Source organism: Ichthyophis bannanicus (assembly GCA_033557465.1). Taxonomy (NCBI): domain Eukaryota; kingdom Metazoa; phylum Chordata; class Amphibia; order Gymnophiona; family Ichthyophiidae; genus Ichthyophis; species Ichthyophis bannanicus. The sequence continues at coordinate 375,094,987 of CM066032.1, read as the reverse complement.
TGCTGCTGCTCCATCCAAATTATGCCTCTGATATGCCCCTTTGATTGGGGTAGACATGTTTAACACTAGAAGCCCCAAAAGGAATTTTACCTAGAAAGCCCAAAGTGCGTCATAAGATATGCCATACTGGGTCAGACCAAGGTCCATCAAGCCCAGTATTCTGTTTCCAACAGTGGCCAATCTAGGTCATATGAACCTAGCAGTTTCCCCAAGGGACACAGGTTCCACAATGCTTGTATTGGTTCAAGCATTGATATCCTGGGACCCTTCTTAATAATGGTTTATGGACCTTTCCTCCAGGAACTTGTCCAAACCTTTTTTAAACCCAGCTACACTAACAGCCTTTACTACATCCTCCGGTAACAAATTCCAGAGTTTGATTACAAGTTGAGTGAAAAAATATTTTCTTTTATTAGTCTTAAATAGTTTACCCTTTAGCTTCATTGCATGTCCCCTAGTCTTTCTATATTCTGAAAAGGTAAACAATCGATCTACGTTTACCTGTTCCACTCCGTTCATTAATTTATAGACTTCTATCATATCTCCCCTCAGCCGTCTCTTTTCCAGGTTAAAGAGCCCTAACCTTTTTAGCCTTTCTTCATAGGAGTATCCTTCCATCCCCTTTACCATTTTGGTGGCTCTTCTCTGAACCTTTTCTAAAATCGCTATATCCTTTTTAAGATACGGCGACCAAATTGCACACAATATTCAAGGTGCGGTCTCACCATGGAACGATATAGAGGCATTATAATATCTTTTGTTTTATTTTCCATTCCTTTCCTTATCATACCTAGCATTCTATTTGCTCTCTTGGCCGCTGCTGCACACTGGGCCGAGGGTTTTAACATGGTATTCACAATGACGCCTAAATCTTTTTCCTGGGTGGTAGTTCCTAATGTGGAACCTTGCATCGTGTAATCATAGTTTGGGTTGTTCTTCCCTAGGTGCATAACCTTGCACTTGTCCACATTAAATTTCATCTGCCATTTTGATGCCCAGTCTTCCAATTTATCAAGATCCTCTTGCAATTTTCCACAATCCTCTTGGGTTTTAACAACTTTAAATAGTTTTGTGTCATCTGCAAATTTGATAACCTCACTCGTTATTCCACTTTCCAGGTCATTTATGAATATGTCAAAAAGCAGCGGACCCAGCACAGATCCCTGGGGTACACCACTATTCACCTTTCTCCATTGGGAAAATTGGCCATTTAGCCCTACCCTCTGCTTTCTATCTTTTAACCAGTTCCTGATCCACAATAGTACACTGCCTCCTATCCCATGACTCTTTAGTTTTGCCAAAAGTCTCTCATGAGGGACCTTGTCAAAGGCTTTCTGAAAGTCCAGATACACAATATCAACTGACTCACCTTTGTCCACCTGATTATTCACTCCTTCAAAAAAACATAACAGATTAGTAAGACAAGATCTTCCTTGTCTAAAGCCATGTTGGCTGTCTCCCATTAGGTCATGACTATCTACATGCTGAGTAATTTTATTCTTTATGATGGTCAATTGACGCATTATCATGACGACTGCATTTAGCATGAAATGCAGATGTGAATTAATGTGAAGTTACTTATTTGTTAAATACGTGCAGTATGTGACGTCTTTATATAAATTAATAAAGCAATTACTTAATATAATATCATCAATCAATACGACTACCTCTTTGCTTGATCCATGCCCAGTTTCATGGATTAAAACAACAAAACAAGAACTTGCCCCCTTTATTCTAAACATAGTAAACCACTCCCTTCAGCAAGGTGTACTACCTAAAGAGCTCAAACTCTCTGCCATCCGCCCAATATTAAAGAACAAAACCCTTAATGGAAAAGACCCATCATCATATCGCCCGATTGCTAGTATTCCATTTATAACCAAAATCATCGAAAAAGCAGTTCAACTTCAACTCCAAGATTATATAGACACCTCAGCTCCCCTTGATGAACACCAATACGGTTTCCGTCCTTTCCATGGCGTAGAAACTTTACTCCTAGCTCTAACTGATACCCTCATCAAGGGCCTTGACAACACAAAATAAGCATTCATTCTGGTATTCCTTGATATATCCGCTGCATTTGACAGTGTAAACCATCACATACTCATATCAAGACTCATCCAGATAGGTTTAAAGAAAACAACACTAGACTGGTTTAAATCTTACATATCTGACCGATCACAATATGTACAAACAAATCAAACCCAATCACCTCCATTTCCTCAAGAACAAGGAATACCACAGGGATCTGCTCTATCAGCCCTCCTATTTAATCTCTATCTACAACCAATATGCTCCATATTCCGAAAACATAAGATCAATTTTCACATATATGCGGATGATATTATGTTATTCTTTGCAATTAACCTACATAATCCCAACTATGATAAAATAACAAACTGCCTTATAGAAACCGATAAGTGGCTTAGACTAAACAATCTGACCATCAACTTTAAAAAAACTGAAGTTCTCTTTACAACAAGAAATACAAATTTCTCTCCACCAACAGACATCAAACTTCTAAATTTTACCCTTCCAGTAAAAGAAGAAATTAAATACCTTGGAGTCACCTTAGACAAGACTCTTAGCTATACAAATCACATCAAGAAAATAACAAGAACAATATATTACAAGCTTCGTTCCATTCAACAGCTGAGGCCTTTCTTAGAATATGATGATTTCAGAACTATTACACAAGCCTTAATAACCCCACACTTCGACTTTTGTAATGGAATACTTCATGGTATAACAAAAAAGAATTTAAAAATACTCCAAATAGCCCAAAATGTTACTGCAAGAATAATTACTAAAGCTAAACTTTCAGACCACATTACCCCGATTCTCTACTCCCTTCACTGGCTACCCATCTCCAGCAGGATTCAATATAAAATATTAATAACCACCTTCAAACTAATTAATAATATTGCCCCATCCTATCTATCCACTCTAATCCATGGCCCCGCTGACAATAGAACACGACGAAGAAGGAATCTAAATACCATCTCAGTACCTGACATTATAAAGAAAACCAAAAATACAACAAGCAACAGTGCCTTCTCTTTTGTAGCACCAATCCTATGGAATAACCTTCCAGATCAATTAAGAGAAATGAAAGATATTCAAAAATTCCGAAAGGACCTAAAAACACATTTGTTCACTCAATACTACTCCAACACTGCTTACAACTTATCTATAGCCTCTCAACCTCCATAATCCGGTATGAACATACTCACTTAAATCGACTCACTTAAATCGACCCACTACAAATCATGACAACCCAACCATTGATGAATACTTAATTATGTAGATATGTAAAAATCTTAAAATTGTGTACATAGTTTTAAATACCTTACTTTATGTTATAAAATTTCGGTTTTCATGTATCTGTTCTAGTTGCACATAGTTTAACATTGTTTAATGTAATGTTCCATGTAATGTTTACTTGTTAATTTTTTGAAATGTTCTCTGTAAACCGCTTCTGATCTCTGGAAGAGGCGGTATAAAAAAATGCACAAATAAATAAATAAATAAAAATATGACGTCATCGTGTTTATTGTTTGTAATGTCGGAGTAAAACTGTAAACAGTGATTGAGATGCGCCACCTAGTGGGAACATGAATTTATACCTAGAAGCCCCAAAGTACGGCAATTGACGCATCCAAGACAATTGAGTGCGTCAATTGACTACTTTGGGGCTTCTAGGTATAAATTCATGTTCCCGCTAGGTGGTGCATCTGTCATTAATTTTCGATGCACATATTTGTACATCTTGACCTTGCTAACAAAGTCATGGAACATGACTGACATGGTATACAGTGACGCTGGTATACAACTTCGAAGATGCATTTGCGTCAATTGACGCACTTTGGGGCTTCTAGTGTTAAATGTGGATCTTTCTAAAATGGCTATTTGGATGTGGATGTGATTTATATGTATGAGTGGTCATATTTACACATGAAAATCATAAATAGGGTTTCTAAACTAATCCCTGTGGAGCCCTATTCCATAACATGCACGCCTGGCCCATGGACACGTCTAAATCAAAAACGAGCCCCTGTTGAACGTAATTCTGCCTCCACGGATCAGGACATGCCTGGAGGCCAGAATCAGGGAGATAGATGTGTTTGGCGGCCGTGCAAGTGCTATCCAGCCGGCCCCGTGCAAGTGCTATCCAGCCGGCCCCGTGCATTGGACGTGGGTAAATGGTTTGGACATCCCCGTGCCCACCATATTCTGAAATGTTAAACATGTCTGATGCTGACCTTCTCCATGCGGCCATGCCTCCACTGGTAAAACATACATCTCCTAAGCTGATGCTACCACTGACAGTGTTGTATCCATGCAAACAAGATATGAATACCAATGAAATAGGTATGTGCATGCAAAGGAAACTATGTACACTTGTCTGTTGGATGCCTAGAACAGTACAAGGGTATCCAGATGCACCAAGGGTACTGCAACAGCAAGTGGAATGTGCGATGTTTGACCTGACTGCAAAACATACAAAATTTAGTGAATACCTTAAGGTCATTGATGCGATCAGGCACACGGTTAGGGTGAGAATACCCAACGTGGCTGTTGTAAGTCTGAGACCTGTATTCACTAATGACAGCTATATACGTCTGTGATACCCAATGAAATAATTGAGGGAGATTATCTTTTTATTTGGCAGAAGCTACCCTCTCGAAACTGACCTACACGTTAGAGTTGAGTTGCAAAACATACATGGCATGTGCAGAATACCTTTGGCATACCTCGATAGCGATACAAACAGTATTTGCAATGCCAAGTATGGGTCAGACAAGAACAAAATGGGTCCCTACAGCTACATGTCAATAGACATCCCTGTCAATAACAGGGACCCATCAGGATGAGAACATGCAACAGTGAAAATATGAGAAATACAGGCCCATATGCATCATCAACTGTCCTTCCAGATTTGCTCAATATTAGAGACCACTGATGCTTCATTTGAATATGTATTTGTGCAGTGTGCACTGCAGCATGCCCCACTTTGAGAGTCCCTCGCCATTGACAGGGACATGTCCTGCTATGTTGCTGCAAAGCAGCTTGTCAGACTATACTGTGTACAGCATCAGCTACAGGACCACATTGAAACCCATGCCCCATTGGACCCATATCAATACGACTTTAAACAAAAACACGGCATAGGAACGCTAATTACATCCCTCTTGGATACACTGATAACAGGCATGGACAACATACACAATGGCTTTGTATTATGTTTCTTAGACATCACTGCTGCCTTTGACTCGGTGAATTACAACACCCTGTTACAGAGACTCAGATACATGGGGATAAATGGCACAGTACTGTATTGGTCCTTCTCATACCTCTCCCACCATACACAGCAAGTAAGAAACAATAACCAGCAATCTGAACTCTTTACCCAACACCAAGGCGTCCCACAAGGCTCGGCTCTCTCAGTATTATTATTCAACATCTACATTCAGCCAATATGCGACATTATAAAACAATTCAACATCCATTACAGAATATATGCGGACAATATTATGGTATTCACCCCCATAAACATCAAACATCCAGACTACACACAAATCACTTCATGCCTCAACAATCAAAGCCTATTCATAAATTACAGAAAATCTGAACTAATGCACATTACCAAGAGTACCCAGTCAGAAACGTGGAGGCAAGGAAGGAACTATTTATTTACCACTCTTATTTCATAAAGCCAGGCCTGGCTTTATGAAATAAGAGTGGTAAATAAATAGTTCCTTCCTTGCCTCCACGTTTCTGACTGGGTCTGTTGTGTGGCACGTGGATTGTGCTTGTTTGTTGGACTGCATTACCAAGAGTACTACATTCTCACCACCGGACTCAATAAAGATCTTCGACCACACCATAAGCAATAAACAGGAAGTCAAATACCTCGGTGTAATTTTTGACCAGCAACTCAGCTTCCAGCCTCACATTAAAAAGACGACCGGATAAGCCTACCACAAACTCAGAATACTACACAAACTCAAACCACTATTCACCGACGGTGACTTCTGAACTGTATGCCAAGGCATAATAGTGCCTATACTTGACTTCTGTAACGCAATCCATTATGGCCTCCCGAAGAAAACTACCCTCCCGCTACAGCTGGTGCAAAACACTGCGGCCAGAATCATTACTGGAACAGCAAAATACAATCACAACCCCCTCGCTCCATCAACTACACTGGTTCCCGGTCTCCGTATGTACCAAATACAAAAACTTAATAATAATTTTGAAAACATTAAACAACCTCTCCCCAGCAACCCTCCAACCACTGAACAGGAAGACACCCCCAACCAAAACAAGAAAAGGAACGGACAACAACAACCTAGAGACCTCACTAAATTTCAGGAAAGCAAATCAATCCACCTGCAAGAGAGCCTTCTCCCTGTTTTCACCCCAGCTATGGAACGATCTCCCCACCTCAACACGAGAAATCAGAGACATCGTTGACTTCAGGAAGGCAATAAAAACCCACCTTTTCATAGAATACTATGGAGCCACCCCAGAAGACGATGAACCTTGACAGAACGGACTACATAACACTGCAACAATTTCTTGTATATAATAAACAACACTGTAACAATTTCTTTTATATAGTTAACAATTGTTAGCCAATTGTAATATCCCAATTAACCTTCAAGTTATATATCCCAGTTCGATGTAAAGCTCATTGCTGTAACTGTTCCATGTAAACCGCTTTGAATGGATGATAAAGCAGTATAGAAGACCTGTTAAATAAATAAATAAAATAAATAAATAAAATATACTGCCCATTCACACTGGCAACTGGTGATGCTGCAGTCAGCCCTACGGTCCAGATACTTTTCAGGCATACATGTCCCCACAGATTTGCGGATCTGCACATTAGGACCTCTCCTGCAGACCTCATACATCCAAAATACACACACACACACACACTCCTGCTTGCAATCACAGATAACATACTTCTGCCACCTGCACCTATACACAACTGCTGCTAATGCATAATTGCATGGCGTCTCAGGACTACACATCTGATCTACATTTCTCGGCCAAACACATACCATCCCTACAGCTATGTTCCTATTTTTCCTAGGCATTTGTTGGGGAGGCCTTGCATAGCCCCTTTGGCATATCCAAAAAAGGTCCAAAGGTCAGAATGAAGGTAAAAGGATCATCCAAATCAAAAACTTCACTCTACAGCCAAACATAGGTGCTGCACATGAACAATCACAGCCATAGAGAGAAAAAAGGATCTCAGAACTACTGTAAGGAGCACCCAAGTCCAGGTGTATAACAATCACCACAGGGCCAGCTCAAGAACATCAGTGATCCTTAGAAAAACTCCCTCTCATCAAACTTAATTACCACAGGGACTTTATCCCAAATGCATATAGCCAGCAACCTTTCAAATCAGTATTGCAGCATACATAAAGCAGACTTCATAGCAACAACTGTGTGACATAGTAACAGTCAGTCAGTACTTATCTTATACCATAGCCCCAATGCCACTGCAGATGCCTATACGGCGTTTTGCCTTAGCTTCATCAGAGGGGCATGACACATTAAACAGCTTCCATTACACAGTTCCAAAGCGGATTACAGCATGGCTGTCTGAAACCAAAACAGAAACAACAAACACACAACGCTGATAGTAGTCCCACTCCCAAGCAACATAACTCTTCCATCTGCAGCACAAAACTCTAAACCCCCATCTTAGAAATCACAATATACCAAGCCCAATGAATATAACCCACTGGATAAAACCCACTTATCACACAAGAAGCCTGACATCTGCTCACTGCAAGCTCATCTGGGATGTATTCAACCCGATGCCATGCCTGCGAATAAATACCCGTGATGCATCATAGCCACTCCTTCCACACTTAACAACTACTACCTCTGCTTTACAGCCCCATTAAGTGCAACACCCGTCCTCTTTAATAATGGTTTATGGACTTTTCCTCCAGGAACTCATCCAAATCTGTTTTGAGCCCAGCTACACCAACAGCTTTTACTACATACTCTGGTAGTGAATTCCAGAGTTTGATTATGTGTTGAGTGAACAAATATTTTCTCTGATTAGTCTTAAATGTGCAACATTGCATGTCCCCTAGTTTTTCTACTTTTTGAGGGAGTAAACAACTGCATTATGTTTATTCGTTCCACTCCATTAATTAATTTATAGACCTCTATCATATCTCCCATCAGCCATCTCTTTTGAGACTTTTCTCATAGAGATATCCTTCCATCTCCTTTACTATTTTGGTCACTCTTCTCTGTACCTTTTCCAATTCTGCTATATCCTTTTTAAGATATGGCCACCAGAACTGCACACAACATTCAAGGTGCGGTTGCACCATGGAGCAATACAGAGGCATTACAATATACTTGGTTTTATTTTCTATTCTTTTCCTTATGATTCCAAGCATTCTATTTGCTTTCTTGACTGTGGCTGCACACTGGGCAGAGGGTTTCAATGTATTATCCACGATGACACCCAGATCCTTCCTGAATGGTGTTTCCTAAAGTGGAACCTTGCATTGCGTAATTGTAGTTTGGGTTGTTCTTCCATAAGTGCATAACTTTGCACTTGTCCACATAAAATTTCATTGGCCACTTGGACACCCAGTCTCCCAAGTTTTCAAGGTCCTCTTGCAATTTTTCATAATCCACTTGTGTTTTAACAACTTTGAACATTTTGTGTCATCTGCAAATTTGATCACCTCACTTATTATTCCCATTTCCAGGTCATTTATAAATATGTCAAAAAGCAGTAGGCCCAGCATAGATCCCTGGGGTACTCCACTGTTCACCTTTCTGCATTGAGAAAATTGGCCTTTTTGCCCTGCTCTATTTTCTCTCTTCTAACGAGTTCCTAATCCAGAATAATACACTGCCTCTTATCCCATGATTTTTTAATTTCCTCCTTGTCAAAGGCTTTCTGAAAATCTACATACACTATGGGCCTGATTCTGGGTCATGGGTTGAAGGGCTGCTTGTCCCGGTGGATAAATTAGCTGCAAATTGGTCTTAGTTTATCTTGGTTTTGACAATCTTATTTTTTTCTTATTTGTTTTTTTACTCATAATGATTAAATGGCAGATAATCAATAAATGACCATTTCAAGACATCTGCCAGTAATTTGGATCCTGAATGAATGGATTAGTAATATTAGTAAAGGAATAAACAATTGGGGATCTCTTCTGTTCCGTGAATAGTGGAAATGGATGTCCTTCCTCGCTATTCATCCCCCTTGTTGTTCCCGATTAAGCCTTCCCATTCTAACAAGGAGTTTGTAAGGGAAGGCTTAGATGGGGACAGGAGGGGTGGTGCAGAGGCAGAGTTAGGGCGGGCAGAGGGCGGTCCGTGACCCCAGACATACAGGGTCGATTTTGAAGTTGGCCCTGTATGTCTAGGGCTGGCAGACTGGACGGGGGACTTATTCCACATTGGAGGTGGAATAAGTCCCTCTAGACGTTGGGGGATGGGAGGCCGGTCCGCGATCAAAAAGCTGAGAGGGTGCAGGAGATTCTCTGCAGCCCAGCCCTGGCCATGGGAGGCCAGATCGGGGTCAGGCTGTGGGGAAAGGTGAAAATGGTCGGCGGCCCAGCAGCGCCAACAGACCATAATGGACTTTCATCGGGTAGCAGGCTTTCTTAACGTGTTTGGTATCATAGATTGCACACATGTGGCCTTGCGCCACCATGTGTGAGGGAAGCAACCTATCAGAATTTGCAAGTCATACCATTCCATGAATATGCAGGAAGTGCACAATGGTGAGGGTGAAATAACCAATGTCTTCCCCCATTTTCCAGAGTCATGCCATAATGCCTATATCCTGTCACAATCAGGCCTTCACAAGTGTTTCAGTAGTGGGGAGATCACAGACAGCTGGATCCTTGATAAGTCAGCCTCCGAACTGAGGAAGTGCACGCATGAGAAATGAAAGGCTGGGTTGGTGTCAGCAAGAAGGCTAATGAATGGTAGTGTGGGAGAACACTGTGAAGTGTGGCCACCAACAGCCTATAACTTCCCCTCCCTTCATATGCCCTGATACAGGTGATCATTGCTACCCACTAAGGAGCTGACTGAGGAACGCTACAACCGAGCACAGAGGGCAACTCGTTCCATCATTGAGTGCACATTGGCCAGCTAAAAACATGCTTTCATTGCCTGGACTGGTCAGGAGGTGAGCTGCTGTACAGCCTACAAAAGGTGTGCAAGATCTTAATGGCCTGCTGCATGCTACATAACCTGGCCAAGAGGAGACAGCAGCCCATGCTCCCCAAAAATGCACCTGAGGAGGACAGTACTAAGGAGGGCTCAGACAGCAGTGCAGATGCCACAGGCCAGCCATACAGACAGGAGGAGCGAGCATGAAACAGGCTGATATGGAACCATTTTTCCTAAGGTATATGTTTTATTTTGGAGCATTAAAGTAAGCCTACAGAAGGAGCCCCTTGCCAACTCCACCTTGCTCACCCCTGCAGCCCTCTAGCCCCCTGCCAAGCCCCAGCAGAGGCTGTAACAGCCCAACACCTTACACTTGCACACCCTAATACTGTCCCCTCCACCAAGCAGGCCCCCATATAGCCTCATATGCTCAAGCGGCTAGCTGTATACCCACCCTCTGCATGCCCCTCCCTCCATACCCCTGCCACCCACACCTGCCCTGCCAGCATGCCCTCAGTCACCCCCCTGCACCATTGTTGAACACCCATGCATGTACAGCACAGACATGTCGCTGCCTACATGGTACGCTTCCCCCTGCCCTTGCAGTGACCCTGTGTCCTGTGTCCCCTCCTGCCTTGACCCTCAGTGACTGCCTCTCTGCCTGTGTGTGGGCATTTGAGGTACACCCTGGTTGCTTTTGCTGGACTCTGAGGAGCTAGCACCCTCCTCGCCTGATGCTGATGCACCCTGTGGTAAAGCAGAGTGGAAATCCAGGAACCTCAGTGGAGTGCCAGTGCCTAGGCGGGTTTTTGCAAGGATGTTGCTCATGGATGCCTCATGTTGTCTGCGGGTAGGTGAACCTGTGGCCCTGATATCCATGGGGGTGACTGTTGTCCACATAGGTAATGATGGAGGCACATTGACAGAAGCTGGCATCGTTAGGATAATGTGGGACGCTATAATGCCCACATGTACCCAGAGTATCCAGGGACTGCCTGATGTGTTCCAGCCTGTGCTGCATATGCTCCTCACTCTTGTTTCTCTTTTGCAGCACATGAAGGATGCCATCAAGAACACCAGTGCGTGCCCACTCTAGCTCAAGGAACTCTTCCTTCTACTATAATAATCGCTCCCCACAGTGGATGAGCTGCTGTCTGCGATGGCTGGCTGGCAGGCCCTCGCTGCTTCCTCATGAGGTGGATACCCTGTGCCATTGTGCCCTGAGATGCCTCAACCTGCACCGTCTCATCCATGCGCTCATCCTTCACTTCATCCTGCAGGTGTGGCTGCTGTGGCTCACTCTCCACCCTGTCCACCATGGTGCTTGTCTCCTCCTGCCTCTGACAGTACTGAGTGCCTGTGTCTGATGTTTCTGGACTGGACTTCTGGCAGACCCTCTCTGGACCATCCTCGCCTTCATTCAAGGACTACTGCATCACCTCACCAACAGCATCAGGACCTGCAAGTGAGTGGGACACATTAGACTGCCTGTTTTGGAATCCCTGCCCAGCCAGCTGTGGTGCCAGGGTAACTGACCATCTACCTTATGTTACAGGAGGGTGCTACCCACCTGTTTGCTGTGAGGACCTCGAGATATCCAGATCGCTGACACCATTCAGTGAGTCCTCGTCCATTGTGCCCAGTACCCATTCCTCCAGCTCAGTCAGCGCTGGTGTCTGACCATCGGGACCTCGGTTGGCTGCCTTCACCTTTGACTTGTGTTTAATTGCCCTCCATTTCTTCTCTCAGTCCTCAATGTTGCGGTTGCAGAGATACATCACATTGAGCATTGTGCTGATGTCACACCACAGACACTTCTTGTGGTGGACGCTATAGTTGGAGCCAGCATTACCAAACAGGATGTAGTGTTTGTCAAGGACCTGGCACACTAGAAGCTCCAGCTTGGCTGGATAGAAGTTCTTCTTTCTACTGGATATCTCTGCTTTTGGAGCCATAACTCTGACCCTTAGCCTTCCGCAGCATGCTGATGTTTCAAAATCCACCATATGTACGTACATCACTGCTGTTTTACACATCCTGATGGATTGAATCTACATGTACCAGCATTGGATGTCTTAATGTTCAAAATGGACCATTTGCATGGATGTCCTCATGATGTGGATGTCCCATCGGATGTTTACGGAATCAACTGTGTGGATTTCTGATGTTAGCATTGTGTAGATGAGGTCCAGACAGCATTGGGGGCATTAGTCATGAAGCAAAGGTACACTTTTGTGGAGGGCAGACAGGGGTGGGGGCATTCCATATGCTTTACAAGGCTTATGCCACTGCCTGGATGGGTGGCTGATGTTGGTATGTTGCCAGTGCTGATATGTCCTGGGTGCTCATGTGCTGGACATGTCTGCCTCTACCTTGACCATGGACCCCTACATTGTGTTGCGGATGTTGGTTGTGCAGAAAGACTGTGCAAAGCGAGGGCTTGCAATACGGGACCACATAGCCGTGAAGCGCTAAAACAACAGTGGAGCATCTGTATGTATGTTGTACCCCAGCGACAGGGTGGATAGTGAGGGGTACACAGGCCTTGCCTATCGAGTGCCATAGGTACATGTGATGGAGATGATAGTGTTGTTGTGGTGCCGAGAGGAAAGAGACCATGTTAGGATGACTGCCTGGGTGAATGAGGTTGGATGGTGTCTGCAGATCCTACATAGGTTTTTTAATTGCCATGGCTCTGCATCTATGGCTATGGTATACAGCCCTAACCTCTGTGTGATATACATAATGCTCTGTGTACACATCTCTCGGTGGTCAGGCAGGCTTAAAGGGATGGTGGTCTGCTTTGTTGGCCCCCGCTAATTGGCAGTAAGTGCATGGCTGCTGCTCACCAGAAACTACTGGCATGCAAGGGGAAGAATGACTCAGACACAGATGTAGAAAACATGTAACTGTAGTTTTTATTTGAACATTTGAACATGTTATCCATCACAGTGGCCTATTCCCTTCCCCTTGCCAGCTGCCCTCCATCCTGGGAGTGGGTGGAATCATGGCATTGGGGCAGAGCTGAGGCCCCCCTGGCCCAACAATGCCTATGTCAGGGCTCTCAGTTCTGCTCTGATGACCTCCAAATGCCCAACCATGATGTTCTGGACCCAGGCAACAGCAGCAAAGCCCTTCTGCACCTCCTACCTCAGGACCTGCCACACTAACCCCCACCCTGTGTCATAACCATGCCAGGGACAGTGAGGCACTTGGCCCTTGGGCCCTCAATGCTGGTGCTGCTTGTATATACCTTATTGTTACTGCAGTTGCCACCACAGCTTCTCCAGTAGCTGTGGCCTCTTGTTCCTTATGGCACAGTAGTGGTATTTCAGTGCTCCAGTTGATCTCCAGATCCTGTAGTGCCTGTGAATGGATGTGCCTCGGTTACTGCTTTCCTGTCTTTCTTACCTTCTATCTTTCCATCCTAGCCACCAGCACTGTACTAGTTCATCGCTTGATTTGCCCCATGCTACTGCCTGCCATGATGAGACACCTATTGTTGGGCTCCCCCTCCCCCGATGCCCTAGGCTGTGCTCCCTGTGGATGCACCCTGCCTTGCTTCATGCTGCTCCCACTGATACCCTCGCCTTGTCTCCCATGGCTTTTACTGGTGCAGCATCTGGAGGATAGCTGTCCATATGGCTTGGACCTTTCAGCAGTCCAAGCATGTACCACAGTACAGGTAGAGGAGCTCCTCACTTACCAACATGAGGTGGCACAGGCATTTGGTCTCTGCATGGGAGAAGTTCAGGAGCCTGCCAGACATGCTGTCGATTTCTTCACTGGCCCTTGTGCTCTGGCTCTATGTTGTTGTATGTGCTTATGTATCATTGCTTGTGTCTGGATGCCCATGGGTCCATGTAACTGGAAGGCTCCCTGGGCATCCTCGTTGCTGTATTGGCTGGCCATCCAGGTGCCCCGTTCATGTTGTGCATCCTTTTGAATGCACTTCCCCATTCAATTTAACTACTGGCCCAGATCGTGGCACTAAATACACACATTTAAACATTGGTGCTTAAATTAATGCAGTCACTGTGCTGGCTCAATAATGATCTTTATGTTTTTATTTAGAGACTGATCTGGACAATGAATTTTGTAGAGTGCCTGTAAAATGAAAGAATGGTGCAGTGCAGGAAGAGAACAGCTTCCCAAAGAGACAGGGCCTTGAGAGTTCCCAACCTGCCTTTAAGAGTCAGGTGAGCCAAGTTGTGCCCCCTACCCAACACTATGTCTAGTGTGAGACTCCCCAGCCCCCCAGGCTGCTAATACATTTAGAGGTAAGGTAAAAAAAAAACCTAGGAGGATCTAATTTACGAAATGGTGATAGAAACAGTAAAATAAAGTTACAATGTACAGACCAGTCATAGCAAGAGCAATTCCCAGCTTCTGGTGCTGTTCCATATTTGTTCCTGGCCAGGTCACATTTCTTGCCTGGTGACAGGATACAGCATATTTTACTGCGAGAGCTGCTGTTTCTCCTTTTTCTCCCCAGTAATATACGAGTACTTTTCCTGCTCATTCTGTTGTGGGAAGCTTTTGATTTTTCTGTCTTAACATTGGGCAATATACTGTAGGTTTCAGATATTTTTGTATTTTGTACACTGCCAGAGAAAATGAATTTCTGTTTCTATTTCTCAAGTATTGCACTGCATGCGGTCTGGCTTCTTGCAGTTTCCATTTCAATTTAAGTCTGCATATTTCTATTTCCAGTCTGTGGTCACTTATTCTGTGCTTTGCATGTGTGACCGAGATCAGGTATTTTGCTAGCATGTAGTTTCTGTGTAGGGACCTGTAGCAGTTCAGCTTGTTATTTTTTAAAATCTACATCTTCCAAGAGGTGGTATATTACTGCTCTAAGGAATTTTTCTCTGTTTGGCTCTTCTAAAATTGCCCTGGGGGTATACATGTACGAAAGTATGTGCTGCTGATGAATAGGACATATTTTTGTGCGATATATGTGAAGACATTACTGGAGGTAGAGAGTAGGTGGAACTGGTACATGCATATGCACTAATTATTACTGGCACATATGCACGCAAATTTATACCTGCCTTGGAGCAGGTGTAAATTTGTGTGAGAGGATTTATATACTGCTGGAGATTAATCTAGGAACTTCTATTATAAAGACATGTAACTCCCTTTCTTTGTAATCCTAGCAGCTACCCTATTAGCTGCTTGGCAGACAACATCTTTTCCAAGGACAATTTGCAGTCTTTCAGTCTATACGCTTGGAATTAAATTATGACAGTTCTTTGAATGGGGACCAGCATACACTGGGTGCCCCTTAGTACTTAATTCTACTTGCACCTCATATAACCTGAGTCCAGTTACTTACACTTTAGAGTCATTGATACAATAACAACAAAACTAACTGGCAAAGACAAAAAATAAAATTTATTATAAGCAGTTTACTCCTTCTCCTTACTCTAAACTTGTTAGAAATAGATAGACTTGTCTCCTCTTAATCTGGTAAATCTCCACACTAGGTTTAGCTACTCTTTCTCTTAGGCTGGAAATACAATCCAACTCTTTCCACTTGTGTTCTCCAAAAGACTGTGTTTGCGAGGAACTAGCTAAACTAGAAGTAGAAAAAGCAATGGGGCCAGATGGGATACATCCAAGAATATTGAGGGAATATGCCACTGACTCCACTGACTGACCTTTTCAATGCTTCTTTCGAATTGGGAGTGGCCCCAGACGACTGGAGAAAGGCATATGTAGTCCCTTTACCCAAATGCAGAAGTAAGGATGAGGTTGAGAACTACAGACTGGTTAGTGTGAACTCTGTGGTGAGTAAATTAATGAAAACATGGCTAAAACAGAGAATTGTGTGATTTCTGTAGTCCAATGGATTGCAAGATCCGAGGCAGCATGGGTTTACCAGAGGCAGGTCTTGTTAGACAAATCTGATTGATTTCTATGACAGGGTGACCAGAGAGCTGGACTAAGTGAGAGCCCTAGACATGGTGTACTTAGATTTCAGTAAAGCCTTTGACACTGTTCCACACAGGCAACTTATAAATAAATTGAGTACCCTAGGGATGGATGCTAAAGTGACTGACTGGGTTAGAAATTGGTTGATTGGGAGGCGACAAAGTGTACTGGTAAATGGAGCTCATTCTGAGGAGAACAATGTTACCATTGGTGGGTCTCAGGGATCTGTCCTTGGTCCAATTCTTTTTAACATCTTTGTTAGTGATATTGCAGAAGGGCTGTCGGGTAAGATTTGCCTCTTTGCAAATGAAACCAAAATCTTCAATAGAATAGAAACTCAGGCAGGAGTAGATAACAAGGAAGTATCGGGGACTATTTTAGTAGCCATCCTCTGCACTGACTCCAATCTCTTTATATCCTTTAGCAAGTGTGGTCTCCAGAATTGCTCACAATGCTCCAAATGAGGTTGCATCAGAGACTTATACAGAGGCACTATCACCTCCTTTTTGCTGCTGGCCATTTCTCTTCCTATGCACACAAGCATCCTTCTGTCTTTCACCATTGCCTTTTCTACCTGTTTAGCCACTTTAACATCATCAGAAACAATCACACCCAGGTCCTGCTCTTCTATTATGGACAGAAGTACTTCACCCCCTACACTGTACAGCTCCCTTGGATTTTTGCAGCCCCAAATGCATTACCCTGCATTTTTTAGCATGAAATCTCAGCTGCCAAATTCTTGGCCATTCTTCAAGTTTAGCTAGATCCCTCCTCATGTTATCTACTCTTTCCTGAGTGGTCTTCATTATAAACGATATGGGGACAGATTTAAAGATCTTAATATATATACATTAGAGGAAAGGCGGGATAGAGGAGATACTGTATGATAGAGATGTTTCAATACCTCCATGGCATAAATGCACAAGAGAAGAGCCTCTTTCGAATGATAGTAAGCTCTGCAATGAGGGGGCATAGGATGAGGGTGAAAGAGGATAGACTAAGGAGTAATATGCGGAAATATTTCTTTACGGAAAGAGTGGTAGATGCGTGGAATAGTCTCCCAGTGGAGGTAGTAGAGATGAGGACAGTATCTGAATTCAAGAAAGCATGGGGCAAACACAGAAGAGCTCTAAAGAAAAAAAAGGACTATAGTAGTTGACAGAGAACGGTAGACTAGATAGGCCATATGGTCTTTTTCCGCTGTCTTGTTTCTATGCTTCACTGTTCCATGAGTGGGAACCGTTTCTCCCTGAATTTGATCTTTTTCTCAGTGTATCTGGAGCTGGTGGTAATACAGCCAATACTGTTCTGGATTTTCTGCCAGGCTGTGGTTTCAGTGATTTCATGTAGCCTCTTGTGGTTTCGGTTTTCCTCAATGCTGGTGGCTTCTGAAGTTGCAGGTCCCTGATACTGCCTTGTAGGTGCCCCTGCCTCTGATATACCTGAGTGGCAGAGATGGGTGTACTGGGACCTTCTCTCCTTGTAGTAAGAAGCTTCCCTATTCATCCCACAAGCCAAACTGCTTCTTTGCTTGAGCCAGAGAAGGTGCTGTCAGATATTTCACAGTCATACTGCAGTTCAAGGTGTAAGCTAGAGCCTGAAACACCCTCCTTCCCCCTCCACTCTTTCCTCTGCTGCTTCTGGCCTGTGGCTCTCTCTGGATGGGAATGGGAGCTGGGGTTATTTAAGACCACTGTCTTGTAAGAGCAGATGCCTTACTCCTGCATGGTGTAGTGACTGTGTGCCAAAGACAGAGTTCTGTCTCTGAGAGTGGTTTATATATGATGTGGATTGTATGAAAAGCGGTAGATCAAATGGTCAGAGCAGTTTACCACAAAATACGGACACTACGACATCTGCTTGAGCCAGACGACTTCCGAACAATCTATCAGGCCCTTGTAATCCCTCACTTTGATTACACCAATGCAATTCTGCATGGACTCCCGAAGAACACGCTGAACCCACTACAGCTTGCAATGAACGCAGCTGCCAGAATATTGCATGGAGCCTCTAGGAGGGATCACGTAACCCCAATCTTGAAACACCTCCATTGGCTGCCAGTCCACTGCAGACTCTCCTTCAAAATACTATTGATGACCTACAAAGCAATCAACAAGTGCTCCTCCAACTCCCTCACAGACCTTGTCCGCTCCACCCCCCCCCCAACAGAGCCAGGAGGTCATTCGCGGCCAACACTCTGATAATCCCAAATGCAATAACGAAATGCTCGCAAGCAACAAGAAACAGAGCCTTTGTATTCTATGCACCCACATGCTGGAACGCCCTCCCACTCACCATCCGGGCCATCACTGATCTCATCCAATTTAGGAAGTCACTGAAGCACCATCTATTCCTCCAGCACTACTCCCATGTTAATGACATATCACAACCAGCCAGACTCAACCACCAGGAAACCACCCCTAGCACACCCACATCACACGGTTGCAGCTCCACCCTTTAGCTCAACGATACACCCAGTATGTTGAATGTGCATATAGTTATCTAATACCTCAAATGGATACCAATGTGAACAGACACCAATGTGTATATAGCCACCTAATATTGCATATTGTCGCCAAGCAATACTGTACATCTGTGTTCTAGATGATCAACCGGTATGTAGCTAGACAACCTGTAAATAGCTGCCAGCCGATCTGATCACCTGCGACCTGATCGCTTAGCCTGTACATAGTTACCCCCGTTAATCCCAAGTTGTAACACCTGTTCATTGTAAGTCCAAATTTTGTTGACTGTAAACAGCACTGATTCTAAAGAGCGCAGTATAGAAGAGACATTAAATAAATAAATAAATAAATAAAATAAATGCAATAAAATAAACATAAACAATTTGAACATGTACCCACTAACATTGGCCAGGAACTCTTCAGCATGCAAGCTAAGCGCAAGCTAAACCATTATTACACAGCATGCTATGGTTCCAAGCACAATGAGCTTTCTTAGCATGCACGCTAACTTTAATGCATAGAACTTTGTATAGAACACTAGAATCTCTTTTAGCTCTTTTTAACAACAAGGATGCTATTGTGAACAATTTTATTTGAATCAGTATCATGAGTTTCTGCTTTTGTATACTCAGAGGTCAAACTACATATTTGAATGTGAGATCACAAGTTCAGCATTTTTTTATGATTACAATTGCTGCTTTTAGACATGAGTCAGCACTACTATCCCTGTCAGCAGATTTGCTACTGACATAACCTGTATGGTAAATGAATACAGTCAAACCTCGGTTTTCATTTGCCCCGGTTTTCATACGCTTCGGTTTTCAACGTCTTTTCTGACTGAGATTTTGTCCCGGTTTTCATGCATTGCTTCGGTTTTCAACGTCTTTTGACTGAGATTTTGTCCCGGTAGCAGGGAAGAAAAGCTGTCAACGTAAGCAGGAGATGTTGCATGAATGTGGGAGGCAGTTCTTTCTCTTGCAGGGTACGTCTGAAGCTATATCATTAAGATTTTCTGCCATTCTGAAGCATTGAGCAGATAATGTAAAGGTATTTTAATGGACTGAATTCAATGTGATTCCGAAGAGAGCTGGGCACAGCAGCTTGTCAGGGGTGGCTAAGGCCAGATGTTAACATACTGTACTGTACAGTACTGTACTTAGCTTGCTTTCAGTGATGTTAAATGTTCATTTATCCATTTCATTAGTCATTTATATTTATTTCTCATTGTTTTCTGTATGTAAAAATATAGTTATTCTCTATAAAATGTATTTTTTGTGAATATTTTTGGGTGTCTGGAACGGATTAATTGGATTTACATTATTTCTTATGGGAAATATTGCTTCAGTTTTCATACGTTTCGGTTTTAGTCAGACTTTTTCGAACGGATTAATCATGAAAACCGAGGTTTGACTGTATTAACAATAGCCAGCCTCAGAAGGGCTCTTTCACCTTCACACATATTCTGGTCTCTCACTTCTCTTTCCCCTTAGACTGAGCTAGACTAACAAACAACAGTGTAAGGGGTAAGAGTACATTATAGTGGGCAATACAAGCGGAAATTTACTAAAGAACTTCCAGTTTTAAAGGGCAGGATATTCATAGTGTAACAACAAGTGTTAGTTTGTTACAAGTAGAAAGACCTTTTATAATTATATGTAAAGACCCCTAGTGTACTGACAAAGTATTTATTTATTGTGTAGGATCATATGAGAAACTTTCCATACATTGGAAGATTCAGTGATGGGAGGTCAGATAGGATAGTGCTGTTCCTTTTTCCTCATGAGTTGGAGTCTGAGCATAAAAGGAGTACTCCATTAGTCAGAGGGGCTCATTAATCTAACAAAGCAATGGGAGGAGCCAGGGGGTCTACGCTTCCCATCCCAGGCAGGAGAAAGAGACCTTCCTTTCTAAGGACAGAGAACCTCTCCAGTGTATATAGAGGAATCACGAAGAGACTCTGTGGAGTAGTCTGCAGGAAGGTGAGGATCCCTTCCCCAGACAAACAGAGAATTGTCTGGTCTTGGTCCCAGGGCCACTTCTACCTATGAGCAAAGGGGGCAGCTGTGCTGGGCACAGCTTAACAGGAGGCCAATAAGTAAAAGAGACCCTCTAGCACAAGGCCTACTCCTACTCCTACTACTACTAAGCATTTATAAAGTGCTACCAGGCGCACGCAGCACTGTACAATGAAAACATACAAGAGACAGTCCCTGCTCAAAAGAGCTTGCAATCTAAAAAAGACAAAGCAAGGAAAGGAGAAGAATAAGAACAGCAAAATCAAGAGCCAAAGGCACAGGCGAAAAGATGAACTTTTAACTTAAGTTTGAAGAGGGACAAAGAAGATGGCTGGCGTAAAGACAAAGGAAGTTTATTCCAAGCGTAAGGTGCAACAAGGTGAAATGTGCGGAATCTGGAGTTGGCAATAGAGGAGAAGGGCATAGCAAGAAGTAACTGGGTAGAAGAACGGAGTTCACGAGGGAGGAAGTAGGGAGAAATGAGAGAAGAAAGGTACTGAGGAACCACAGAGTGAATGCACTTATAGGTCAGAAGGAGAAGCTTAAAGTGAATACGGAAACGGATAGGGAGCCAGTGAAGAGATCTGAGGAGAGGAGTGATGTGGGCAAAACGAGACTTACGGAAAATCAAACGGGCAGCGGAGTGCTGAATAGACTGAAGGGGGAAGAGATGAGACTGAGGGAGACCAGCAAGAAGCAGGTTGCAATAATCAAGATGGGAGGTGATTAGAGAATGGATGAGGGTTTTAGTAGTGAGCTCAGAGAAAAAGGGGCGGATTTTGCTAATGTTGAAGAGAAAGAAGCGACAGGTCTTAGCGATGAGTTGGATATGAGAGGAGAAAGAGAGCGAAGAGTCAAAAATTTTTATTTATTTATTTTATTTATTTATTTACAGTTTCTTATATACCGCACTATTCATCATCAGCGCGGTTCACATGGAACAAAATGCTCAGTACATTTAACACGTATGAGTTTACAGGTAACAGGGCATAAATAACTTGGATAACCGGGGTAACTATTTACAAAAATAACACCCAGATTGTGAACAGATGAAACAGGTTGGAGAAAAGAGCCATCAACAGAGACTGAAAAAGAAGGAGAAAGGAAAATTTTAGGAGAAAAAACGAGAAACTCAGTCTTGGACATGTTCAATTTCAGGCGACGATGGAACATCCAAGCAGCAATGGCAGAGAGACAACAAGAGATCCAGGACTGCAAAGCAGAAGAAAGATCAGGAGTAGAGAGATAGATCTGGGAGTCATCAGCATAGAGATGGCACTGAAAACCATGAGAGGAAATAAGCGCACCAAGGGATTGGGTATAGAGAGAAAAAAGAAGGGGACCCAAGACAGAGCCTTGGGGGACACCAACAGAGAGCGGGATAACAGAGGAGGAGGAACCACCAGAACATACACTAAAGGAGCGATGGGAAAGATATGAGGAGAATCAGGAAAGAACAGAGTCCCTAAAGCCAAGCGAGGACAAAGTGTCAAGGAGAAGATCATGGTCAACAGTATCAAAAGCAGCAGAAAGGTCAAGGAGGGTAAGGACAGAATAAAGGCCTTTAGATTTAGCCAGGAACAAGTCACTGGAGACTTTGACAAGAGCAGTTTCAGTAGAGTGCAAGGGACGAAAACCAGATTGTAAGGGATCGAGAAGAGCATGGGAAGAGAGGAAGTCAAGGCAACAGTGGTAAATCGCACGTTCGAGCAGTTTAGAAATAACTTTAACTTTAACTTTATTCCACACTTGATAGACCGCTTACGTTAAAAACATTAAAGCGGTGTACAAATAAAATAAAAGGCAGCACTGCAAACTACGTAAAAAGAACGCCAAAAATAATAGGAAAGAGAGAAAAGAATAGCACAAAACTGTACAAACAATAATAAATAACAATTAAACATGGGCACGAGTTAAAACAATAAGCAATATTCAAGTAACATAAGTTAAAAACAATAAAATTCAAACAATAATAGGCAATAAAAACAGCCACCAATTAACAATATTCAAATACTAACCAATAATTAACACCAAAAAAAAAAATAAAAGGAAGGAGAGAAATGGGGCGATAATTAGAAGGACAAGAGGGATCAAGTGAGGGTTTCTTAAGGAGAGGCGTGACCACAGAATGTTTAAAGTCAGCCGGGACAGTAGCAGTGGAGAGCGAGAGGTTGAGAATGGAGGGGACAATGGTAGAGGAGACAGACGAGAGGAGATGGGAGGAGATAGAATCAGAGGAGCTAGTGGTGAGCTTGGAGGAGGAGAGAAGAAGAGCAGTCTCACCAATAGAAATCATAGGAAAGGAAGAGAGGGTAGGATGAGCAAGGGGGGGGGGGAAATTGAGAACAGGAAGGGGAAATCGGGGATTTAGAGGGAAATTGAAGCGTGATCTTATGGATTTTATCATGGAAGTAATCAGCCAAGGTTTGGGCAGAAAGGGAAGGAGGGATCAGAGGCAGAGGCACTTTGAGGAGAGAATTGAGAGCAATGAAGAGACGGCGAGGATCAGAGGCATGAGAATTAGTCAGGCGAACAAAGTAATCTTGTTTGGCAAGAGCTAAAGCAGATTTGAAAGAGAAGAGCATGAATTTGAAATGAAGGAAATCTTCAGGGGAGCGTGATTTGAGCCAGGCACGCTCAGCAGATCGGGTACAGGAGCGAAGAAAGCAAATAGTGGGAGAGAGCCAGGGCTGAGGTAAGGAACGCCTCACAAGACGAGGGATGAGAGGAGCGAGAATATCCAGAGCTGAGAAGAGCACAGCATTATAGGACATCACTGCTATATCAACAGACTTGGAGGACAAAACAGAAGAGAGAGAAAGAGAAATGGTAGAGGAGAGAACCAGGGGATCAATGGCAGGAAGGTTCCTAAATAGGGTGAAGGAGACAGGACGAGGCAGTGGTGGTGGGAAAAGAAGATTAAAGGAGAGAAGGTGATGATCAGATAAAGGAAGAACAGTATTACTGAAGTTAGAGGGAGAGGAGCAAGAAAAGAAAACCAGATCCAGACAATGGCCACGAAGGTGAGTGGGGACAAAGGAACAAAGTTGAAGGCCAAATGAGGAGGTAAGAGAGAGAGAAGCTTTAGAGTAAGAGGATCAGTGGGGTTATCAACATGGATATTAAAATCACCAAGAATAAGAGTAGGGGAGGTAGGGATAAGAAAGAGGGAAAGCCAAGAGTCAAAGTCGGAGAGAAAAGAAGAAATAGCCTTTCAGGAGGACGATAGACAACAGCAACCCGGAGAGGAAGAGGGGCAAAGAGGCGAATAGAGTGGACTTCAAAAGAGAGGAAGAAATGAGACTGAGGCAGGGGAAGAGGTTGGAAATGACAGGAGGGGGAGAGAAGAAGGCCAACTCCACCACCACGTCCTGTGGGACGAGGAGTATGGGAGAACTGGAGGCCACCAAAGCAGAGGGCAGCAACAGAGGCGGTATCGTCAGGGAGGAGCCAGGTCTCGGTTAAGGCAAGAAGATGAAAAGCATTGGAGAGGAAAAGATCATGTGTAAAAGAGAGTTTATTAGAGACAGAATGTGCGTTCCAAAGGGCACAAGAGAAAGGGAGCGAGGAAAGGGAAAGAAGGGGGATATGAAAAAGATTGGACAAGTTGCGTGAGGAACTCAGTACAGAATGAGACAAACGTCTAGGAGGGGAAGGATTAGGGGTGAAATCACCAAAAGAGGGAGGTGGAGGAGAGGGAGAAGGAGAAGCTAGAGGGATATGGATGAGATTAGCCAGGTTGCGCATCACAAAGGAAGGCAGAAGTCAAGGGAGCAGCAATAGGGAAGGAGGTAGACAAATCTAAAGTGGAGCCAATGTAAGGACAAGAAAGAAAAAGCAATGGGGGTAGGAGAAGAGAGTAGATTAATAAAAGGTAAGAGGAATCAAAGGATACAATAAGTACAACAGGCAGTAAAATACTAAGCAATCAAGAGGCAAAGGGAGCAGACAGTCAATGATGCAGTGGAGGATCCCAGGACAGGATGACAATAGCAGAGGGAACAGACATTGATGCAGCAGGAGGAGGCCAAGGTGCAGAAAGCCACAGATCCAGAGCAGAAAGACCGCCTTGCGGGCCCGTGCCTAAGGGCCACGCCCAAGGGCCCTCTGGCGAGGCTCACAAGGCGCGGGCGCGCTTGACGGCAACAGCTGTTTAACGGCACCAGAGGCTCCTCCTCCAGCCCCGACTGGAACAGGGAAGCTTAGCTTGCGATCGGGCATTACTGTAATGCAAGCACTGGGCTGAAATTTTAAAGTGCCACAGTATGTTCCACTGATAGGCAGCTCAGTTGACTTGCTGCCTTCCATGAGTTAACCATTAAAGTGTGCTTTGCTGCTGCGCCCGAGTGCAGGCACAGCAGGGAGAACTGCTTACCGAATCAGTGTCAGCACCCTCTTGGGTAGTTTCCGACTTGCCTGCTGTCAGTGTGGGATGACTGAGATGAGGAGGTGAGAACACTTAGGCTTACGGGTACTGCTGCTTGCAGTTACTGACACAGTGCAGGAAGAGGAGATGACTATGGGGTATGTTTACTAAACAGTGATAATGTTGCAGCGGCGCAGTTTGCACGCGAAACGTAACGTTATTGCGTGATACGTAACGTTAGCGTGCAATAAAGTAACATTATCGCGCGATAGCATGAGGTTTCGCGCGAACACGTCTCCTGCGGTGTTAAGGCACACAGAGGGTGGAGTAAGGCTCCCCAGAGGGTGGAGAGAAGGGGGTCAATGGACGGAGAGTGAGCGGGGAGAGGCTCCATGCACACTAACGCTGTGAAATGAAGGTCTGAAAATTAGCGCCAGTGAAAACCTTGCGCTAGAGGCACATTTGCAGGAGAGAGAAACCAGTTCAGTCAGCAATGTACAGCAAAGGCAGGCAGGGAAACCATGAAAAGTGATAGTAGTGAAACATGTGCAGCAACAGCATTGTGCCCAAGTACGAAAGGGCACTACGGTGAGGCTGCAAATGGGGTACAAGGGGCTGCAGGCAGGACATGCAGTGGGGCAGCTGGGGCACAGGGTGGACTAGGCAGATGCCTAAGTGGCACATAGGAACGCAGAAACTGCAAATCAGCAAGCCAGCAACTGACTACGTCAAAGATGCCCACGAATGTGTGTCCCACAGTGTCCCAGGGGACAATACACAGCAGGTACCCCAACGGGCACATAACATTGACAGGTGGTGCTGGGGGGAAGCGCGGATGTCTATGTAGGCATCCCTACCCAGATCCCACACCATAGGCAGCCGCCTACAGGCACACTGGATGGCCTGGGACTGTGCATCAGCAGCATCACCGGCATAAGGGCATGTCAGCATGGTGGGGGAGGGGTGCTGGTGGTGGAGGGGGCAGTGGCAGCTGCCCACAGCAGACCAAGGCCAAGCCCTGTTTAGGTGGGTGGCATGCAGTGCAACAGGCAAGGGCTATCTGAAGAACAGTAATGGTATCCCCAGGGACTGACTTACCTCTGTGGCAACAGTTTGGTGCAGTACACACAGCCAGTGTGTTCAGGGGCAAAAGGTCACAGGTTCAAGACAATTGCCCTATACTTTACCCTACAGCACACATACACCATAAACATGTGCAGTCCCTAGAGCATCAGCCAACAGTGGCACATACACCCACACCCACACCCACAGGCTCCACTATCCAAAGCCTCATGGAGAGTCAGGCTGTTGGGCTCTGCGCAGAGCAGCAGCTACCAATACTAGCACCTGCATACCTTAGCAATGCCTGCACTGTGCTCAGGACTGGTGCAGCGGCCAGGGCTGCCAACCACCTCTATCTTTGCACAATGCTGAAATAGGTGTGGGAATGTGTGTATGTCTATCCAGTGTTTTGTGGCTGCCTACACCATACTGAGCCCCCAATGCTTGCACTGTTTCTAGTGTTAGCCTGCCAATGTGTATAATGAGGAGCAAGGTATTGTGGGTATGGCCTGGACATGGCGGTCTGGGCAGGATGCATTTGCATAGGGCAATGGCTGGGACATTGTAGTGCCCGACCACCACCTGCATGGACAGGGTGGCCACAGCATGTTATGCTGGGAGGTCACTCTCACCCTGACTGAGCAGTGACCATGGAATGGCTAGGTTTCCACATAGCGCTATGCCCTGTTTCTCACAAGTGATATCTATGGGTCTTCTTCTATGGGGTCCAATCACTAACATATGTGCTTGGGGTGTGTGTGTGTGGCCTTCCCACTTTTGGAGACACACAGTTCCTCCAGGAACATGCACTATGTACTAGCTAGCAGACTGTCTGCTGTTAGCATATGTATGGCTGGAGCATCTTGCAGGGTGGAGACTGACTGTGCTCTCTGCTGGTGAATGTCAGATTGTGGTGGGGAGCAGCTGAGCTTTTCCAGGCCTACTGCCAGTGCCCTATGACTTACGTACAGACCTGCATTGACTGCCCTGGAGGGTGCCTATTCCCCCACAGGACTAGGGTGGTGGTCCCCGCTACTGCCTCCGATGTGGAGTGTGGATCTGTCCCCCACCCTGACCCAGAGAGAGCAGGTTGGGTGGTGCTACATAATCCACTTTTGGGTCTACACAACACCCTTCTCCTATAACATGTGACCATGGCAACCACATAGGATACCAGATACCAGCATATCAATCCACAGACTACTGTCTAAACTCAACTGGATGCAAAAGATCTACAAGATTCAAGCAACTAGACAGTGATGACTTCAAAAACCATGCTCTCCCAAAGCTTGCCAAACTATCAGATAATCTCAATGATATTGTAAATAACTGGAACAATACCCTCTCCTCATACTCGCAACTCCCAGCCTTGATCAAAAAGTCAACATCTGACAACCGAGTTACTAAAAAACAATCTGCCCCATGGTTCTCACATGAACTACGTACCTCTCTCCTCCACCTCAGAAAGCTTGAGAGAAAATGGAGAAATACACGTAATTCCTCTGACCAAACCACCTACTTAGAACATCTTAAACAACATCGTGAATCAATTTGGGCTAAGAGAAAAGAATACCATGCTGATATCCTCAGCCGCTCTCTGAATAAACCAAGAGACTTATTTAATCTAGTAAGTCCTTTATCAATCAACCATCTCCGCCACAACAAGAAGGGATTCAGCCCCAAGCCTATGCGAACTACATCCAATCCAAATCAATAAAAACAAATACTACATCATTACATGAACCTGTCCAAACTTCCCTTCCGCAGTTTTCAATCACCAACCTCTCACCACCCTCTGTAAAAACCATAAATTAAGTTATTACCTCCATCAACACGACAACTTCACCATCTGACCCATGCCCAGCACACTGGATAAGATCTATGCGCACAGAACTCAGCCCTTTTATAGCTAACATAGCGAAGCTGTCATTTGAATCTGGTGTCTTCCCAGATGCTCTCAAACATCCATCCATCCGACCACTGCTGAAAAACAACCAGCTTGACCCAAAGAAGGAGGACTCATACCGTCCAATCTCTAGTATCCCATTTCTAGCCAAAATTCTTGAGAAATTAACTCTCAGGCAGATACAACAGCATATAGACTCATTTTCCCCTTTAGATCCATGTCAACATGGATTCAGGGAAGCCCACGGTGTAGAAACTCTCCTAACAACATTAATCAATACACTTATCAATGGCATTGACAATCTGAAAAATGGCTTTGCTCTAATATTTCTTGATATAGCTGTTGCGTTCGATTCTGTGGATCACATACAACTACTAAAGCGACTTCATGAGAAGGGAATCAAGAACCGTGCTTGGGACTGGTGCAAATCCTACCTGGAAGGTAGATTACAACAATAAGTTTGTATTGGTAATGCTACTTCAAATCCCTTTCAGCAGAAACAAGGTGTACCACAAGGCTCCTCCTTGTCTGCGCTGCTGTTCAACATCTATATGCAGCCAATCTGTGACATTGCACGCTCTTTTGGTATATCCTGCCTTATGTATGCGGATGATGTGCTATTATTCTCACCGATATCTGTATCATACCCAAACTATACAGTGCTAATCAACTGTTTTAATTCAATAGCTGATTGGCTTCTCTCTCAAAACCTCCGTATTAACTTTAAAAAAACAGAGGTTCTAATAATCACAAGGAATAAATCTTTCTCCCCTCCATCAATTCTAAAAGTCAGAGATGCTGATCTCCCAGTCACATGAAATATTCGATATCTAGGAGTAATTCTGGATCAAAGGTTAGACTTCAAGGAACATATAAAACGCACCGTAAAGGCCGTTTACTTCAAGATAAAAACCCTTCGTCATCTGAGACCTATGATGAAGTCTGATGACTTCCGCACCATCTTTCAAGCTCTAGTCACGCCGCACTTTGATTATGCTAACATAATACTTGTCACCCAGCAGACCTGGTTGAGAGAAGGGAAAGTGTTTTAAATGAAGGAAAAAGTGCATATAAGCCGCAATATCTGGAGGAACCAGGTAGAGGGAGCCAGAGAGACTCCAGAGCCACTATAGAACCACGCCCCACTGAGCATGATGTAATGCCAGCCAGCTTCCAATCCAGGTGCACAGAGGAACTTCTTAAGAAGGCTCTGGAAGACAGGAAGGAGAGCAGGGAGAGCAGAGGGAGCAGAGGTGGCAAGGGCAGCAAGAGCGGCGGTGACAAGACCGGTAGTGGCAAGAGAGGAAGTAGCAGCGGATGGAAAGGCAGCTGTGAAGACAGTTGGAGTGACGGCTGGAGAGGAAACAGCAAGAGTAAATGCAGCAGGACTGTGTACAGCTGGAAGCAAGGCAAGACAGAGGGAAGGTTGGAATGCAAACCTGAATATCCCCTTGCCAAAAGATCACCTAAAGGGAAAGGTGATGGTCTGAGAGCTAAGGAGGAACTGGAGGAGGTTTCAGCTCCTAGTGAGGTAAAAGCTGTTTATCCAGAGTGGTCAAGGCATTACTGCAGTTGTTGTTCAGAATCCACAGGGTCACAGCAGGAAGCCCTAAGACGTGCTAAACAGGCCAGCCAAAGGAGAGACTGGTATAGGCCTCAACCTTTGCTGGAGTCCAAGAGGCCAAGCTCCCAAGGTAAAGCTTTTATTGAATCAAGATATAGAAAAAGCTTGTATGATAAGAAAGGCTTGGATAATAGATGTTTGTATAAGACTGCCACAAAAGCTCCAAGGAGAGAGAACTTTTCTCCATGTAGAATAGCACGAAGCCGACGCCCTAAGAATAATCCAGAACATTGGGCTGTGCTGGAAAAGCTATACAGAGAGCCTGAGTATAGGATACCTGAACCCAGGGACTCAGAGTCCGAGGTGTCCACCTACGAGCAAATGCAAGTGGACCTGGCCAGTGAGGCTTCGGATAATGAAATGGATTGCACAAAAAAAAAAAAAAAAAATGTAAATAGTTGGAAGATTATCTCTCTTGTAATGTATGATAGTTCATTAAGTTCATTAAGGTCGATCTGTAGACCCTACTATGTGTGCTGTGTAATACCCCTTGCTATCTATGCCCCATATATTCTGTCTTGATTTTGTGACAAATCCCAAAATTATAATCGAACCGCTTCTGATCGCTGGAAGTAGCGGTATATAAGTATCTACTAAATAAAAATAAATAAATAAATATTGTACTAATGGAAGCCTGGAGTCTGTGCCAGACTTGTATGCTGCATGAATTATTGCCTAGGATATTGTTTGAATGAAGCCCAGCGTTAATGTGAAGATAACAGTGTTTCTTTAAGCTTTTTGTTTCACTTTTCTTACCTGAATGAAGGACTTTTGCGTTTGTTGTTAACCAATCCTTTGGACCCTAGCGTAAAGGGAAATAAATGCCTTTATTTTCCCACCACTTGTGCATATGTTTCTTTGAAGATTAGGACCAGGAAACAAATAAGGCCAAAAGTGAAGTAGGCCGCAGGATTACTGGCCAATCTTCTCCCCATAATTTTTATGTCCGAGCACTGCTTATACGCCAGGGCGGTGCTCGCGACATACTCCATGGCTTACCAAATATAACTATTAATCCTCTACAATTAGCCATGAACGCAGCTGCTCGTGTTCTCTGCGGATCATCAAAGTGTGAGCATATTTCCCCCATTCTAGAGAAGCTTCATTGGTTACCAATAAACTGTAGAATCCAATATAAGGCCATCCTTACCACCTTTAGGGCCTTCAATAATATTTCTCCAGATTCCATCTCTGATCTCATCATACACACAACAAATAACAGGTCCAGGAGATCTCCAGCTGTTGACACACTACTTATACCAAAAGTTTCCTTAAAAGCTAATCAATCATCCATCAATAGGGCTTTTTCGAATTATGCTCCTAGATGTTGGAACAAACTCCCTCCCAATATCAGAGCAATTAAAGACATCAAACAATTCAAAAAAGCCCTTAAACACCACCTTTTCATCGCACACTTCAAACACCTAAACACCCCTTCCCCTCCCCCATCCTTTTAACCTCATACCTACCCTAACTGTATAGATTTTATATATCTCCAACATGTATTTTCTAGAAATATAAATGATTTCCCTGTTTACTTCCATGTTAATTTTCCTGTTACTTGTAATAGGTCTGTTATATCTGACCAATTGTTGTATTGTTTCAATGTAAACCGCACTGATGACAAATAGCGCGGTATATAAGAAAATTAAATAAATAAATAAATAAAATCATAGTCCATAAGGGCTAGACATAACTGGGAAATACAGATGGACACAGGTGTATTCTAGGTGGGTCTGCAAGGTCTATCTGTCACACACTGGCACTGATGGGGACCTGCAGCACAGCCTATCTCAGCCAAGCCACATTAAATTTCATCTGCCATTTTGATGCCCAGTCTTCCAATTTATCAAGATCCTCTTGCAATTTTTCACAATCCTCTTGGGTTTTAACAACTTTAAATAGTTTTGTGACATCTGCAAATTTGATAACCTCACTCGTTATTCCACTTTCCAGGTCATTTATGAATGCGTCAAAAAGCAGTGGACCCAGCACAGATCCCTGGGGTACACCACTATTCACCTTTCTCCATTGGGAAAATTGGCCATTTAGCCCTATCCTCTGCTTTCTATCTTTTAACCAGTTCCTGATCCACAATAGTACACTGCCTCCTATTAAAATGATATCCCTCAGACAGCCTTATTAAGTAACACCACTGTGCGATTGAACTCATGACCTCTGATTTTGTAGTCATTGTAATAACCAGTGGGCTATATCTTTATAACTTCTTACACAGCGCTGGCATGGACTTAAGGTTACCGAGCGTTAATGAGCCAAGGTGCCCTCTATTGCACGATAGAGATTCTTGCTACCTTGCCGCCGGAACGCCCACTACCTTATATGGCATTCCTCACATTAACACTGTAACTAGCGCCGGTAACATTAAGATGGTTTAGGAAACATACCCCTATGTTTTTCTTAATTGCTAGCCCTGATTGTTCTTTTCCCAAATGAAAGAAGAGTGGGCTTCTGCGAAGGGCTCGAGTTATATTATAGTCTGTAAAATTGTTCTTTCTTCTGCTTAGGGAGTAAATAGAGCATGGACTGGGGAGAAAAGCCTCTGTACTGTACACAGTGATTGAGGGCAGGATAGGCAGGTATAAGGCAGAGATGCCAAGCTACCCAATTTCAGGAGTGAGATTTTTGGCCAGTTCTGGTTTTAAATTTGTCTTACAATGCAGTATGGTATTTGTAGTTTGTGATTTTACCCATTGGCATCAGTGCTGCTGGTCCCATGATACAACAGGATGAGATTGTCAGAAATCTAGGATTGGCTTAAAAGCTCACTCCTGGAATTGGGTAACTTGGCATCTCTGTATAAGGGGGGGGGGGGGGGTATGGAAGGAAAGAGCAGGGTCAGGTCCAAGAGGGTGGGTGTGTGAAAGGAAATGGAGGACTGAGCAGGAATTTTGGAATGAGGGGAGAGCATGGGAGGATGGAGAAGCAGAGGGCAGGGATTCAGAGACTGGTTGTGAGGAGAGAGGCCTGGGGTTACTCCGGAAGTGGGGGCAAGGGGCTGGTGCTAGAAAGACATAAAAACATAAGATATGTCATACTGTGTCAGACCAAGGTCCATCAAGCCCAGAATCCTGTTTCCAGCAGTGGCCAATCTAGTTCATAAGTACCTAGCAGTTTCCCTAGACGACACAGGTTCCTCAATGCTTGTATTGGGTCAAGCAGTGATATCCCGGGTCCCCTTTAATAATAGTTTATAGACCTTTCCTCCAGGAACTTGTCCAAACCTTTTTTAAACCCAGCTACACCAACAGCTTTTATTACGTTCTCCGGTAATGAAATCCAGAGTTTGATTACGTGTTGAGTGAAAAAATATTTTCTCTTATTAGTCTTAAATGGGTTACACTGTAGCTTCATTGCATGTCCCCTAGTCTTTCTACATTTTGATAGACCTCTATCATATCTCCCCTCAGCCATCTTTTTTCCAGGTTGAAGAGCCCTAACCTTTTTAGCCTCTCCTCATAGGGGTATCCTTCTATCCCCTTTACCATTTTAGTGGCTCTTCTCTGTACCTTTTCTAATTCCTCTATATCCTTTTTAAGATACAGCGACCAGAATTGCACACAATATTTGAGTTGTGGTCGCACTAGGGAACGATACAGAGGCATTATAATATCTTTGGTTCTATTCTCCATTCCTTTCCTTATGATACCTAGCATTCTATTTGCTTTCTTGGCAGCCGCAAGACGCCTAAATCTTTTTCCTGGGTGGTGGTTACTAATGTGGAACTTTGCATCGTGGAACCATAGTTTGGATTGCTCTCTCCTAGGTGCATAACTTTGCACTTATCCACATTAAATTTCATCTGCCTTTTAAGCATCCAGTTTTCCAATTTATTAAGGTCCTCTTGCAATTTTTCACAATCCTTGTGGGTTTAACAACTGAATAATTTTGTCTCATCTGCAAATTTGATTACCTCACTCGTTATTCCTATTTCCAGGTCATTTATGAATATGTTAAAAAGCTGTGGACCCAGCACAGATTCCTGGGGTACTCCATTATTCACCTTTCTCCACTGGGAAAATTGGCCATTTAGCCCTACCCTCTGCTTTCTATCTTTTAACCAGTTCCTAATCCAGAATAGTACACTACCTCCTATCCTTTTTAATTTCTCCAAGAGTCTCTCATGAGTGATATTTATTTATTTAGACAGATTTGTATGCCACCTTTTCCTTCAATCAAGGTGGTCATGTCACGTCACAATTGGAGGGTTACATTTAACATCAGGGTACATGTAAACATTTAGACAGTACAGTTAACAGTATTTAGACAGTGCAATTGAGGTAACATTTAACATAAAGGTATTTAATAACGTGGTATGATATATTTGTGTGTGTGGATAGGATGGGTGTGTGTTTAGTTGGCAGAGGTAGTAGTGTTACTGTTTGGGTAGGGGATGTTGCCTGAATGCTCATAGGTTTCTATAAATAACCATATTTTGAGGTCTTTGCGGAAGTCTGTGAGGTCATCTAACGCTCTCAGGCTCGTTGGTAGGGAGTTCCATAGTGTGGATGCCAGTAGTTGTCAAAGGCTTTCTGAAAACCCAAATACACTACATCGACTGACACTTTTGTCTAACTGTTTATTTACACCTTCAAAAAATATAACAGGAAAATGGTTTGATTAAGGAAAAACAAAATAGCATTGGAAGGACACCAAACCAGGATGGAAATATTTAACCAAATTTATATGAAGTGGAGATAGGTTATGGAAATAAAAAATGAAAATGACTATGAATAAACAAATTGGCTGAATATACACAATAGGGCACAAATAAATATGATGCAACATATTCAACTAGTAAAGAGGTAAGGATACAAATATAGAGATATTTACAAACAAATCTAATGTCTGGTGACATTAAGGGGTATGTTTACTAAACCGTCTTAATGTGCGCCTGGCGACGTTATCGGGCGATAAGGTACCTTATCGCCCGATGAAGGCGCTTTATCGGGTGCTAAGGTACCTTAACGCGCGATAACGTGCGCAGCGGCGCAAATGAGCACTGAGGGTGGAGAAAGGCTCCCGGAGGGCGGAGGAAGGCTCCCCAGGGGCGGAGAGAGAGGGTCAATGGGTGGAGAGTGGGAGGGGAGAGGCTCCCTGCACACTAACACTGTGGATTCCTGGGCTGAAAACTAACGCCAGTGAAACCCTGGCGTTAGAGCAGATTTAAAGGGAAAAGAAACCATTTCCGTCAGCAATGTACAGCAAAACCAGGGAAACCTACAAAAAGTGATAAGTGTGATACATGTGCACGGAACAAAAGGCCAAATAAACATTGAAATGACCAGAAGAAAATGTAACAAAAACATAACCAAGCTGGGAAATAGCGATATTAATGGGAAACATCCAAAAACACTACCAAAAAAGCTCCAAAAAAAAAGATATTAATTTTGGAAGGGTCTATGCTCTGTCCCCATACAAGGTGAATGAGCCCACAGTGAATTAGCGCTGATCAGGGTTTTCCCTTTCCATTGGACAGGTTTCCTATGGCGTGCACATGTTCCGCAACAGCAGGGTGGGCCCTCATCAGTTGCTGTCTGGCTGTTCTACTGTTTCAGAATTCCTTTGGGCCACCTAGGCATCACCCTAGTCCGCACTGTGGCCCAGCTGCAGCACAGCATGTGCCGCCTGCAGCCCTCTGTGTCCCCTTTTCCAGCATTTGTCCAGTAGCCCACTCCGACATGCAGGAGAGAGCAGCTCTGTGTCTGTACACGAGACGTCACAGTGCTGGCCCCCCCCCTGCACTGACCGGAGCTGCTGCTATCTGCCCTGTGTCTCCCTCCCACTGGATTCTTCAGGAAAGATTAACCCCTTCTACCATTAGAAGCACGGACTTAAAACTTGCTTAGCTTATGTATATATTGCTGACCATCAGATTTACAGTGCTATATTTTTTTTTACATAACTCGGACAACCCCTTTAAGGTTTTTTTGGCATTTTATATCTTAAATGTACTTATGTGAATTAATTAATAGTAATTTGAATTAATTAATAGTAATTTGAAAAAAATTGATAAATTTGAAGACAATTTTGCATGTTGTGGTAAATCATGACGTCTAGGATTTTTTTCAATATTTTATTTGTTTTCAGCACACCAAAATACATGGAAATTAGATGAAAATAATCAAACAGCTTTTTAGTCGCAGACCTGTGCGACTGATCAAGTCTATGATCCAAACAATGTAGGTTTCCTGCTATGGTCAGGTTTCAGCAAGGTCAACAGTACTAGATAAATCCAGCATAACTTATCAACCACAACAAATCTGACTTAATTATTGTCTTACTGTAGCTGTAAAGTTAAAGACCACTGGCAAAACTATTGATAGATTCATATATCAAACTAGAAAGATTTCCACAAACAAAGTCCAATTCTTTTATTTGGGAGGGAGGGGCAGGCTGAGAGGCCCTAGACTTACTGTTATGGTCAACATTATTGGGACCCTTGCAGTTTAACCCCTTAATGTCCAGTAACTCCTAAAAAAAAAAAAAGGTGCCCAGTGAAACAATTTTAACACATAAAAGAAACAAATTAAACAAGACTGATTAACCCTTTCAAGGCCTACTTTAAATTTTTAATCCACATTCTGCAGCCTGGTTAATTTTTGCATATTTCAGAAAAATTGTACCCATCTTATTCAATATGTTGTAATAGTGATTTTCGTTCTGCTATGGTCATGTATTATATACCATTTGATAGGAATATTTAGTCAGAATTTTGGATCCCAAGAGTTTTCGGCTCAGCCTAACATGGGCACGAGTGTGTTTCCCACAGTGTTAAAGGGGATGTTACCCAGCTGGTATCCCCAAGGGCACAGAACATTGGCAGGCGGTGCTGGGGGGAAGCGTGGACAGCTATGCAGGCACCCCTACCCCAGAACCTGCACCATAGGCAGCCGCCTACCGGCACACTGGATGGCCTGAGACTGCGCACCACCAACACAACCAGCAGAAGGGCATGTCAGCATGGTGGCAGAGGGATACTGGTGGTAGAGGGGGCAGTGGCAGCTGCCCACAGCAGACCATGACCTAGCCCTGTGTAGGTGGGTGCCATGCACTGCAACAGACAGGCCCTGTTTAATGAACAGTCATGCTATCCCCAGGGAATGCACTGTCTCCGTGGCAACACAGTGGTGCAGTACACACAGCCAGCATGTTCAGGAGCAGAAGGTCACAGGTTCAAGTCCCAGCTGTGGCTCCCACCAACCCATTTCCCATATTTTACTCAGAACTAAACCGTGGTAATAAAGAGGGAACCTTTATTGCAGATAACATAAACATGCCTGAAATGCCTACATTTTACCGTACAGAGCACAGACACCATAAACATGCGCATTACCTAGAGCAGAGTTTCCCAAATGCAGTCCTGGACGGCCAAACACCATTCAGGTTCCATGCTGCCTCTAATAAATATGGCTATGCTGCATTTCTATGCGCCGCCCCCAAGGTATGCAGATGTATATCATGCATATTCATTAGGGACAGCATGAAAACCTGAACAGTGTTTGGCCCACCAGGACTGGAGTTGGGAACCTCTGCCCTAGAGCAGCAGCCAACAGGGGCAGAAACACCCGCACCCACAGGTTCCATTGTCCAAAGCCTCCTGGAGAGGCAGGATGTTGGGCCCTGTGTGCATCTCCCAATACTAGCACTTGCATACCTTAGCAATGCCGCACTAAACCTGGGAATACGTTACACATATATCAAATAGTTGCTATGATTAATGGCAGATAGCAATTCTTGCTGATTGAGCTGCATCATAGCAACCTTTCTGATGTCTGTGGAGTGTGTTTCAGTTCTGGTGTCCGACAGTGTTTACCACCCCGGGGAGTGATCCCAACAGTATTGCGTACCATAGCCATGCCTGCACTGTGCCCAGGACTAGTGAGGTGGCCAGGGCTGCCAAAAGCCTCGATATGTGCACAATGCTGGCATAGGTGTGGGAGTGTGTGTCTGTCTATCCAGTGTGTAGTGGCTGCCAACACCTTACGCAGCCCACACTGCTTGCACTGTTTCCAGTGTTAGCCTGCCAATGTGCATAATGAGGAGCAAGGTACTGTGGTTATAGCCCGGACAGGGCGGCCTGGGCAGGATGCATCTGCACAGGGCACAGGGCAATGGTTCGGATATTGTAGTGTCCAACCACCACCTGCATGGACAGGGTGGCCACAGCATGTCCTGCTGGGAGGTCACTCTCACCCTGACTGAGCAGTGACCATGGCATGGCTAGGTTCCCCCATAGTGCTCTATAGTATTTCTCTCAAGTTATATATATGGGTTCTCTTTTTGGGGGTCCAATCACTGATCTATCTGCTTGGTGGGTGTGCTCATGTCCTCCAGGAACATGCACCATGGACTAGCTAGCAGACTGTCTGCAGTTAGTATGTGTATGGCTGGAGGCTCACTGCTGGAGAATGTCAGACAGTGGTGGGGGACAGCTGAGAATTTCCAGGCCTACTGTCTGTCTGCTATTGCCTTATGGATGCATACAGATCTGCATTGACTGCCCTGTAGGGTGTCTGTTCCCCAGCAGGACTGGGGTTGATGGTCCCCTCTACTGCCACCATTGCAGGGATGTAGAAGGTGGATCTGTTGGTGGGAGCTCCTGTCCCCCACCCTGAGCCCCAGAGAGCAGGTTGGGTGGTTCTAAACAATCCACTTATGGGTCTAAACCAGGGGTGGGGAACCCTGGTCCTGGAGAGCCGCAGACCAGTCAGGTTTTCGGGATATCCCTAATGAATATGCATGAGATATATATGCATTAGAGAGATCCTGCCAACCTGACTGGTTTGTGGCCCTCCAGGGCTGGATTTGGAGACCCCTGCCTTACACCTCTGTCATTTAAGATTGTGAGTGGGCAAGGTGCAGATGTTCTAGACATCGAAAGGGTATATAGAATGTATCACATTCCTCCTCGATTCTCACCACCACCAAAAAGTTGTCTAATAGACAATATTTTGGTGGTGGTGAGAAGTGAGGAGGAATGTGACACATTCTATCTAACCTTTTTGATGTCTTGGACATCTGCACCTTGCCCACTCACAATCTTAAATGACAGAGGTGTAAGGCAGGGGTCTCCAAATCCAGCCCTGGAGGGCCACAAACCAGTCAGGTTGGCAGGATATCTCTAATGCATATATATCTCATGCATATTCATTAGGGATATCCCAAAAACCTGACTGGTCTGCAGCTCTCTAGGACCAGGGTTCCCCACCCCTGGTCTAAACACTGCCTCCCCCCGTCACTTGAATCATGTGACCATGGCACCCATACAGGATATGCACTATGCTGGGTGCATCATAGTCCACAAGGGCTAGACGTGATTGGGAAAACAGATAGACACAGGTGCATACTAGGTGTGTCTGCAAGGACTACCTATCACACGCTGGCACTGATAGAGACCTGCAGCATAGGCTATCTCTGTTAAGCCAGATGCTGTGGACATGGTGCTGGGCGCCCCACCTCACCCTCAGGGTGAGCACAGTACCCACACAATGTGACGGTCTGTAGCTACTTTGTGCCAGTAACACACAGTCACTACCCCCTACCAGGCTGAGGTGCTATGGGGGTGCACACATTCAGTTCCCCCTACCAGGCCGAGGTGCTGTGGGGGTGCATACCCCATCTTGTGATCATCTGTAGACTGCTGATTTGCATGTGCAGTGCTTCGTGGGTACGGGTGGGTTAACCCTATCCTGGTAACCACAGCAGACAGTTTGTGTGGTGACCTGCAGTCCTTCTGTAGCCAGCCAGGGATTTGTCAGTAGCTATAGACCTGTAGCCCACTGGTTACTTCACTGCCTGTGGAGCCAGAGGTCATGGGTTTGATCCCACAGTGGGGTTATTTGATAGGGCTGTCCAAGGCATTGTCTATTTTTAATGTAAAGTAGTGCTGCCAGCAAAAACACCCTCACAGTGCTGTAACCTTAAGGTGCCTCATAGGGCGCCTTATAAGGCACCCTATAAAGCACCTTATAAGCCATCCTATAGGGGACATTATAGGGTGCCTTGGCGGAAAGTGCACTTTATAATGTGCCCTCTGGAGTGCCTTATAGGGTGCTTTATGCGGCACCTTAGGTTACGGAACTGTGAAGGTGTGTTTTCTGGCAGCACTAATTAAGATAAAAATAAAATGCCTCGCAAAGCACTGCTTAAATGTAAAGGGTAATGCCTCAGCCAGCCTTATTCATTAGGCACACTGGGGGATCAAACCTATGACCCTTGTACCATCAGTCAGTGTATTAACCATTGTGCTACACCTCTGCTGCTCTGTTTACATCTCAGTGCACCTACTTAAGAGTAACGCACGTTAACGCGCATAGCTCCATCTTTCGCCCGATAATGTGCGCAGCGCTCGTTATCGCCCGATAATGCCGGTTTGCTATGTTTAGACCGGAACGCCCACTCCTTTTATGGCATCCTGCACATTATCACCGGGCGCACGTTAGTGCCGTTTAGTAAACATACCCCTAAGGCAGCCAATATCAAAAACACAATGTAACACGCAATAATTCAATAATATTTATATATAACATCCATTTATTATTTTACAATGTAGTAAACACTCATTTTACAAAAATATAAAAGATACATAAATATATGTTAAACATTAATAATATAACATATTTTTCTTTTTATGTTCTTTCAAAAGGCAATATCACTACAAATTTCATAAACCGCAAAAAGCTGAATTGCTGAGTATTACATAAACAACACTCAAATCTAAAACTCATTCACTCATACATTACAATTACTAAAATGTGTACAAATACTACAAATACTATATACCCAATATCTTAACTAATACATAATACAAATGTAAATACAAAAACAAATTATGACAATACATATAAAAACACCCAATATTAAGGCAG
This sequence comes from Ichthyophis bannanicus, assembly GCA_033557465.1. Classification (NCBI taxonomy): domain Eukaryota; kingdom Metazoa; phylum Chordata; class Amphibia; order Gymnophiona; family Ichthyophiidae; genus Ichthyophis; species Ichthyophis bannanicus. The sequence continues at coordinate 375,054,541 of CM066032.1, read as the reverse complement.
CAACACTTTCCAGAAAAACTCTAGTGCTCCCTGGGATAGTGTCCCCACACGTTAAGAAGTATGTGTGCCCCCCAATCTGCTTCTGCAGGTCTTATCTAGCTGTGAATCAGCACTTACTTATTATTACAGTATTTGTTTTCCTGTCACCTGTGTTGCAAAGACCAGTTAGGTAAGTGTTCTTGCCAGGGTGTGTGGGGGTATACATTTAATCTCATTGCTGGGCGCCTTCTTCAATATCTTCACTGTGAAGCAGATGCCCCAGATGGCAGTGAAGATCCCAGTCCTGTGAGGTTCTGTGGTGCTCCTATGCTGAAGGCTGTCATGTCCATCTCTCTAGGCCTTAGGCAGAAATAGGCCTGTCCTTTGTGCAAGCACTGCCTCTAGAATGTAGTCTAACTAAACTAAAACAAAACATAAACTCAACTTAAATATTCTAAAGCTACAGCACTTTCAGTCTCTAATAGGCTATTAGAATTGCAGTACTCCTGGTTTCTATCCTTATGGAGTGAAAGAGCCTCTCAGGATCTCAAAGTCTACCACTGCTCCAGTGGCACTGCAGTAACTACTAACACTCTGGCCTTGTCCAGGCTCTTTGTCAGTTGGCAGGCTCTGGGGGCCAGTTATCTCCTTAGCCCAGCTCAGGCTGAAGTTTCTTTGCAGGGCTTATCACGGCTGTCGGGCCTTCTCAGCCCTCCAGTACAGCAGAGTGCTACCTTCCTGGGGAAGGTCTTCAGTAGGCTAAATTCTCACCTCTTTGAGGCTGCTTTTGGATCCTGATGCCCCTCACTCTCTTGTTCACCATTTACAGTATGTGTATCTTACCATACTCTAGTCCCCAGTTTTGTGATGTTGTTCATCTTGATTAGATTACAAGCTCTGATGAGCGGGGCCTGTCTCTCACATCTATCTGCACAGCGCTGCATATGCCTTGTAGCATTATACAAATGATAAGTAGTGGTAGTGGCCCATTTGTCTCATGGATTCGCTTGCAAGTCCCCCCAGACTCTCTGCAGCATCCTCTCCAGATTGTCCCTGCTGTAAGCAACTGGTGGGTTTCATTCCCCACTTTCTGAACTGTAGCTCAGCCTGCTCAGAAGTCTCCCTTCCTGTGCTGTCTCTCGTGGTTTCTAGTCACACAGCACTCAGGTCTTACCTCCTGCCTGTGGGTTCCTGCTCTGCTGAACTCTGGCAGCTGCTCTCCTCAAGTGCTTTTCGCAAGACTCCAGTCCGGGCTGAACTGGTTGCTGAAAATTTTTTTTTGCTCAGTCTAGCCTTTGTAGCTTCTCTCCTCTACATTTTCTTGCCCTGCTCATCTAAACAGAGAAGGGGAGCTCTGTTTCTCCCAACTCTTTAGTCACATCCTGTCTAGACTATTGCAACTGCCTCCTTGCTGATTTCCCTCTGAATCATCTCTCTCCCCTTCAATCTGTTCAAACTTCAGCTGCACGACTAATCCTTCATCAGCCTCGCTATGTTCATATAACCCCTCTTCTCAAGTCACTTCACTGACTCCCTATCCGTTTCCGTATCCAATTCACACTTCTCTTATTCAGGGCTGGCCCTAGAGTTGGTCCAAAGTATTGGGGCCCTAGGTGAACCTCAAGCTTTACACCACCTCTGGCTGTCAATATCCATTATTTAGCTTTGAATGGCATAATTTGCTGCCCTTCAGAGGTTGCTATCCTAGGTGACCGCCTAGTTTGCCTAGTGGTTGGGCTGGCCCTGCTGCTACTGACCTATAAGTGTATTCATTCTGCTGTTCCTCACTACCTTTCCTCTTATCTCTTCCTACACCCCTCCTCAGGAACTCCGCTCTTCTGGCAAATCGCTTCTGTCTGTGCCCTTCTTTCCTATTGCCAACTACAGACTCTGACCTTTCCACTTTGCTGCTCCTTATGCCTGGAAAAACTACATGAGTTGGTATGTCAAGCTTCATCTCTGGCCCTTTTCAAATCCAGGCTAAAAACTCACCTCTTCAAGGCCACTTTTGGATGCTGTTCTGCATAGTCTCCTGCTCTCCAACTATGTGTTTCCTTACCATTCCCCTAAACATATCCTTGTTCCCAGCTGTTCTGTTGTCTGTCTTGACTAGATTGTAAGCTCTGATGAGCAGGGACCATCTTTTACATGTCTCTGTACAGCGTTGTGTATGCCTAGTAGTATTAGTAGTAGGCCCTCCTTCTTTCACAGGCTTTCTGCTCAGAGCACATGGATCCCTGGCATCCATCTGTCCAAGAAAGGTCAACGCATCTTCGGTAGTAGACTGGCTAATCTACTGAAGAGGGCTTTAAACTAGATTCGTTGGGGATGGGTGAAGAAAGCCCCCAGGTAGGTGAAAGCCCCCAGGTAGGTGATACATTAAATACCTTTATGGAAATGGGTAAGAGAGGTAACATATGGAAAGCAGTGTGTATAAATGCCCATAGCATGGAAAATAAAATCCCTGATGTTGAAGCTTTGGTAGGAGTGGCTGACTTGGATTTAGTGGCAGTTACAGAAACATGGTTCACAGAAAACCATGATTGGGATGTAACTATACCTGGCTATACTTTATTCAGAAAGGACAGGGTAGGAAGAAGGGGAGGAGGAGTGGCACTATATGTAAAAACTACTATTAAAGCTTTGGAATTACAGAGCTTAAAAGTGAGAGAGGAGGCATTGTGGGTTAAACAAGAAAGAGGGAAAGAGAAATCTATTTGCATTGGTGTGATATACAGACCTCCCTCACAAGAGGAAGAGGTGGACAGAGAGCTAATTGAAGACATATGCAGCATTGCTAGGAAAGGGTTTTGGATTTGTTAGGAACTGGGGAACATTCTGGGGAAAGGAGGGGTTCTTCCGAAGGGATGGGCTTCATCTTAACCGGGATGGAACCAGGCTGCTGGCATTAACCTTTAAACTAGATAATAGGGGAAAGCCGACAGTCGCCCAAGAGCGCACGGTTCGGAAGAATGTATCCTTGAAGGATACCACCAAAAGCAGAGAGGTTTCAAAAAAGAGTAAAGTAGCCCAAATGCCCTCGCGTATGGAGCAGACAGAGCTTAAAGATCCCAAATTACCCATGCCTACCAATAGCCAGATTAATATGAATAAAATACAGTCTCTAAAATGCTTGTATGCAAATGCTAGAAGTCTAAAAAATAAGACAGGAGAGTTAGAATATATAGCACTAAATGAGAGGTTAGATATGATTGGAATATCAGAGACATGATGGAAGGAGAACAACCAGTGGGACACTGTGATACCTGGGTACAAACTATATCGTAATGATAGAGCTGATCAAATTGGTGGAGGGGTTGCGCTCTATGTTAGTTAGGGCATTGAATCAGAAAGGATTAAAGTTTTGCAGGAAACAAAATTTACTGTAGAATCTCTATGGATTGAAATTCCATGTAAAAAGGGAAAGGGGAAGGCGATGGCAGTGGAGGTGTACTATCGACCGCTTGGCCAGAATGAACAAATGGATGATGAAATGCTCAAAGAAATCAAGGAAGCTACCAAACGTTACAGCGCAGTAATAATAATGGGTGATTTCAATTACCCCGGTATCGACTGGGTCAGTGTCACAGCAGGACATACTAGGGAGATAAAGTTCCTAGATGAAATAAATGACTGCTTCTTGGAGCAGCTGGTTCATGAACCGACCAGAGGGGAAGCCATATTAGACCTAGTCCTTAGTGGAACACCAGATCTAGTGCAAGAGATAAGGATGTTGAGGCCACTTGGCAATAGTGATCATAGCATGATCGTATTTGATTTAATTAATGGAGGAGGGATGGTAAGGAAATCCACAGTACTACCTTTTAACTTTTGAAAGGGAGACTATGATAAAATGAGGAAAATAGTTAAGAAAAAACTAAAAGGAGCAGTTGCAAAAGTTAAAAACTTACATCAAGCTAGGGTGTCGTTTAAAAATACTATCTTGGAAACCCAGACCAGCTGTATCCCACGCTTTAAGAAAAGTGGAAGGAAGTCCAAAAAACTGCCAGCATGGTTTAAAGGTGAGGTCAGAGAGGCTGTTGTTACCAAAAAAACATCTTTCAGGAAATGGAAAAAAGAGCCAAATGACAAAAACTGGAAACAGCACAAGCACTGGCAAGTTAAATGCAAGGCATTGATAAGGCAGGCAAAGACAGAATTTGAGAAGAAACTTGCTGTGGAAGCAAAAATGCATAATAAAGTTTTTCAAGTACATTCGTAGCAAAAAACCTGTGAGAGAGTCAGTTGGTCCATTAGATGATAGAGGTGTAAAAGGGGCAGTAAGATGGGACAAGGCTATAGCGGAGAGACTAAATTAATTATTTTCTTCGGTCTTTACTGAGGAAGATGTAGGGATGTTACCTATTACTGAAGTGGTATTTAAAGGTGATACTGCAGAAGAATTGATAGAAATATCGCTACACCGGGAAGATGTACTACAACTATTTGATAAACTGAAGAGTAGCAAATCACCTGGACTGGATGGTATACATCCAAGGGTGTTGAAAGAACTGAAATATGAGATTGCAGACCTGCTATTAGTAATATGTGAACTATCATTAAAATCATCTGTAATACCTGAAGATTGGAGGATCGCCAATGTAACACCAATTTTTAAAAAGGGTTCCAGGGGTTTTCCGGGAAACTACAGACCAGTGAGCCTGACGTCAGTACCGCGAAAAATGGTGGAAACCATCATAAAGGACAACATTACTCAGCATATAGATAGTCATGGCCTAATGGGAGAGAGCCAACATGGCTTTAGACAAGGAAGATCTTGTCTTACTAATCTGTTATTTTTTTTGAAGGTGTGAATAAACAGGTAGACAAAGGTGAGTTGGTTGATATAGTGTATTTGGACTTTCAGAAAGCCTTTGACAAAGTTCCTCATCAGAGACCTTTGGCAAAACTGAAGAGTCATTTGATAGGAGGCAGTGTACTATTGTGGATCAGGAACTGGTTAAAAGATAGAAAGCAGAGGGTACTGCTAAATGGCCAGTTTTCCCAATAGAGAAAGGTGAATAGTGGTGTACCCCAGGGATCTGTGCTTGATCCGCTGCTTTTTGACATATTCATAAATGACCTGGAAAAGGGAATAACCAGTGAGGTTATCAAATTTGCAGATGACACAAAACTATTTAAAGTTGTTAAAACCCGTGAGGATTGTGGAAATTTGCAAGAGGATCTTGATATATTGGAAGACTGGGCATTGAAATGGCAGATGAAATTTAATGTGGACAAGTGCAAAGTTATGCACCTAGCGAAGAACAACCCAAACTATGGTTACACGATGCAAGGTTCCACATTAGGAACTACCACCTAGGAAAAATATTTAGGCGTCATTGTGGATAACATGTTAAAACCCTCTGCTCAGTGTGCAGCAGCAACCAAGAGAGCAAATAGAACTCTAGGTATCATAAGGAATGGAATGGAAAATAAAACAAAGGATATTATAATGCCTCTGTATTGTTCCATGGTGTGACCGCACCTTAAATATTGTGTGCAATTCTGGTCGCCGTATCTTAAAAAGGATATAGCGTTATTAGAAAAGGGTCAGAGAAGAGCCACCAAAATGGTAAAGGGAATGGAAGGATACCCCTATGAAGAAAGGCTAAAAAGGTTAGGGCTCTTTAACCTGGAAAAGAGACGGCTGAGTGGAGATATGATAGAAGTCTATAAATTAATGAATGGAGTGGAACAGGTAAACGTAGATCAATTACGTTATCAGAATATACAGGAATACTAGGGGACATGCAATGAAGCTACAGGGTAAGCTATTTAAGACTAGTAAGAGAAAATATTTTTTCACTCAACGTGTAATCAAACTCTGGAATTTGTTACCGGAGGATGTAGTAAAAGCTGTTAGTGTAGCTGGGTTTAAAAAAAGTTTGGACAAGTTCCTGGAGGAAAGGTCCATAAACCGTTATTAAAAAGGGACCCAGGATATCACTGCTTGACCCAATACAAGCATTGTGGAACCTATGTCTTTTGGGGAAACTGCTAGGTACGTATGACCTAGATTGGCCACTGTTGGAAAGAGGATACTGGGCTTGATGGACCTTGGTCTGACCCAATATGGCATATCTTATGTTCTTAAGTACAGCAATCCCGGGGTCTTTGACCCCACCACAACAAAACATTGGTCTGTTTATCCAAGAGCCAAATATCCTTTTTCTTAAGCATCAGAAGGAGAGTTTGCAGAACATATAGCCATTTTGGAAAGAGAACCATCTTAAACAGCACTATCCGGCCCCTCAGAGTCAGAGGTAGGTCATGCCAGCACTGCACATGCCTCTCCGAGTGTGCCAAGAGCCCTGTAACATTCACTGCATATAAGTCTTCCAATCTCTGAGTTGAATACCCATATATTTGAAGCATCCCTCCTCCCGCTTAAGAGGAGCCCCCCTCCAATCCCTCCGGATAGCAGCATTGAATTTCAGAGCCTCAGACCTATCCGGATTAAATTTCAACCCCGATAGGCGCCCAAATGACACAATCATCTGTAACAAGATCGGGACCCCCCACTCAGACTCCTCCAGATGCACCAGAATGTCATCTGCAAAAACTGCCACGTGGAACTCAGCCTGGCCCAAGCGTACCCTCATAAATGACGGTCATCTCGAATTCTACAAAGTAAAGGCTCCAAGATTGACATGAACAGAGGAGACAGCGGGCACCCTTGATGGGTTCACTGTTGCAGTGGAAAGTCTTACAACACTGAGCCATTGACCATCACTGCTCCCTGAGAATCAGATTAAAGCAATCTCACGTCATCCACAAAGAACCCCCGAAGACCCATCTCAGCAAGCTCACTACAATATTCCACCCTTTGACAAAGCCAACCTGGCTCTCATGTTCTAATCCAGGTATAAGAACCACCAGTTGATCTGCCATGATCATCACAAGTAATTTTATATCTACGTTAAGCAGCAAGATCACTTGATACATCCCCGACAGTAAAGGATCCTGCCCAGGCTTATGGAGGACATTAATGATCACTTTATTAGGCTCATATGGAAGCTGCCCACACTCCACTAAATCCGTGTAGTATTCTACCAGGGGGCCAGACACTTTTTTATTAAGAAGTTTATAGAACACACCCCAGAACCCATCCAGCGCAGAGGCCCTACAATTTTGCAGTCCCTTAATATTAAGTTGCACTTCATGTGGAGTAATGTGTGCATTCAAAACAGCCAATTGGTCCTCAGTCAGTTTAGGTAGACCACATTCTGCCAGGTAAGCTGTTCCGTGGCCCCCAGGGGCCACTTCCCCTGGTACAACTGCTGATAAAAATCACAGAAAATCTTCTCCACCCTTCTAGCTGTCACCTGAACCTACCCCTCTGCATCCCGCAGAGCACTAATGTGGCAAGGCCCCCCTCCGAGCATATAAATGATGACAAAAGCTTTCCAGCCTTATTACCAAACCTATATAAGCTGTAGCAATAAAACATAATCAACTTCTTAGCACGCTGATGTAAAACTGAATTCAACTCCATCTGTACCAATAGCATAAAGGTCTTATTCCCAGCACTAGGGTTCACAATAAATCATCGCTGGGCTGTACTCAGAGAGCACTCCAACTGTGGGATCCTATTATTAAGCATCTTGCACTTGGCCTTCACATAGCCAATGATATCCCCCTGCAGAACCGCTTTGGCGGCCTCCCAGAAGAGAGTCAGATTATCCTTATGCTGGCTATTACAGCATTCATAACCCACCCACCTAGCTTACAGGAAGGGAAGAAAGTGCACATCTCCCAATACTTCTAATGGGATGCACCAAGCAAGGGCCCTCACTTTTGTGCTCCAGCCCGACTCTAACATTACAAGGACATGATCCGAAATGGCCACAGGACCCACATCCTCTTGAGTGACTCGCTCAAATAGAACCACCGAGATGAGAAAATAGTCAATGCGGGACCACATGCCATGCGCCCACGAAAGATGTGTGTAATCCCGTTCATCGGGATGCAGAGCCCTCCACACATCCAAAAGGTTGTATCCATCACAAAGCCCACAAATTCGGCATGCCTGGTGACGGTCATGGCCACCCTCCCCATGTGACCGATCCAGGGACACATCAAGCACGCAATTAAAGTTCTCTCCCAATATCATGGGGATATCCCCCAAATCAGTGGAGGAGTAGCCTAGTGGTTAGAACACTGGCTTGGTAACCAAGCAACCAGGGTTCAATTCCCACTAGCACTCCTTGTGGCCTTGGGCAAGTCACTTAACCCTCCATTGCCTCAGAAGAAAGGCCTGGCAATCTACTTCTGGTGACACTGCCAAGAAAACCCAGGAGCTTCTGGGTCGCCAGGAGTCAGGACTGACTTGAAGGCACACATTGAATTTTGATCCCCCAAATCATCTACACAGCACCAAGATGCTGGTAAAACATAACATCATAGACATTGGGTACATAGATATTGCCGACTGCCACATCCTGGCCTCAAATGTTCCCACTCACAAATGCATACTGCCTACCGGGATCAACCACTGTAGAGCTCACTTTGAATCCTAAGTTCTTATATACCAGGATAAAAACTCTAGCTTTCTTACCGAGAGCGGCTGCATTGTACATCACACCAACCCACCACTGCCACAGCTTTGCGTGTTCCCCAGTTGTTTGATGAGTATCATGTAGAAAAGCTATATCCACTCGGTGATCCCTTAACAGCTTAAGGAGCTTGTGACGTTTAATGGGGGAGCCTACCCCACACACATTCCAAAAGATTAACTTCAGATCCCTACCCATCCTCAAGTCCAGAACAGCAATTCAACACAAAGCATGAACATCCATGAGATCAGTGGAGATCTCCCTCCCCCCCCAGCCTAGGGTCAACCACTTACATGCCATGCTCAATCTTAACCAACAAAATCCACTCCGACCACACCCCAAAACCACCAGTGTCCCACCCACATCGACCAGCTCCACACATGCCCCCTCCCATCCCACCCCCCAACTCCCCCATACAATCGCCACCACATCCATCCGACCACCCAACTCACCCACAAACCCCCCTCTCATCCCACCATCACACTACCCATATTCCGCAAGGAAACCCATAATCATAGACCTGCATATGAAGGTTCCCCCCACCCCATGCACACTGCACACAACGCTCTCCACACCTCAGCATCCACCACACTCCCCGAGCCACCAAGACGTCAGACTCCTCTGATGAGGCCATCCATCAACCAGCTAGAAGGGCATCCCCAGGGAGGCAGGGCACCCATGGCCATTCCATTCCCACCATGGACAAGCCCCCCCGCCAGATTCCACTCTACCAAAACAGGCCCCCGGAACCAAGCACACATCCAGCTCATGGGCACTCCCTCATGACCCCGCATATCCCACAAAACAGACCCTTCCACTACATACTCAGTTGAACCATCCTGCCCGATCCCACACACATTGCATTAGCACCCAACCCCTAGCAGCCATACATCCCCCTCACACCAACCCCCCATGTCCCATCTGCCACCCTACAAAGACATACTGTACCAACAGGAGGCGAAGATAGTAAGAGACGAATAGAGAAGAAAAAAAACCCGGTCACACCTTCCCATCACAATCCATTCACACACATGCATACAATACCAAGGGAACGGAAGTGGAGTCAGAGAAAGGAGGAGAACAAAAATCCACAAAAAACAGCCCTCACCAACCTCCCATGCTAAACAAACAAACCCCACCTCCCAGGTCTGGCAATGGATCGCAGTAACACTGCCCATTAGCCCAGCCGGTGCTACAAGCCAGAACAGTATACAATATCATCAAGCATAACAGGAGGGAGCAAAAAGAAGATAACCAAACTGCGAGGGGAAAAGGCGAAAGTGAGCGAAAAATGCAAAAAAACAAAATGGAGAACTTCCCACCCCACAAGTCTCCTAGCTCAGGCAGAGCGTCCAATGGGTGTGCATTCCCCTACCTTGCGACACAACACAGTCCGAAGCCCATGGCCATGGAAAGGAGCTATAGCTGGCCACTCTCCACCAATTACATCATAGCACTAGCTAGAAACTACCAAGTAGCGGCTCCTCCACAAGTCCCAAGTCCCAGTAGTGCATCAGTGCCGCTTAGCGGTCATATTATTCCAGCAGTTGCCTGGTGGGCAAATTAAAACAGAATCCAGGCCAAGTCAAAGCAGAAAAAGAAAAAGTACAGAGAACACAACAAAATTACATAACAAAAAAAAAAGTGCAACAGCCTCCTCGTTCTAGCTCCATGTCCTTGGGCTCACATCCACCGCATCAATGTAGGGATCAGCATCAAGGCCCAAACTCGCGATTTCCATCCTGCACAGGGAAGCCAAGTCTGAAGGAGCTCATGCAGGCCACTGTTCTGCGCAAAACGCAAGCCGCTTCCTCAGGATTGAGAAATACTTTTTGCTATCCTTGATGCTCCAGTCTCAGCTTCACAGGGTAAGCAAGGGAGGATCTAACACCATGTCTCACTAGAGTGCTGCACACTGCAGAGAACTCCCTGCGCTGCACTGACACAGCAGCAGAGTAGTCCTGGAAAATGAGCAAGCCATGTTCATTCTGATCCCCTCTCTTCTGGGCCTGAGCCACCCGTGGCACACATTCTTCTTGATAACTTAAGAACCAGGCGATGACATCCTGCGACAGGCCAGCCGAGATACGCTGCAGCCCCTGTTGATGAGCATGCTTAATACTAATCTTATCTCTTCCCTCTTCCAACGGGAGATTAAGTGGCAGCCAGGTCTCCAAATAGTCCCGGAGCGCCTTGTCCAAAACTGATTCAGCAATGTCAATAAATTGGAGGTTTTTCCAGCATCCCCAGTTCTCTAGGTCATCGAGGTTCTCAGCTTGGCCCTGCAACTGCTCTTCCAGGCATTTCAGCTGCTCATGTGCCTTGTGGCTGTCTTCATTCAGTTCAACCGCGCGCTGCTCAATCTGCCCAATTCGGCCTGTAAATTCTGTCACTGACTGAGCAATGTGGTCCATTTGGGTTGTTAGCCCACTCAGCCATGACAGTGTACCTTCCCGCCAAAACCGTAGCAGCTCAGCCGCACACAGTCACAGGTGAGTTGCTTGGGTTTTGGCGGGAGAGTCTGGCTCTTTGTCCCGGGACCTGCAGTGACTTACAGAGAGGTGTAGGGGAGATTGGCGATGCTCGAGGTGCTTAGGGGGATCAGCGCTTGGTTGGCAACCACCACGATGAGAAAACTGCATCTGGGGGCATTTCCACAGATTCGGGCAGGTTTGCCTCCCTTTCAGTTTGCGGCTCAGTGCGGAGAGACTTTTTGTTCACACTGTAGATTGATGTGGATGTGTGTGTAGTGCTGGGTGTCTGTGAGGTGGAAAAATATTTGGATTGTAGTGAAAAAGATTGATTTCTTTGGGAAAAGAGTTGGAAAGTGTTTAGTAGTTGATTTAATGCTAAAGATTTGAAGCCGTGGAGGAGTTTTGAGTGATTTAAGTTTCCATCAGGGTGCTGTGAGAGAAGCACTGATTCTATTTATGGAAGAAACTTTCTAAGCCAATTTAATTTCAGACTTTGAAGTGCCTAAAGAAACAGTCTGAAAAGGGAAAAATGAAAATAAATCCTGTTCTGAGAAAGAACTGGGAAAGGGTGAGAGCAAGAGAGACTGTAACTCGTGAGAAGCTCTTTTCAGAAACTGATGAAACCTCTGTCTCTCCTTTAGAGAGAGTTCCCTGCAGCATTTTTTAAAAAGAACCTGAAGTGACTGCTGGATTTGGAAAGGTCTGAGAGCTGTTGATTTGTTAAAAGTTCTCAGATGGGCTGCTGTAAGAAAGCCTGAAAGGAGAAATAATCTCAATAATTTCTAAAAAGATTGGCATTGAACAGCAGTGAAATGAAAGTGTGAACATAAGAACATAAGAACATAAGATATGCCATAATGGGTCAGACCAAGGTCCATCAAGCCCAGTATTCTGTTTCCAACAGTGGCCAATCTAGGTCATATGTACCTAGCAGTTTCCCCAAGAGACACAAGTTCCACAATGCTTGTACTGGGTCAAGCATTGATATCTTCGGTCACTTCTTAATAATGGTTTATGGACCTTTCATCCAGGAACTTGTCCAAACCTTTTTTAAACCCAGCTACACTAACAGCCTTTACTACATCCTCTGGTAACAAATTCCAGAGTTTGATTACACGTTGAGTGAAAAAATATTTTCTTTTATTAGTCTTAAATAGTTTACCCTGTAGCTTCATTGCATGTCCCCTAGTCTTTCTATATTCTGATAAGGTAAACAATCGATCTACGTTTACCTGTTCCACTCCGTTCATTAATTTATAGACTTCTATCATATCTCCCCTCAGCCGTCTCTTTTCCAGGTTAAAGAGCCCTAACCTTTTTAGCCTTTCTTCATAGGAGTATCCTTCCATCCCCTTTTACCATTTTGGTGGCTCTTCTCTGTACCTTTTCTAAAATCGCTATATCCTTTTTAAGATACGGCGACCAGAATTGCACACAATATTCAAGGTGCGGTCTCACCATGGAACGATATAGAGGCATTATAATATCTTTTGTTTTATTTTCCATTCCTTTCCTTATCATACCTAGCATTCTATTTGCTCTCTTGGCCGCCGCTGCACACTGGGCCGAGGGTTTTAACATGGTATCCACAATGACGCCTAAATCTTTTTCCTGGGTGGTGGTTCCTAATGTGGAACCTTGCATCGTGTAACCACAGTTTGGGTTGTTCTTCCCTAGGTGCATAACCTTTCACTTGTCCACATTAAATTTCATCTGCCATTTTGATGCCCAATCTTCCAATTTATCAAGATCCTCATGCAATTTTTCACAATCCTCTTGGGTTTTAACAACTTTAAATAGTTTTGTGTCATCTGCAAATTTGATAACCTCACTCGTTATTCCACTTTCCAGGTCATTTATGAATATGTCAAAAAGCAGCGGACACAGCACAGATCCCTGGGGTACACCACTATTCACCTTTCTCCATTGGGAAAATTGGCCATTTAGCCCTACCCTCTGCTTTCTATCTTTTAACCAGTTCCTGATCCACAATAGTACACTGCCTCCTATTCCCTGACTCTTTAGTTTTGCCAAAAGTCTCTGATGAGGGACCTTGTCAAAGGTTTTCTGAAAGTCCAGATACACAATATCAACCGACTCACCTTTGTCCACCTGTTTATTCACTCCTTCAAAAAAACATAACAGATTAGTAAGACAAGATCTTCCTTGTCTAAAGCCATGTTGGCTGTCTCCCATTAGATTGTGACTATCTACATGCTGAGTAATTTTATTCTTTATGATGGCTTCTACCATTTTTCCCGGTACTGACGTCTGGCTCACCGGTCTGTAGTTTCCCGGATCACCCCTGGAACCCTTTTTAAAAATTGGTGTTACATTGGCGATCCTCCAATCTTCAGGTATTAGAGATGATTTTAATGATAGTTCACAGATTACTGATAGCAGTTCTGCAATCTCATATTTCAGTTCTTTCAATACCCTTGGATGTATACCATCCGGCCCAGGTGATTTGCTATTCTTCAGTTTATCTAATAGTTGTAAGACATCTTCCCGATGTATCGATATTTCCTTCAATTCTTCCGCACCTTTAAATACCACTTCAGTCATGGGTAACATCCCTACATCTTCCTCAGTAAAGACCAAAGCAAAGAATTCATTCAGTCTCTCCACTATCGCCTTGTCGCCTCTTAGTGCTCCTTTAACCCCTTTATCATCTAATGGACCAACTGACTCTCTCACAGGTTTTTTGCTACGAATGTACTTGAAAAGGTCTTTACTTTGCGTTTTTGCTTCCGCAGCAAGCTTCTTCTCAAATTCTCTCTTTGCCTGCCTTATCAATGCCTTGCATTTGATTTGCCAGTGCTTGTGCTGTTTCCAGGTTTTGTCGTTTGGCTCTTTTTTCCATTTCCTGAAAGATGCTTTTTTGGCAACAACAGCCTCTCTGACCTCACCTTTAAACCATGCTGGCAGTTTTTTGGACTTCCTTCCACTTTTCTTAAAGCGTGGAATACAGTTGGTCTGGGCTTCCAAGATAGTATTTTTCAACAACACCCAAGCTTGATATACGTCTTTAACCTTTGCAACTGCTCCTTTTAGTTTTTTCTTAACTGTTTTCCTCATTTTATCATAGTCTCCCTTTCGAAAGTTAAAAGGTAGTACTGTGGATTTCCTTACTATCCCTCCTCCACTAATTAAATCAAAGGCGATCATGCTATGATCACTATTGCCAAGTGGCCCCAACACCCTTATCTCTTGCACTAGATCTGGTGTTCCACTAAGGACTAGGTCTAATATGGCTTCCCCTCTGGTCGGTTCATGAACCAGCTGCTCCAAGAAGCAGTCATTTATTCCATCTAGGAACTTTATCTCCCTAGCATGTCCTGACGTGACACTGACCCAGTCGATACCGGGGTAATTGAAATCACCCATTATTATTACTGCACTGTAACATTTGTTAGCTTCCTTGATTTCTTTGAGCATTTCATCATCCATTTGGTCATTCTGGCCAGGTGCTCGATAGTGCACCCCCACTGCCATCGCCTTCCCCCTTTTATATGGAATTTCAATCCATATAGATTCTACAGCAGATTTTGTTTCCTGCAAAACTTTAATCCTTTCTGAGTCAATGCCCTCTCTAACATAGAGCGCATCCCCTCCACCAATTTGATCAGCTCTATCATTACGATATAGTTTATACACAGGTATCACTGTGTCCCACTGGTTGTCCTCCTTCCACCATGTCTCTGATATTCCAATCATATCTAACCTTTCATTTAGTGCTATATATTCTAACTCTCCCATCTTATTCTTTAGACTTCTAGCATTTGCATACAAGCATTTTAGAGAATGCATTTTATTCATGTTAATTTGGCTATTGTTAGACATGGGTAAATTGGGATCTTTAAGCTCTGTCTGCTCCATACTTGAGGGCATTTGGGCTACTTTACTCTTTTGTGGAACCTCTCTGCTTTTGGTAGTATCCTTCAAGGATACATTCTTCCGAACCATCCGCTCTTGGGCGACTGTCGGGTTTCCCCTAATATCTAGTTTAAAAGCTGCTCTATCTCCTTTTTAAAGGTTAATGCCAGCAGCCTGGTTCCATCCCGGTTAAGGTGAAGCCCATCCAATTGGAAGAGCCCCTCCTTTCCCCAGAATGTTCCCCAGTTCCTAACAAATCCAAAACCCTCATCTCTGCACCATTGTCTCATCCACGCATTGAGACTCCGGAGCTCTGCCTGCCTTTTGGGTCCTGCGCGTGGAACAGGAAGCATTTCGGAGAACGCTACCCTGGAAGTTATGGATTTCAATTTCCTACCTAAAAGCCTAAATTTTGCCTCCAGAACCTCCCTACCACATTTTCCTATGTCATTGGTACCGACATGTACCAAGACAGCAGACTCCTCCCCAGCACTATTTAAGACCTTATCTAGGTGGCGCGTGAGGTCCGCTGCCTTCGCACCAGGCAGGCATGTTACCAGGCGATCCTCACATCCACCAGCCACCCAGCTATCTACATGCCTAATGATCTAATCACCGACTATAACGGCTGTCCTAACCCTTCCCTCATGGGCACATGGCCCTGGAGAAAAGTCCTCGGTGTGAGAGGGTTTTACATCACCTGGAGGACAGATCCTAGTTACAGGATCACTTCCTGCCACACCAGGGTGATGCTCTCCTGTCACGTGACCTCTCTCCTCAATGGCAACAGGGGTGCTGCCAGACTGGAGGTGGGACTTCAGGACTATATCCCTGTAGGTCTCGTCTATGTACCTCTCTGTCTGTCTTATGCTTTCCAAGTCTGCTACTTTAGCCTCTAGAGAACGGACTTGTTCCCTGAGAGAAAAGAGCTCCTTGCACCTAGTGCACACGTAAGACCTCTCACCAACTGGGAGAAAATCATACATGTGACACTCAATGCAAAAGACTGGAAAGCCCCCATCCTGCTGCTGGACTGCTGTCTGCATCTTAGTTTTAAGTTTGTGTCTAGATCTTTAAGTTCTTACTAACTAGGGTTGCTATGGGTATCTATACCAATAAAACTGTACCTAATACGTTTAATATACCTTGTTCACCTGAAGCTTAATTAATCTCAGGTCCTTAGTGTATGACTGATTTGGGTAATGAGCTTCACCTGAAAGCACCTCCTGTCTTTTAAGATGTGTAAGTACCTATAAAACTATGATTATCCCAGGGGAGGGTGGGTGTGGGGAGGGAGGGAGGGAAATAACACTTATTAAAAGAAGGCTGCTACACAGTACCCTGTCTTGTGCTGCTGAGGTAAGCTAAATTCTGATTTGATTTAAATTATAGCTCTTAGCTGCTGCTAGGCTCTAACTTCTGAAATTTAAACTATAAGCTCTCTGCTGGGTACTAAATTTAACCAGAAAGCTCTCTTCTGTGTGTTAAATTTAAACTAAAAGTACTTTGCTGTTACTTGGCCCTCAGTGACTATTAAATTTAAACTACAAGCTCTCTGCTGGGTATGAAATGTAACCAGAAAGCTCTCCTCTGTGTTTTAAATTCAAACTTTAATTGCTGCTACTAGGCCCTAACTGATCCAACAAAAAACAGTGGGTTCACAGATTAAGTAGCTTTAATACAAAGAATTCTTTTTAGAAAATTACCAGAAGTATATACTGTCAGACGGCTGCCTGGGTGAGAATGTTCACAGTCTTGGCAAGTGCATATGTCAATATGATTTGCAAGGGATTGTGGGCAATGCAGTCCATTCACACCCAACACAGCTGCTCACAATAATTTAGTTGTGCTCAAGTGTAAAGCCAATAAGATATTTATTTATGGGGTTATTTCTCCCAACACAGATATGCTTGGTAGCACATAAATCAGGTTAACTTGCTTTCAGTGTTAAACTTGGAAAAACAAAATCAGGAAACAACATTTGAACTTGTCAGGCAATCAAAGCAAAAGAAATAAGACCTGATTGGCAACAAACTGGTCTTTTCTGTAGGCTTTAGCTAATATTCTCTTAGCAATGTATCAAACAACAAACAAAAGCCACAAAGAAGAGAAAAACTGTTCTTTTCAGGCTAACTTCTTATATCTTCCCACATAGATTCAGAAGTGATTCTCTCAGAGCTCACAAGCAATTAGGTAAGGCTCAATTGCTAGCAGTTATCCAGCTGAAACCCCTTAGCTGGCTTGCTTTCTACTACGTGGCTAAAAATCCTACTCAGGAGCTTTTCTGAGTAGATTAAAGAACAAGTTTGTATTTCTTTGTGATGGTTGCTGTACTTTATAACAGAAAATCACCAAAGGAGTTTAGACAGAGAGCAGTCCATGTAAACACATTCTTCATCTGCTATCATTCCTCCTTCTTCAACAAGCATGGGTTCAATATCATGGATTGGCACAGATGAATCTCCCAATGGAGCACTTTCAGGAGAATACTTGTTTCCCTGCTGTCTCTCAAGGCTATAGCTAGGGCACAGATCAGTGTTCATACCTGAGCTTCCATTGCTGTTAGAGTTCCTCTCTATATAGCCTGGCCAGTATGTAGTCCAGTTCTTATGTCCAGCCTTCCAATCCAGATCCCTGGACACTGGATCTCTCTTCACATACCTTCTGGCACGGGTCTTAGGGTCCCTTCCACGTGCAGCCGTCTCCCTCACAGGTACCGTCTGGAGATTCCTAGCTCTGCAGCACCATTCCTCTGGCTTTCCCCAGTCCAATGGTGTATGCTGGCCCTTGGAATGCCTCCCAGTATACGTACTGCTCTGGACTCTTCTAGACCTCTCAAAGGCTTTTCTCCTCTTTCTTCCAAAGGGTTTCTTTCCCTCTCCGTCCAGTTTGGCTTCTGCTTCTGATGATCCTCCTGATGATGAAGATGATCAAGCTCAAGCTGATTCTCTGTAGAATAAACTCTACCTTTATTCTGC
This sequence comes from Ichthyophis bannanicus, assembly GCA_033557465.1. Taxonomy (NCBI): domain Eukaryota; kingdom Metazoa; phylum Chordata; class Amphibia; order Gymnophiona; family Ichthyophiidae; genus Ichthyophis; species Ichthyophis bannanicus. Next base: position 375,036,676 of record CM066032.1, on the reverse strand, counting down.
TTAGATGAGTGCTCCTCCCTAACACAGCGCAGCTGTGCTGAATCAGGCCCTGCCCTTTGAGATGAGTGCTTAGGGATTACCTCATAGCCCTCCTGATTGAACACACGTTTCCCCACTTCAGCTCCTCTAATGGCTGTTGGAAACCTGGTGCATTCTGGGACTGCTAGTCTTTTATGGGAAAATTCTGTTTTCTTATTTCTACCAGAACTGACAGGTTGCTTGTTCAGAGTTACTTCACCTCTTCTATAGCTCCTTCCTGAGCTATGATAAGCTTCCTTATCACATACCCCCCTGATTAAGTTATTATGGACTGGTGTCACTGGTGAAACTTCTTCTCTACAGTCCGTAATACGGGAAAGGGCATCCACATTCTTGTGTAACTTCCCAGCACGATGTTCAACTTGAAAATCAAATGCCTGTAAGGCCATGTAGCAGCGTGTCAACCTGGCATTGTGGTTCTTCATTTGCTACAACCACTTAAGTGGGGCATGGTCTGTGACCAACTGGAACTTTCTCCCTGTAAGGTAAAACCTTAATGCCTCCACTGACCACTTAATAGCTAAACATTCTTTTTCTAGTGTGGAATACTTTTGTTCAGCTGGTGACAACTTCCTGCTCAGGTACATCACAGGATGCTCCTCCCCTTCATGACACTGGGATAGAACCGCTCCTAGCCCTACATCCGATGCATCTGTTTGAACCAGAAAGGGTTTCTTGAAGTCCACCCCTTTCAGTACCGGTCCTGTACACAATTTTCCTTTTAGGACTGAAAAAGCTTTTTCAGCTTCAGGTGTCCACTTTAGCTGGTTTGGACAATTCTACCGCAGCATATCCGTGAAAATTGCACTTTTCTCTGCAAATTGCGGTATAAATCTGCGGTAGTATCCAATAAGTCCCAAGAAACTTCTTAGTTGTTTCTTTGTTGTTGGAGGAGGAAAATTCCTGATGCTATCTACTTTACTCATTAGAGGTTTAATTTTTCCTCTTCCCACTAGGTGGCCCAGGTATTTTACCTCCCTGTTTGCAAAGGCACACTTCTTTGGGTTTAAAGTGATTCCCGCTTGCTTCATGGAGCACAGGCCCTGATCCTCTTTAGATGCTCCGCCCAGGTGTTACTATGGATTATGACATCATCCATATATGCAAAAGCATAATTTTGGTGGGGTCGAAGTACCTGATCCACTAACCTTTGGCAGGTAGCCGCTGCTCCATGCAGTCCGAAAGGCATCCTCTTGAACAGGAAAAGGCCAACGGGGGTGCTGAACGCAGTCTTCAGCTTTGACTCCCTGGTTAGAGGGATTTGCCAATATCCTTTTGTCATATCAAGGTTGGTTAAGTATTGAGCCTGTCCCAGCTGGTCCAACAACTCTTCAATTCTTGGCATTGGATATTGTCACACCTCATCCGCCCCAGCCTTGACTGCTGGTATGGTTTGGCTTATGAGGGTGGTAGTTGTGCCGTGCTTGTATCTATACAAATCACACATAAACCTTCTTTTCTTTTAGGGTTTTATTCCCCGTCCCTTTGAGGTTTTCTTCTTTAACAACAGAAATAAATAGCCTAACTTGGCTTATAACATAAAGTAAATGGATAACACAAATAGCTTTCTTCAGCATATAACGTCAAACAAAAGAAAAGAACAAACAGCCTACTTTGTCTGTTTGGCTAGGGAGAGAGAGAGTGTTTGTAGCCTTTGCTACCTGCACATAGAATTAAGGTTACACAAACCTTTACCTTAAGGAGTACTCAGGTTCTTTTGTAGTAAGAGAACATTCCATTAATTCTGTATCTTCTAATGTACCAGAATCTTCATATTCCATCAATTCTGGTCCGGAGGAATCTGCATTGCCTACTTCTAATGTGGAATAAAAGTATGGCAGATTTGCCTCATTAGTTAGGAAGTTCCTCTTCCTCTGAGTAGCACTGCTTCCCTGGGGAAGGTCACCAAACTCTGTATGCTGTTTTCTAGAACCCTGCCCCCGCTGGTGCTTCAGTGGATAGCTCAGGTCTCTGTTTAGCTTGCTAGCTGAGTAATTGTGATACGCTCCCTGCTGGGTCTGCCTCAGCTCTCCCGGCTCAGCTGTACCCGATTGCAAACTGTGTAACGGCGTTTCTCTTGGAGCTAAGAGTTCACTGTAATAAGGGATTTCTTCTGCTTCTCTCGGTAGGTGAAACTCCCTTCTTTTAATACTTTTATAAACAGGAGAAAACTTGCTATCAGCCTCTGAATGTCTAGGCTTTGTAAGGGTATTTTTCTGCCTCCAAGACTCTTCTCTTTTAGAGGGCAGATATCCTTTATATCCCTTCTTTTCCCCTGTATCTGCTGTTGCAGCTTTCTTATATTTCACTTGCCTTCTCTCAGAGCCGCACAGGTCTCTGGACTCTTTCCACAATTCTTCTCTCCAGGATTGCCTACTTGGCTCCTCTCTCCAAGATTGCCTGTAAGAACGCCTCTCTCTCCAAGGTTGTCTCTCTCTCCAAGCTTGCCTCTCTCTCCAAGCTTGCTTCCCACTCGAAGGTAGCCTCTCTCTCCAAGGTAGTCTCTCACTCCAAGGTAGCCTCTCTCTCCAAGGTTGCCTCTCTCTCCAAGCTTGCCTACCACTGAATGTTTGGTAGTCCGTTTTATCTATGTATTTTCTGACTCCACCTTTCTTCAGCTGCGCTTCATTAGGTGAAGCAGAGTCCCGTGCCTTACTCCCGGGGTGTGTCTCTCCAGGCTCTGGGCACATGTGCTTTCGTTGTCCCTGGCAACTGTCAAGCATTCCTTCATTCATCCTGTCACTTTTTCCTTGATCATTCATACTGCCCTGCATTCTCTCATGCTGCCCTAGGTCCACCCTGTGACACATTCCCCCCCTTAAAACATTACTTGCTGCCGCGATTTTTCGTGGACAGCATGTAATCACTTGCGGGATTCTATGGTGTTGTTCACTGTAGGCTAAATTAGCTGTGGCCACTCTTTCTTTCCACGGTTTTAAGACATTCACGTGGTATACTTGTCTACGGCCGTTTTCATTTTCTACTAAGTAGGACACGAAACCTACCTTTTTTACTATTACGGCTGGACCCTTCCACCATGATTCAAATTTTGGACCGGGATCCGCCACTTGTATGAGGACCTTGTCCCCTGCTATTAGTTCCCTAGTCTGTGTGTCCCTATCATAGTACTTCTTCTGGCGTTGCTTACTACGGTTCAAGTTTTCTATGGAGGCCTGGGACGTTTTCTTTAAGCGTGTTCTTAATTCCTTTAGGAACTGTGGGATCCCCACTTCGGGCACTCTGGGTTCTACCCATTCCTCTTTTAGAATATCCAACACTCCCCTTGGGGACCTCCCAAATAGTAGTTCAAATGGGGATACCCCTAGCGAAGTTTGAACTCTTTCTCTGCATGCATACATGACGAACGGGAGCAGCGTGTCCCATTCCATCATTTCTCCCTTTCGTAGGCCTCTACGTAACAAATGTTTTATTGACTGGTTGGTACGCTCCACCAACCCATTGGTCTGGGGATGATACGCACTCGTCCTTATATGGCGTATGCCAAACGCCTCCCAGACTTGAGCAAGGTACTTTGAAACAAAGTTTGTACCCTGATCGGTTAATATTTCTTGGGGAAACCCCACCTCGCAGAACAGCTTGATAAGTTCTTGCGCTATGATTTTAGCGGATATGTTCCTAAGGGGTATAGCCCATGGGAATCGGGTCACATGGTCTACTATAACTAGTAAATATTGGAAACCCCTTGGCGTTTTTATTAATGGGCCTATGATGTCCATCCCCATTCGCCTAATAGGCGTAGCTATCGTGGGTAATGGCATTAGGGGTGCTGGCTTGGGCCTGGATATGGAGACCCTTTGACAGGCTGGGCAAGCATCACAATACCTCTTGGTGTCTTGGTATATCCCGGGCCAATAAAAACGTGCTAAAATCTGATCCAGTGTCCCTTGGACACCTTTATGTCCCCCGACTGGATGATCGTGGGCCAGGCGCAAAACTACCGCCTTAAAGGCTACTGGCACCACTAGCTGTTTCCTCACAGCTCCTGTGTAGGGATCTAAACTCTCCCTATATAAAATATCTTGGTCAATTAGGAATCGTGGCAATGTATTACGGTCCGCTTGAGCCCACTCGAACGCTCTTTTGAGGGCCAAGTCTGCCTTCTGTTCCGTCGGAAAGGATGGAAACTTTTGTACGAGGGCAGCAGGGACCCAGGGTAATCCTTCCCCTGTTTCTAGTTCCTTCCTTCCTTTTGCTCTTTTACCCCTTTCCTGTCGCTTGGTAGCTTTGGTTTTCTTTCCCTCCCCCACCGGGCTCTGAACTAACTCATCCGAGTTGGGTAGCGGATCCCTCTCTTCCGCTTCTGCCTCCTTCTCAGGAGCCTCTTTGACCTCCTCTTTTTCAGGGGTTTCTGCTCTCTCTACTGTAGGGGTTTCTACCCCCTCTACTGGAGCTTCTTGGGGTTCCTTTACTGGAGTTTCTTGGGGCTCAGTTACCGGTGTTTCTTGGGGTTTTACTACCGGGGTTTGGGATCGTGTGGTGACGAATCCCGTTTTCGTGCCAAACCCTAGGTTCCATATCCTTGGAAACAATGGCCAGTCCCGTCCTAAAATTACCTTCTGGGGTAGCCCAGGAACTATTGCCACTTGCAACTTTTTTTCTGCCCCGAATGCCTCAACGCTTACTCGACGTAAAGGATAGGGCAGCTGGGCGCCATGCACACATTTTATTGCTACCTCTTCTTGGGTTACTGGGTGAGACGGCTTCAAAGTTTCCCAAAATCCTTGTGCTATTAAGCTCTGTTCTGCCCCAGAATCGAGTACGGCCATAGTACTTTCTCCTTCAACCTGTACCGGTATACATAGGCCTTTTGGTACCATCTTCGCTGCCCCTACCATCAGGACTGTCTTAACCCTACATTCTTTTATCACGTGGCCTGGTTTGCCGCACTTATAGCACCTCCTAGGGCCTCTTTTTATATTACTCTTATCCGGGTTATATTCATTCACTCTTCTGGGTGTATGCTTGTCACTTTCATCCATCCCATACATACTTGTACTTTTTAAAAGGCTCACATTAGGTACAGTACTATGCTTTGCCTCACTGAACACCTCTGCCATTATTGCTGCTTCATCCGAAGTCAAGCAATTTTGTAAGGTCAGGAACATTCTCATTTCTTTTGGAACAGTTAATAAAAATTGCTCTAGCACAAGCTCATCTAACACAGATTCTAAGGTTCTATTCTCAGAGTCTAACCATTTATACAGCAAGTTTTTAAGCCTCTGACACAAAGCCTTTGGAGTTTCACTCTCCAATAGTACAGCTTCTCTAAACAGCCTTTTATAATGCCTTGGGGTCAAACCTAGGCGATCTTTTACTGCCTTTTTTATCTCTATATAATTATTTGCCAGGCTAGCCGGCATTGCCTTGAAGGCAGATAAAGCCTCTCCGCTTAGAGTAAGAGCAAATCTCATCGCCCATTGTTCTGTAGGCCACTTTAAATTTCCTGCTATGCGTTCGAACGCTTCAATAAAGTCATCTGGGTTATCTTCATGCCCCAAATGTCTCATAGCAAGACTTGTATGAGTGTCTACTTGCGGTATAGTTGCATCTCTTTCTGCAGACTTCCTCAGCAGTGCAGTCATCGCTTCCAATAGCGGCTTTTGCTGCTCCTGCATCGCTGCCATGTACTGTTTTTGCAGGTGCTGTAGTAGTCCGGCCTGCTTTTCTTGCTGTTCACCCATCCAGGCCAGCATATCCTGAGGATCCATCCTCTTGGCTTTTTCACTGTACCTAGAAATAAAGGAGAAAAAACACCACCAAGTGCGGTATCACACAGATAAGGTTTCTTTTCCCTTTTTATATCACCCCTTTTTCTCACTATATCCTATCCCGTCCTCCCAGGTTACCAATACCTCGGTTTCCTGGTAGACTCCAGCATGTGAGAAAAGGTCAAATTCACTCACCACTGGCCGGTCTGCCAGCCGAATCCTCTCCTGGAGCAACTTTTCCTGCTTTTCCAGCAGTGTCCCTTTTTTTTTTCTTCCTTCAGGCACTTCTCATGCCCCTCCAAAATTTTTTTTTATCCTCAGATCCTACGCCATTTATAAGTCACACCTCATCCGCCCCAGCCTTGACTGCTGGTATGGTTTGGCTTATGAGGGTGGTAGTTGTGCCGTGCTTGTATCTATACAAATCACACATAAACCTTCTTTTCTTTTAGGGTTTTATTCCCCGTCCCTTTGAGGTTTTCTTCTTTAACAACAGAAATAAATAGCCTAACTTGGCTTATAACATAAAGTAAATGGATAACACAAATAGCTTTCTTCAGCATATAACGTCAAACAAAAGAAAAGAACAAACAGCCTACTTTGTCTGTTTGGCTAGGGAGAGAGAGAGTGTTTGTAGCCTTTGCTACCTGCACATAGAATTAAGGTTACACAAACCTTTACCTTAAGGAGTACTCAGGTTCTTTTGTAGTAAGAGAACATTCCATTAATTCTGTATCTTCTAATGTACCAGAATCTTCATATTCCATCAATTCTGGTCCGGAGGAATCTGCATTGCCTACTTCTAATGTGGAATAAAAGTATGGCAGATTTGCCTCATTAGTTAGGAAGTTCCTCTTCCTCTGAGTAGCACTGCTTCCCTGGGGAAGGTCACCAAACTCTGTATGCTGTTTTCTAGAACCCTGCCCCCGCTGGTGCTTCAGTGGATAGCTCAGGTCTCTGTTTAGCTTGCTAGCTGAGTAATTGTGATACGCTCCCTGCTGGGTCTGCCTCAGCTCTCCCGGCTCAGCTGTACCCGATTGCAAACTGTGTAACGGCGTTTCTCTTGGAGCTAAGAGTTCACTGTAATAAGGGATTTCTTCTGCTTCTCTCGGTAGGTGAAACTCCCTTCTTTTAATACTTTTATAAACAGGAGAAAACTTGCTATCAGCCTCTGAATGTCTAGGCTTTGTAAGGGTATTTTTCTGCCTCCAAGACTCTTCTCTTTTAGAGGGCAGATATCCTTTATATCCCTTCTTTTCCCCTGTATCTGCTGTTGCAGCTTTCTTATATTTCACTTGCCTTCTCTCAGAGCCGCACAGGTCTCTGGACTCTTTCCACAATTCTTCTCTCCAGGATTGCCTACTCGGCTCCTCTCTCCAAGATTGCCTGTAAGAACGCCTCTCTCTCCAAGGTTGTCTCTCTCTCCAAGCTTGCCTCTCTCTCCAAGCTTGCTTCCCACTCGAAGGTAGCCTCTCTCTCCAAGGTAGTCTCTCACTCCAAGGTAGCCTCTCTCTCCAAGGTTGCCTCTCTCTCCAAGCTTGCCTACCACTGAATGTTTGGTAGTCCGTTTTATCTATGTATTTTCTGACTCCACCTTTCTTCAGCTGCGCTTCATTAGGTGAAGCAGAGTCCCGTGCCTTACTCCCGGGGTGTGTCTCTCCAGGCTCTGGGCACATGTGCTTTCGTTGTCCCTGGCAACTGTCAAGCATTCCTTCATTCATCCTGTCACTTTTTCCTTGATCATTCATACTGCCCTGCATTCTCTCATGCTGCCCTAGGTCCACCCTGTGACAATATGCATCAAAAACTGATATTGCGTTTACCTGCCGGAAGTCAATACAAAATCTTAAAGATCCATCAGGCTTTGACACCAGGACTATGGGGCTATTCCAGGGACTCTTTGACTCCTCTATTACTCCCATGTCCAACATCTCCTGGACTTGTGCCACTACTTCCTGTCTCTTGGCTTCAGGCAAGCGGTATGGCCTTTGACGAATTAATTTCCCAGGTGGAGTTATTATTTCATGGGCAACCAAATGTGTCTCCCCAGGTATGGGTGTCAACACATCTGGGAATTCTTTAAGCAATTTCCTAATTTCTTCCTGTTGTACCACTGTCAGGTCCTCCCCTATTTGGGGCTCTGATTTTTCTTTACAATCAGATACCTGGGGTCCCAAATCTTCCTCTTCATTCACCTCCCTCTCTCGGGCACAGGTGGCAGCTAGGCTTTTAACCCCTTTGACGTCAGTAGAACCAAAGCCTTTGGTTCCACGCTCAGAATTTTCCAGGGATGTGACCTCCTCCACAGGTGGAAAATCCAGCCTCTCACAGATCAATTGGGCAATTCTGTCCCCTGTCTTCACGTGATAATCATTCTGTCCAAAATTAAATAACAGAACTTTAATATTGCCCCTGTAATCGGGATCAATTACTCCCGCACCCACATCGATGAAATATTTAAGGGCTAATCCGGACCTTGGGGCTACTCTCCCATAGCATCCAATAGGTATTTCCACTTGGAGACCGGTGTCAACCAGGGCTCTCCCTTGGCTAGGTACAGTCACATTTTCTATGCTGCACAGGTCAAACCCTGCAGCTTGAGGGGTTGCCCCGCTTAGGAGCTTGGGCCTTCTCTGTGACCCTATGGTACTTTAGGACGAATGTCTGCTTTGGGGTAGCTTGGTCTTCTGGACGCTTAACCATCTTTTTAGCTGGGGTCTGAGGACTTCCAAATAAAGGCCCGGGAGCTATTATCATTAAACCTTCTCCCTCCTTCTTTCCTAGTCCTTCCACTAGACCCTGCTTAAATCTTGGCCAGTCTCTTCCTAGAACCAAATCAAAGGGTAGCCTAGGCACCACTGCTAACAGGACTTCCTCTTGTTCCCCCAGGCACTTAACCTTTAGCCTATAGGTGGGATATGATGTTGCAGCACCATGAATGCATCTGATGTGAACTTGGCTTTCAGGGGTTCTAGGCACAAATCCTTCTTGGGCCTCTATCCTCTTCCAAAGCCTTTTTGACATCATAGTCTGGTCTGCCCCAGAGTCTAACAAAGCATTTGTGGTAATTCCTTGCACATCAACCAGCAAAAGAAATCCTTCTTTGGGCTGTTTTAAATCCACTCCCATTAAGTTAGTGTGTGTCTGGCATCTCTTTTCTAAATGTCCCCATTTTCCACACTTGAAACATTTCTTTCTATTCCACTGTGTCATCTGGTTTGATACAGTACATTCATTTTCAGAAACATTTTTAAATATTTTCTTTTCTGATACAGCACATCTTGCCTCAGCACCAATCTTCAGAGGGCCACAATTCTATGGCAAGCCTGCGTGGCTTCCAAGAATCTCTCTGCTAGCATGGTTGCCCCTCCAAGATTTTGGCAATTTTACTGTATAAGGAAAGTGTGCAAATCTTTAGGGACCGCAGACATAAATTGTTCAAGCATTATAATGTCTAATAACATTTCTACCGTCTTTTGCTCAGGCTCCAACCATTTTACAGCTAAACCTCTGATTCTCTGACTCAGAGCCCTGGGTGTTTCACCCACTCTCAATGTAGTAGCTCTAAACATTTGCCTATACTCTGAAATAGACAACTCTAGGCGATCTCTAATAGCAGCCTTTACATCCTTATAATTCAAAGCCTGGGCTGCTGGCATTGCTCTATAAGCTGCAAGCGCCTCTCCAGTTAATGAGGCTACCAGCCTTACTGCCCACTGGGTCTCTGGCCATGCTAAAGCTTGTGCCACTCTTTCAAAAGACTCTAGAAAATCATCAACATTATCATCTAGAGTTAGCTTCCCAAAACTAAATGCCCCAATCCCTTGATTGAGTCCCACACTGTCCACATGTGGTGTACCAGTATTTACTGCTGGTCTTGCATCTGTTCCACTTTGGCTCTGCAGCTTAACTAGGGCTTGCACCAGATCAAGCACTGGCTTCTGCTGGTCCATTAAGGCTTTCATAGCAGTGTCCTGTGCCTGCTGCGATAGCTCCTGTTGCCTGCTAAACTGGGCTGCCATCCAGCTAGCCATCTCCCTCGGATCCATCTTGATCCCTGCAAGAAACAAAGAAAAAAAAACAAAGTGCACCACCTTCCAAACAGGTGTGTTTTTTTTTCTACTTTTTTTTTTTTCAATTACCCCTGTGCCTTACTCCCATCCACCACTAGACATGCCCAGGTACTTGTTACCTTGTGCCAGTGATGAATCCAGCTCTGCACAGGGTCTTTTCCTCCTGGGACAGCTACCTGGAACATCCACTTCTCCTCCAAAGTGCAGTTGAGGGAAAATCTTTTTTTCCAGCTTTAAACTTGAACTTTAGTTGTAATCCTTAGCAATTAAATCCCTTCGTGCAAAAGCAATCCGAAAAACTACGCCATTTGTCAGACAGCTGCCTGGGTGAGAATGTTCACAGTCTTGGCAAGTGCATATGTCAATATGATTTGCAAGGGATTGTGGGCAATGCAGTCCATTCACACCCGACACAACTGCTCACAATAATTTAGTTGTGCTCAAGTGTAAAGCCAATAAGATATTTATTTATGGGGTTATTTCTCCCAACACAGATATGCTTGGTAGCACATAAATCAGGTTAACTTGCTTTCAGTGTTAAACTTGGAAAAACAAAATCAGGAAACAACATTTGAACTTGTCAGGCAATCAAAGCAAAAGAAATAAGACCTGGTTGGCAACAAACTGGTCTTTTCTGTAGGCTTTAGCTAATATTCTCTTAGCAATGTATCAAACAACAAACAAAAGCCACAAAGAAGAGAAAAACTGTTCTTTTCAGGCTAACTTCTTATATCTTCCCACATAGATTCAGAAGTGATTCTCTCAGAGCTCACAAGCAATTAGGTAAGGCTCAATTGCTAGCAGTTATCCAGCTGAAACCCCTTAGCTGGCTTGCTTTCTACTGCGTGGCTAAAAATCCTACTCAGGAGCTTTTCTGAGTAGATTAAAGAACAAGTTTGTATTTCTTTGTGATGGTTGCTGTACTTTATAACAGAAAATCACCAAAGGAGTTTAGACAGAGAGCAGTGCATGTAAACACATTCTTCATCTGCTATCATTCCCCCTTCTTCAACAAGCATGGATTCAATATCATGGATTGGCACAGATGAATCTCCCAATGGAGCACTTTCAGGAGAATACTTGTTTCCCTGCTGTCTCTCAAGGCTATAGCTAGGGCACAGATCAGTGTTCATACCTGAGCTTCCATTGCTGTTAGAGTTCCTCTCTATATAGCCTGGCCAGTATGTAGTCCAGTTCTTATGTCCAGCCTTCCAATCCAGATCCCTGGACACTGGATCTCTCTTCACATACCTTCTGGCACGGGTCTTAGGGTCCCTTCCACGTGCAGCTGTCTCCCTCATAGGTACTGTCTGGAGATTCCTAGCTCTGCAGCACCATTCCTCTGGCTTTCCCCAGTCCAATGGTGTATGCTGGCCCTTGGAATGCCTCCCAGTATACGTACTGCTCTGGACTCTTCTAGACCTCTTAAAGGCTTTTCTCCTCTTTCTTCCAAAGGGTTTCTTTCCCTCTCCGTCCGGTTTGGCTTCTGCTTCTGATGATCCTCCTGATGATGAAGATGATCAAGCTCAAGCTGATTCTCTGTAGAATAAACTCTACCTTTATTCTGCTTAGATGAGTGCTCCTCCCTAACACAGCGCAGCTGTGCTGAATCAGGCTCTGCCCTTTGAGATGAGTGCTTAGGGATTACCTCATAGCCCTCCTGATTGAACACACGTTTCCCCACTTCAGCTCCTCTAATGGCTGTTGGAAACCTGGTGCATTCTGGGACTGGTAGTCTTTTATGGGAAAATTCTGTTTTCTTATTTCTACCAGAACTGACAGGTTGCTTGTTCAGAGTTACTTCACCTTTTCTATAGCTCCTTCCTGAGCTATGATAAGCTTCCTTATCACAATACTCACAGTTGCAGATTTCTCTCCAGAAGTAACAGTACCCCTTTCTAGTCCTTTCTAGTGTGGCTGACTTTAAAAGGAAGCTTTGCGGTCAGTGACAGCAAAGCTGGTTTTGAGTGCTGTGATGGCTGCATCATACGAGAATCTTGGCAGTGACATTTTCTCTGAAAGCTTCTATGGATTCAAAAATTTTAAAATGATACTTCTTCACAGCTATTTTAAAAGCTGCAGACTTTGAACACCAAAAGCTCAAAGTTTGGCTGTGTAGGTGGGCGTGTAGGTTGTGTATGGTACTGGCCAGGGTATGAATGTTGTGGTGTGCAGGTGTGCTTGAAGGGAAGGGGATTTGTTAGGGATAATTAATTATCCTTTCTTTTAAATTAGTTCAGGGCAATTCACAAGAACTCAGTCTGGACTTTTAAATAGACTGAGAGAACAGCCTTTACAAATAGATAGTTTTTCTATTATGAGTTTTTAAAGTCAGGTAGTAGGAGAACAACGTTGAATCTGAGGGAATCTGGGGACAAAGTGTGAAGAAAAGGACCTGAAGAACTGGGTATCTGGAATATGGGCCCCTTTGCAAGAGAGTACTGGGAAGAAGTACTGTATTGGTGCACCATACACATATTTTAGGAAAATTTGAGCTCAAATAAATAAATAAATAAATGAATACATAAACAAACAAACGAAAAAGAACACTGAGTTTAAACAAAAGGAACTTACCTATTAAAAGTTGGAGAATCTTTAGTACCTGCAAAAGGAGAGTAAAAAGAATCCATAGCAGGAAAAATTTTAAACTAAATATTTGAAAAAGATTTAAGGTTTACTTGAAGAATATTCATACTTACCTGTTGTTGTTGTTGTTATGTGCCGTCAAGTCGGTGTCGACTCATGGCGACCCTCTGGATAGTTGTCCTAAATTGTGTTCGGTCTTCAATCAGGCGGCTCATTGTTGACAGACTGGTACCCGTAGCTTCTGTTATTGTATTGATCCATCTCATTGCTGGCCTTCCTCTTTTGCGTTGACCTTATATCTGCCTGTTTGGTTGTAACCTGTAATAGAAGAACAGTATTTTAAGAAAAGAAATCGTGATCCAAGGATTTACCTGAAATTATTCTGAGATATACTAGGAAGTATTGATTACTTATCTAATGATATGCAGTCCATTAAATTATTATAAAATATTGCTGTAAAACAAAGAACATTTGTAGTAACCATAAACTGTAAAACTCCTCTTTAATGTGCAAGTGTTTTGATCATCCTTTATTTATTCAATTATTTTAACTAGTTTTACCAAATTCTAGTGCACTCAGTTTTTAAAGAAATATTTAATAATTTATTATAACTATTTAATAAATTTAAAGAAAAATTCAATATATTGGTTTCTGCAATTTTTATTTAATTCTCAGAATTCACTGCTATATTGCAAATCTTAATCTGTAACATCACATTGACATTTATCATATCAACATTAGTTATTATTTTTCCTCTTATGCTTCTCTTTACTTATTTGTAAGAGAAAATAAGACGGGGTTAGTGACTTCTTTTAAGCCTTCACCTGAGTGAGTGACTGATTACAAGGTACCCACTTGGCCTTTTTGACTACAAAGCAACATCTTCAGCATAACTGTAGGATCAACAAGCTCCTCAGGGGTGAGGGGCTACACTAGTATTGATCAGTGAGCCTTGGAAGTGTATGGCAACTTCCATATCAAGGGAGGTTCCCCATGCCCATCAAGCTTAGACTGGGAGGAAAGAAAGAGCCCTTAGGTTATAAAAACCTTAGCCAGAGATAGTTTCCTTTGGCCCTTAAGCAATTGTACTATAAACAATTGGTACTTAGCCAAGGTGCTCAATCCACATAAGAGGAAGATCTGTACTAGCACGAGTAACTAAAAAGGCTTGGAGCCACTGCATCATTGTAGGAAGGTGCTCAGCCTGAAGATTGAAGTTCTGCAGAAACCTGCCAGAACTCAAACTACAGATGAAACCATTAAAATACGTAAGTGAGGGAAACTGCTAGGTACGTATGACCTAGATTGGCCACTGTTGGAAACAGGATACTGGGCTTGATGGACCTTGGTCTGACCCAGTATGGCATATCTTATGTTTTTATGTTCGTACAAAAGGTCAGAGAACCGTAATCTAAAGTGCTTTGACTTGCTGTGGTATGCCTTGTAGCACTATACAAATGAACAGTGCAATAGATAAAGGGAGAAAGAACACTCCATAAATATCTAAGCTAAGCTGGTGAACATCCCAAGAAACAAAGGGTGCAATTAAAGCAAACCTAAGTAATACAAGCTTGGGGTAAATCACTCCAGAAACTTAATGGTGTTGGACAAAATCATTGAAAACTGTAACACCACTGCCTTAACAGTTGGAGCAATCATGAACTCTAAATGCTCACATGCTCGTAAAAGACCCAACACATTTTGGCAGTCGGATAACATCAGAGAAGCTAAAAGAGCACTAAGGAAACTTGAAAGAAAATGGAGGTGCAACAAGACACAGGACTCACTTCAGCAATACAGAGTCAAGTAACAGGAATACAAAAACTTGATTAATGAATGTAAACAACAATTCTACACAAACCCCATCATGAAGTCAGTAAACCGACCTAGAGAACCTTTCAGTATCGTGCGGCAACTTACCAGACACAGCATAACAGGACATACACCTTTTTGACCCCCAACTTTATGCAAACTTCCAATTCAGCAGGCACAACAACCTCCCCCCAACACCAGGATCCCACAGCATCCAAACCAATAACCTATGCACATAAGACAAACTGGGATAATTTTACTGTTTCCTCTCTGGCGCAGATCGAACATATCATGGACACACTTAACACAACAACCTCCTCAACTGACCCCTGCCCTGTGGCACGGATCAAAGCCTCAGAGGACCAGCTTGGCAAGCACCTCCAAAAAATGGTAGAACTTTCCCTAGAACAGGGCTACATGCCATCTGCCCTCAAGCAAGCTGCCATATGGCTGGTTCCCAAGAAAAATTCCCCTGATCCGGCAGACCCGAAATCCTACAGACCGATCTGTAGCCTGCCATTCATTGCAAAAGTCATCAAAAAATCCAGACAGATACAACTACAAGACCACCTTGACCTAAACGCACCATTGGACCCCCATCAGCACGGGTTTAGGCCACAGCACGGTGTTGAGAGACTCTACTAACCTCCCTATTCGACAACCTCATAAGGGGCATTGATTACATCAAAAAAGGATTCATTCTAATCTTCATGGACATCTCTGCAACCTTTGACACAATATCCCACTCCATACTGATACAATAACTACAAAAAATTGGCCTACACAGCAACACCATTAATGGTTCTGCTCCTACCTCAACAACCGTACACAGCAGGTCACATGTGGCAAAAACAAATCAACAAATTTCAATGTACCGCACTGCATCCCTCAAGGTTCTGCACTGTCATCCATTCTGTATGATGTATGCATACAGCCCATTTGCAATATAATTAGATACCACAAGATGTATTATCACCTATATGCGGATGACATTATGGTCTACACCCCCATCAACATACTTGATCCAGACCTGATTCCTATAACCAAGTGCATAGAAGACATGATTAATTGGCTCACTAACAACTCACGCTCGTTGAACTGTAACAAGACGGAAGCGCTATTCATCACTAGAAGCACCGCTTTCTCGCCACCTCAAACAATTGCTATCCACAACAAGCCCATATCAGTAAAGGAAGAAGTGAAGTACTTAGGTGTCACTCTGGAGAAAAACCTGACTCTGCAGACCCACATCAACAAAACTGCTCCAAAGCACACCAAAGGTTGAAACTCATCTGAAGACTCAAACCCATCCTAAACAATGACTACTTCCGATCAGTTTCCCAAGCAATAATCACCCCTATTCTAGACTAGGCAAATTCGATCTACCAAGGACTTCCAAAACAATCCCTTTACCCTCTCCAACTAGTTCAGAATATGGTGGCCAGGATCATCACAAATACTTCCAGAAAAGAACACATCACCCCAATCCTTCAACAGCTTCACTGGCTCCCCATTCTTTCACGCGCACAATACAAAGCAACCCTAAACATCTTCCGAATCATTCACAATATCTCTGCTACTGTCCTTCAAAGCCTGGTAATCAAGGACCCTAGCACAAGACCCAGGTGCAGTAACATAATGAATAAGCTCACTACACCTGCTGAATACCAATGCTCCAATCAGTCCATTGTCAGAAAAGCTCCATCACTCGCTGTACCCATGCTATGGAACTCTCTACCTAAACATATGAGATCAACAAAGGACATCAAGGGCTTCTGCAAGATGTTAAAAACACTTCTGTTCTCTGAACACTACGGACCTTCCCAATGCCCATAGCCAACTACTGTCAACCAGCTCCCTTTTATCCCCCTCTCCCCCCTTCCTAAATTATATAAGAACATAAAAACATAAGATATGCCATACTGGGTCAGACCAAGGTCCATCAAGCCCAGTATCCTGTTTCCAACAGTGGCCAATCTAGGTCATATGTACCTAGCAGTTTCCCCAAAAGACACAGGTTCCACAATGCTTGTACTGGGTCAAGCATTGATATCCTGGGTTCCTTCTTAATAATGGTTTATGGACCTTTCCTCCAGGAACTTGTCAAAACCTTTTTTAAACCCAGCTACACTAACAGCCTTTACTACATCCTCCAGTGACAAATTCCATAGTTTGATTACACGTTGAGTGAAAAAATATTTTCTTTTATTAGTCTTAAATAGTTTACCTTGTAGCTTCATTGCATGTCCCCTAGTCTTTCTATATTCTGATAACGTAAACAATCGATCTACGCTTACCTGTTCCACTCCGTTCATTAATTTATAGACTTCTATCATATCTCCCCTCAGCCGTCTCTTTTCCAGGTTAAAGAGCCCTAACCTTTTTAGCCTTTCTTCATAGGAGTATCCTTCCATCCCCTTTAACATTTTGGTGGCTCTTCTCTGAACCTTTTCTAATATCGCTATATCCTTTTTAAGATACGGCGACCAGAATTGCACACAATATTCAAGGTGCAGTCTCACCATGGAACGATATAGAGGCATTATAATATCTTTTGTTTTATTTTCCATTCCTTTCCTTATGATACCTAGCATTCTATTTGCTCTCTTGGCCGCCACTGCACACTGGGCCGAGGGTTTTAACATGTTATCCACAATGACGCCTAAATCTTTTTCCTGGGTGGTGGTTCCTAATGTGGAACCTTGCATCGTGTAACCATAGTGTGGGTTGTTCTTCCCTAGGTGCATAACTTTGCACTTGTCCAAATTTCATCGGCCATTTTGATGTGCAGTCTTCCAATTTATCAAGATCCTCTTGCAATTTTCCACAATCCTCTTGGGTTTTAAAAACTTTAAAAAGTTTTTTGTCATCTGCAAATTTGATAACCTCACTTGTTATTCCATTTTCCAGGTCATTTATGAATATGTCAAAAAGCAGCGGACCCAGCACAGATTCCTGTGGTACACCACTATTCACCTTTCTCCATTGGGAAAATTGGCCATTTAGCCCTACCCTCTGCTTTCTATCTTTTAACCAGTTCCTGATCCACAGTAGTACACTGCCTCCTATCCCATGACTCTTTAGTTTTGCCAAACGTCTCTGATGAGGGACCTTGTCAAAGGCTTTCTGAAAGTTCAGATACACTATATCAACCGACTCACCTTTGTCCACCTGTTTATTCACACCTTCAAAAAAACATAACAGATTAGTAAGACAAGATCTTCCTTGTCTAAAGCCATGTTGGCTGTCTCCCATTAGGCCATGACTATTGTCAGACGGCTGCCTAGGGTGAGAACTTACACAATCTTGACGATGCATATATTCATATGATTCTTGCAAGGTATTGTGGGTAATGTAGTTCTTTCACTCCCAAACACAGCTGAAGACAATAATTGAGTTGTGAAACCAGTGGTTAAAGCCAATAAAATACTTCTTTTATTGATGGGGTTTAATTCACCCAGCACAAGTATGCTTGAAAGCAATATAAATGAGGTTACTTGCTTGCAGTGTTTAAATGGATAACATAAAGTCACAAAGCAAATCAGAAAACAACCTTCAGCTTGTCAGGCAATTAGCTAATGTTTTCTTAGCAAATAATTACCAAATAAAAAGGCACAAAGAAATGAATAAACTTTGCTTGTTAGGTTAACTTCTGCTTATTTTCCACGCAGATCCCAGCAGTGATTCTCCCTTGCTCACACACAATCAGGTGCAGCTTTAATTACTATCAATTGACCAGCTGAAAGCCTTTAGCTGGCTGGCTGCTACTGTGTGAACCCAAATCCTGCTTTAAGAGCTGTTTGCAGTGGAAATAAAGAACAAAGTTAGGTTTCTTTGTGATGGCTGATGTGTTTTCTCACAGAAAGCTAGCAATAGCATTTAGATAGAGAACAGTCCATGTAATTAATAGTTTCCTCTGCTGTATCTCCCCCTTCATCAATCAGCATAGGGTCACTATCATACATTGGCACAGACGAGTCTTTCCATAAGGCACTATCATGAGAATGCTTATTCCCTTGCTGCCATTCACTATTATAGATAGGGTCTGGATCAGTGTTCATACCTGAGCCTCTCCTGCTATCATAATTCCTCTCTGTATAGCCTGGCCAGTATGTAATCCAATTCTGATGTCCAGCCTTCCAATCTTGATCCCTGGACACTGGATCTCCTCTCACATACCTTCTGGCCTTGGTCTGAAAGTCCTTTCCACGTGCAGTCTTCTCTCTCTTCCAGGTAGCCCCTGGTGATTCCTATCTCTGCCAATCCATTCCTCTGGCTGACTCCAGTCCAATGGACTCTGCTGGCACTTGGAATTCCTCCCAGTATTGGTACTGCCTTGGAATCTCCCAGACCTTCCAATGGCCCTTCTTCTCTTCCTTCCAGAGAGTTTCCTTCTCTCTCTATCCGCTTGGCTTGGCTTCTGCTTCTCGAGATGATGTTGGTGCTGGAGCTTGAAGCTGTTGCTGTATCTGTGTCTGAAGCTGTTATCTGTAGAATAAGCTCTATTCTTATTCTGTCCTAATGTGTGCTCCTCCCTAACACAGCGCAGCTGTGTTGAATCAGGTCCTGCCCTTTGAGATGAGTGCTTAGGGATTACCTCATAGCTCTCTTGATTGCACACACATTTTCTCACTTCAGCCCCTCTCATGGCTGCTGGAAACCTGGTGCATTCTGGGACTGGTAGTCTTTTATGTGAAAACTCTGTTTTCTTGCTTCTACCAGAACTGACAGGTTGCTTGTTCAGAGTCACATCATCTTTTCTATAGCTCCTACCTGAGCTATGATAAGCTTCCTTATCACATACCCCCCTGCTTAAGTTATTACGGACCGGTTTTACTGGTGAAACTTCTTCTCTACAGTCCGTAATACGGGAAAGTGCATCCGCATTCTTGTGTAACTTCCCGGCACGATGTTCAACTTGGAAATCAAACGCCTGTAAGGCCATGTACCAGCGTGTCAACCTGGCATTGTGGTTCTTCATTTGCTGCAACCACTTAAGTGGGGCATGGTCCGTGACCAACTGGAACTTTCTCCCTGTAAGGTAAAACCTTAACGCCTCCACTGACCACTTGATAGCCAAACACTCTTTTTCTATCGTGGAATACTTTTGTTCAGCCGGTGACAACTTCCTGCTCAGGTACATCACAGGATGCTCCTCCCCATCATGGCACTGGGATAGGACCGCTCCTAGCCCTACATCCGATGCATCGGTTTGAACCAGAAAGGGTCTCTTGAAGTCTACTCCTTTCAGTACCGGTCCTGTACACAATTTTTCTTTTAATACTGAAAACGCTTTTTCAGCTTCTGGTGTCCACTTTATCTGGTTTGGACAATTCTTTCGCAGCATATCCGTGAAAATGGCACTTTTCTCTGCGAATTGCGGTATAAACCGGCGGTAGTATCCAATAAGTCCTAAGAAACTTCTTAGTTGTTTCTTTGTTGTTGGAGGAGGAAAATTCCTGATGCTATCTATTTTGCTTAATAGAGGTTTAATTTTTCCTCTTCCCACTAGGTGGCCTAGGTATTTTACCTCCCTATTTGCAAAGGCACACTTCTTCGGGTTTAAAGTGATTCCCGCTTGCTTCATGGAGCACAAGACTGCCCTGATCCTCTTCAAATGCTCCGCCCAGGTGTTACTATGGATTATGACATCATCCATGTATGCAAAAGCATAACTTTGGTGGGGTCGAAGTACCTGATCCACTAACCTTTGGCAGGTAGCCGCTGCTCCATGCAGTCCGAAAGGCATCCTCTTGAACTGGAAAAGGCCAACGGGGGTGCTGAACGCAGTCTTTGGCTTCGACTCCCTGGTGAGAGGGATTTGCCAATATCCTTTTGTCATATCAAGGGTGGTTAAGTATTGAGCCTGTCCCAGCTGGTCCAACAGCTCCTCAATTCTTGGCATTGGATATGCATCAAAAACTGATATGGCGTTTACCTGCCGGAAGTCAATACAAAATCTTAAGGATCCATCAGGCTTCGGCACCAGGACTATGGGGCTATTCCAGGGACTCTTTGACTCCTCTATTACCCCCATGTCCAACATCTCCTGGACTTGTGCCACTACCTCCTGTCTTTTGGCTTCAGGCAAGCGGTATGGCCTTTGACGAACCAATTTCCCAGGTGGAGTTATTATTTCATGGGCCACCAAATGGGTCTCCCCAGGTATGGGTGTCAACACATCTGGGAATTCCTTAAGCAACTTCCTAATTTCTTCCTGTTGTACCATTTCAGGTCCTCCCCTAATTGGGGCTCTGATTTTTCTTTACAATCAGATACCTGGGGTCCCAAATCTTCCTCTTCACTCACCTCCCTCTCTCGGGCACAGGTGGCAGCTAAGCTTTTAACCCCTTTGACATCAGTAGAACCAAAGCCTTTGGCTCCACGTTCAAAATTCTCTAGGGCTGTGACCTCCTCCACAGGTGGAAAACCCAGCCTCTCACAAATCAATTGGGCAATTTTGTCTCCTGTCTTCACGTGATACTCATTCTTTCCAAAGTTAAACAACAGAACTTTAATATTGCCCCTGTAATCGGGATCAATTACTCCCGCACCCACATCGATGAAAAATTTAAGGGCTAATCCGGACCTTGGGGCTACTCTCCCATAACATCCAATTGGTATTTCCACTTGGAGACCGGTGTCAACCAGGGCTCTCCCTTGGCTAGGTACAGTCACATTTTCTATGCTGCACAGGTCAAACCCAGCAGACTGAGGGGTTGCCTGCTTAGGAGCTTGGGCCTTCTCAGAGACCTTATGGTACTTTAGGACGAATATCTGCTTTGGGGTAGCTTGGTCTTCTGGACGCTTAACCATCTTTTTAGCTGGGGTCTGAGGACTTCCAAATAAAGGCCCGGGAGCTACTACCATTAAACCTTCTCCCTCCTTTTTTCCTAGTCCTTCCACTAGACCCTGCTTAAATCTTGGCCAGTCTCTTCCTAGAACCAAATCAAAGGGTAGCCTAGGCACCACTGCTAATAGGACTTCCTCTTCTTTCCCTAGGCACTTAACCTTTAGCCTATAGGTGGGATATGATGTTGCAGCACCATGAATGCATCTGATGTGAACTTGGCTTTCAGGGGTTCTGGGCACAAATCTTTCTTGGGCCTCTATCCTCTTCCAAAGCCTTTTTGACATCATACTCTGGTCTGCCCCAGAGTCTAATAATGCATTTGTGGTAATTCCCTGCACATCAACCATCACAAGAAATCCTTCCTTGGGCTGTTTTAAATCCAGACCCATTAAACTAGTGTGTGTCTGGCATCTCTTCTCTAAATGTCCCAATTTTCCACACTTGAAACATTTCTTTCTATTCCACTGTGTCATCTGGTTTGATACAGTACATTCATTTTTAGAAACATTCTTAATTATTCCTTTTTCTGATACAGCACATCTAGCCTCAGCATCCATCTTTAGAGGGCCACCCATTCTATGGCAAGCCTGCGTGTCTTCCAAGAATCTCTCTGCTAGCATGGTTGCCTCTCCAAGATTTTGGCAATTTTGCTGTATAAGAAAAACATTCAAATCTTTAGGTACCCCAAGCATAAATTGTTCCAGCATTATAATATCTAATAACATTTCTACTGTCTTTTGCTCAGGCTCCAACCATTTTACAGCTAAACTTCTGATTCTCTGACTCAGAGCCCTGGGTGTCTCACCCACTTTCAATGTAACAGCTCTAAACATTCGCCTATACTCTGAAATAGACAACCCTAGGCGATCTCTAATAGCTGCCTTTACATCCTTATAATTCAGAGCCTGGGCTGCTGGCATTGCTCTGTAAGCTGCAAGTGCCTCTCCAGTTAATGAGGCTGCCAGCCTTACTGCCCACTGGGTCTCTGGCCATGCTAAAGCCTGTGCCACTCTTTCAAAAGACTCTAGAAAATCATCAACATTATCATCTGGAGTTAATTTCCCAAAATTAAATGCCCCAATCCCTTGATTGAGTCCCACATTGTCCACATGTGGTGTACCAGTACTAACTGCTGGTCTTGCATCTGTTCCACTTTGGCTCTGCAGCTGAACTAGAGCTTGCACCAGATCAAGCACTGGTTTCTGCTGTTCCATTAAGGCCTTCATAGCAGTGTCCTGGGCCTGCTGTGATAGCTCCTGCTGCTTGCTAAATTGGGCTGCCATCCATTCAGCCATCTCCTTCGGATCCATCTTGACCCCTGCAAGAAATAAAGAAAAAAAACCCCAAAGAGCAGCACCTTCCAACCAGGTGTGTTTTTTTTTTCAACTTTTTTTTTTTTTCAATTACCCCCTGTGCTTACACACATCCACCACTAGACATGCCCAGGTACATATTACCTTGTCTCAGTGATGAATCCAGCTTTGCACAGGGTCTTTTCATCTGGGACAGTTTCCTGGAACAACCACTTCTCCTCCAAAGTGCAGATGAGGGAAAAAAAATCTTCTTTCAGCTTCAAACTTGAATTTTATTTGTAATCCACAGCAAATAAATCCTCTTGGTGCAAAAGCAATCCGAAAAACTACGCCATTTGTCAGACGGCTGCCTAGGGTGAGAACTTACACAATCTTGACGATGCATATATTCATATGATTCTTGCAAGGTATTGTGGGTAATGTAGTTCTTTCACTCCCAAACACAGCTGAAGACAATAATTGAGTTGTGAAACCAGTGGTTAAAGCCAATAAAATACTTCTTTTATTGATGGGGTTTAATTCACCCAGCACAAGTATGCTTGGAAGCAATATAAATGAGGTTACTTGCTTGCAGTGTTTAAATGGATAACATAAAGTCACAAAGCAAATCAGAAAACAACCTTCAACTTGTCAGGCAATTAGCTAATGTTTTCTTAGCAAATAATTACCAAATAAAAAGGCACAAAGAAATGAATAAACTTTGCTTGTTAGGTTAACTTCTGCTTATTTTCCACGCAGATCCCAGCAGTGATTCTCCCTTGCTCACACACACAATCAGGTGCAGCTTTAATTACTATCAATTGACCAGCTGAAAGCCTTTAGCTGGCTGGCTGCTACTGTGTGAACCCAAATCCTGCTTTAAGAGCTGTTTGCAGTGGAAATAAAGAACAAAGTTAGGTTTCTTTGTGATGGCTGATGTGTTTTCTCACAGAAAGCTAGCAATAGCATTTAGATAGAGAACAGTCCATGTAATTAATAGTTTCCTCTGCTGTATCTCCCCCTTCATCAATCAGCATAGGGTCACTATCATACATTGGCACAGACGAGTCTTTCCATAAGGCACTATCATGAGAATGCTTATTCCCTTGCTGCCATTCACTATTATAGATAGGGTCTGGATCAGTGTTCATACCTGAGCCTCTCCTGCTATCATAATTCCTCTCTGTATAGCCTGGCCAGTATGTAATCCAATTCTGATGTCCAGCCTTCCAATCTTGATCCCTGGACACTGGATCTCCTCTCACATACCTTCTGGCCTTGGTCTGAAAGTCCTTTCCACGTGCAGTCTTCTCTCTTCCAGGTAGCCCCTGGTGATTCCTATCTCTGCCAATCCATTCCTCTGGCTGACTCCAGTCCAATGGACTCTGCTGGCACTTGGAATACCTCCCAGTATTGGTACTGCCTTGGAATCTCCCAGACCTTCCAATGGCCCTTCTTCTCTTCCTTCCAGAGAGTTTCCTTCTCTCTCTATCCGCTTGGCTTGGCTTCTGCTTCTCGAGATGATGTTGGTGCTGGAGCTTGAAGCTGTTGCTGTATCTGTGTCTGAAGCTGTTATCTGTAGAATAAGCTCTATTCTTATTCTGTCCTAATGTGTGCTCCTCCCTAACACAGCGCAGCTGTGTTGAATCAGGTCCTGCCCTTTGAGATGAGTGCTTAGGGATTACCTCATAGCTCTCTTGATTGCACACACATTTTCTCACTTCAGCCCCTCTCATGGCTGCTAGAAACCTGGTGCATTCTGGGACTGGTAGTCTTTTATGTGAAAACTCTGTTTTCTTGCTTCTACCAGAACTGACAGGTTGCTTGTTCAGAGTCACATCATCTTTTCTATAGCTCCTACCTGAGCTATGATAAGCTTCCTTATCACACTATCTACATGCTGAGTAATTTTATTCTTTATGATGGTTTCTTTTTCCCGGTACTGACGTGAGGCTCACCGGTCTGTAGTTTCCCTGATCACCCCTGGAACCCTTTGTAAAAATTGGCGGCACATTGGCGATCCTCCAATCTTCAGGTATTAGAGATGATTTTAATGATAGCTCACAGATTACTAATAGCAGGTCTGTAATCTCATATTTCATTTCTTTCAACACCCTTGGATGTATACCATCCAGTCCAGGTGATTTGCTACTCTTCAGTTTATCTAATAGTTGTAATACATCTTCCCGATGTATCGATATTTCCTTCAATTCTTCCGCACCTTTAAATACCACTTCAGTCATGGGTAACATCCCTACATTTTCCTCAGTAAAGACCGAAGCAAAGAATTCATTCAGTCTCTCTGCTATCGCCTTGTCGCCTCTTAGTGCCCCTTTAACCCCTCTATCATCTAATGGACCAACTGACTCTCTCACAGGTTGTTTGCTACGAATGTACTTGAAGAAGTCTTTATTTCATGTTTTTGCTTCTGCAGCAAGCTTTTTCTCAAATTCTCCCTTTGCCTTCCTTATCAATGCCTTGCATTTGACTTGCCAGTGCTTGTGCTGTTTCTAGGTTTCGTCGTTTGGCTCTTTTTTCCATTTCCTGAAAGATGCTTTTTTGGCAACAACAACCTCTCTGAACTCGCCTTTAAACCATGCTGGCAGTTTTTTGGACTTCCTTCCACTTTTCTTAAAGCGTGGAATACAGCTGGTCTGGGCTTTCAAAATAGTATTTTTCAACAACACCCAGGCTTGATGTAAGTCTTTAACCTTTGCAACTGCGCCTTTTAGTTTTTTCTTAACTATTTTCCTCATTTTATCATAGTCTCCCTTTCGAAAGTTAAAAGGTAGTACTGTGGATTTCCTTACTATCCCTCCTCCACTAATTAAAACAAAGGCGATCATGCTATGATCAGTATTGCCAAGTGGCCCCAACACCCTTATCTCTTGCACTAGATCTGGTGTTCCACTAAGGACTAGGTCTAATATGGCTTCCTCTGGTTGGTTCATGAACCAGCTGCTCCAAGAAGCAGTCATTTATTTCATCTAGGAACTTTATCTCCCTAGCATGTCCTGCCGTGACACTGACCCAGTCGATACCTGCGTAATTGAAATCACCCATTATTATTACTGCGCTGTAACTTTTGTTAGGTTCCTTGATTTCTTTGAGCATTTCATCATCCATTTGTTCATTCTGGCCAGGCGGTCAATAGTACACCCCCACTGCCATTGCCTTCCACTTTTTACATGGAATTTCAATCCATAGAGATTCTACAGCAAATTTTGTTTCCTGCAAAACTTTAATCCTTTCTGACTCAATGCCCTCTCTAACATAGAGTGCAACCCCTCCATCAATTTGATCAGCTCTATCATTACGATATAGTTTGTACCCAGGTATCACAATAATCCACTGGTTGTCCTCCTTCCACCATGTCTCTGATATTCCAATCATATCTAACCTCTCATTTAGTGCTATATATTCTAACTATCCCATCTTATTTTTTAGACTTCTAGCATTTGCATACAAGCATTTTAGAGACTGTATTTTATTCATATTAATTTGGCTATTGGTAGACATGGGTAATTTGGGATCTTTAAGCTCTATCTCCTCCATGCTAGAGGGCATTTGGGTACTTTACTCTTTTTTGGAACCTCTCTGCTTTTGGTAGTATCCTTCAAGGATACATTCTTCTGAACCATCCACTCTTGGGTGACTGTCAGCTTTCCCCTATTAACTAGTTTAAAAGCTGCTCTATCTCCTTTTTAAAGGTTAATGCCAGCATCCTGGTTCCATCCCGGTTAAGGTGAAGCCCATCCCTTCGGAAGAACCCCTCCTTTCCCCAGAATGTTCCCCAGTTGCTAACAAATCCAAAACCCTCATCTCTGCACCATTGTCTCATCCACGCATTGAGACTCCGGAGCTCAGCCTGCCTTTTGGGTCCTGCGCGTGGAACGGGAAGTATTTCGGAGAACGCTACCCTGGAAGTTCTGGATTTCAACTTCCTACCTAAAAGCCTAAATTTAGCCTCCAGATCCTCCCTACCACATTTTCCTATGTCATTGGTACCGACATGTACCAAGACAGCAGACTCCTCCCCAGCACTATCTAAGACCTTATTTAGGTGGCGCATGAAGCCCGCTACCTTCGCACCAGGCAGGCATGTTACCAGGCGATCCTCACGTCCACCAGCCACCCAGCTATCTACATGCCTAATGATCGAATCACCAACTATAACGTCTGTCCTAACCCTTCCCTCATGGGCACATGGCCCTGGAGAAACTTCCTCGGTGCGAGAGGGTTTTACATCACCTGGAGGACAGGTCCTAGTTACAGGATCACTTCCTGCCACAGCAGGGTGATGCTCTCCTGTCACGTCACAATAAGAGAGTTCTTAGAACTCAATTGAAATTTTTATCAAAAGTAGTAGTTTTCAGCCTAACCAGACCAGCCCAGATGCATGGGTTATATTTCCCTACCCATGTGTTATGCTTTTATTTATACTATTAGCAATATTTTGTAAACTGTTTTACTGCCATTGGTTAAAGGCGGTATGCCAAAGAATAAAATAAACCATAAACTAACAGATGGAGGCAGAGAACTTAAAGCAATCACATCTGCTCCTTTCAGGAAGCAGATGCAGCAGTCAGCTTTCAGTATGCTCTGTTTCCAGCAAATGGTAGTGCAGCCTGTGGGCCCTGTTTCCTATCTCGTCGAAAACAGAAAAGGACGCCAATAGGTCTACCACATCAACGTTTTGAAGTCCTGGCATGATAGGGTAGCTTTAGCCCATCTGGCCACCCTAGTCCCAAGAGTAGAAAAGGTAGAAGAGACACAACACTTCACAGAGCCCTTGAGCCGTATCACGTACAGTGCCAATGATTTTAGGCCAGCCCGTGATATCTAAAGGCAGGGGGATCTGTGGTGAGGAAGGCCCTCCAGAAGAGATGGAGATACGGGAAAATCCTGGTAGAAGTAATGAAACAGCACTAGCACACAGGATTTCCAATGCAGAGTTGAAAAAAACACAGCTCTCTGCTGAGCACAGGACACGCCCCAGCTCAGGGGAGGAGACAGGCTTCTGCACTGATTGGGCACGCTCAGGGGAAGGTCAGGGCATGCCGGGAAATGAAGCCCTTTTAAATCCCCAAGCAGAGAGGGAAGAGGAGAGGAGGAAAAGAGAAAAAGAGGAAAGAGAAAAAGAGGGAAAAGGAAGGAGGAAAACGCTAGAACCCTGGAGCAAGGCAGAACCTTGGAGCAGTAAACCTTGGAGCCAAGCACACTCTAAGAAGGAACCTTACTACAAGGTAGAGCCTGGGCGTGGGAAGGCTAGCAAATTCAGCACATGGAAAGAAGGTATCTGGTCTGGTAGCAAACAAGGCTACAGAAGCAAGGAAGTGAAGCAGGAAGAAAGCTTTTCAAAGAGAAATTCACAGAGCAGAGGAAATAGCAATAAGGCTGCTGAGTTTTTGAACCAGAGAGACTTCTGGAGGAAACGTGCCAGTTCTTATTCAAACCCTGCTAAAGGTAAAGCTGACTTTTCTACTTTTAATGCTTTACTAGAGAAACCTTTTATTTGTGCTAACCTTCACAAGGTAAACCCAGCTGCAGAAGCTGATAGCAAGTGGGGGAAGGGCGTTACCCTTACCAAAGATTTTCACACGGATAAAGAGCACTTACAGGCTGAATTGCTTTTAAAACAGTTTCAAGAGTTTCTGGAACTGAGGTCAGGAAAGCTTAGCAGGCCTGACAGAGACAGCGATAGCCTTAGCTCTGATGAATGCATGCAAGTGGATAATTTCCTGCTTACCTTAGAAGGGGACCCTTCTCCAATGGATTGCTCAATCTGCCTCAAAGAGGACAGCAATGTAAGAAACCCTTGAACATTGCATGAAAAGAATACAGGGAGTTTGCTGTACTTGCTGCCAAGCTAAAAGGTTTACAAATTGTTTTCATTTGTTGTTTTGAGAAGCCACGCTGTTGAAGGAACAGCTGTTTGTTCGGTGCTGCAATAATTCTGAAAGACCACATGAGGCACTGCTGAGTTAAAGCTGCTGTGATTGTGAAGAGCCGAGTAGAAGCTAACTTAATTTCAGTTGTACTTCCTATGTTCCTGGTTTCAGCTGTTTGGGTTGAAGTTGCACCTTTTGCGTTCTGTACCATTGAATTTTGATGCGCTGGAAAATATCTCCACAACAATAAATTTCTTGCAGCCTTACCATTCGTGTCACGACTACAATTTAATCCTGAAGGAAATACAAGTACACTACGAGTCCCAGAATTCCCAGGGTCCAGTACAAGCTTTATTCCTCAGGGACATTACAAGGCCACTCCTGCCTGTAAGCTCTCGGGCCCAGGGCAGGAGCGTCACAGTAGGCCAGTATAAAAAGCCTTATGAACAAGGATAAGTACTTTGAAATGGAAACTGTAAGTGAGCAGAAGCCAGTGATACCTGAGGAGGAAGGGAGTGACATGGTTGAATCTGGAAGCATTAGTTAGGAGATAAATAGCTGTGTTCTGAATTATTTGTAGTTTTTTTGAGGTTAATGGATTGAAGCTCATAGTGAACATAAGAACATAAGAACATAAGATATGCCATACTGGGTCAGACCAAGGTCCATCAAGCCCAGTATTCTGTTTCCAACAGTGGCCAATCTAGGTCATATGTACCTAGCAGTTTCCCCAAGAGACACAAGTTCCACAATGCTTGTACTGGGTCAAGCATTGATATCTTCGGTCACTTCTTAATAATGGTTTATGGACCTTTCCTCCAGTATTACAGTAATCAAGATGTGAGGTTACAAGTGCATGAATAAGGATATGTACAGTCTAGAAAGGAATGAAAGGTTTAATTGATTGCATCTGGTGTAAGGAATAAAAACCAGATTGAACAGTTGCAGCGACTTGCAGATCAAAAATGATACCTAAATATGCCAAAGAGGTGACTAGTGGGACTGGAAAACCAAGAATCCTAGGGATGAGTCTAGGATAGATGCGCTTTTAGTGACCCAGGGGGCCTGGGATTTCTCCAGATTGGGTTTGAGATAGTTGGTAGAGAGTCAGGTGGCTATTGCATCCAGGCAAGAGTTTGTAGGAGAAAGATAAGGTGACATTGAGAGAGCAGAGTAATCTATTAGGAGGATATTGTCTGTATATCAAAAACCTTCATTAGCTGCTGCTCCATATAACTAGAGGAGGCAAGTAGGGTGATAACCCTGAGAAGGATTTCTGGCCACTACTGTATGTGCTCTGGCTGCTTTGCTGACCCAACAGGGAGAGAAGCTGCAATGAGAGAGTAGTATGGCTATGGCAGTAGTGGTGGTAAAGGAGAACAGAAGCGGCAGCAGGGAGGATGGAAAATACTCAGGAAGAGGCCTTTACAGAGAGAAGGACAGGAAGGGGAGCACTTTTTTCAAAACTAAAGAGTCATGGGATAGGAGGCAGTGTACTACTGTGGATCAAGAACTGGTTAAAAGATAGAAAGCAGAGAGTTGGGCTAAATGGCCAATTTTCCCAATGGAGAAAGGTGAATAGTGGTGTACCCCAGAGATCTGTGCTGGGTCCGCTGCTTTTTGACATATTCATAAATGACCTGGAATGTGGAATAACGAGTGAGGTTATCAAATTTGCAGATGACACAAAACTATTTAAAGTTGTTAAAACCCAAGAGGATTGTGGAAAATTGCAAGAGGATCTTGATAAATTGGAAGACTGGGCATCAAAATGGCAGATGAAATTTAATGTGGACAAGTGCAAAGTTATGCACCTAGGGAAGAACAACCCAAACTATGGTTACACGATTCAAGGTTCCACATTAGGAACTACCACCCAGGAAAAATATTTAGGCGTCATTGTGGATAACATGTTAAAACCCTCGGCCCAGTGTGCAGCGGCGGCCAAGAGAGCAAATAGAATGCTAGGTATCATAAGGAAAGGAATGGAAAATAAAACAAAAGATATTATAATGCCTCTATATCGTTCCATGGTGAGACCGCACCTTGAATATTGTGTGCAATTCTGGTCGCCATATCTTAAAAAGGATATAGCGTTATTAGAAAAGGTTCAGAGAAGAGCCACCAAAATGGTAAAGGGGATGGAAGTAAACTCCTATGAAGAAAGGCTAAAAAGGTTAGGGCTCTTTAACCTGGAAAAGAGATGGCTGAGGGGAGATATGATAGAAGTCTATAAATTAATGAACGGAGTGGAACGGGTATACGTAGATCGATTGTTTACGTTATCAGAATATAGAAAGACTAGGGGACATGCAATGAAGCTACAGGGTAAACTATTTAAGACTAATACAAGAAAATATTTTTTCACTCAATGTGTAATCAAACTCTGGAATTTGTTACCGGAGGATGTAGTAAAGGCTGTTAGTGTAGCTGGGTTTAAAAAAGGTTTGGACAGTTCCTGCAGGAAAGGTCCATAAACCATTATTAAGAAGGGACCCAGGATATCAATGCTTGACCCAGTACAAGCATTGCGGAACCTGTGTCTTTTGGGGAAACTGCTAGGTACGTATGACCTAGATTGGCCACTGTTGGAAACAGGATACTGGGCTTGATGGACCTTGGTCTGACCCAGTATGGCATATCTTATATTCTTATTTAGGACATGAGATGAGGATAGGAAGGAGAGACTTGGAGAAGGGTTTGTAGCGGGAAGAGGGCAGATGCTTAGGAAGAGGCCGTGGGTGGGTGGAAGCAAAGTAGGAGGAATAGTACTCAAAAAGGGGCCATGGTGGTCAGCATGAAGGAAGGGAAGGGATGGTGGGGGTGGGGGCAGGTGCTGTAGTTAGGACTTACAGAAGAGGCCTTGAAGGTCGGAAGGAAGGCACCCAAGAAGGAGCTATCAGAGAATAGCATTTAGTAAGGGGCCATAGGAGAAGAGCAGGAGACAAAAGACCAGAGTATGGTGTATTAGATTTTTTGAGTTATGTCAATTTTCATTTTTTCCTTTGTTATTGTATATTGAGATGATTGTATTTGGATAATGTGATACAAATAAAGTTAAAAAAGGAATAATCATGTAGATTTTTCTATCAGGGTACCCAAATGGGTGGGTTTCTTAATGTATTTAAGGCCCTTGTTTTGGAAGGCTGCTCCTTGTTTTTCTTGTTCTCTTTTTTTTCCAGCCAGCTGTAAGCGTATTTAACCCACACCTTTCCAGTAGTAATCCAAGGCAAGTCACGTTCAGGTACAATAGTATTTCCCTGTCACTAGAAGGCTTACAGTCCAGGTTTGCTCCTGAGGCAGTGGAGAGTTAAGTGACTTTGCCACAGGGAGCATCAATGAGATTCTAACTCTAGCTTCCTTGATCCTAGCCTGCTGCCACTCTTCCTAAGGCTTGTTAAAGCAGGGTCCTAGTCTCAGTATGGTGGAAAAAAAATCCCAGATTCCTGCTCTGAAGCAGCCTGAGCCCTGACCAGAGTAAAGAGCTACAGTGTTTGTAGAAAGGACGCTCTGTAAAATTTTAAGATGGAAAGGGCCAGGAGCTAGAGATAACCTGGAGAAGAAGCTTCATGGAGCATGTCAGGACCCAGGGAGTCCAAAGAATGAGCTGAAGAAAAGGGTGGCTTTCCCTAGGATAAATTCCTTTTGCCAAGTATCAGTGAGGGACTCAATGGTATGGAAATGGAGCTCTGCTGGATGATGAAACTCATGGGGTTCTAATACAGCTGTGGGTAGGGAAGAGTAGTGTCCTCCCCATAGTTAAGAGAAAGGCTGTGAGGAGGGTGCCAGAGAGAAAGTGAGAGATGGAGTGGAGACAATCTAAAGGGAACAAGGGAGACTGATGACGGGCATCACTTTGATGGACTATGTATTTTGATGCATGTTTTCATAAAGGTACTGTACCCTGCTGAGGTTTCCTGATTTTTCAGCAAAGTTGAAGTTGCAGTTGTACTTTACTGTGCACCATGGACTTATCTGTAGTCAGTCCACCCCTAACTGAGGAGTGGTGAGAAGGTAAAGAATGGACTGAATACAAAACTGGAGTGGACATTCAGCAGGAGTTGAGGTGTCCCCCACTTGCACCCTTGGAACCCACAAAAACAAATAATTGTTCTGTATCCCCACAAATCTGACTCTCCAACAGGGGGGTCACCTGGGGCCCTGCTACAATAGATTACAAGCAAATTCACCATGATAGTGTTACATAATAATGGCAGGCTGCTATATGTTATTATTTGAAAAGAGAAAACTATATGGAAATACACTACATACTGCTGCTGATTATAACAATTATGATCAATTTTAAAAATCTTTATAGCATTAATTCAATAGTGTTGGAGGACCCAAAGCAGCAGGTCATCCTCCTTGTCCGGCAAGAAAGGGGTTGACATTCCCTTGCTGTGTAACCTGACATGGGAAGTGGTGGGACTATAAGAGTCACTTAGATAGCCTGTAGCATGTGTAGCTGGCTGGCTGTCCACGTGACAGGCTGAGGGTGACTTTGGAGGCCATACAGGTTTGATGACTGTGGCCCAAAATCTCACACACTTTCTCCTCACACACTTCTCCAGCACACAGCATATTCCTCCTGTTTCTCCAAGGTAGGGACATTTTTAGAATCCTTCTAAATCTCCGCCCTCACTGAGAGATTTCTTACTGCATAGTAATGAAATTGACCACTAAGAGAGAAAATATTTTACTTAATCCAAGGTAAATCTCCAGAACTCATGCACACTCATATGCGCACATGCTCAAAGGATTCTCCATTTACTCAATCAACAAAATCACATAGTCCAGCAGAAAGGAGGAGGTACTAATGCCAATGTACAAGTCACTGGTGAGGCCTCACTTGGAATACTGTGTTCAATTTTGGAGACCATATCTTGCAAAGGATATAAAAAGACGGGAAACGGATCAAAGGAAGGCTATCAAAATGATTTGGAGCCTGCGCCAGAAGATGTATGAAAAGAGACTCCAAGACCTAAATATGTATATTCTAGAGGAGAGGAGGGACAGGGGAGATATGATACAGACCTTTAAATATTTAGAATATTAATGAACAAACAAACCTTTTTCAAAGACGGGGAAGCTGTGATACTAGAGGACATAACATGAAACTGCAAGGGGGTAAACTGAAAGACAAGGTCAGGAAATACTTTTTCATTGAAAGGGTGGTGGATGCTTGGAATGCCCTCTCAATGGGTGGGGGCAAATGCAATGACAGAATTCAAAATGGTATGGGATGTGGATTCCTTTATAGAAACAGGATAAAATCAAAATAAACTTAATTGTCTCATATATGGTCTCTGTGTGGAATAGTTTCCCAGTGGAGGTGGTAGAGATGAGGACAGTATCTGAATTCAAAAAAGCATGGGTCAAACACAGAGGATCTCTAAAGGAAAAAAGGAGACTGTTGTAGTGGTTGATATGGAAGGGCAGACTAGATAGACCATGTGGTCTTTTTCTGCCTTCATGTTTCTGTTTCTATCTCAACAAGTAGAGGTGACCTGCACGGAGCTGTGTGTACTTCCCTAAACAAAGGCATGGGGAGGGGTGAGCTGCACGGAGCGACGGGCGCACCTACTCTTGCCACCTTACTGAGCAGACTAGATGGACCATGCTGGTCTTTATCTACTGTCATATGCTATGTAACATGCACATTTATATTACAAGAAACCCCACACACTAACTTATTACAAAGAAACCCTTATCACACAGTAGCAGTCATGGTGATGATAGACAATAATTTAATAATTTCCACAATTTCAACCAGGAAAAGAATCAAGATAGCATAAGGCACTGACATTCAACATAGCATTGATTTCCCTTTCTTGATGTTACTTCACGTCAGTAGCTAGTAGTGCATCATAACTAAGGGAAATTAACACTCCCCAAAAGACTAGCAATGAGGTAGACAGTTATTAAGGCAAAAGACTGATGCTGTCAGAGAGACTCTGACACATCTAAATTAATGTAAAGTCAGTGGTATGTAACAGTCCAGTTTTACACTCCCATCTAGTGGCATATCAGGACTCTTACATTAGTAAACATGAGAATCTCAGTCCCATAGTCCATCCCAAAGTCTCCACTCCAGGACACTGGCTTGGATCTTATCATCTGCAATGCTGCCTATATGCATTATCTGCAAGAATCACAGACAGACAAAACATAATACACAAGGGCAGGGAAAAGAGCAAAGTCCATCTAAGTCTTGGACCCCTCTGGTGTGTCAGTCAATGTCTCTTCCCATCTACTATACTAGAAGAGATGAGGCTTCTTGATGACTGGCCTGCCTAGTAATATCATCTCCAAGGTGTGCTCCTGTGACTTTCTCTCCTTTCTGGTAAGTCTGGTCAATGTGTGTGCATGCTCCATCCAACATATCACCAATCTAACTCAGCTCCAGGGGTGGCTTCAGGGGCGGCTCTACCATGAGGCAGAGGGAGGCGGCTGCCTCAGGTGGCAAAGTTTTGGGAGCAACAGAAATGCCCCCAAAACACCCCAGTGACCGGCACCTCACTCAGCTTTTCTTAACAATGACAAAAAAAATATTTTATAAAGACCATCTGCCGCTGCTTCTCCTGGGTCTGAAACAGCTGTGGGGGTGGGGGGGGGGGGTGGGGGAGATGCTGTAGCTTCAGATCTGGTTAGAAGCAGCAGCGGCGGGCTGAGAGATCATGAAGGAAAACAAACTGCGGGATCTTTGTGACGCCAGCAGGCTGGAAAGCCCTCCTAGTCTCACTCCCTTCTGACGCAAGGTTATGTCAGAAGTGGGTGGGGCAGGCAGGATCTTCCATGCGCGCTGGAGTTATGAAGACCCCACGCTTTCATTTTGTACATGCCGTTTTGCAGGGTCCTAGGCATATTCGGCCATGTTTTCTGTTTCCTCAAGCCAGCAGCTACAGCAAGTCGCACAGACAGCTTTTTCTCTCTTTCCCCCTCCCTCCCGGCCCACCACTTTCCTCCCTCCCCAAATCTCTTGCCGCCGCTATGGGATCGATCAGTAAACAAAGTGTGACCAAACCTCTCCCCCAGTATCTCCCAAATCTCTTGCACCCTTCCACAATCACTAACCTTCCACAATCACTAACCCCCCCCAAAAAACTCAGCTCTGAGCATCGTGCTGAAGCACTGCGGCAAGAATCTGCTGGTCCCGCCCCCTCTGACAAACACTTCCTGCTGCTGAGGAAGCGGGAACAGCAGAGCCTTGCCCTAGCACTTCAGCACGATGCTCAGAGCTGAGTTTTTTTTTTTTTGGGGGGGGGGGGGGTTTAGTGATTGTGGAAGGGTGCAAGAGGTTTGGGAGATACTGGGAGAGAGACTTGGCCCCACTTTGTTTACTGATCGATCCCATAGCGGCGGCAAGAGATTTGAGAAGGGAAGAAAGTGCTGGACCGGAAGGGAGGGGGAAAGAGAGAAAAATCTGTCTGTGTGACTTGCTGCAGCTTCTGGCTTGAGCCTTTTTTTTTGAAACTCTGTTTATTAATGCACAATAATACATCATCATACAACAGCTTTTCAAGGACATGAAATACAACGTCCCAGGTGGGGTCATCTCTCATCCTCCACTCCGGGGCCATACACAGATCACTGTTGCAGTACACCAATCATTTACGCATATGTTGATCTCTTTCTCCATCCCTCCCCCCTCCACCATCCCCCCCACCCGTGCAACTCCTCCCCTCAACCTCGACTTCCCTAGGAACACATCTAGTTATCATACCTACTTCTTATCACCAGTCATATTATCACCTTAATCACCCCCATCACTCTGCCCAGACCCAGTCTTAATTCACAGATAATACTGCATTGCGTATATTGGGTCTCAAAGTTTGAAAATAGGGCTCCCAGATCAACAAAAAGGAAGCCCACTGTTAAACCCTACCCCTGGCCCCTCTCTTTTCCAAAAGCATTAATTGATGAAAGCAATTCCGCCACTGCCAAAAAGTAGGAGCATCGGATTCCCTCCATCGGTGGAGTAATGGACCCTTACCCACCAGACATGCCTTCCTTACTAATACTCGCTCTCATCTCCCCTTTGGGTGGAGTGGTCCAAGTTGATCCAACACTACTAGGGACGCCGTCCATCGGCTCCTTTGCCTTAAGACCCTACTCATATAATTGCAAATACGCATCCAATACTGACAAATTTCCTGACACCCCCACCACATATGCCCGAGATCCGCCAGAGGACAAGAACACCTTGGGCACCCTCCGTCCAGTGTAAGGTGTCATCGCAAGGCTCATCTCGGGGAGAAATGCGTCCGGATGATACACTTAAACTGTATCTCACGCCATCGAGCTCCATCTACCAATCCCGGGATCCTACCCAGGGCACTATTAATTGAGCCCGGTGTCACCTCCTTACCTAACTCCTACGCACACGCAGCCTCCTCCCTAAACTAGTCCTGCAGGGGGGCATATTTATCTACCCGTCTCTTCAATTCTGCTATGTGGGCGGGGCATCCACTCCTATGGCTAGATACTCTAAGATCTGTGCCGCACGTTCGACCCGTAGTGCACTCCGCGTAAGGGAAGCAACATAGTGAGATAACTGGACATAGGCGAAATAGTGCTGATTATTCAAATCGTACTCCCTACAGAGAGTCTCAAAGGATTTACACTTCCCCTCCTGGTCCACCACGTGTCCGGTGTTCCGTATCCCCAGTCTTTCCCATTGTCAGAACCTGAGCGTATCTGACCCTGGGGTAAACCGAGCGTTCCCTTGTAAAGGCAACCAACTCGAGACCTCCGATGTTTCGCCCCAGAATATATTCAAGTGCTGCCAGGTGCGCCGCGCTGGTAACACCAGCACACTGCTAGTCACCCTGCTCGGCAGACTCTGACTGTCCAGATGCAATACCGCCGTCAAGGCGTGCGGGGCCACAAAGGCCTCTTCAATTGTCCGCGGAGTGTATACCTCCGCCCTCCCCATCCAGTCTCCTATATGTCGTGCCTGGCAGGCCAAAGCGTAGGCCCTCAAATCGAGGATCCCCATCCCCCCATCCCTCCATCGTCCCCGTAAGCGCTTTAAAGGGATACGAGCCCTCGCCCCTTTCCACAAGAACCGCCAGATTTCTTGCTCTAAGCAATTTAAATCTCTCCTCTATAGCCACACCAGAAGAGTTTGTAGCCAATATAATATTCGTGGCAGGATTACCATCCCCAGCACCGCTGCTCTGCCTGACAAGGACAGGGGAAGGGGCATCCATGCCTGAAGTTGCGCCCGGGTTCTGAGAAGAATCCAATCAAAGTTTCTTTTATGTAACTCCCTTGGTTCCCTAGTCAGAAGAATGCACAGATATACAAAGGAGCCCCCTGCCCACTTGAGTGGGAAGGCTCCCTTCCATTCTCCCCTAAGCGTTCCCTCTATGTCCAAAGCCTCTGACTTGTCCCTATTGATCCGAAGTCCTGCAAAACATCCGAACCAAGAAATTTCCTCTAACAGGGACAGCAAATGTACAAGCATATTATCAGCAAAGGCGGCCATCTTAAATCCAAATTGCCCGATGCACACCCCTCGTATTTCCTTAGTCATCTCTATCTTCCGCACCAACGGATCCAATGACAGTTCAAATAACAGAGGAGACAGTGGGCAGCCCTTTCGCGTACCCCTCTCTAAGCAATAATCATCCGACATCGCACCATTACAAAGCACTCCTGCTGTATGCTTTGCATAAAGAAGCTCCACCATTTTGCAAAACGAGATCCCAATGCCATATTGCGGCAAGAGAAATTGCAAATACGGCCAGCTCACCTAATCAAACGACTTCTCCACGTTAAAACTAATCAGAAGCGTGACACATCAGGGAAGAGCAACACTTTCTGGCCACAAAATGCGCCGCAAGGCGTTTTTGGAATTGAAAGATCGGACATTGGCAGTGGGAGCTTCGTTCTTTCTCAAGTTCCCCTGCAAATGTGTAGTAGGCCATTTGGGGAAGAGCTATAGCTTTTTGGAACCTGACCATTTATTGGTTTTTCTGACTACTCATGAGTCCTTGGTTCCAGTGACGAATTAGTAATAAAGGGTAAAAATATAATTGGTTTTTGCTCTGCTAAGGTTTAATGTGATTGAGTAATGTGTTCTTTTATAGAATTTGATTTCCACTCTCCTGTAATGTGGGCTAGTATGTTTGATGTGGTTGGCCTTCTTGGGGCTATCCTATCCTTTGATTGTATTTCTTGTTATGTTTTCTTCATATTGCATTTTTTTGTTCTCTATGTAAAATATAGAAATTTAATTAAAAAAACAAAACAAAAAAATACTAATCAGAAGCGACTGCTGCCTGCGCTCCCGGACCCATTCTAAGGACACCAAAATCTTATGCAAGTTGCGCACTGTATGCTGGCCTTTCACAAATCCCACTTAGGATTCGTGCACCAAGTCCCCTAAGACCAGGGCCAGACGCTCCGCCAATACCGTGGCCAGCATTTTCAGGTTGAAATTGAGCAAAGAAATGGGCCTATAAGAAGCAGCTTGCGTATGATCCTTACCTGGCTTGGGTATCAGTATAATATGTGTGTGGTTCCTTCCCCATGTAAACTTCCCCTGCTCCACCCTCTGACGGTACATTGCCGTGAGTGCCGGAGGCGTCAAATCCCCCAACAGCTTGTAGAATTTAGCCCCAAACCCATCTGGGCTAGACGCTCTGTAACAACTCGCCTATTGAATCACCTGCTTGACCTCCTCAATAGTTACTGGGGCCTCTAACTGTGCCCTCTGGGCTGCCTCTAACTTGGGTACCTGCACTTCTCTTAAATACTGTTCCATAGTCGTCAAAGAACGCTCCCTCCTCGCATAGAGCTTCTGATAAAAAGAGCGAAGGACTTGGGCAATCGCGCGGTTCTCCTTATGCAGCCTCCCCTGTTCATCTTGCAATGCTGCCATCCCGCGAGCTCCTCTGCTGCCCTGAAGGCACCGTGCCAGCATCTTCCCCAGCTTATCCCGAAAAAGAAAGAGCTGATATCTATAGTACAAATGTGATTTCTTGGCCCTCTGATGAAGCAATTCGTTCAAAGCCATCTGAGTTTCCCACAACTTCTTCTTATTTGCCGCAGAGGGATTGCCCGCTTGTCTGCGCCTATCCCTACTCACTTGTTTTTCCAAATGAACAATTTGTTGTGTTATTAATTTCTTTCTCTGCGCCACATATCCAATAATGTCACCCCGTAAGACCACCTTCGCAGTTTTCCAAAATAGCTCAGGGTTTTCTTGATGGTGCTCATTGTAACCCACAAATTCCTGCCACTTCTGTTTTAAATACTTAAGAAACTCGGCATCTCTATACAAATCTGCTGGAAATCGCCAAATTCTAGCCTGCGAGGTGGTGTCATGCCATTCCAGCTCCACCCACACTAGGGTATGATCCGAAATCTCTGAGGGCCCAATTTGCACATCTCTTATGTGGGCAAAAAGTCTTTCCGAGACCAGCACATAATCAATGCGAGCACTCATACCGTGCGCTCGAGACTGGTGTGTAAAATCCCTTTCCATCGGGTGTAACAATCGCCAGGGGTCAACCGCCCCCAGTCTACGCTGCAGGGCTTGCAATGCCTTTGTGGTCTGGACCCGTGCTCCATCTCTACCTTCCCTAGATGTATCAGCTCAACATCCAACACCCCATTGAAGTCCCCCGCCAAAATCAGGGGCACATTAGGCATCTGCTCTACCCGAGAGCCCAAGCGGGCATACAATGCACAGTCCAACACATTCGGGCTATAGAGATTACCCAGCACGACAGGCTGCCCCTCCAGCATCCCATACAGCAACAAATACCGACCATCCGGATACGCATATTCCCATTCCCTAACAAATCTGATCCGTTTGTGTATCAAAATGACCACTCCACCTTTTTTCTCCGTTGCCGGAGCCCCCCATTCCTGCCCCACCCAGTCTCTCTTTAATTTAGCATGTTCCTCAGCGGTCTGGTGGGTTTCTTGCAGCATAGCAATATCACACTTCTGTCTGGCCAAAGCCTGTAACACTTTATAATGTTTGATAGGGGTGCCTATGCCACACACATTCCATGAAATAATCTTTACGTCAACAAATAACAATAAGATTCAATAATCTCGATATACCAATTCTTATAAGAAGAGACCTCCCCAGCCTGAAGCCCCCTCCAAATAATCCCTATGTTCCCTATTTTAACCTGGAATACCTCCTGTGGGTTGCACCTTCCCTCCCTCTGCCCCCCCTGTAAACCCTAACCCTCGCCTCCCCTCCCCCCTGCCCCCACTTCCCTGCGTTATGCCCCTTATTATGGTCCCTAAATTGCTGTGTATCCCTTCCCCTCTCTCCCTACCTCACTTCCCCCCCAAACCCCTTCCCTCCCCCCTCCCCTTCCCCTTCCACATTATCCCCATCCCCTCCCCCTTCCACATTATCCCCCTCCCCTCCCCTTCCACATTATCCCCATTATCCCCTCCCCCCTCCCCTCTCCCCTTCCACATTATCCCCATCTCTCCTCTCCTACGCAGTCACCAAGATGTGTGCGGGAACCCCCCTCCCCCTATCCACATATATACTTCGCGAAGGCATATTCCACCCCCCGCCCCCGCTACCTATGTTCCCTTCCTCATATCAAACTCCATTGGATCAGCTCTCCTATCTTCTTTAGACCATTCCCTTCTTACCCCCACTCTGCCACTCGAAATCCCAAAGAAGGAGGAGGGGAAAGAGACAGGAAAAGGGCAAAATGATAACAAAATACATTCCCCACTCTTCACCCCTCCCCCCTCCCCCACAGCATCAGCGACAGAGAACAGGCACATCCCAATGGATATGATAGATAGAGTTTACCTCCATATCTAAATATGAAACAAAACAATACAGTTCAATTATCCAACAGTTCGCCAGAGCAAAGGTACCCGCAGCAGCCTCCCTTCTCTGCTCGTGTCCATTACATAAGCTGGGGGCCCATTCTCTTCCAGCTGTCCAAAGTCTCCGTCTGGTCTCCTCGGCCCTGGCTGCAAAATCACCCCCTACTCTCTTTCCGGATTCATGGGCCACTCTCTTGCCCCGTTGAAGTTGTTGCCTTCTTCCGCGTCAGGTCTTCCACATATTTCATCACCTCCGTGGCTGTAGCAAAGCTCCTGTGCGTGCCCTCGTGTGTAATATGAAGACGGGAGGGATACTGCACCGTAAACCTGATGTTGGCATCCACCAGCTTTTGGCAGATAGGCATGTAGGCCTTCCTTTGCTGGCTCAGGGCTGCTGAAAATCTCGTGCAATCCTCACCTTTGCATTGTCCTTTGTAATAGTTCCCATTTTGCGCGCCGTTCTCAGCACCTCTTCTTTCTGGGGGAAACACAGGAACTTCGCCAGCACCACACGGGGCCTATTATCTGCCGGTTGTCTGGGCCCCTCTCTATGCACTCTTTCTATCTGAAGCTGACCATGCCCCTCTGTTCCGTCCCACAATTGCATAATCAGGGACTCCAGGTATACTCTTTGATCTTTATCCGGTACACTGTTTGGAATCCCCAGAAAACGAAGATTATTGCGGCGTGATCGGTTCTCAAGGTCATCAATCTTCGCCTCCTGTGCCTGCAGCACTGCCTGCATGCCCTTCACCTCGTGCGTTAGGGCCTCCACCGTATCCTCAGTCAGCCCGATCCAATTTTCCACCTCCTGCATCTGGCTGCTTAGCTGGTCCATCGAGCTCTGTAAGGCATCCATCTTACTTTGCAAAGTTTCAAATTGCGACGACAATGCACTGGAAACTGCTGCCAAGATTTCCTCTATCAGAGCCGGCGATGTGGGGGAGCACGGCGCAGGGGGCGATTACGCCATTTTGTTCAGCCCAGCCGTCCGCTCCTTCTCTCTTCTACTGGCTTTTACTGCCGCTGCCATATCTCGCTCTCAGTAGAATTCTTTTGCTGAGTTTTCCGCCTCTTCTCCTGAGACATTTAGGGAAACGTAGAGGCTCAAACATGGCCCTTTTTCCGGCGGGGAAGACTGGATCCCGGAGCTCAAGCAGTTCGCGACTGCTCAGTCTCACCACATCACGTGACCTTGAGCCTTTTTTTTTTAGCGATTCCTGAAGGGTGCAAGAGGTTTAGAGGATATTGGGAGAGCGGCTCATAAGAGGAACAGCAAGGAGAGAGCATGTGTATTCTGAAGGTGGGAAGGTAAGAGGGAGAGGGGGATGGGGAGAGGAAACAAAGGAAGGAGAGAAGGTGGAGGAAAGAGATGAAAATGGCAAGAGGCTAGGGATGATGAGGAAGGGAAAGAAGAGATGAGAAAAGGGTGGAGAACAGAGATGAGTAGGAAAGAGCAGAAGTGGAGAGGAGGGAAGAGTGATGTAGAGGGGTGAAGGAAGAGGGTATTATGGAGAGATGGAATGGGTACTTAAAGGGGTGATAGGTGAAAATGCAGGGGGTGAAGAAGGGGTAAAAGGCTGGGTAGGGGGTAAGAGTGAAGAATGGATGGAACCCACTTCAGCTTGCAATGAATGCAGCCGCCAGAATCCTGCACAGAGCCGCCAGGAGAGACCATATAACCCCAATCCTGAAACACCTTCATTGGCTGCCGGTCCACTGCAGACTCTCCTTTAAAATTCTACTGCTGACCTTCAAGGCCATCAACGGCCTCACCGCCTTCTCCATCATGGACCTCGTCCTCCCCACTCCCCTAAACAGAGTCATAAGGCCAGTCGCTGCTAACACACTGAGAATCCCTAGCAAAATTACAAAGTGCTCTCAAGCAACAAGAAAGAGAGCCTTTGTGTACTATGCACCCACATGCTGGAATGCCCTCCCGCCCACCATCTGGTCCATCACCAACATTACCCAATTCAGGAAGGCCCTGAAGCACCACCTCTTCCTCCAGTACTACTCTCACAAAGGGACATGCCACAACCATTCATACTCAACCACCAAGACAACCCCCCCAACACGCCCACAATACACAGACCCAGCCCGGCACATTAGCACTACCAGACTTCCTGGTATGCACTTGTATATAGTCACCTAATTGTGTAAATAGTGACCAAGCAGCCGCTGCCGCCACCGCACATCGGTGGCCCAACTGCGTAGCCTGTATATAGTTACTTAAAAGAGCTGCCAAGCTGACCTGCCATGTAGCCTGTACATAGTTACCCCAGTTAATCCAAGTTGCAAACCCTGTTCATTGTAAGTACAGTACCGGCTCGGCCGGGAATGTACAAACTCGCTGTTGACTGTAAACCGAGCTGATTTTAAAAAGCACGGTATAAAAAAAGACGTTAAATAAATAAATAAATGGAGAAAGACAGGAGTAGAGGAGGTTGAGGAAGGAGTGAGATAGGTGTAATGGGAGCAGGAGCTGTTAGGTAGGTGGGAAGTAAAAAGGAGGATATGGGGCTGGGGGCAAGAAAAAAGGAGAATGAGAGGTAAAATCTAAATATGAGGGGATAGAGAGATGGAGGAGGAAGAAATGAGGGAAAAAGATTAAAAAGAAAGCAGTGTCAAAGACATGTAGAGAAGGAAGGAAAGAAGACAGAACGACACATAAGAAGTGGAAAGCAGATGCTGAGAAGACAGACTAAAGGAACTACTACTTCTACTATTACTACAGAGCATTTGTATAGGCTACAAGACATACACAGCGCTGCACAGACATGTAAGAGACAGCCCCTACTCATCAGAGCTTACAATCTAGACATGACAGACAACACAAGAGAAACACGAGATCAGGTGAGTCAAGATCCGAAAGCGGCAGCGAAGAGGGGAGTTTCAGCCTGGATTTGAAAAGGGTCAGAGAAGGCGCCTGATATACAGACATAAAGGAAGAGCCGCTTTTACCTATGGCCAAAAGGGGCAAGTGCCCTGGTCCCCTGCACAGTGGGGGTCCAGTTTCCTTTCTACCCATGTGTAAGAGCCGCCCTGATCACGCAGACAGCTTGCAACTGGGCTGCGATTTCCCCTTCTCTGCTGCCTGTGGGAGATCAGGTCCCAGGGTCAGAAGAGGAGGGCATGGACACAGTCATGACCCAGATGCAAGTTGTCTGCCCACGGAGATCCCGTCTTCCATAGGCAGAATAGAAGGGGATAGCCACGATCACAGCAAAGATGCTTTCTGTATGCCTGCAGGAGATGGGATCGCTGGGG
Organism: Ichthyophis bannanicus; assembly: GCA_033557465.1. NCBI lineage: Eukaryota > Metazoa > Chordata > Amphibia > Gymnophiona > Ichthyophiidae > Ichthyophis > Ichthyophis bannanicus. The sequence continues at coordinate 374,992,309 of CM066032.1, read as the reverse complement.
CCACACAGCTTGTATCTGTGCTGCGGTTGCAGCCATGCCCTTCTCTTCTGCCCGTGGGGATCCAAGCTCCCACGGGCAGACTGTTCTGCTGCTGGGGGAAGCACGTAAACGTGTGTGGGGGGAGGGGGGGGGGCTGCGAATGGGGGAGGGGATTCATTCTCTCGTTTGCCCAGGGCTCCATAAGGAGCTGAAGCAGCCCTGACTAAAGTAAAGTGGAAGAGAGCTACTGGAACCAGCTCAGTCAGCAAAATAACGTCCAGACAACAAAGGTAGAAAATTAGAAAACAATTTTCAGGTTCTTTTATGTTGGATTATGTCAGCATGGGAAATTTTGCATCTCTTCTATTTTCCTGTTGTAAAGTACAATAGGAAATAACATTTGTATTTCTCATTTTCCAGTATTGTTCTTCTCACTCTAGTTTTTGGAGTTTGTATTTCAGTTTTAGACTACATATCTGTAGTTTGTGGTCCTTTATTCTGTATTTGACTCACCTGATCTCCTTTTTCTTTCCCTTGCTTTGTCCCTGCCTACACCTTCTGTGTTTGTCTTGACTAGATTGTAAGCTCTGATGAGCAGGGACTGTCTCCTACATGTCTGTGCAGCGCTGCGTACGACTTGTAGCGCTATATAAATACTCAATAGTAGTAGTAGTATTTGCTGAGGGTCTGTCCATGTTTTATGTGTGTGACTGAGGTGAAGGATTCTGAGTAGGGATCTGTAGCAGTCCTGTTTGGCTGATCTAGGGTCTGGTATATTTCCCGTTTTCCTTTCATTAGGTAGGGATGTTCTTGAAGTTTGAATCCTTGGAGTTAATGTTGATTTGGTATGGTATTTGCTTTATAGGTTTTGAGTCTTTTGCAGGATTATTTGTTACTTCGCAAAGAGCCAAATTTACTAAAAGGTGCTGCCGCAATACCACATACTAACATGCATTAGCAAATGTTACTTAACACAAGTCACATTTTATCCAATGACACCTCTTAACACATTAAGGAGCATGTTCACTAACTACCTTATCTGGTAGCACAGGGTTTAGTGTGCAGTTTAAGTGCCATACTAAAATGTAGCATGGGTCCCTTATGTCAAAAATCCCATGCTACCTTGGTAGCACTCATTGGGACAAGAACCGGAAGGGACAGAGGCAGAATGGCGCTTCGTGATGAGTATGGGCATGAGTGGCCTGCACTAATTGTACTTGCAGTCCTTACCAGTGAGTGGTGTTAAATGCGTCCATGTGCCGGCTTGTGCTGTGCTGTGTCCTGGGCTTGCGCTAACTGCAGGGGTCAGAAACACATGCCCCTAAAGTTAGTGCTGATCCCCTTGCTAGTGACACAGCCCATATACACGCAGATGCGTTAGTAAACATGCTCCTAATTGCACACTTCAGTAAATCTAGATTTAAGTGTCTGATAGTGAAACATGTGTTTGCGATGTTCCTGAGATGATACCACAATTTGAATATTTATATATTTTCATATGACGAGTTGGAGGAAACAACATTATGCTTTCGTTGCTGGGGAATGTGTGTTGCAGAACTAGAAGTGCAGTGTTCAATATACTTTTAATAGGCAAAACCATTAAAATGTATTTCTTTCAATTTAAAGAAGCAGCACTTAGCTTAAGAGATGACCAGTTAGGGAAAGCAGCGAGGTGTCCATAAATGATGTAGTACCATATTTTGAGCTTACTGGTGAGGGTTTATATTGCTGTTACTGAGCTAACACCAGAATTAGAAATTATTTTTGGTATTTTGAGTTCTGATTGAAATGTCGTAATCGGCTCTGCCCCTCTTGTTGGTAGAAGGGTTTCTTTGGATGAAGATTATATGTTCAAAGAGAAAAAGCAAGAACGACAGCACAGTTGTTATAATTTTATTTTGGTGTTATAAACTGCATTGTGGTTCTTGCTTTTTCTTTTTGCTCCTTGGTGTGTTATCACCTTGCATCTCCTTTGTCTTTTACAGAGTACACTATATGTTAACAGTAAATAACATGCTGGTCCAGTGTACAGTGTCAGGAGTCTATGTGTTTTTTTGTATTAGATTCCCGGGCTACATAATTAAACTGCTACATGTTTTGCTGAATATACAGTAAAAATCACTGCAAACTTAAAAAATATATACATATAGGTTAGAAATATATTGCTTTCTCTATTCTTGGGGCAACCACCTAACCAATGTCCTGCGTGAGGGACCCCCTGTTCTCTGACTAGAGCTCTGAGGAGGTCCCTCCATTTTGGCTGCTGGGGGGGGGTGGATGCCATCTCATGTCTCACCTCAGGCGGCAGATTGTCTTCAGCCGCCCCTGGGTGGCTTGGATAAGTGGATGATGCTCCAGGAACTCTTTGTAGATAGGGTTAGTGCACAACCTTTCCAAGATGGTTTCCATCACCCATCAATCTCAATTCTGCTCTAGGTAGAGCATAATATTTATGGGCATATAGGGATACTGAAGCCTATATTCATTGCACACAAACTGTCTTATTTTTTCTGAGCAGAGCAGGAGAAAATTGTGGGACCTGTATTACTGGACTTGCACCATGAATGAAATAGCACTTGCTGAGGACAGTCCGTCTTGGCCCAATCACACGGAGGGATCTGGGAATCTGGATATAGCCTAGCAGATTTACCCTATATCTGAAATGGGAACTAGAGGATGAGGTGGGCATATACGATCCTGCTTCTTCACTTGGCTGTGATCTCACTTGCAAGAACCCACTAGTGGAGGAGGTGTCCTCCTCTGATACAGCCAACTTCAAAAAATCTGTCACAGACTTCACCAGGGGCAGTTTTATTTTTGAATCAGTCTCAGGCCAACTTGTGGTGCAATAGCTGTGCTAGCAGTGGACAAAGCTAGTGGCGGTGGAGGGGAATGAAACAGGAGTTTCTTCTGGGATTCCCAAGCTTTCCATGCTTCCACTCTCTGAGCCCACAAAGGCAGATGTGGGGTCTTAGCAACTCCCTTGTATAATCTGATTTGCCACACTCTTCTTTAGCTTTCCAACAAATGATGTATTACCATTCCTGGCCTCTAGATCACTACTCTCTGGAGGAGGCATTGAGCTCTTGATCCTTAAGTCTTCCCTTGAAATGCTCAGTGCTGCCATCACCATGGGTGCACCCATTGTAGACACAGTAGCTGAGGCAATTTCAACTGTCATCTCACAAACCTCTGGCTGGGGGAGTGAGTGGAAGGAGTTCCGCCCGACTGTGCTCTGCGTGCTGTGTTGTCTCTCCAGGCACCTGTAGGGTCTGCATCCACGCGGCGCCTGCCCCGACGTCATCTACGGGACATAAGAGGAGGAGCGGTTCCTGTTTCAATCGGGAGTGAGTGGAAGGAGTCTCTGCCCGACTGTGCTCTGCTGCTGTGTTGTCTCTCCAGGCACCTGTAGGGCCTGCATCCACGCGGCGCCTGCCCCGACGTCATCAACGGGGCATAAGATCTGCTCTGCTCCGCAGTCACGCAGTAGTGGTCGCGCTTTGAAGGGGCGCGTTTAAAGGGGTGTATAACTGCTCCTTTGGCACTCGAGGTGGTCTGGTGGTGGAGCTCTTGACATGGGCAAGCCCAGGAAACGCCCCCTCAATGTAAGTACTGTTAATCCTTCTAAAGTGGTTAAAACTGTTGGTCCTATGGATAAGCATGATGTATCGGTGAAAATGGAAGAGGCTGTTTCCAGTGCTGCTGCCGAGTGTTCTCCCCTCCCAGATGTTTCCTCTGTGGGGTTTTCAAGCTCTGCCCTGCTTACGGACTTGGACTCTATTGACCCAGTGAACTCCTCTCCGATGGTGGAAGTTCAAATACAGAATGGGGATCTTTTATCTCCCTCTGTTCCGTCGAAGCGTGACTGTGAACCTCTGGTAGTTCCTTTACCACAGGCTATCCAGTTACCGGTGGACTGTGTTATGGTGCGCTCTGAGGCGGTTTCTGTTAAAGTTGATACTCAAACTGTTTCTCTTGTTGATGTTTTGTCTGTTCTTTCACGTATTGAGGCTTCTATTACCTCATTAGCTTCTGTGGCTTCTCAGTTTTCTGATTTTTCAAAAGCTTCTGTCGCTAAAATGGCTCAGCACGATTCTCAAATTGCGGCTTTGGATACTAAATGTCAGAATTTGGAAAATCATTATGCTTCTTTGCAAAAAACTTCTTTGTCTTTTATGAAGGATAGCATTACCTTACATATGCAGCAGGAATTATTAGAGAATTCATTAAGGGCAATGAATATCCGTTGTTTAAATTTTCCTTATACTAGATTGTTATCTCCCCAGATATTATTTGATAAATACCTAACTGAAGTTTTGGGGTATGATAACGATGCTAAACCGCCAATAAATAAGCTTTATTATTTACCAGTGACTGGGGTTCCTCCTGCCAGGGGTTCCCCGGGAATGGTTCCAACAACTTTAGTTGATTCTTTAAATGTATCTGAATTTATAGAATCCTCTCAAGATTTAATTTCCTCACGAGCTACACTTCTTGTATCATTTGTGTCCGAGGCAGATAAGAATTCTGTTATGCGTTTCTTTTTTGCCAACAAGAATGCTGTATTTTGTGGTGCTAAGATAAACATTTTTCCTGATGTCTCTAGACAAACGCAGCTTAGGCGCAGGGCTTTTTTAACTTAAAAGCCTCGTGTCTTAGCTCTTGGTGCATCCTTTTTCCTTAAATTTCCCTGTAAATGTGTGGTTGTATTTGAGGGCACCAAATATGTTTTCTCTGAGACTTCATCTTTAGAATCTTTCATTGTTCACCAGGCTCCCTCAAAGCAGTAATTGTGTTTTCTAGATCTGTAAGCAAAGTAATTAGAGCTTTACATATTTTACGGGCAGTGCTCCTTTATTTTCTGTAATTGGTATATTCTTTATTTCCTGTTTGGTTTTCTTTAATCACCTCCACTCCCCTAGATGTGGACTATGTTTTTTTTTTCCTGTATTTTCTATAATAGTACATTATTGTGTTTTACTTTGATTTAATTCAATAAAAAGTATTCTCTAAAAAAAACAAACCTCTGGCTACATGGCAACAATCTCGCCATCCTCCCTGGCAGGATTGTTGCTGTGTGTGGCATGGTGAGATTTTTGCATGGTGTGGTTGCCACCGAAGCTGTAGCTGGGTTTGGCATCTCCTATGCTCCTTCAGTCCCAGTCATAGTCAGGTCCAGGTCTTCCTTCTTGCTCCCTTCTGGTGCATTCCCCCAGCCCAGGTGGCTGGTTCCCCAGTCCACTTTCTCTAGCAGACTTGTCAAACAGCAGCAGCAACGCTTCAGAAGAGGTTGATGGTGGCCCAGTCGGTTCCTCTTCACCCTGACCCTGCAGACTTTGTACCATCCCCAGGATGGCTCTGATAGTCATCTGGGTTTGGTCTGAATCTGTTTCACTCGCTGTCAGCGATGATGCTGGGGTGTGGTGTTCTGGTCAGATTTTCAGAGGCACTTCCATGTACTTGTTGATTCTGGCCCCATATGAAGTTCTTTCTCGTGGATACAACTTGAACTGAAATGCAGTATCAGGACATGGCCCTGGGATAATCAGGGATGCAATGCAGTTCACACATTAGACCCGAAGATCGCAAAGGGATCTGCCTGACAGCCACCTTTAAATGCAGTGCTGCAAAGCCAGTAAAACAGTTTCAGGGGAGTAGAGCTGAGCCCGGCATAGATTCTCTATCTGGAGCTCTCAGTGGGTGAGTACCAAGGCTTGACCTCGTCATTGTCATTGTCCTTGTTGGGGGCTCCTGATTGCATCTGTGCAATTTGGGGTGGACTGCTGGTGACTGTTAGTGCTATGTGCGGTTTCCCACCGTTTTCTGCATGCATTAGTAGCATTTTTACTTATTGTGCACCTGGCGGTTGTGCAGTCCTAGCATGTATTCCTTCCCTAGCATCTATAATGCGTGTTGCAATAAAAAGCATAGTTAATGCACGCCTTTTGGGTTGCTGTGGCCTTAGCAAGTGCTGATGTGATGATTGCCTTAACTCTCTATCTCTTCTTCTAGGAAACATTGTTTGACCTGTGGCAAGCGAGGTGCCTTTTCTCTGGATTCTGGACTTTTTGCATAGCAGCTTCTGAATCGTCCCTGGAGGCCCTGCTTCCCCCTCTCTCAGCCAGGGGATGCAGTTAGTCCAGCCTTGCCTGCTTCAGGGCAGGAGGTGACAGATGGCACTATGGGTAAGGATATCCAGCTGGCCGGAAGCTCTGGTGACAGTGCTATGAGCCATTTCTCATCCTCTAGGGGGTCTGTGGAAACTCTGCCCCCTGGTGTGACAGAATCATTTTCGAGAAGAGAGCTTCCAGACTCCAGATTGTCCTCCCTGGAGTTGTTTTCTTTTTGGCAGCAGGCCTGGTCCTTCTGGTGTGGAAATTCAGACCCTGCGGCTCCCAGGTACAGTCTCATGCAGAGCAGGCTGAGAGTGGAAACCCTCTTTGATTGCTTTTGGCTAAAAGCCCCCAGCGAGGGACGCCCCCTGAAGATGGAGAACAGCTGGAGAAGATGGAGAAGTTTCTGACTGTGGCTGTGATTCAGATGGCTTGGCACTGGGTTCTAATGTGAATGAAGAAGTACTCTTGCCTTCAGGGTTTAAAAAAGGTTTGGACAAGTTCTTGGAGGAAAGGTCCATAAACCATTATTAAAGAGGACCCAGGAAATTCACTGCTTGCCATGGGACAAGCATTATGGAACCTATGTGCCTTTTGGGAACCTGCCAGATATTTGTGACCTGGATTAATCACTGTTGGAAACAGGATACTGGACTTGATGGACTTTGGTCTGACCCACTGTGGCATTTCTTATGTTCTTATGTTTCTATATATGGGTGACTAGGATCTGAAGCACTGCCAACACTTCATCTGGCATACTGGATCACAATTGCCCATGATAATGTGTGCCCTCTTGAAATGAAGTAGGTAAGTCTGGCACAATGTGTTACAGATATGAAAATCCAGGGTATCTCCTGGATACGTGGCTCTAGCATCTGCCATTTCTATAGCAGATTGTGGTATAAGGTCAGGCAGTTTATTGCCGTCTTTCTCCTTCCAAATGGCGGGGTAATTAATAGGTTGATCTCCTGCATGTGGCTCAGTATACTGAGGGAATGGTGCAGGCTCTTGTGCTGGTTGAGTTTAATATCACAGTGCTTCTAAGTGACTGCACTACTATTCTACGGCATTCCACCTATCGCAGGATGAGGCCCCCTCCCCAGATGGCACCAAAAGGAATGGCTTGGGAGGTCTTCTGATAAGCCTAGTCACCATCTTAACTTTTCACCTTGGACCAGTTCAGCAAAGTCTTATGAAAAATCAAAGCTACAGCTGCACTGAAAAAGTACAGAGGAAAACATTGTGCTCAAAAACCCATGCCATCCTTCTGGAGTCCCTGTTCGGTCATCATTTCTGAAGTCAGTCCTCCATAAGTGGACTGAGGTGACCTTGGAGGCTGCACAGAACAAGCTTAGTTGGTGGCTGTGGCCAAACACGTCATATACTTCTCACACACTTCCCCAGCCCACAGCACAAAGGGCTTCCCATGATGGCGTAAAGCTCCTTCTACCACTTCCCACCAGAGCTGGCAAAAACAGCATTGGAACCCAGAAATAGTCCAAGTACAAATATCCATTTATTGGGCTCTCCCAAGGCAAACAAAAATGAACAAAAGAAGGCAAATAAAAACAAACAAACATACAGTTCACAGAAACAAAGTCAGACCATCTCTTACATGTCTCTGTACAGCACTGTAGCGCTATACAAATGATCAGTAGTAGTAGTAGTAAGGATCCTTGACCCTCCTCAGCCACATCGCTCCTCTATACTCTCCAGTCAGTTGCTTGACCAGTCTCTCTTTTCCCTCCTCTGTGCAATTAAAATTAAGGAGCTCTGGCTGCATCCCTCCCTTTCCTCTTGCCTCTCCTTTTAGTGCAGGCAGCACTATTCCACACTTCTAACATGCACTTTCTCTCTCCCTACAGGGACTGACTCCACTCAGGGCTGGCCCGTCCATTGAGCAAGAATGTTTTTTGCACAGGGCCCCGTGTTTCAGGGGGCCCCGTGCAAAAAACATTCTTCTTTAAAAATAAATTAAATAAAAAATAAAAAAAAGCTGGCTGCTGCCGCCGCAGCAGCAGCAGAATCGACTGTCCCGTGGGGCCCCCCTCTGCCCGGCTGAGCCCTCCCTGCCCGGCTGAACCTCTCCGTGACGGCTTTCAGATTCGCGAAGGGAGAGTGTCTCCTCGTGGCTCTGTTAAGCCTGCAGGGGCTGATGGGAAATTTCCCACCAGTCCCTGCGGGCTTAACAGAGCTGCGAGGGAGACAGTGAGACACTCTCCCTTCGCGGATCTGAAAGCCGTTGCGGAGAGGCTCAGCCAGGCAGGGAGGGCTCAGCCGGGCAGGGGGGGACCATGTGGGACAGTTGATTCTGCTGCTGCTGGCAGCCAGATTTTTTTTTTTAATTTTCCCTGGGCCGATGGGGGGAGGGAGGGGGGGTTAGGACTGGAAATGGGCTATGGGGGGGGGAGGGGGGGCTAGGACTGGAAATGGGCTGATGGGGGGGCTTAGGACTGGAGTTCGGCTGATGGGGTTAGGACTGGTAATGAGCTGTGCGCTGATGGGGGTTTAGGACTGGTAATGGGCTATGGGGGGGCTAAGTCTGGAAATGGGGTGATGGGGGGGGTTAGGACTGGTAATGGGCTATGGGGGGCTAAGACTGGAAATGGGCTGATAGGGTTAGGACTGGAAGTGGGCTGATGGGGGATTAGGACTGGTAATGGGCTATGGGGGCTTAAACTGAAAATGGGGTGATGGGGGTTAGGACTGGAAGTGGGTTGATGGGGGGCTAGGACTGGTAATGGGTTGGGGGGTTGCTAGGACTGGAAATGGGCTGAGTGGAAGGGGAGGCTTGAACTGCAAATAGCTGATGGGGACGGGGACTTGGAATGGAATTGGGCTGAGTGGAAGGGGGGCTTGAACTGCAAATAGCTGATGGGGAGGGGGGCTTGGAATGGAAATGGGCTGTGAGGGGAGGGAGCTAGGACAGGAAATGGACTGATGGAGCAGCTAGGATAGGACTGGAAATGGGCTGTTGGGGGAGCTAAGATTGGAAATGGGCTGTGGTGGGGGCTTGGATTGAAATGGACTCATGTAGGGGCTAGAACTGGAAGTAGGCTCATGGGGGGCTTGGATTGGAATTGGGCTGAGTGGAGGGGAGCTAGGATTAGACATGGGCTGATGGTGGGGCTAGGAAAGGACTAGAAATGGGCTGATGTGAGGTTGGAATTGGAAATGAGCTGATGGAGGGACTCGGATAGGAGTGGAAATGGATTGTGAGCTAGGACTGGAAATGGGCTGATGGGGGGCTAGGACTGGAGATGGGCTGATGCAGGGACTAGAAGGGAGCGGATGCTGGGTGAGGCTGGAACTAGAAGGGAGCTGATGTTGGGGGAGGATTAGAATGGGATGGGGCTGGGAGAGTGAAATGGAGAGGGGAAAAATATTTTGTGTGGGAGGGATGAAAAATCTACAATTGGCCGGGTATTGGGAGAATAAGTGGGGAGTGAGGATGGAGGGGTAAAATTTGAGTGGATGAAATAGGAATGAGGACAGAGCAAAAGGAGAAAGATTAGTATGTTAAAGCAGATGTAGAGAGAGAGAGAATGGAAAAAAACTAGAAGAGAGAAGAAAGGACAAATGGACAGCAGACGATGGAGAGTTATCAGAAGACACGAAGAAACCAGAAGAAAGTGGCTGGAGCAATTGCAACTGAAAAAAAATGCACAAAAGGTAGAAAAATATCTCTTTATTTTGAATTTATTAACTGGAATATGTCAGCTCTGGGAAATGTGCATCATTAACGTCTGCGCTTTGTTTAGTACAAGAGGAAATTAATTTATAGTTTTATTTCTACAATGTTGTTGTACATTCCAAGTTTGGCTTTTGGGTTTCCCAGTTTAATTATTGCCTTCCTGTTTCTAAATTGTGATTCCTTGTTTGGTGATGGTCTATGTTCTGCATGTGTAACTGAGCTGAGGTATTCTGTTTATGTAATTCCTATTTGACATTGCCACTTGTTCCCTTTCCCCAGTAGGTTATGTATTGTTATTCTCTGAAATGTATTGGTTTAATATTTGCAGTGTTGCCTTTTGATAGGTAGGGTCTGGTGCTTTGTGAGTCCTGGTAGTGCTGTTATGATACGGCGGGTTTGCTATGGGTTCTAAATGGGCAGTGTTTGTAGTAGTTCCTAATGTGCCTGGCGGTTGGCACTGGATTATAGTAATGTAGAAATCTTTTAGTCTCTCTTTATCCATATATTCATTAAGAGACGTGTTTACTAAAAGTTAGTGTATGGTAACATTATGCAAATATTTATGCAAATAAGGCCACTTAAGCAAATGAGGCCCCACACTGAGTCTCCACACATGGCCCCGCAACCCCCTTGGGGGGCCCCTGACTCCACTAACAGTCTGGACACTACAACAGATCCCTCCTAGATAAAGGCCAGCAGGATGCACTCAGGACTTGGTTCCTACCCCTTTTTGTTCCTGCATCCTTCACCTGGATTCTCACTAGCAGCAGACTCGCTCCCCTTCTCCTCTGGGCTGGAAACTGACAGACATCTCCTTTGACTCACTTTCTTTTGTGCTCTAGCACTACGATGTCTCTTCCTGATCCCTGTATCACTCCTTTAGACACCTGGAGACTGTTATAGCTGTGTTAGTGTAAGCCTCCTTCTGATGGGAGACAACCTTTTCCTCTGTGTGAGGAAGAGCTTCCTTTTCTCTATCCCAAGCCTCCTGGAACAGGAGAGCCCTCTTCGGGAAGGAGCTGCTTAACTTCCATCTCCTTCTTGGTCCTCTGTGTGAATCTTTACTAACACACACTTTTATACTTACCTCCAATTTGGAAGAAATACCACTTGCAGCCAGCCCATGCCTCATTACTCGAAGTGGCACTTCTCTGCAGCAGAGGACCAGAATGTTCCTCCTGTTTCTCCAAGGTAAGGACATTTTTGGAGTTCTGCTATACCTGTCTGCCCTTCCTCCATGCCTGCTTAGAGTTGGATCGAGGTACTGGTGCCTTAGGCAAACCTTAAGCATTATGCTCCCTCTAGCTACCATAATCTATTGTTTAGATTTGAATGATCTGCTTTTTGCTGCCGCAGAAGCTGCTGCCCTAGGAAGATGCCTGGTTTGCCTAGTGGTTGAACCAGCGCTATCTTCCTCCCTGATTTGTACCTGGTAACACCAGCACAATCTCTCTGTATAGAATCTTATAAAAGTGTATACAATATTTTTTTTCTCATTCCAGTTTCTCAAGCAAAGTGTCCTTGCCCGCAACCATTGAAGAGTGCTGAGTCATTTCCTATTTCACAGTAAGAGGCTGATCATCAAAAAGTCAGTATGTGCGTAACTTTATCCAGATATGTAGCTTGACTGATGCACATAAGTCAGCCGCTGACCCTTCTGTATTGCTCCATGGTGTCACCGCATCTTGAATATTGTGCGCAGTTCTGGCAGCCATATCTAAAAAAGGATATAGTGGAATTAGAAAAGGTACAGAAAAGAGCAACCAAAATGGTAGGATACTCCTATGAGAAAAGGCTTAAAAGGTTAGGGCTCTTCAGCTTGGAAAAAAGACAGCTGAGGGGAGATATGATAGAGGTCTATAAAATAATGACTGGAGTGGAACCGATAAATATAGATCGGTTCTTTAGTCCTTCAAAAAGTAGAAAGACTAGGTGACATGCGATAAAGCTACATTGTGGCACATTTATAAATCATAGAAAGTATTTTTCCACTCAATGTGTAATCAAACTCTGGAATTCTTTACCAGAGGATGTAGTAAAAGCTGTTAGTGTAGCTGAGTTTAAAAGAGATTTGGACAAGTTTCTGGAGGAAAGGTCCATAAACCTTTATTAAAGAGGACCCGGGAAATCCACTGCTTGCCCCGGGGACAAGCATTGTGGAACCTATGTACTTTTTTGGGAACCTGCTAGATACTTGTGACTTGGATTGGCCACTTTTGGAAACAGGATATTGAGCTCGATGGATCTTTGGCTTGACCCAGTATGACATATCTTATGTTCTTATGAAGTTGTGCACATAACTTTATCTTGTAAAGTTAGGTTAGCGTTTCTCTATAACCACACATATGTACATAACTTTATGAGGCTAATCTTATAAACCATTTTTGTCTATAAAACAGAGTTCTATGTTCGTAAATAGGGTCTTCTAGATGCCTATGTGTCTTTATAGAATGGGTGAATAATAGGCACATTCTTGCTCACTCAACCTAGGCACTCTGTTAAACAAAGGATGTAAAAAGAGTGGAAGCTCTTCAGAGGAAGACGACCAAAATGATTTGGAGCCTGCGTCAGAAGCCTTATGAGGAGAGACTTGAAGACCTAAATATGTAACCTTTGGAGGAGAGGAGGGATAGGGGAGATATGATTCAGACCTTTAAATTCTTAAAGAGAAATAATGAACAAACAAATCTCTTCCAGAGACGGGGAAGCTGTAAAACTAGAGGGCATGACATGAAGCTGCAAGGTGGTAAATTGAAAGGCAATGTCAGGAAATACTTTTTTACTGAAAGGGTGGTGGATGCTTGGAATGCCCTCCCGATGGAGGTGGTGGGGGCAAACACAGTGACGGAATTCAAAGTGGTCACTTTACAGCAACATGATTAAATCAAAATAAACTGAACCATCTAATTTCTCAACAAATAGGGGGGGGGTCCTACATGGAGCGATGGGGGGAGGAGCGGTGGGTTCACCACTAAACAAACAAAGAAACAAAGATATGTGGAGGGGTGAAGACATGGAGAGGGATGCACCTACTCCTGGTGGGTGCACCATTAAGCAAAGACATGGGTAGGGGTGCACCTACTCCCTAAAAGACATGGGAGGGGTGCACCTACTCCTACCATATTGCTGGGCAGACTAGATGGACCATACTGGTCTTTATCTGCCGTCATTTACAATGTTACTATGTTACTCTTTATGTGATTAGTGCTGAGCACATCAAGTGGTGTTTCTAGGAGGTAGGTTAGGTTCTGCGTGCAATAGTATATTGTAAATAGATGTGTTTTGAGGTGTTCCCTCAGTATTCTTGGATGTATCCCATCCAATCCCATTGCTTTGTCTATTTTTAGTTTAGCTAGTTCCTCATGAACACAGTCTTCTGAAAATCGTTCAAGTTGCCCCTCATTTCTGTTCCTGTTTGTGGGTGTTTTCTGAGGTCCTGCTCCCGGTCTTTCATCTGTGAACACAGAACAGAAATATTGTTAAGCAATTCCACTTTATTCTCATCAGCTTCTACAAATTCCTTCCCTTCACCCTTGAGTCTGACAATACCACTTTTGCCCTCCCTCCTCTCACTAACAGATTTGAAAAATGTCTTATCTCCCCATTTTATTCCATTGGCTATTTCTTCTTCTATTTGTACCATTGCTTTCCTGACTACTTTGATAGCTTCTCTAAGTGTTTCCAAATATAGATTTCTGTCTTCCTCTCTCTCTGATCTCTTGTATTTCATGAAGGCCCCCCTCTTTTTCTTCACCTTTTCAGCTACTTCTTTTGAGAAGCATAGCGGCCTCCTTTTCCTTTTACCTTTTTTAACCATTCTAACAAAAAGGTTGGTTGCCCTTAAAATATCCCCTTTCAGTTTTGGCCACTGTTTTGTTACATCCCTTAGCTGTTCCCATCCCGCTAACAACTCCTTGAGGTATTAGCCCATCTTGGCAAAGTTAGTTTCCCTAAAGCCAAGACCCTCACTTTTGAGTGGATTTTAACAGCCCTAGTCCTAATACTGAACCACACCATCTGGTGATTACTGTATGCAAGGTGATCTCCCACTATAATATCAGAAACACTTTCACCATTGCTAAGCACCAAGTCCAGTATGACCCCTTCACACGTGGGTTCTGTTATCAGTTGCCTGAATAGTTCTCCCTGTAGAGAATCCAGGATCTCCTTAATTCTAAATAATGCTGCAGCAGGGATGTGCCAATCAATATCTGGCATATTGAAATCCTCTATCAGTAGCACTTCCCCTTTCCTGGCAATGCTGCGTATGTCTTCTATTTAATCTCCTTCCACTTCTTCTCCCTATAAGGTAGGTCTATATTACGCCAATGCAAATGGGTTTCTCTTTCCCTCTTTCTAGTTTAACCCACAGTGCCTCCTCTCTCCCTTTTAAGCCCTGTATTTCCATAGCTTTAATATTATTTTTTACATATAGTGCCACTCCTCCTCCCTTTCTTCCTACGCTGTCCTTTCTGAATAAAGTATAGCCTGGTATAGTTACATCCCAGTCATGGCTGTCCATGAACTAATGTCTGTTACCGCCACTAAATCCAAGTCAGCCTCTCCCAGTAAAGTTTCATCATCACATTGCATCTTATTTCACATGCTATGGTCATTTATACACACTGTTTTCCAGATGTTGCTCCTTTTACCTATTTCAATAAAGGTATTTAATGTTTCACTTACCTGGGGGCTGTCTTCACTCATCCCCAATGAATCTAGTTTAAAACCCTCTTCAGTAGGTTAGCCAGTTTGCTACTGAAGACATGTCGACCCTTCTTGGACAGATGGAAGCCATCTCTGCTCTGCAACCCTTGAGACAGCATCTCATGGTCCAGGAGATGGACAGAGATTTGATCAATGATATTGTAAAGGTAGTAAAGGGTGGGGTGGTGATACAGGGGAACTTTAATCTGTCAGATATGGATTACAATATCCCTTCTGCAAATATGGAAAGAAGTAGAAAAATCATGGATGCCCTACAAGAGCCTTTGCTTAGGCCACTGGTGAAGGAACCCACTAGGGAGGGGTCAACTTTGGATCTGGTGCTCAGTAACAGGGACTGTATGTCTAATGTCCAGTTGAGTGCCCACATGAGCAGCACTGATCATCAGGTGATGTGGTTTGAGGTAAAAGCCAAGGCAGAGTCCAATTGCAGCAAATTCAAAGTCCTAGATTTAAAAAAATGCTGAACTCAGTAAAAGTTGAAAGTACCTGAAAGAGGAGCTGGCAGGGCATTGCAAGTCATGAATCTGCCCTTTTTCATTGCATTTCTATCATTCCAATTGCAATATTGAATACCCCTACATATATGCACTGGGATCCAACAATGCCACACATTCAAATACCTGCTTATATATTTATAGGGAAAAATAGTATAGCATATATTATATTATGTTTCATTTTATATACCACTTTTAATTCAATGAATATCAAAGCAGTTTATAATCTAAAAATACAAAGAAATAGTTTAAGAAAAAAGTATACAGTAGCTGTCCTGAACTCACCCCATAGACACCACAGACCCAGTATATAACTACTTGGAATAGAAGTGCACATTTGCTTTTAGATTTGCAGAGACCTGGTCTTCTACCTAAGTCTCATACTTAATTTTGCAGCAAAGGTATAAATTGTAAGGTTACAGGGACCTTTGCATAGTAGGCTGATACATAGAAGTAAGATTTTGGTATGAATATTTCAGTTTGCATTGTCTGTTACAAGCCTGCTTCATACGGTGGGGCTAATTGAATCAACCCTACTCCCTGACCAAGTACCTGATCAACTCTGGTCATCACAGCTCCAAGAAGACTTCATACAGCTAAGCTTTCAGACTTTACAATTGCCTGTTTTTTTTAAAATATAATTTTTAACTGTTAGATATAAGTTTATAGGAATATTCTGGCTGCCTATATTCCTTGCATAGCCTTTAAAGCAGATATCTGAGTGTGCCCTCAGTTCATATAAGATCTACTGGCCAGGGACACTTAAGTTTCCGCCCACCCTACCCCTCACCCCACCCACCCAGGGTTGCATTGCCTATATAGTCATCATATACATTGACATCTGTCTTTTAATTAAGTTTTACACTGACCTTTTCACCTTTTCTCCTTTTCTCCTTCTCCTAGGACTGCTTAATCATCATGTCATGTATTCAATGCAATAACTGTGGTGCTTTTATTCTGAGAAGAATCATTTGGAACCTAAGAGCTTGCCCTATATGCCTTAAGTTAGCTGCTATACATAAAGAATTGACTCTACTAAGGGAAGAATTAGCTGCAATTAAACACACCTCTTCTAGGGTACAAACTGAACAAAATCCACGACCGCTCCCACAAAGAATCAAACAGCCCAGGAACAAATGGATCACAGTGGGCGCTGGTAGGTTGTGACCTGTAACGGAAAGCCATCCTATACATCAAGAGATATCCCTGCATAATGCCTTCTCTGCCTTGGATAATGAGGATGCCCAATCCATGGAAAATGAAGTGCCCTTAAATGAGAGAGTCAATGCCCAATCTACTGATAATGCAGCAAATATGAAGAAAAAAAATCACTAAAATTACATAACAGAAAGCTGCTACTACTTGGAGATTCTGTCATCAGAGGCAGCAACTGGGGAACACAGTTTAAAGGAGAGAAGATAGTCAAATGCCTCCCAGGCTCTTCATCCAGCAGGAATACAAATAAAATTGTCGGTATAGTTAGTGCAGAAAGTGAGCACTCCAAACTTGATGTTGTCATCCACTTGGGTACAGACGACCTGGCTAGAAACAGTGGCTCTGCAGTTCAAAGGAACTTCCAGACTCTGGGAGAGAAACTCAAGCCCATTGTTAACACTATAGCATTCTCAGAGGTTCTACCTGTTCTTGGTAAGGGGGCAGAAAGGATGCATAGCATAAACAACTTTAATACATTGCTCTGAACCTGGTGCAAACAAGAAGGATTTAGATATATAGGTGACTGGGGAAACAGATGGATTAACAAGAGACAGGGCCGAGCGGCTGTGGCGGAAGGACCCCTCCCCTACCAAACTTGCTCTTTTTAAATCAACTCACTCTCACTACCGCTCTCAAGTTCACTCAGCTAAACGCTCCTATTTTTCCAACGCCATCTCCAATGCCCCTAACCAAACCCGACATCTCTACTCTACTCTTAGGACTCTTACCTCTCTTCATTCTTCAACCTTTGCTCCTCCGGATCTTCCCTCTCCTACTCCTCCCCTTCTTGCGTCATTCTTCAGCGGTAAGATTGCCTCTCTACGAGCATCCTTACCCTCCTGCCCTGCACCCATTCACTCCCCTCCCCCCACTGCTTCCCCTCCCCCTGTCTCTCAACACTCCCACACTTGGGCTTCTTTCTCCCCGATCACTGCCCCTGAGCTTCATCAGCTCATCTCCTCTTCCAGAAAAACCTCATGTACCCTTGACCCCATCCCCTCCTCCTGGCTACTTGCTCCTCATCTAGCACTTCTCCCCCCTATCCTTACCATGTTCAATTCGAGTCTCTCCACAGGTACCTTTCCCCGCCCCTGGAAACACGCACTGATACGTCCTATTCTTAAAAACCCCTCGCTTGATCCTCTGGTTCCTGCCCACTATCGCCCTGTTTCTAATCTCCCCTTTCTCTCTAAACTTCTAGAAAAAATAGTCTTTGCTCAGTTTTCACACCACCTCGATTCCACTAACTACCTCCATCCTCGTCAGTCCGGATTCCGCCAGGGCCATAGCATTGAGACAGTTCTGCTTGCTTTCACTAACGCACTGCATGTAGCTCGTGATCGTGGTGACATCTCGGTGGCAGTTGCACTTGATCTCTCAGCAGCATTTGACTTGGTAGACCACTCCCTTCTTCTCTGTCGCCTACGGGATGCGGGGCTCTGTAGTGTTGTCTATCATTGGTTCCACTCTTTCCTCTCCTCCCGATCCTGCACAGTTCTCTCCTCTTCTCCCTCTATCCCTCCTTCAGACCCATTTCCTCTTCCTTGTGGGGTTCCTCAGGGTTCGGTGCTGGCCCCTCTCCTCTTCAATCTTTTCCTGGCCCCTCTCGCCCTCCTAATTCAGCAATCTGGCATCTCCGTGTTCAACTATGCAGACGACATTGTTCTATTACACCATACCTCCTCCTCCTGTCCTGACCTTTCTGTGTTAAATTCCTGTCTCTCTTCCGTGGCCAACTGGCTAACTCAAAACTGCCTCCACCTCAACCTCACTAAGACCGTCGCAATCTGGTTCTCATATGGTTCTCCACCTCCTTCACTTGCCCCTTCCTTTTCTGGCACTTCCATCCCCTTAGTCACCACCTTTTGTTATCTTGGGGTTCACTTTGACCCTGAGCTTTCATTCCAGGATCATATCTCGCACGTCTCCAAAACGTCCTTTTTCTTTCTTAGGCAAATTCGAGCCATTCGTTCATTCCTCACCTCTACAGCTCTCACCACCCTATTGCTATCTCTAGTCATGTCACGCGTGGATTTCTCAAATTCTGTATTTCTTGGTCTCCCTAAGTCTCAACTATCTCGGCTCCAAAGGATTCAAAACACTGCAGCCCGTCTTGTTACCCACGCCACCCTCCGCGACCATGTAACTCCATTGCTTTTCCAACTCCACTGGTTACCTATCTCTGTTCACTCCCAATACAAACTGCTTACTCTGGTCCACAAAGTTCTCTACACTAGCACCCCTCAATACTTAGCAGACCTCATCAACTTTCATTCTCCCAGGCACACTCCTCGCTCCTTCCACCTCAACCGCCTCACCCTTCCTTCCCCTTCATCTGCTCACCTGCAATCCACCCGCTCCTCTGCCTTTTTCTTCACCGGCCCTGCTCTTTGGAATGCTCTCCCCTCCTCCTTACGTTTAGAGACCCATCACACCACCTTCAAGAAAAATCTGAAGACCCATCTGTTCTCCCTGGCGTTTGACCTTCCCTCCCCTTTCGTGTGATTTTCTTGCTTTCCCTACCCTTCATTTCTACCCTGGAATATGTGTCCTTCTGTCTCGTCTTATCTCCTCTCCCTTCTTCTTTCCTGTCAAAGAATTGTAACTTCCTTTCTTACTTCCGCTGGCCCCCGGCCTTGACTTTCTTTTGTTTTTTGAAAATTGTACACCGCCTTGATTCCTGTAGAAAGGCGGTTTTATCAAATTTAATAAACATAAACATACTGTGCTGATGGACTACATCTCTCCATCACAGGGAAAAGGATCCTAAGTGAAAAATTCAGGCAGTATGTGGACAGGCATTTATACTAAGAAAAGGGGGTGACAGACAGAGAAGGACAAGGTCAGGACGTCACTCCCAGCAAAAGCATAATAACATTGGAAACAGTCACACTATTAACCCATACATCAATAGCAAGTGGGAAGAGGTGTGTAGAACAAAATCCATGCAAAATACAGGCAAGCCAGTCAACAAAAGTTGGAATGCAATGAGCATAAATGCTTGAAGCCTAGCCAACAAAGTTCCTGACCTGGAAGCCCTAATGGTGGAAATGGACTTGGACATTGAGGGCATTACACAGCCAGGCGACCAGCATGACGGCCTCGGGTCGCTACCCCTCTCCCTCCCCTCCTCCCTCCCCCCCCCGCCTGAATAACCATACTATATCCGTAATTGCACCAAAAGAAGCATCTTTATTTTGTTATCCACATTTGGAAAATACAGTTTCAAAACTGTTGGCCACAGCATAACTCAAAACATCAAACATGATAACACAATTCCAACATACATAACATAATAATAACCAACAACCAATTATACATTGTCATTCCTTCTCAAGAGGCACAGCCCATTCTAATCAGGTCCTTGACACCCGGCAGGGATATTTTGGAAAATTGCTGTCCAAGCCTTTTCCCCACTGCCCTCAGTCCCGATTAGCATAACCTCGTTAAGGGGAGCTTGCCGTTGAAAACAGGCCCTTTGTGTAATGCTCTGTTCCTCTTTGCAGCAGTGTCCCGATCTACCTCTGCCCAAGTCCCGTCAAAGGCGTGAGCATGGCTACGTTGATAATCTCTATGAATGTCTCTCCTGCCGCGAAGACATCGGGAGGCGCTCTAGACACTGTTCCTGCTACAACTCTGTGTACTATTGGGGGACACGTCTGTTCCTCTATGCCCCGCTCCCCCTTTTCCATGTCTGGGCTGTGCGCTCTCTCGTAAGGGTGGTCCCTATCTCTCCTGCCAATCCCTCACAGCAGCGACTCCTGTGGCCAATACGTGTTTTTGCCATAGCCTTTCGAGCGTGTCTTGTATTGCACAGAGGTATACATCCATCCCAATTTCAGACAGACGTATCCCGTCGTTACGATACAATCCGGAACAGTTCTCCTCTATGAGGTCGTGAACGATGCCATGTCCTCCAATTGATTCCATGAAGCGGGCCATTCACTTATTCACTTTCCGCCTCATTCTTTCTACTGCCTGGTGCGACCATTCGCCCTTCCAAACTCATCGCGGTATGATGTGTGACCAGACCAGTAATGTTCCTGGAAAGGTACTCACCAGTGCCAGCATGTCCTTCTGCATTTTCTTTGTGAGCTCGACACTGCGCGTACCCGTCAGGTCATTACCTCCGAGGTGAACCACTATTGCCCATGGCTTTCCTCCCGCTCTCCTCAACTGCAGGAGTAATAATATCAGCTGGTCCCACACCATACCCCGACGGCCCATCCACTTCACCACCACTTTACCCTTGGGCAGGCCCAAGTTAAGTCCCTGCGGTCTGGTCCTTGTCCTCTTTTCTGCCCAGTGAACGAACGAATGGCCGCATATCCATGCCTCGCGAGGGGAACTGTCACCTATGAAACGTTATTGTCGAAAGAGAGAAAACAGCTTGTTAAAGAGCACCTTGGATGAAGGACTACAATGCCAATAATATATTGTTCCTGTGCAGCATATTTCGCGAACATAAACCATTGTCTTGCACAAATAACTTGTATCAAACTTCATTCCCATGTACTGCACTTTTCTTTTTTTCTTTTTATTTATTTATTTATTTATTTTTTTAAAACTATACATTATTATCCATTAACATGTTCCTATCCCAACTACGGGCTTACACACGGCGTCAAACCGATACGGAAGGAATGAGTGCCGTAAAAGCACGCCTCCAAACCTGCTGCTTCTAAAGTTAGCTTGAGCACTCTGGCGAACTGGAAACATGAGAGGGGGGCCCTGTTCGCATGCACTAACCATTGCTCGGCACCTGCCGGCTGAATTTGCCCGTATTCATTGAAAGTTTTCACCTGGCAGGATAGATCCCCCGGTAGCGGAGCTAACAACACCTGTGCACCTTTTGCCTCGGTGTCGGTTTTGGACCTACGCACATGCAGTACTGTGATAGGCGATGGCCTAGTATGTAGCAGAGCTAGGCCTGAAGCTAGGCCTAAAGCCCCTTTTCTCTCTGCTTTAAAATGTTATTGCTGATTTTGGAAAATTACAGAATGCTGTTAGCTGTTAGAAAGACATACTGTTCTATTCTGGTTTGATAACATGTTCTGCTCTCCTGGAGATAAGAGAATTAAAACTTTCTTGTTTATTGTTTAGGTAAGCCAGATGTCTGTTTCAGTAGAATGCCGCGCCACTGTATCTTTGCTAGATGTGCACTGACCTCGTAATTAGGATGAAAATATAGCAGAGAAGCTGAACAATGTAAGAATATTTTGTCTAGCATTATGAAGATTGTTTAGTGTTTCGAGCCAGGGCTAGAGACACATCTTAGCCTTGCTTTGTTTTGCTTTTGTTAAGAATGCTTCTGATATGCCTTCCACTATCTTTGTGGCTAACTGACCTTGCAGAAGTAGCAAAATATACTGTAGTAGAAGTATTATGTTTAGTGTTATGTCTAGTTGCTGATCCGTGGCTAGTAAGACCCAAGCAGGGGGAGCGAGTCCTGGGCCCGGTCAGAGATGTCTATTGGATGAGAGTAAGTGGGCCACTGTGGCCAATGAGGAGTTTTGCCTGTAGTAGACTGGAGAAGAAAAGTATATAAACTGTCATTTTTCTGAGCTCTGTGCTCAGACCATTTTGAATGCTACTGCAATCTGAGCCTGTGCACATTAAACCGGCTTGAATCTTTGCCTGACTCCGGGTATTATTTATTGCATTCTTATCAGCTACTACAGTACGAGTGTCCCGTTCTGCAGACTCACATCCTTCTCTCTAATACCTCCCTCGGCGTGTTTGCGACTCGCCGTGGCAACCAGTTCACCAATTCGGAAAGCTCCAAAAAACGCCCAAGAAAATGCGCATCTGAACAGCCGGGTCTCAAAATTGTTGAAGCAGATCTGGTCCGCAACGGCTATCAGTTTTTGCAATATCTGATGTGTTATGGGGCGTCGCCAGTCTTTTCTGCAGCGCTGCTCCGATGTCCACCCTTTCATCACCCTAGTTATCACAAAGTCCGCTCTTGGACTGCTCATAACCATTGCTTTCGCAAAGAAAGTAATTGCTGCCAATTGCGTCCGTACCGCTGATTTTTTAACTCCTCTACTCTTAGACTGCAGGATCCATTGCAGAAGGTATTCTGTCTTGGGACAAACATCCTTGATCCCGATTCCTCCGCAGAACGCTTGAAACTGTTCCCAAGCCGCCAGGTATTTCCGCCTTGTCCATAGTCAGATAGTGAGCTCAGCACAAGCTCCCAAACTTCGGTGGACCAAAGTCCCATGCTTGTTCTGGGATAGCCGTCTTGAGTGCGTCGGCCTCTGGCGCGAGAGATTTGAAGAGCGGGATCTTGGAACGAGAAAGAGCGTCAGCAATGTTATTAAGCTGACCGAGGATGTGCTCCGCCCTGATAGTTATATTATGTTTTAGGCACAACATCACTATATGCCTCAGCAATGCAACAACTCCCGGTGTATGTGCCCGCATCCCATTTACTGCGTAGACCACCGCTATATTGTCAGTGTGGAATTGGATTGCTTTGTTGCACAATCGCGGGGCCCACATGTATAAGGCTACCGTGATGGGGAAGAGCTCAGGGAAAGTAATATCCTTTGTGATACCCCCGGAGTGCCATTCTCAGGGCCATTCCTCGGCACACCATGCACCTTTGAAATAGATTCCGAAACCGTTCCCCCCCGCGGCATCTGTGAACAGGTCAAGGTACTCATTTGACACTGGCTGTTCTTGCCAGAACGCCAGACCATTAAAAGATTGCAGGAAAAGCTCCCACATGCGTAGGTCTTCCCTTATGCCCTTTGTGATCCTAATCTTGTGATGTTTTCTCTTGACCCCTTTTGTCGCCAGTGCCATACGCCGGCAGAAAACTCGCTCCATCGGCATGATCCTGCATGCAAAACACAGCAGACCCAGCAATGATTGAAACTGTTCCAACGTTGCCTTTTTCTGCACTTGAATGGCCTGAATAGAGGTTCTCAGTTTCCTTATTTTGTCATCTGGCAGGCGGGACCTTTGCGTTGTCACATCCAGCTCTATGGTGAAAGCATCCCTGGAAAGGGAAGAACCAGAGTTCAAGTACCCAAAAGTTGCAGAATCAGTGACCAGAAGGAAACGAAGGGTAGTGGTGGTTGGAGACTCTCTTCTGAAGGGTACTGAGGCGTCCATCTGCCGACCAGACTTGATGTCCAGAGAGGTATGCTGTCTGCCTGGTGCCAAAATCCAAGATGTTATGGAGAGTTTGCCGAGACTCATCAAGCCCACTGACTATTACCCAATGTTGCTAATCCATGTTGGAACAAATGATACTGCCAGGTATACCTCGGAATGTATCAAAAGTGACTTCATGGCTCTGGGACAGAGGGTGAAGCAGTTAGGTGCACAGGTGGTGTTCTCTTCAATCCTCCCTGTTGAGGGTAAAGGCCAAGGCAGAGAGGCTTGCATCCTGGAGATGAATGCATGGCTGCGTGGATGGTGTCATTGAGAGCATTTTGGTTTCCTAGACCATGGGATGCTGTTCCAAGGGTTGCAAAGCAGAGATGGCATCCATCTGTCCAAGAAAGGTCAACGCATCTTCAGTAGTAGACTGGCTAATCTACTGAAGAGGGCTTTAAACTAGATACGTTGGGGATGGGTGAAGAAAGCCCCCAGGTAAGTGAAATCTCCCAGGTAGGTGATACATTAAATACCTTTATGGAAATGGGTAACAGGGGTAACATATGGAAAGCAGTGTGTATAAATGCCCGTAGCATGGGAAATAAGATCCCTGATGTTGAAGCTTTGGTGGGAGTGGCTGACTTGGATTTAGTGGCAGTTACAGAAACATGGTTCACAGAAAACCATGATTGGGATGTAACTATACCTGGCTATACTTTATTCAGAAAGGACAGGGTAGGAAGAAGGGGAGGAGGAGTGGCACTATATGTAAAAACTACTATTAAAGCTTTGGAATTACAGAGCTTAAAAGGGAGAGAGGAGGCATTGTGGGTTAAACTAGAAAGAGGGAAAGAGAAATCTATTTGCATTGGTGTGATATAGAGACCTCCCTCACAAGAGGAAGAGGTGGACAGAGAGTTAATTGAAGACATACGCAGCATTGCTAGGAAAGGGGAAGTGCTACTGATAGGAGATTTCAATATGCCAGATGTTGATTGGCACATTCCTGCTGCAGTATCATCTAGAAGTAAGGTGATCCTGAATTCTCTACAGGGAAAACTATTCAGGCAATTGGTAACAGACCCCACACGTGAAGGGGCCATACTGGGCTTGGTGCTTACCAATGGTGAAAGTGTTTCTGATGTTGTAGTGGGAGATCATTTTGCATCCAGTGATCACCAGATGGTGTGGTTCAGTATTAGGACTAGGGCTGTTAGAATCCATTCCAAGGTGAGGATCTTAGACTTTAGGAAGACTAACTTTGCGAAGATGGGCCAATACCTCAGGGAGTCGTTAGTGGGATGGGAACAGCTGGGGGATGTAGAAAAACAGTGGGCAAAACTGAAATGGGATATTTTAAGGGCAACCAACCTTTTTGTTAAAATGGTAAATAAAGGCAAAAGGAAAAGGAGACCGCTATGGTTTTCGAAGGAAGTAGCTGAAAAAGTGAAGAAAAAGAGGGAGGCCTTCATGAAATACAAGAGATCACAGAGAGAGGAAGACAGGCATCTGTATTTGGAAAAACTTAGAGAAGCTAGCAAAGTAGTCAAGAAGGCAAAGATTCAAAAGAAGGAGGAAATAGCCAATGCAATAAAATGGGGGGATAAGACATTTTTCAGATATATTAGTGAGAAGAGGTAGGGCAAAAGTGGTATTGTCAGACTCAAGGGTGCAGGGGGGGAATATGTAGAAGCTGATAAGGATAAAGTGGAATTGCTTAACAAATATTTTTGTTCTGTGTTCACAGATGAAGAACCAGGAGCAGGACCTCAGAAAACACCCACAAATAGGAACAGAAGCGAGGGACATATTGAACAATTTTCAGAAGACTGTGTTCGTGAGAAACTAGCTCAACTTAAAGTAGACAAAGCGATGGGACCGGATGGGATACACCCTAGAATACTGAGGGAACTTGACACTGGCTAGCAACTGGCTAGCAACTCCACTGACTGACCTTTTCAATGCCTCGTTGGAGTTGGGAGTGGTGCCAAAGGACTGGAGAGAGGCTCATGTGGTGCCTTTACACAAAAGCGGAAGTAAGGATGTGGTTGAAAACTACAGGCTGGTTAGTTTAACTTCGGTGGTGAGTAAATTATTGGAAACGCTGCTGAAAGAGAAAATAGTGAGGTTTCTGGAGTCCAGCGGATTACAGGATCCGAGGCAGCATGGATTCACAGAGGCAGGTCTTGTCAGACAAATCTGATTGATTTCTTTGACTGGGTGACCAGGGAGTTGGACTGAGGGAGAGCTCTAGATGTGGTGTATTTAGATTTCAGTAAAGCCTTTGACACTGTTCCTCACAGGCGACTTATAAACAAACTGAGCACCCTAGGGATGGAACCTAAAGTTACTGCTTGGGTTAGAAATTGGTTGGGTGGGAGGCGACAAAGAGTACAAGTAAATGGAGCTCACTCTGAGGAGAAGGATGTTACCAGTGGTGTGCCCCAGGGATCTGTCCTTGGTCCGATTCTTTTTAACATCTTTGTTAGTGATATAGCGGAAGGGCTGTTGGGTAAGGTTTGCCTCTTTGCGGATGATACCAAAATCTGCAATAGAGTAGACACCCAGGAAGGTGTAGATAACATGAGGAGGGATCTAGCTAAGCTTGAAGAATGGTCTAGAATTTGGCAGCTGGGATTTAATGTTAAAAAATGTAAGGTCATGCATTTGGGCTGCAGCAATCCAAGGGAGCAATACAGTATAGGAGGTGAAGTACTTTTATCCACTAAAGAAGAGCGGGACCTAGGCGTGTTTGTGCCTGATGATCTTAAAGTAGCTAAACAGGTAGAAAAGGCGACAGCAAAAGCTAGAAGGATGCTTGGGTGCATATGGAGAGGAATGGCTAGCAGAAAAAAGGAGGTGATAATGCCTCTGTATAAGTCTTTGGTGCGACCTCATTTGGAGTATAGTGTGCAATTCTGGAGACCGCACCTTCAAAAGGATGTGAACAGGATGGAGTCGGTGCAGAGGGTGGCTACTAAAATGATTAGTGGTCTTCATTATAAAGCATATGAGGACAGACTTAAGGATCTTAATATGTACACCTTAGAAGAAAGGCGGGATAGAGGTGATATGATTGAGATGTTTAAATACCTCCGTGGCATAAATGTTCAGGGAAAGAGCCTCTTTCAATTGAAAGCAAGTTCTGCTATGAGAGGACATGGGATGAGGGTGAAGGGAGATAGATTCAGGAGTGATATATGGAAATATTTCTTTACGGAAAGAGTAGTGGATCCATGGAATAGTCTCCCAGTGGAGGTGGTAGAGATGTGGACAGTAACTGAATTCAAAAAAGCATGGGACCAACACAGAGGATCTCTAAAGGTAAAAAGTGGACTGTTGTAGTTGTTGATATGAAAGGACAGACTAGATAGGCCATGTGGTCTTTTTCTGTCATCATGTTTCTATGTTTCTATGCCCAAAAATGTAATCGTCCCCACGGGTCCGCAAGTCTTTTCATTTGGCAAGGGGATCCCGAAGCACCTGGCAACTTGCTCGAACGCATTGAGGATCCTTTGGCAGTCTGCACCATCCCTTCCCATGAACGGGAAATCATCCAGGTAATGGACAACAGTGTAATGACCTGCTATGTCCTCCACAACCCAATGTATAAATGCGCTGAACTGCTCGAAATACGCGCATGATATTGAGCAGCCCATGGGCAGGTATTTGTCATAATAATATTCCCCATTGAAGGTGAAACCCAGCAATGAAAAGGACTCCGGGTGGACCGGAAGCAGTCGAAAAGCTGATTCGATATCAGCCTTCGCCAGCGGTGCCTGTCGTCCCAGCTTCCGTATGATGTCTACGGCATGATCGATTGTCGAATATCTCACGGAACATAGCGACGGATCAATGTGGTCGTTGACTGAACTCCCTTCTGGGTACGATAGGTTGTGGATCAGACAAAATTTTCCTGCCTCCTTTTTGGGGACGACTCCCAAAGGGGACAGCACCAGGTTCGGGATGGGAAGGTTCCTGAATGGGCCTGCCACCCTCCCCAATTCAATTTCTTTCAATATTTTCTGTTGCACCACTGTGCTGAATTTCTTAACTGATGGGGAGTTGCGGGTTACTTGCCCCAGCTGTGGGACTGAGGCTGGAATCCGGAAACCATACGCAAAGCCGTTCTCAATATTGAGAGCTTTGTCCTGTAGCGGGTAGGCTCGCAGCCACACACGCATGTGGTCAAGCCTGATGGTGGTTGGGGCCAAGACCATCGATTCCACATTGCTGTGTAGGCCGAAATGGCTTGGTGTCCCTGCTGGCTCGGCACACGGTGACAGGGTGATTGCCCCCGCAGCTGGAACATAAATGCCGAAATTTGCACGGCTGCCATGTGCAACTCCCCGCGTTGTACTGCCGGCACACTCGCTGACCGGCCAGCTGGGAGATTTGCCACCATTGTGGCGCCTGAAAGGACTGCGAGGTCCCATCCTGACTAAATGGTCTGTTAGGGGCCATCTCTTCCAACCACAAATCCATGATCCTGTGTTGCCAGGTCATGGTTGGGTCCTCAGTCATGCTTTGTCTGAACATAACATCGTAGTTCAGCCAAGCCCACCCACCTAATCGCTTATGCGACTGGGTTATGGTGTCCAGATATTTGATTA
This sequence comes from Ichthyophis bannanicus, assembly GCA_033557465.1. Lineage (NCBI taxonomy): Eukaryota > Metazoa > Chordata > Amphibia > Gymnophiona > Ichthyophiidae > Ichthyophis > Ichthyophis bannanicus. The sequence continues at coordinate 374,964,360 of CM066032.1, read as the reverse complement.
AATACTGGCTCAATTCCGGCTCTCGCTCCAGGACCACACTCATAAAGATATGGAAAGTCGATACCCAATTGTTTATAGATTTTACAATCCTTGACTTCTTCTCCCATTTCCTATTCTTATCCTTGTTCTCCTTTGCTTCCACTTCCTGGTCCCTGATCAGCAAGGAAAATATATCGATATATTCCCTCTGCCAAATCCACTTTTTTAACTTCCTAGGCACAGCGCTGGCTAGAGAGCTCACGCTGCAACGCGGGTCTCCGCTAACCGCCGCTGGGCTTGTTAGTGTTGCCGAGACCGTCGTCACCGTCCCAATTGCACTGGATTCACCAGCTTCGTCTCTCAGTGTGGGTACCTCTCTGCACTCTGTCCAGACCCTTGCTAACTGTTTATCCTTACGTGAGTTATTCTTTTTTCTTTTGAAAGTTTTCAATATGCTTTGCATTGCAGTCGCTAATGAAATGTCGCCCTCCGTATCGGAGGAAGATTCCTCTGATGACGAAGATGACAACACCAGTGTCCCCTTTTTACCCACTAACTTACCGCTCGCTGAGCTGGTGCTGGCTGTGCTGTTGCTCACTGTTTGCGTTCCTTCTAACCTAGTATTAGACGCCTCCAGCCGTTGTCTGAAAGTGCTCAGGCCGTGTTGACTCACCTGCTTGTGGATAAGTTGGAACAGCTCGTCTAACTCCTGACTGGATGCTGCTGGTGGGGGCGGTTGCGCTTGTTGTTGTGCTGGGATCCGCCTACTCCGCTGTGTAGTCTTGCCAGCCTCGCTGCTGCGCGAAGCGTGCCCGTTCTTTGCTTTCCCCTTTGTTGATGCTGTCGGTGCCCGTTTCGCAGCACCGCATGTCGCTCTGCCCTCTGTCCTCTGCATGTTCTCTGTTCTCTCTGATTTTGACTATCTCCTGCGTTCCTTTTCTCCGCTCTGTGCTATCTTTCGCGGCATACTATCCTGTGTGCACAAATGCTATGAAGAGGGAAAACAGGGGGGGGGGGGGGACAGAATGTAGGTATTAGCACTTTGCCTGGGGTTGCCATCATTGTCTCGGAACCTCTAAGTCATGACCTTGTCTCCGTGGTGCCCTTTCAGTCTTAACCTCGGACCTGTGGTGCCCCTTATTTGCTCTTTTCCCTCTTCTCCTTTGTGTTTTTTTTTTAAAATTTTTATTAACCCCTGTCCCTTTGCGTTTTGTGTTTTTTTTTTTTTTAATAATTAATTATTTTTTTTGTTTACACTATCCCACTTGCTCCCCCAAGATGGCACCCACATACCAGCTAACACACTCCATATATGCTCAATCCCTGCCTATCCCCGTTACGGCCACCAGATGGCCACCCTGGCACGTGTACCTCAGTCTTACATGAAACAGCACGTATACCCGGTGCGAATGTGGCAGAAAGCATGAAAAAAAAAATTATAAGCAATGAACAATGATCTTTAAATAGGACATTCTGGTACTATTGAGCAGACTTCACATCCTGGCCTTGTAGAACAGCCTTATGTAGAACAAACTGATGAAATACTTACAATATGAGTTTCATAGAATTTGACTAAGGCCCCCCCCCACCTAACCCTAATCTTCGTTTGCCATCACACTAAATCTTGGCTTCCACATTTTTTTTTTTTTGAATATAGCCCGCACTGGCCATGAGGACTCATCCCTCAACCTGCTACTCCAAGGGGTTAATTACTTACTGGCCCATTTAGCCTCCATAATCCCCTGCCACCTCCGATCATCATATCTTACGTCTTCATATCGGGCCTCTTGCACCGCCCCACGACACAGGCCGCATGCCCTCAAGCATGAGATCTCTCCTGGCCCTCCCCATGCTCCCGTGATCGGGTATCGCTAAAATGCAGAGCTCTCGCAAACCCCGCATGCTCAAGCAATCAGGCCTAGCCAGATCCCTCTGCCTCGCCATAAAGAAATCTCTCTCCAGCCCCCCCCTTTGCTCCCAGAGTCAGGCCTCCCGAGAATCTAACCATCTCGTGCTCCCCGTCCGCTCACCCCCATCACTTATGCTCTTCTTTGTTCTTCAGAGACCTGCAGCACCACCGCTGACACTGCTGCCCTTCCTCCGATGCACGTGCTGGGCCCGACGCTGCTGCTCTTCCTCGTCTGCCTGGGAGAAGGTAAAAAAAAAGTGACTGCCCACGCGTGCCAGCCGCCGTGAGGAGGGAAAGAGGGCGAGCTGCGGCGTGACCGGCACTTCTATAGCCAGTCACTGAGCCGCCCGCCCTCTGCCCCTCCCCCCGCCCACTGCCAAGGTTAACCCTTGACCTGCTGGCGCCGTGCCTGTGTCCGGCCGTGCTGATTCATGGCCGGATCTTAAACATGATTTAATGAGTCACCTGAATGCGATTTGGAAATAGCTGGTTATAATCTATTTAGAAGAGATAGAGAGGGTAGAAAAGGAGGAGTAGCCCTACATGTCAAAAGCAATATTAAAGATGTTGAAATGCAGGGGACATGGGGAAAAGAAGAAGTGCTGTGGATTGTGTTGGAAAGAGGAGATGGCACTGTCATCCATACTGGTGTAGTCTATAGGCCTCCAACTCAAACCGAAGAAATGGGCAGTGAATTGATTATTGATATTGCAAAGACGGCCATGAAAAGGGAAGTGATTATATTGGGTGACTTTTATCTACCTGATGTGGACTGGAGTATTCCTTCTGCAAATCTGGAAAGAAGTAAAAAAATTGTGGATGCCTTCCAAGATGCATTACTTAGACAAATGGTGATGGAACTGACCAGGGAAAGCTTGATGCTGGATTTAGTGCTCACCAACGGAGATAGCGTGTCAAATTTCCGGGTGGGTACCCATGTGAACAGCAGCAATCATCACATGGTGTGGTCTGAGATAAAAAGCCAAGCTCAAAGTCCTAGACTTCAAAAACACTGACTTCAGTAGAATGGACAAGTACCTGAAGGAGGAGTTGGCAGAGTGGGAGGGGCTAAACTAAAGGAGGCAATAGAAGGGGCAACAGACACATACGTAAGGAAAGTAAATAAAAATAAGAGGAAAAGGAAGCCTATTTGGTTCTCCAAAAAAGTGACTGCACAAAGAAAGGCAAAAACACAGCTTTCACAAAATTCAGAAGTTCACAAACAGAGGACCACAGAAAAGAATGCAGGATCAAACTAAAAGAGACAAAAAGAGAAATAAGGATAGCAAAATCAAAGGCAGAAGAAAAGATGGATAAAGATGTGAAGTGTGGCGACAAAACTTTTTTTTCTGGTATATCCAGGAGAGGAGGAAAATCAGAGACGGAATTGCAGGACTCAAAAGTGCTGGGAACAGATTTGTGGAAAGTGACATTGAAAAAGTGAAAATGCTAAACAAATACTTCTGCTCTGTTTTTACTAAAGAGAATCCTGGAGAAGGACCACCTGTGATTGACAAATACACAAATGGGAATGGAGTAGTTACCACACCATTCACAGAAGATGATGTGTTGGAACAGCTTGCAAAACTGAAAGTGAGCAAGGCCATGGAACCAGATGGGATACATCCCAGGATACTGAAAAGAGTTCAGGGAGGTTCTTGCAGGGCCTTTAAAGGATGTTTTTAATAGATCCTTGGAGACAGGAGAGGTTCCACAGGACTGGAGAAGGGCTAATGTGGTATCTCTTCACAAAAGTGGTAATAGGGAAGAAGTGACAAACTACAGGCCAGTAAGACTTACCTCAGTGGCGGGAAAAGTAATGCAGGTGCTCCTGAAAGAGCAAATAGTTGAATTTCTGGAAACCAACAGGTTGCATGGTCCGAGGCAACATGTTTTTACTGAAGGACAATCTTGCCAAACAAATCTAATTGAGTTCTTTGACTGGATGGCCAGAAAACTAGATCAAGGGCATGCGATAGATGTGATCCACATAGATTTCAGCAAAGCTTTTTATACTGTTCCTTATAGGAGGCTTATCAATAAACTCAACAGCTTGGGGATGGGTCCTAAGGTGGTGAACTGGATCAGAAAGTGGTTGACTGACAGATGACAGAAGGTGATGGTAAACGGAACTCACTCGGATGAAAGGTAGGTGATTAGCGGTGTGCCCCATGGTTTGGTCCTGGGACCAGTACTGTTCAATGTATTTGTGAGTGATATCGCTGAAGGACTGAATGGAGAAGTCTGTCTTTTTGCAGATGATACAAAAATTTGCAACAGAGTGGACTCCGCTGAGGGAGTGGGTAACATGAGGAAAGATCTACAAAAGTTGGAAGAATGGTCTAATGCTTGGCAGTTAAGATTTAATGTGAAGAAGTGCAGTGTCATGCATATGGGAAGCAAACATCCAAGGGAATTGTATGTGATAGGGGGCGAGAGGTTGGTGTGCATGGACCAGGAGAAGGACTTCGGAGTGATTGTTTCTGAGGATCTCAAGGTGGCAAAACAGAATGACAAAGAAGTGGCAAAGGACAGAAGGATGCTGGGTTGCATACAGAGAGGAATTACCAGCAGAAAGGAAGAGGTACTAATGCCACTTGTGACATGGTGGATTCCTCCAGCCCTTTAGAAAGAGCCAAAAAGGAGGAATCAGAAGCAGTGCTGGATGGTAAACAAAAGCACATGGCTAGTAGTTACCAGGGAAACCAGACACAGGGGAAAGAAACACGCCCTTGCTGCCAGTTAGCTCAGGAGTCACGAGCTGAATCAGAGCACCTGCTAGGAGGAGGAGTCAGGCACTGCCCTAGAGGGCAGACACATAAAGAGGCCTCAGTAGAAAGAAAAGGGTCTCGACTAGGAGCCACACAGGAAGCTCCAACACAAGCTCAGCTGGGAGGTTACCTACAAGGCCAACCAAGGGTTCCGGTGAGAGGCCAGCAAAGAGGGCAGCTAACAGACCAAGAGGAGGACCAGGGAGGAGTCCGAGTTCCAGGCCTAGGCAGAGCTACCGGTAGAGTTCCAGCCCAGAACCGTGGGAGAGAGACCGTGGCAAGCCTAGAGGAACACTCATTAAAATGGAGAGAAAGCCCAGAGCCAGAGCCAAGTTTAAAGGTAGAAGGAGAAACCATTTATAAAGTGTTTTTCAAGAGAAGAATACAGCAAAAGCAGGCCAGGCTGTTTGCAGTATTCTGGGAATTACAAGGATAAGAAAAAGCCAGGAAGGCAGTTGCAACCCACAGCTCACAAATCAGGTTTTGAATCAACAGCTGTTTCCAAAGCCCAGAGAAAGCCGTTTGCAGGCAGACGAAGAGGTAAGCCCAGAGACTGGGTTTCAAATAAGGCTGTTGATAATCAGTGTGATTTTACTTACCCAAAGGGTTGGGACTGTAGTTTTAATACCTGTAATGAGGATGATTGTTTACAGCAATACATGTGCCAAGAGTATGATATAAAGCCTAAGCCAGAGAGGAAGGGCGTGGCCCCTGAAACACCGTTGCAAACATTTCTGCCTGACTTCCATGAGGAATTAATGGAAACAGAGCCAGGGCTAGGCAACATATCTGAAGAATTGATGGACTGTACGATTACAATATCGAATGAGATATTTTCCCTGCGTTGAGTTTAAGCAGTGCAGAGAACTGCAGAAGTGTTAAGAGAGAAAATACAAAGCTGTGGGAAACAGAACTGTTTATTCTAATTGCTGGGAAGCAAATGGTTATTACTGCTGAAGTTAAGCTATTTCTGTTGGAGACTTTTTATTTTGTCCTTTGCCAGAAGTATATGGTTTGTGTTACCTTTGTTCCATGCTGAAATCCGCCCGGAGGGGAAATAAATCCTGTTTGCTTAAAACCACTTTGAGTTCACACTACTCTTCATTGGACACTGAAAGAAACTACATTTCCCAAAAGGCTTTGCCTCAGGAAAAGGTCAGACAGCTGTTCAAAGAAGGATAACAGGTCGCTTAAGCCCTACACGCTTCGGCTGGGGTACAAAAGGCGGTTACACACTGTAAAAGTCACTGGTGAGGCCTCGCTTGGAATACTGTGTTCAGTTTTGGAGACCGTATCTCGCAAAGGATATAAAAAGACTGGAAATGGTTCAGAGGAAGGCGACCAAAATGATTTGGAGCCTGCGTCAGAAGACATGAGAAGAGACTTGAAGACCTAAATATGTACACTCTGGAGGAGAGGAGGAACAGGAGAGATATGATACAGACCTTTAAATACTTAAAGAGTATTAATGAACAAACAAACCTCTTCCAAAGATGGGGAAGCTGTAAAACCTGAGGGCATAACATGAAGCTGCAAGGGGGTAAAATGAAAGGCAATGTCAAGAAATACTTTTTCACTGAAGGGGTGATGGGTGCTTGGAACGCCCTCTCAATGGAAGTGTTGGGGGCAAATACAGTGACAGAATTCAAAATGTCATGGACAGACACAGTGGATCTCTTGATAGCAACAGGATAAAATCTAAATTAACATAACAATCTCTTACATCTCAACAAATAGGGATGATCTACACGGAGCAGTGGGTACACCGCTAAGCAAATGCATGGGGAGGGCTGACCTGCATGGAGTGGCAGGTGCACCTACTCTTGCCACCTTGCTGGGTAGACTAGATGGAGTATACTGGTCTTTATCTGCTGTCATATACTATGTTACTCTGTTACTATATAATATGGTTCTGCAAAGAAGTGGCTGCAAAAATAAAGGCAAAAATGTCAGCGTTCACACTTTTCAGAAGATCGCAAAAAGATGAACACAGAAAAGAATATCAGATAAAGCTGAAAGAGGATAAGAGAAAAAACAGGATTGAAAAAAAACACACACGGAATTAAAAATGGTTATAGATGTGAAGAGACTGTTCTTCAGGTATATGGGATGAGGAGAAAGGACAGAGGTAGAATTGCAAGACTCAAAGATACTGAGGACCAATTTGTAGTAAGTGATAAGCAAAAAATGGAATTACTAAACAAATGCTTCTGTTCCATGTTCAGAAAAGAAAATCTTGGAGAAGGGCCATACGTGACTGACAAAGGCAACACGGGGAACGGAGTAGATGTAACACCATTCACAGAAGATGATGTTTATGAGCAGCTTACAAAACTGAATGTGGACACATCCATGGGACCAGATCAGATACATCCCAGGATACTGAAGGAATGCATAGAGGTTTTGTCAGGTCCTTTAAAAGATGTGTTTAATAGATTCCTGGAGACTGGGGAGGTACTGTGGGATTGGAAAGGGGCTGATGTGGTCCCTCTTCACAAATGTGGCAACAGAGAAGAGATGGCAAACTATAAGACTGGTAAGCCTTAATTCAGTGGTGGGAAAAGTAATGGAGACACTGTTGAAAGAAAAGAAAGTGGTTTTTTTGGAAGCCTATGGTTTGTGAGATCTGAGGCAATATGGCTTTACCAAGGGAAGATGGTGTGTGTGGTTAGAACACTGGCTTGGGAACTCAGAGATCAGGGTTTGATTCCCACTAGCACTCCTTGTGGACTTGGGCAAGTCACTTAACCCTTCATTGCCTCAGAAAAATCCAAGTTATCAATGCCCCTGTTTAATGTACATTACCAAGTATAAGTTACAATGTAAACTGCTTTGATTGAAATGATAAAGTGGTATAAAAAACCTGTTAAATAAGTAAATAAAATAAAACAAATCTGATTGATTACTTTGACTGAATGACCAGACAATAGATCAACGCATGTACCAGTAACAGAGCCTTCTCCTACACTCTGGAACCGGTTGCCAAGTGACCTACGTGAAATCTGTGATCTGAAAGACTTCAGAAAAAATCTTAAGACTCACCTCTTCCAATCGCACTACAACTTAACCTCATGAACTCCACTCTGCTGTGTGTAATTATGTATATAACGATCCTATGTAAAGTCCTAACAACCAGTCACTTGTAAATATGTATTTAAGTACACCGTGTGAACCCTTAATAACAATCAATTGTAAACTGTAACCCCATGTTTTTGCTGTGCTCTTCCTCCCATCCCTAATCACATTGTATGCATTCGTAATTCTGGCCAGTACAGCCAACATCACCAAGTGTAAGGCCGCTGCTGATCACTGGAAGCAGCGGGATACAAATGTACGCTAAATAAATAAATAAATAAATAAAATCAAGGGCAAAACCTTTGATCCTGTTCCTCACAGAAAGCTTGGGAATAAATTGAACAGCCTGGGTATGGATCCCAAGATTGTGAACTGGTTGAATGAGAGACTACAGAGAGTAGTGGTGAATGGAACTCACTCTGAAGAAAGGAGGGTGAGTAGTAGAGTACATCAGGCATCGGTCCTGGGACCACTACTGTTCAAAGTCTTTGTAGGTGATATTGCCAAAGAGTTAAAAGGAAAGGTTTGCCTTTTTGCAGATAACATGAAGATTTTCAATAGAGTGGACACTTTGGAGGGTATAGACACATGAGAAAAGATCTACAAATATTAGCAAATGGTCTAATGCCTAGCAATTGAGATTTAATGCAAAGAGGTGCACTTGGGATGCAGAAACCAAAAGGAGCTGTACATGATAGGGAGCGAGAGGCTAGTGTATATGGACCAAGAGAGGGACCTCAGAGTGATAGTGTCTGAGGATCTGAAGGTAGCAGTGTGACAAGGTGGTAGCCAAAGTCAGAAAGATGTTAGGCTGCATAGAGAGAATAACCAGCAGGAAGAATGAGGTATTAGTGCCCCTGTACAGGTCATTGATGAGGCCTCACTTGGCGTATTGTATTCAGTTTTGGACACAGTACCTTGCAAAGGATATTAGAAGACTTGAAAATGATAGAGACCTGTGCCAGAAGGCATATGAGAAAAGACTCGAAGACCTAAATATATATACCCTAGAGGAGAGGAGGAACAGGGGGGACAATGTGCAGAAAAGAAAAGCCCCCTGAAGAAACTCAACGCAGTGAAACGCAGACAAAGCGCTGAGGCATGGCATTGGGGAAATCACATAAAAGCTAAGCACTGTTTTACATTTTGAAAAAACATTTTGGATAGAAAGTTGACATTAGAAGTTAAGAGGCAGAAGGTCATTGATGCTAAACGATGCACAATTACTAGACACGATATAAGTCTGAAAGGTGGCATCCATAAAAGTCTGAGACCTTCTTGTCTATAGATAACTTAAATGTAATATCCAATAGAGAAAAGATTTTGAGAAAAGATTAGAGTACTATTGATTTGAATGAAGACTAAATCAGTACAATATCACGATCTTGGAGATAAAAATAGAGCGTGGTCCATTAAAAACTAAACACATAATTTCACTCTGAAAGCAGACCGCATAATTTAGATTGTTAGGGTTTTGACTATGCCAATGTCTTAACCATCCATTCTCTGTGCAAGGAGGCCTATGCAAGAGTGAAACAGCGCCACTCCTTGGACCTTAAAGATGACTTGGATCCTGTGTGGTATATTTTCTAGGAGCCTGTGCTGTTGCTGTGTGAAAGTGTAATTGCAGTTACTGGCTATGTAGAGCTTGCTTTTAGAATGGGGAAATAACCCCTGATGGCAGATGCTTCTCCAGTGGATGATCTATCTGATGGACTATTAGCACAGCGAGGTATTCTATCAGTTTTTGCAGTGAAAAATCATCAGCTGCAGGTCTGGGTAAAAAGTGAATCCAAGAAGGAGATTATGCTGCATAAAGGATTAAAGATTACCTATATGTACAAAGAAGATTCTGTTGCTATTGGATACTACCATTAGGAGACGTAAGTTGGAACAATTGATCCAGCACTGTTTACTTTTGGGGACTCACCCATTCCATTTCATTGGAAAGACAGAATGATACGTCATCTGTCAAGCAGAGTAAAGGTATTTTCAACCCATGAATGGGATGTCGGCCTTGCTAAAGGAGTAGACTATCCCATTCCCTTCATGATACATGCGCATTCCGTGAAAGTTCAAGATGTTTGGTGCCTGGAGACACAGAGATGTCAGAAAGCACCTGCAAGAGCTGCTGGAGACTGGCATCATCAAAGAATCCAGGAGTCCCTATGCCTCACCTATAGTAGTGGCTAGAAAGAAAAATGGATCAGTACAGATCTCTATAGATTAAAGAACCTTAAATAAGGGAACTATCCGAGATCAGTACATTCTGTCCAGGACAGATGATGTACAGAACTGTCTGACAGAAAGTAAATGGTTCTCATTACGAGATCTAAAGAGAGGGTACTACCAGATATTCATGAAAGTGATAAGTAGAAAACAGCCTTCATCTGTCCACTTGGGTTCTACCAATTTGATCGGATATCCCAAAGGATTACTGGAGCTCCAAGTACATTCCAAAGGCTCATGGGAAGGACAATAGGAGACTTGTACCTCCTTGAAGTATTAGGATACCTGGATGACCTCATTGTCATTGGAAGAACACTTGAGGAACATGAGGCCAAATTGATGAAGATGCTTTGACCAAGGTGGACAAAGGAATGTGAAGAAGCTTTTAGGAGGATTATCTACTGTTTGACTCATACTCCAGTGTTAGCTTTTGCAGACAGTTGATTGCTCTGCACTCTACATACTGATGCGAGCCAAGAAGGATTAGGTGCACTCTTATACCAAGAGAATTTGGAAGGTCTGAGATATGCTGCTTTTGCTAGCAGTAAACTGCCTGAATCTGAAAAGAGATATCCTTCTCATCAGTTGGAACTCCTAGCATTGAAGTGGACTGTGGTGAACAAGTTTCATGATTATCTCTATGGTACCAAGTTACAGTTTGCACAAACAACAACATGCTAACATATGTACTGACTACTGCGAAACGTAATGCCACAGGATACCAATGGATTGCTGTACTAGCTACATATGACTTCAGCTTGAAATATCATCCAGGAGGAGTGAAAATTGATGCTGATGTATTATCATGGAGAACATGTGGAGGCCATTTCCAATCGGGGGAACGTCCGGGCTGTCCGGACATCTACTACTACTACTACTACTAAGCATTTATAAAGCGCTACCAGGCGCACGCAGCGCTGTACAATGAAAACACAAAAAGACAGTCCCTGCTCAAAAGAGCTTACAATCTAAAAAGACAAAGCAAGAAAAGGAGTAGAAAAAGATAAGAACAAGGGATGGCCCAAATGTGTACCTGATTCTGCACCCATGTGAGCTAGATGTTCCCGCGGGTGCAGAATCAGGCACTTAGATGGGCCGGATATGCCCCGATTCTGCCATGTTGAATGTCCATCAACCTCCATGGCCAGCCCTCCCTATGCTCCTCCTGGAGCTCTGGTGCCATGGTGTCTCATCACCATGGCATCGAAACGCCATGCAGGAGCACTGAAAGCCCAACACCATCTCACTCTTCTTTCCCCGCCGTATGGCCCTCAGTGGGGTAGCCTCAGCCAGAATTGGATGGCAGGGACTTACCTCTGGCTGCCCTGGGACTTCTGCAGGCCTGCGTGCCCCAATCCCCACCACACATGGGACTTATTCACACATCCATCCTGTCAGCGCTGGATGTACAGGGCCATGACCTGAATAGGCCCTGTACGTCCGGGTTGTGCGGCCCGACCCCGCTCTGCCCATTCTCTGCCTGTTGCCGCCCCTTCCTACTCCCATCCGGAGCTTCCCACATAAAGGTCCTGTGCGTGTGGGGAGCTAGATGTGAAGAATCAGGTCCCTGCAAATAGCAGGGGCTGTATGCCCAAAACGGATATACATCCCCGCTATTCGCAGTTCAGAATGATCCCCATAGAGGGAACTCATCTGAATCAAGGGTACAAGTGACTGAGGAGGGAGTTAAGGCATTGTGCAAGTCAATGAGTGAGGCAAAAGCAATTACCTCACTGGGTGTATCTGCCTCTCTATTACTAATGGCTTACACCAATGTTGCAAGTCTGCTTGGATACAATCTACCTTCCTCAGGCAAGTCTGACCTACAGCAGGCACAGAGAAGTGACCCAATTATAGCTGCTGTATGGAAAGCCAAGAGGTACCTGCTGCTTCTGTAATAACTAGTCACCCAGACACAACCTTGTTGCTGTACGAATGGGATTGTTTGATCATAACAGATGACTTACTGTACAGAGCCACCCAGAATTCTACAGTTAGCCCCAGAATACAATAGATGTGGCCAAAAAGGTTTCAAAGTTGTGTGCTGAAAAGTTGCAGGATGGGACTCTTGGGAATTGACCGCATCTCAGAATTCGTGAAGGCCCAGTTTTACTTGTCAAGAATGTCTGTTCATGTAGAAGTCTATGTGAAGACTTGTGGAAAGTGCATTATGAGAAAAACACTGCCTACTCGAGCAGGATCTTTAACAAATGTTACCAGTAAAGATCTGCTAGACCCAGTGGGCCCGATTCTGTCCCGCACATCCATCCCCTTTGTATGTCTAGGCTGCGCCAGACTTATTTATTTTACTTATTATTTATTTATTTATTTAGTAGGTCTGGAACAAGAACTACCTGAAGTGCAAGCAGGGTTCAGGAAAGGGAGAGGAACAAGAGACATTGTCGCAGATGTGAGATGGATTCTTGAAAAGACTAAAGAATACCAAAAGGATATCTATTTGTGCTTTATCGACTATAGCAAGGCTTTTGACTGTGTAAACCATGAGAAACTCTGGGCCACATTAAGAAGCATGGGTATACCAGAACACCTGATCGTTCTCTTGCACAATCTGTACATTGATCAAGAAGCAACAGCTCGAACGGAACAAGGAGAAACAGAATGGTTTAAAGTAAGCAAAGGTGTAAGACAAGGCTGCATACTTTCCTGTTTAATTTATATGCAGAACAAATCATCAGAGAAGCAGGATTGTATGAAGACAACAGAGGTGTGAAGATTGGTGGAAGACTCATCAACAACCTTCGCTATGCTGATGATACCACATTACTGGCTGAAAGTGAATATGATCTGAAACATTTGCTTCTCACAATCATAAAACATAGGGGCTTGTTTACAAAGCAGCGGTAGTGGTTCGCGATCGCGATCGCAGCCGCGGCCCCATTGAAATCAATGGGGCCGCGGCTCCGATTACGATCGCAAACCGCTACCGCGGCTTTGTAAACAAGCCCCATAGTCTTAAAATGGGCCTGCACCTTAATCTAAAGAAGACAAAGATCATGACAACTGGCAAAATCAACAAGTTCATCATTGAAGGAGAAGAAATTGAAATCGTGGACAACTTTATCCTGCTTGGATCAACTATCAATAAAGAAGCAACAAGCAGTCAAGAAATCCGATGACGCATAGCTCTTGGCAGAATGGCTATGAAAGACCTAGACAAGATTCTCAAGAGCAGAGATGTCTTTCTCCATACAAAGATTTGACTCGTTCAAGCCATGGTATTTTCAATAACATCATACAGATGCAAAAGATGAATAGTGAAAAAGATAGACAGGAATGAAATCGATTCCTTTGAATTATGGTGCTGGCTGCGAATACTGCATATACCATGGACTGCCCGAAGAACAAACCAGTCAGTAGTAGAGGAGATCAAACCTAAGCTTTCTTTAGAAGCTCAGATGACAAGACTTTGGCTTTCATACTTTGGACACATCATGCGAAGAGAGAGATCATTAGAGAAAGACATCATGCTTGGCAAGATAGAAGGTCAACGCAAAAGAGGAAGTCCAGCAAAGAGATGGATCGATACAATAACAGCAGCTACGGGTACCAGTCTGTCAACAATGAGCCGCCTGACTGAAGACCGAACACAATTTAGGACAACTATCCAGAGGGTCGCCATGAGTTGACACCACTCGACGGCAATTAACAACAAGTAGGTTTCCTATACCACTTTCTCTTAAAATCAAAGCGGTTTACAGTGTAACATGCAGTTTTTGCATAAAACAATGGGAGAGGGGGCATGCATGAGATTGGTTCAACTATTTACAGAATGAGCTATTTACATTATATTGCAAAAAGATTAATTAGTTGGATTGGGTGGAAGGGTAGAGATGGGGTAAGTGGTGAGTTAGGTGGGGTAGGAGGAAATCACTATATGGGGTAAGGGCTTGTGTTCATTCTGCTATGTAATGTCTCCAAAATGTTCCACATAGAGAATTGTTTTGAGTTTCTTCCAGAAGTCCTTGGAGTCCGAGGTGGCTCTTAGAGAGACTGGGAGGACGTTCCATAGCGCTGGGGCAGTCAGGGAGAAAGCTCTTCCGGATGTGGATTGTTTGGATTTGGCATATATGCTGGGGGTGGTGATGGTGTCGGTGGTGATGCACCTTCTGGGTCTCGAGCAGTTGTTCCTATTAATGAGGTTCTTCAATACGTCTGCCGAGAGGGATTGCCCCAGGACTTACAATGGGGATTGAGATTCTGATCTCGCGGGGCACGTCTAGCCCTGCGGGATCAGAATCACGAACAGCAATGGTCGTGCAGGCCGGGACTGAGATTCAGTCCAACCTTCACGTACTTTAGTAGCCTGACTAACTCTATCAGGGCTTTCAAATGGAGCTGCTGTGCCATGGCATCCTGTTGCCATGGCACCACGGCTCCATTTAAAAGCCACGATGCCGGCCACCAAGAAAAAGAGCTTATTTCCTGCAGCCCGACCCCCGATCTTGTCTCCTAAGGCCAGATCGGGCTGCAGAGAATAAACCCTGGCCCCCCCCTGCCCCATCCGCGCCCCGTGCCTTCCAAAAAAAAACCATCCAGGGAAGCTATTCCACCTTGGAGGTGGAATAACTTCCCCGGACATTTTGCCATCCCCGGACTTACAGGGCCGACATTAGAATTGGCCCTGTACATCCAAGGCTGGCGACCGCCCACTGCCCACCCACTGCATGCCCACTTTCCGCTCCTGTGCCGCCCATTCCCCGCCTCTATCTAACTTCCTCGCACAACCGGCTGGGAAGTTATTTGTGACTCAGAATAACCCCCTGTATGTATAGATCTTCTGTGCTTAGAAAATTACAATAGGAATATTGGCAATATCACCAGGTATGCGCAAGTTTATCCTACCTAGAAAGTATCAAATATGTTGTGAGAAAAATACTTTGTACTTTATGGACTGTCTAATGGAAGTCACTCAGATCAAGGTAGAGATTTTGAAAGCCGCTTGATCAAAGAAATGCTCAAAGTTTGTGGCACACAACTCATTACCACCCACAGCGAGATCCACAATTTGAAGGTTTCAAAAGAACCTTGTTGAACATGTTGGGAACTCTAGACCAAAAACAGAAACAGCAATGGAGCCAAAATGTTGGAAGACTAGTACATGCCTACAACTGTACCAGAAATGATGTCATAGGGTATTCTCCTTATTACCTCTTGTTTGGCAGAGAAACAAAATTACTGGTGGATTTGTGTTTTGAAGCAGAGCTAGCCTGTCCACTAGGCGGTCTAGGTGGTTGCCTAGGGCGGCAGATCTCTGTTGGTGGCAGGCCATGTACTTTGGCACGCATGGCTTGCTGCCCCCCCAACATGCTGAGCCATTCTGCCCCCCCCTCCGTGCTGAGACGCTCCCTGCTGCTGTTGATTCCCCTCTCTCCATGGTGAGCATCGGGAGGGGGAGAGGAGAGATGCTGGACATGGGGAGGGAGAGAAGAGATGGTGGACATAGGGGGGGCAGGGAGAGAGAGAGAGGAGATGCTGGACATGGGTGGAGAGCTAGGAGGAACTACTAGATGGGATAGGGGAGGGAGGAGAGGAAGATGTGAAATGCTGGACATGAGGGTGTGGGGTGAAGCAAAGGGAAGATGCTGGACACAGAAGAAGGAAGGGAAAGGGGGATATACTAGACACAGGGGAGGAATAGGGAGGAGGAAATGATGAACATGATAGGTTGGGATGAGAAAAATGGGGTGAGGCGTTGGATGGAGGAGAGAGGGGATAGATACTAGACAGGGGAGGAGAAAAGAGGAGAGATGCTGGATGAGGGGTGAGAAAAAAAGAAAGGGGAGAGTTAGTTAAAGATCAGGGAATAGGAATCTGCAAAGGAGAGAGAGATGGGGAAAGAGAGGATTGTGTTAATTGTTGAAAAGTGATATATGCAGTAACAAGGAGGGATTGAGGACTGGGTGGTAAGGATGAGGAGTATAATCTGAGTTGATGGAGACAGAGAAAGATAAGTGAAAGAAAGCTGAAAGAAAAAGGTAAATGTCAGTTGTAAGGAAGTGGAAATGAGATGGGAGAGAAATGGCTCATGGACCTGAGACCCTAGAAAACTAGTTAAGAGAAGAAAGAAGAAAGCAGAAACCAGAAACTGAGACCAAGATGATTACAGAATAAAATGTCCAGTCAACAACAAGTAGAAAAATACATTTTAATTTCAATTTAGTGATTGACTGTCAGTCTTTGGAATTTACATGTTCTATTTTTATACAATTGTGGTTAACATTATTGGCACCCTTGCAGTTCAACCCTTAGGGGCTTGTTTACAAAGCCGCGGTAGCGGCTTCCGCCCGATATCAGAGCCACAGCCCCTTTGAATTCAATGGGGCCGCGGCTCCGATATCGGGTGGAAGCCACTACCGCGGCTTTGTAAACAAGCCCCTAATACGCACACATAATTGACACATAAAAGAATCAATAAAACAAGACCAATTAAAAAGGAAATAATAGGAAATAGTATAACAACTGGGACATTGCCAGGACATGATTACTGGCATGCTAATAAACAATTCAAACCAGTTTGAGCAGAATAACCACATTCCCATAGCAGTAAAATTAGACGCATCTGTAATCAATTGTCAGTACTCACATGACTTGAATCAACCAATGATTGATGACTCTAATGTTTAAAATGGCCACATTCACTCCCTGTTCCATTTTCACAATGGTGAAGACAAAAGAACTGCTTGAGACCGTCAGAAAAGCCATTATCATGAAACATCAATCTTCAAAGGGGTACAAGGCCATCTCCAAAGACCTTGGGATTCCTGTGTTATTAAGAAGTTTTCTGCTTATGTAACTGTCAAGAACCTGGTGGGAAGAGGAAAATTAATTCAAAAAGTCTTCGAAGGTTAGTGTGAACTTGGAAAAACACCATCTACAACATCCAAAGAACTTAAAACTGACCTGGAGGAATCTGGAGTGGTGGTTTCAACCCACACCATACACCGCACATTAAACAAAGAAGGACTTCATGGGCAAAGGCTAAGGAGGACTCCACTGTTCAAAGACAGACATAAAAAGGCACGCCTGATCTTTGCCTAAACCCACCTTGAGCAACCACAATCCTTCTGGGAAAATGTTCTGTGGATAGATAAAACCAAGTTTGAGCTCTTTGGCAATGTAGAACAGCGCTACATTCACAGGTAAAGAAATGAAGCTTATAAGGAAAAAAACACCCTTCCTACAGTTAAATATGTGGAGGTTCCATAATGTTGTGGGGATATTTTGCTGCCTCAGGAACCGGAGGCCTGGAATGTATTAAAGGAATCAAGAAGTCAGAGGTATTTTGGAGCAAAATGTGCTACCTAGTGTCAGAAAGCTATATCTGGGTCAAAGGTCATGGGTCCTCCAACAGGACAATGACCCAAAACATATATCCAAAAATACAAAAGAATGGTTAAAAAGGAACAAATGGACTATTTTATACTGGCCTACAATGAGTCCTGATCTCAATCCAACCGAGAACCTTTGAAAAGAGCTGAAATCTGTCATTGGTTAAAGGAATCCCAGGAACATTCATGAGCTGGAACAAACTGCAGTTGAAGAGTGGGAGAAACTAGCAGCAGACAGATGTAAGAAACTTATAGATGGCTACAAGAAAGGTTTGGAGGCTGTCATCACTGCCGAGGGTTGTGCAACCAAATTAGTGAAGGGTGCCATTAATCCTGTCCAGGTCATATTTTGTTTTTTACTCCGAATTTCTATGTCTAAGTTGCACTGACATATTGTTTTTGTTGTATACCTTTGAGCATACTATTAAAATATTATGGTGACATACAGTTGGAATATTTCCAATTATTTCTGGCACTGCGGCTCCATTTAAAAGCCCTGACTGAGTCAGTTGGGCTTGAAAATTTGTCATTCTATTTACATTTCTTCTCTGCTGTTAACATCACAATAACTTCTCCTTTACACTTCTGATCTGTGTTTGATTTCTGGACCCATCTTCTGCTTACTGGACCAGAAAGGGCTCATAGTTGCAGAGGTTGTACTAGCAGTTCCATAAGTAGGATTCAGGGTCTACTCAGACAGGTTTCCAAAGGGAATATCAGTTTGTGGCCTTGTGCTGAATGTTATACCATAGGCTTGGAAAGGAGGGGGCCACAGGGGTCCTGGCCTCACCAAAGCTTTGCTGTTGCGATTGAGGCTTCCCCTATTTCAGCCCATGGGGATCCAATCTACTGGGCAGAAGTAGGAGAAGGCCAGCGATCGCAACCTCATGGAGTTCGACTGGCCCAGGGGTGGAGCTTGGGCTCCCCATGGAACACGGAGTTCCAACGCCTCTGGTCACTACAAAAGCTAGGTTAAAGAGGGAAAATACTAAAGGAACAAAACTGGGATAACCCTTTCTCCCCACATATTTGCATATGAAGGCTTATGGCATCACAGCCCTAAATGGGGCACATTTTGCTTGATTTGAAATACTAAAGCAGTAGAAGGAAGCTGTAAGGCAAAAGAACATTGTAGCTTAGGAGAACTTGAATTAGGTCCAATGAGTCACCTCAGTTACAGGACTTTTACAATGCAGTGAACACTGGATTCAAAATAACTTTATTTCATTTTCATTTCATTTCATTTATTAGATATTTTACCTGCCCTTACAAATAGCCCAAGGCAGGATACAATAAAACATACACAATTAATTCACATAAACATAATAGAACAAAATCAACAGCAGCAGCTAAAACCAGAGAGTAATATTCCCCCCTTTAAGTGCTTTTCTAAAACACAAAAGATCATCAATAAAACACAAATTAATAGGTTAACTATTCCACAAAAATTGAAGAGAACTCTTAACAGAACTGAATGAAACAAGGAAGCCCCTGGGAGCAGAAAAAGTATGGCAACTTGAAAACATGCCACCAGTAAAGCAGTATATAAAGGGCCCTGTTTGCTAAGGGGGTCATTCTGTCCCCCGAATAATGGGGATGGACGTCCCAATGGGGTGGGGAGGGGGCAAATTGGGGGCAGAGTTAGGGCAGGCGGTGAGTGATCACTGGCCCTGGACATACAGGGCCAATTCTAATGTCGGCCCTGTACGTCTAGGGCCGGCGACCTGTACAGGGAAGTTATTCTACCTCCGAGGTGGAATAACTTCCCTGGACGGAGTGGATCGGCAGACCCGGGGTGCAGATGGGGTAGAGGGGGCCGAGGACATTCCCTGCAGCCCGACCCTGGCTGTAGGTTGCCAGATCGGGGGTTGGGCTGTGGGGAATCAGTTGCAGGAGCTGGCGGCCGGGATCACAGCTTTTAAATGGAGCCACGGTGCCCCGGCAACAGGATGCCATGGCGCCACGGCTCCATTTAGAAGCTCTGACTGAGTTAGTCGGGCATGTTCTATACATGCAGGCTGGGCTGAATCACAGTTCCGGCCTGCACATACAGGACTGTTTGCGATTCTGATCCCGCGGGGCTAGACATGCCCTGCGGGATCAGAATCGCGACACCCTCTGTACATCCGGTTCAGACTAGACGTACAGAGGGCTTCGACGTCCAGGATGGAATCGGGCTATAAGCATTTTTCCCATAGACATAGAATGGGAGAAGACCTTTAGTAAACAGGGCCCAAAGTGTCCAGTCAATGCTGACTCCTGGCAACTCAACCCATGGGTTTTCTTGGCAAGGTGCAACCAGATATAGTTTGTCAAGCCTTTCTTCAGTGCAGTAAATCTACAGCAACTAGTATTGTAAGTGCTAGACATGCCTGACGCTGCTTAGCTTCAGAGATCAGCCAAGAGCAGGTACATTCAGGATTGCTGAAGAATCCAGTAATGCAGTTTAAACCTGCATATAGAACAAATAAAGTGGATTTAAAAGATGGAAAACTTTAAAAACTAGCAATAAGAACTTAAATTTAATTCATTGAGCTACCAGCAGTCAATGTAAAGTATTCAAAAGAGGTGTAACATGTTCTCTTGGCCCTACATTTACTACAGCATAGCAGCTGCATTCTGGACTTTTTGCAAAGTCTTCACCAAGCGTTCAGAATATAAAGAGTTGCAATAATCTAACTTAGTAATGGTTAAACACTGCATCAAAGTAGCAAAATCCAGTTGGTTAAAAAACAAGCAAACCTTTCTGAATTGATGAAGATAGAAAAAGCACACCTTCACCACCTTTGAAACCTGAGGTTCTAATGTCAAGCTTTCATCTAACTCAAAAGCTGAACTATGCACCTGATCCTTCACCTTCACCAAAACATACATGGTCGACTCAGGGAACAATTTGAATGATGAATCCAGAGGACCTCTATCTTACGGCAATTCAACAGTAATTTATTTTCCCTTATCCACTTTTGAATAGCTTATAAACAGCCCTCTAATCTACGTATGTAACTGAATCACCCGAGACTTAACTAAGGGGATATAAAGCTGCATACTATTAGCAAACATCTAAAAATGGATACCATGTTCCTCAATAAGAGAAACTAGAAGACGAATATATAAATTGAACAGCAAAGGAGAGAATAATGATCCTTGCATAACACCAAAAGGCCGTGGCTACAGCCTAGATGAACTGTGACCTAATTCTATGAATTGACACTTATCAGAAAAAAACTTGCAGCCACAATAATGGAATCCCCCCAATTCCTAAAGAAGCTAATTGCTGCAATGATCGCATTGCAATGATCGAGATTATCAAAAGCTGCGGAAAGATCAAGAAGTAAGAGCTATGCATCCTTACCTTTATCCAAATAAAAAAGGAGATCTTCGTGTATCGCTAATAATGCTATTTTATGTACTACGATGGCATCTAAACCCAGATTGGCGATCGTAAAGTTTCCCCTTTAAATCATCAAATTCACTCAAATATAGTATCCCTTTTTCAATAATTTTTGACAGAAATGGAAGGTTTGAAACATCTAAAATTTTCAGGCCTAGAAGGATCCACTGTAAACTTTTTAAATAAAGACTGTACAGCAGCTATTTTCAAATCTTAGGGGACAATCCCCTGATGCAAAGAATTAGTGATTATAGACTGTAGCAAAATGATGATCTCATCCCTAAGCCTAATACACTTGCCAAACAAGAGTCTCTGGAAGAATAAGTTGAACTACTGAACCCAATACTAACTTTACATCCTCCAAACCTAACGTATGAAATTCAATAAATTCCAACCCCTTAATTAATCCGCCATCAACCTGTCTCCCTAGCCTTACTTTCTTTTTTTTTCTTTTTTTTTTTTTATTGAAAGGCTTCCAAAAGATACATATAAACAAGAACCACATAGAACTACAAAACAAATTGCAACAGTAACAGCATAACTTCAAGTCACAATAATATTCTGCAATATGCCTTCATTTTTATAGTTTTAGAATAAGGAATCGGGGAGCAACCACCCCCCCAACCTCCCTTCCCCCCCCTGCCCAGAACCTCCCTAGCCCCGGACCCCCCCCCCAACCTCCCAGTATCCCCGACTATGGCTTAGCATTCGTTAAGCACGGAAAGACGGTGAGCAAAAATAAATAGGGGAAAATACACACAAGGGGCAGACTCCCAGTAAAGTACGCATATTCCCCCCCTCCTGTCCAAAGCATTCATGCACCATAACGAGAGACAAAAGGTGCCCACACCAACTCAAAGCGCGCCAAGTGCATCCTGCTGACAGCCACCCCCCGCTCCATGGTATACATATCCCCCATCCGTTCCAACCAAGTCCGAAAGGAGGGTGCCAGAGCATGCCTCCAAGCTGCCGCAAGAGATAAGCGTGCCGCATTCAGGCCATGGCGTAGTAGAGCAAGTTGCAGAGTCTGTGCACCCGGCACCGAGGCCCCAAAGAGGAAGATCCCCGGGTCCCAAGGTATGCTCACTCCCAGAAGCAATTGTAGCCGGAATTGCACACCCCTCCAAAAAGCACGAATGCGGGGGCAGGTCCACCAAATGTGCCCAAGGGTACCTTGCTGCCCGCAATTACGCCAACAAAGGTCCACAGCCCCAGGATATATACGTGTGATCCGCGCCGGGGTCATGTACCAACGGTACAGTATTTTATAATTAGTTTCACGGGCATTAATCGCTACCCAGCTCTTCCACAAGTGCGTTTCCGCCGTCTCCCACTGTTGCTCGGTATAGGAAAGATTCAAATCAGAGTTCCAAAGCTCCCTATGCCTCGCAGAGCATGATTGAGAGCCCTGCAGGTGGGCATAGAGGGTGGCCACAAGTCCCCTAGTAGTAGTACACCCCTCACAGTAGCGTTCCAAATTGGTCAGGTCCCGAGCAACCTGGGGGCGTACCAGCCTAGATCGAACCCAATGTGTCACTTGCATGTATTGATAGAGATGCCTAGCCGGAATGTCAAATTCATCTTGTAACGCGCGGAAAGACCGTATCCGGCCGTCCTCAAAGAAGTGTCCGACTCGGCTAAGGCCTAAGTGTCCCCACTGCCGAAAGACTGTGTCACTTTGCCCCGGCGGGAAAGAAGCATTACCCACTATAGGGGCCAACGGAGTTAAATCCACACCTCGGGACCGAAAGTGCTGGTCCCAGCATCGGAGGGTATGAAGGACATAGGGATTATTGGTGCATTTACCACACCGAAGTTTGGGACCAAGCCACAGCCAGTCTCCCAGTCCCGCTCCCCCCGCCAAGCTCATTTCCAGTTGCACCCATCGCTTGGTGCTATCCGCAATCATCCACTCCACCCCCGCCCGACACTGGGCCGCCGCATAATACCAGAGCAAATTGGGCATGCCCATACCTCCAGAGCGCGTACGAGCATAAAGAACAGGTCGCACCAAGCGCGGACGACGGTAATGCCATAGGAACTTCATAAGCAGCCGCTGCCAGGTCGCCAAAGTGGCCCGTGTAATGGGAATCGGTAGAACTTGAAAAAGATAAAGAAAGCGGGGGACAACCACCATCTTAACTACGGCTATATGCCCGAACCAGGAAAGGAGCAGGCCATTCCAAATCTCTAAGTCCCGCCGAACCTGACGAAGCAAGGGATCATAGTTGGCTTTAAAGAGGTCCGCCCGCTCCACAGTCAAGTGCACCCCTAAATAACGCAGGGCTCCGGAGACCCAGCGAAGAAGATAAGCCCCTTGGAGTTCCACACAGATCGCCCCAGGAACCCCAACGTTCAAGATCTCCGATTTAGCATAATTAATTTTGAAACCAGATACCCGAGAGTAATCCTCAAACAGCTGCATCGCAATTGGAAAGGAAGCAGACGGATCCACCAGGGACAGTATGATGTCATCCGCAAAGAGTGCAATCCGATAGTCCGCAAGACCGATATGGACCCCCTGCAAGCCTGGATGTGCGCGAAAGCTCTGAGCCAGGGGTTCCATCGCGAGTGCGAAAAGCAGAGGCGAAAGGGGGCAACCCTGTCGTGTGCCCCTCCCCAGAGAGAAATGTCTCGAGTGTCCCCCATTAATCCGAACGCACGCCTGGGGCAACTGATAAAGGCTACGAACCCAACGGATATAGTTAGAGCCAAAGCCCATGGTCTCCAGAACGCTCCAAAGATATTCCCAATCAACCCGATCGAAGGCCTTCTCTGCGTCAATCCCCACCAGCAAAGCCGGTTGCGGTTCCCGCTGTGCCACGTGTATGATCTGCAACATACGCCTAATGTTATTCGCAGCCTGGCGACCCGGCACAAAGCCAACCTGGTCCGGATGAACCAAGCCCGGAAGGACTAGGTTAAGACGCGCAGCCAGCACAGTAGCAAATATTTTAACATCGACATTTAACAGGGAAATGGGGCGATAGGACGCCGCATCATGCAATGGTTTGCCAGGTTTGGGTATCATCACTATCACGGCCTCACGTTGGGATGGAGGAAGAGAAGCCCCCCCCAAGACCTCGCTGAACAGGATAGTCAAGGTAGGCGCTAAGTGTGCCCGAAACTTCTTATAATATTCCGCTGGGAAACCATCACTACCCGGCGCACTGCCAGTTTTCAGTCGCCGGATCGCACTCTCCACTTCGTCAACCGTTAATTCAGAATCTAACTGAGCTCGATCAGAATCCGAGAGACGCGGCAGTGCGGTCCTCTGCAAATAGTCCTGCACACGTTCCCGGTCAAAGGGCTCTGCCGTGTAGAGCCGCTCCAGGTAGTCAGCAAAGAGATCGCGTATCTCCCGGGAAATAACCCTCTTCTGACCCCCAGAGTCACGTAGTTCACGAACCACTCGCGCGGACTGCTGCTGTCAAAGACGCAAAGCCAGAAAGTGGCCGGTTTTATTCCCATGCTCATAAAAGGTTTGCCGTAATTTCCGGCGTTTATTATCTAATTCTTTCTGCAGAAACGCATCCAAATTGGCTCGAACAGTCCGCCAATGACGCAGAACCTGCCGCGAGCCAGTTCGGGCGTGTTCCAAACCTAACTGGGAAGACTCCTGCACCAACCGATCACGGTCATGCATCCACATTTTGCGCGTGCGGGCTGCCTCAGCCATAAGTTGGCCTCGAGCCGTCGCCTTGTAAGCATCCCACACCGTGGGGAGGGGAACATCCCCAGAGCCATTAAGCTCAAAAAAATTCAGTGATAAAGCGGACGTGATCCTGCACGGCACCCTGCCGCCATAGGAACCTCACATCTAAGCGCCAAAGACATTGATGCTCGCTATACAATCCGGCTGGAAGGGCAAGCCAGCACGGGGCATGATCCGACCAAGTCAACGCTCCATGTCTGCCGTCACTCTCCCGTCCATCAGGCGCTGATCCAATAGAAAATAGTCAATGCGGGTATGAACCTGATGGACCGGAGAGTAGTACGTATAACCCCTCTCTCCCTCATGGACGTCCCGCCAAACATCCCGTAAACCCAAATCTAGCATGAAACGTTGAAGGGCTCTTGCTGACCCCCCCACTCCCCCCCGCACGGCCTGTGGAATCCAAGTGGGGCACCAGAGGGGTGTTACAATCCCCGCCCAAAACAATGGGATCCCGTGCAAAATCCGCCAGTAAAGCCTTCAATCGCGTAAAAAAGGACCCCTGACCCGTGTTGGGCGCATAAACATTAGCCAAGGTTAGCAAGCGCCCCTCCAGACGAATATTCAAAAAAAGTCACCTCCCCAGGGGATCCCGTTGTACCTCCTCAATCTTTAGAGAGAGGCTCTGATGAAATAGTAAGGCTACTCCCCGCTTCTTCCAGCCCTGCGTATCTGAGGCCACCCGCACCTCAGTATATGGGGTCCTCTTTAGCCAACCCTGCTTGCAAGTCTGTAAATGGGTTTCCTGTAGATAAACAATGTCCCCCTGCAACGTGCGCAATTCCGAGAACAGCAGCGACCGCTTCCTTGGGGAGTTAAGTCCCTTAACATTTAAAGAGATAAAGCGCACCATGGGTAATTACAGTCTAAACCCTCTTATCCTCCAGCTACCCGGGGCATCCCAGGGACATCCTCCCGCCAGCAAGCCCAGGGAGTTAGTTATCCAGGCCCACCCCTTCCACCCTCCAGAAGCACAAGCCATAGACCCTCCCCCCAAGCCCAAACATGCCCTCCAGTTCCAGATGAAACCCCCCCCAACCCAGAGCCCCCCCCTTCCCATCAATACCACCTGCCTGTCAAGGTTAACACAGGACACGGTAAATTGACCACAGACCCCGTTTCCCCCAATACCCCATGAGGCAGAAAGTCAACCTAAACATTTATAAAAAATTCCCCACACTACTCCCCCACCCACCCCGAGTCAGCATTTCCCCATGCCTCCCCATCAAAACAGGATCATCATCAAAACACTTGCAGAGCATCCGCCGCCCCCTACATGTAGGGTAGTGTGGGCCCAGATCAAACCTTATCAGTGGCCAATAACACAATGATAAATATTACTTCCATCAGTTATCCAAAGTTCAGGAGACCCACCCAGTAAGACTCCCTAAGGGGTAAGGAAAGCTCCTCAAGTGTACACAAAGGTAAAAAATCAAGCGGACTTGCCCACCCGAGTCCACTTGGAATGTTGGGACTTAGGGGGCGGCGGATGAGGCTGAGCATTATCATCAACTAGTCCCGCCTGGCGCAGGGCTCGCCAAGCTTCAGTATGGTCCTTTGCTGAGATCTTTTTGTTGCCCAAAAGGAAGTTCATCCGAAATGGAAAGGACCAGGAGTAACGAATCCCCTTGCTGTTCAGGACCGTTGTCACTGGTTTCATCTCTCTTCGACGCGCCAAAGTGAACGTCGAGAGGTCTTGGTAGATGGACACTGTCGCATCCTGGAAGCGGACTGCTTTTTTCTCCCGGCCTCGCCGTATGAGAAGCTCAGCATCAGAATATCGTAGAAATCTCGCAATGACATCACGAGGTTGATTGTTGGGAGGTTTTCCCAGGGCCCGATGGACTCGTTCTATTTCCATCCCAGAGGCCCGCGCAGCCAGCTCGTCCGCCGGGAGCAACTCTGCTATCAACAGCTTAAGCACAGTTGGCAAATCTTCTCCGCCCCCTACCGCTTCTGGTATTCCACGAAAACGCACGTTATTGCGGCGGGAGCGGTTTTCAATGTCATCAATTTTGTAAGTCAGTTCCATAGCTTGCGCTTGCTGCCGATCCAATGCACATTGTAAATCCATCAGGGTCCCGTCATGATCAACCAGTTTGGTCTCCACATCCTCTACTCGGGCTCCCAGCTCTTTCATATCAGTCCGTAGGTCTGCAACATCTTTCAGCAACTCCTCACGTAGCGAACGAAACTCATTGGCTAGCTCCGCAAAACCTCTATGGAGTTCTTGCTTGATTTGAGCAGAGAAGAGTTGCCTATGGGAGTCCAATTCCTCTTCACTTACAGTCTCATCATCAGTACCTGATGGAGGAGATTGTCCACGCGGGCTACTCGGGGCCCCAGACTTACGCTGCAGTCGCTGAGAGGAACGCACCCCCTCCCGAGTTTCAGAACTTTTAGCTGTAGCTGCCATCCCCTAGGGCCACTTGTGTCGCACAGTGTTAGGAGAGGGTTACAGTCAATGTCAGCAAAAGCAGAGATAGCAGGGAGAGAGCGGTGCGCGAATCCTCGCAGTCCCGCAAAGCAATCACCTCCACACAGTGTTAGGAGATAGATAGAATCAATGTCCGCAAGACCCAGGGGATCAGAGAGAGAGCAGGGCCCTGAAACAGAAGCTGACTCTGGCCTTCTTGAAATAATAAGCTGTTAAAGGCAGTGCTCAAGGTGGTCTGTAGTGCTATGGGAGGGTAGAGCACACAAAATCCACAGCCTCCTGAAATTAGGCTCCAATAAGGGACCTGAAGCCAGATGAAGCGCTGGAGCACGCTGACAGGACGCCTAAAATCCACACCGCGGAGCCAAGGCCTCAGCAAGGCACCAATAAGTTAATAAGTGCTACAGACTCCAGCACTGTTCAGCCGACCAGAGGCATGAAGGCATAAAGAGAGAGAGTTTAGCCTCTATACTTACCCCCCTCGGGGGGAGTCACTCTGTCGAGAGGAGGGATCAGGCACCAGCGAGAGCCACGAGGATTCCAGGCCCTCCTCCCAGTCCCAGAAGCAGAACTCCGGCTTCTTGCACCGCCGCTCCAGCCCTGGGGACAATGCTCCACTCGTCAGCGGGCCGCTGCGCAGCCTCCGGTCCAGCAGCAGGGGCCCAACAGTGCAGCCCAAGGGGAATCCCCACAAGTGTCGCCCGGACCGCGCGGGCCACCGAAGGCAGCGAGGGGGTCAGTCGGGCCCAGAGCAGTCAGCGAGGAGAGACACGTGGCAGCAGGCCGGACTTCGCGAATGAGCTCCGCGGCGCCCTGGCTTGTAAGAAAGCCGTCCAGCCCGACTCCGGACGGCACCGCTCGCTTTGGTAGACCCAGGGCAGGTAGGGGAGACGAAATGTGCAGCTGTTATCTCATATTTGCTGATGTTTCAGGGTAGCGGGGACGGAGCTCACTTACAATGCGGCCATCTCTCAGCGGGCTCACGAGCGCCCCCCCTTACTTTCTTTTTAAGTATATTAATCTTATCATGAAAATACTGTGCTAAACAAGTCAAATCTATTTGAGGTTTAATCAAAGTCCTTTTTCCTCGTACAGGACTCAACAGTTCCCCAGAGATTTTTAAAACCTCCCTGGAAGGTAAAATAGGATCAGCAAATCGTCTAGTATAATATGCTCTTTAAGCTGCCAAAATTTCAGCTCTATATTCTTTAGCTGTATTGTGCCATAATTTTTTATGGGCAATATCATTTGATTTACACCACCATCTCTCCAATCTATGAAGTCTAGGGTCATTTGTTCATAAATCATCCTTAACTGTACATTCCACTTTTGCACTTTATCACTAACAGATAAGGAGCAAAATTCATTCTGTAAATTTCTAACAGCTGCAAGAAGTTGATCAGAATTTATATTAGCTACATCATAAACTTTTTAGATTTAGGCTGGAATATTACTTTCTTATTAGTAGGAAATATCCATTACCCATTAATCCCTTGTACAGAAGCATTACCTGTCAGAGTTAGGGAACATCCTTTTGAGTGGAGGGGCTAACAAACCAATCTCTGGCCCCAACACAAATCTCTGTAATTGCTGATGCTGTGTTGGGCAAAATATGGGTCAGGCCAAGGCCTCAATGCCTATGCTGCCAGTCTATACTCCTCTGCACTTTTTTTGCATTATATGAGGGCAATTTTCGAAGGTATGTCTGTGGGCAAATGGGGATTTCCCGGCAGAAAACGCTTTTAGATTTTTTTTTCCCCTTTCCATGAAGAAAATGGATTGAGCTGGGGATGGGACGAGGGTAGGCATCTGCTTTCTCCTACTTTTCTCTGAATTTTTCTGCACCTGCAAAGCATATGGGAAAAAGCCTCCCCCCATCATCAGCAGCCGGATAGTTTTTGAAAGATAGGCCTACATGTGCCAAGTATCCATGGCCTGTAAACTCCCAGCCTAGTGAAACTCGCTTTCCAAAAGATGCAGAATGTTTCCCCCTTCGCACAAATGCTTCTACCAGGTCTTTCTGTTTTAATGTAAAAAAAAGATGTTTTATCTCAACACTGTTACCATTCATTGCTTTTAGCAGTTGACGAGATTGCAGGATATTTTGGGAGGGCTGCAATAGTAATGAGCATGTGCACAGGTGCTAGGTGGCAGCATTGTTAGTGTCAATGGAATGGTGCCTGCTTGTGTATTTGTAAGTGTAACTGGGACATGCTATTGCAGCCTATTGAACACCACATGGTGGCGCTGTTACATAAGGAATCAAATAGAATTAACAGAGTCTACCAAGAGGAAAGTGTGTAATTTCTGCTGTTCTAGAGAAAGAAGCACTTTAATCTTTAAAATGCAAGCTATGAATTATCTCATATAGTATAATCTGCAGTTTGAAACATTTGTGAGTAAGAACTGTGACTTTTTTTGGCATGCAAGGGGAAATGATAAGGAGCAGCATGGTTCCAGATCACAGTGCTTTGGCTATGGATATTTTTCCAATGGTGTAGTGCTATGTGTATGTGAGTGATGACTGGAGAGGAAATCTGGAAGTCTTTAAGTAGATTTATTATCTTGAACCAGAACAAACTCTAAGTTAGTTTGTGCATGACTGGCACCAAGTGTATGTTGCTTGGCAGTGAAGATGTCTGATGTGATATTAGCTCCCA
The DNA here is from genome assembly GCA_033557465.1 of Ichthyophis bannanicus. Taxonomy (NCBI): domain Eukaryota; kingdom Metazoa; phylum Chordata; class Amphibia; order Gymnophiona; family Ichthyophiidae; genus Ichthyophis; species Ichthyophis bannanicus. The sequence continues at coordinate 374,934,845 of CM066032.1, read as the reverse complement.
TCACTACCACTGTCCGTTCATGGTGATACGAGTCTGACTGCCAAAGACTATAGAAAAGAAGAGGGTGGAGTAGTGCTGGGTTAATAAACCAAAGTACAAGTTGTTGCTTTTTAAATTCATTTTTGATGATGATTTGAAGACAACTTAAATGCTAAATACTAGAATCATAAAAAGAGGGGAAGACTGTTTTAATTGTGTTAAGGCACACATTGCATTGCATTGCATTTGCATGAAAGCTGACCGTTGAACATTGATTTCTATTCAGCTGCTCTGTGAAAAAAAATCAGTCCTTTGGATCAGCATTCATAGCAAGTTATGCATTTGCTGACGGACGGTGAATGTATAACTTGCTTATCCATATATGTTCAAAAGTTATTGGATGCTATTGGACAAGATATTACCTGTGTAAGTAGAGGCTGGGTTAAGGGAGGGGCAAAGGCCTAAATCTAAACAGATAATACCAGAGCAGTCACCAGTGCATACAAACATTCAGTGCTGCTACTTATATGGACAATAGAGCTCTATATATGTATTGTTATGAGCCATGTATTTGTGCTTAAGTTTAAGATGGTGATTTTGCCAGCTCAGCATCAGACCCTTTCTTTTTTGGGATCTCTTGCATGAAATTTGAACCTCTTCTTAGTTGCCCACATCCCATTGTGTACTCTGAAATACTATTTGTGCTCTCTATTGTATTCAGGTTTATGTGAAGTATGCATGTAAACAGATTGGGTGAGAAAGCAAGAGGACATAATATTCGTGGTTCTTGCATTAATACATGAGGACTATGGGGCTTGTTTACTAAGCAGCAGTATCCATTGGAAGCCCCTATGAAAAAGGTGCCAATGCTCAGTATCATCAAATACTCCCTCAAAAAAAGCCCTGCTTTTACTTACGGGGAGGAAATTGAAGTTGAGGATAGGACGGATATGGAATATGTAGAGTAAACAGAAAGCATGAGCAAACTGGGCAAGCAGTCTAGTGGCCGGAATAGCAGGAGCCTGTTCAGAACTGTACATGGAGAATCTGGTGAATAGGAACCTCTTTGCTGGGGCTTTGAGTTGCCATTTCTGGCCTTTACTGGAACAGATCCCTTAAGTGCACATAAGAATAAAGACTGTAGGTAGCTTAGAGCAGCAGACATTATGCCACGTTTTAAAAGGAAAAACATCACTAGGAAAGAGCATGAGCACAAATTTGCACTTGCTATTTGTGTGGGCACTTTATCTGGGTAAAATTATGTGCCTAGTTTTGGACATGAAAAAGTACGTATGTAAACTACAGCAAGTGTAATCCCTGACCATAGGACTGCTGAGGGGCTCTCTTACTAATGTTAGCTGGTTAACGAGTGCTTTAATATGCGGCAACAAGGCTTTGGGAACACTAACGCATGAGCAGACCCACAGCTGCACACTAAAATGCTCATAAATCAGTGATTGTGGTATGGGGCAGGGAATGGGATTAGGATGGCCGTGGAAAGCGCATTACTACGAGATTACAGGATATTGCTGCAAGCTCTGAGGCAATGTGACTCTTAACATGGGTGCAGCTAATGACTCCTCTGTGGGACTTGTTAACTGGCTAAACTATACTCAGTGGGATATTCAGCAGCTTAAACTGCTTAGCGTCCCAGCATTTTGGGGGCAGTGACATAGTTAGTCAATGGCAATATTCAGCAACTAAATGGCTAACCTAAACTTGCTAAAATTAGGCAGAAAATAAGATGGCCTAATTTTAACTGGTTTTGGTCTCCAGCTAGTGGCTGAATATTGCCGCCGACTGGTTACTAAAATGCTAAGTGGGCAACCCAGATATTCAAAGCTGGTAGCTGGATATGGCCCGGCATTGAATATCTGGGCATTATTTAAAGTGATGATGGCCAGACACTTTAAGAGTGCTGGTCGCCTATGTTAATTTGCCCCCCGTATTAACTTAAGGAGCTATACTAGGACATTTATCCAAAGTTGCCTGAAAATTGCCCATTCTGGATACACACTGCTTGATCCGACCCGTTGACAGGTTTTGATCAGCTATGTCAGGGGTCAGCAAAATTCTGCAAATATAAAAAATTCAGCAGCTGAATTTATACTATAGCACCCAAAAGGCAGCAGGCAAGAATAACTCAGCGCCCTGGAAACCCTTAAATCCTATCCGGCTTCTACTATGCCAGTGTGCCGTGCATGTGATGATATCAGCAAAAGGCTAAACAAATTTATTCAGAGCTTAATAGGGATATAAATAATGGTATGCCATTCAATCATATCATTCAGACCAAGCGATTTTAAAGTTTGCAGTTGAAAAATCCAGCATTGTTTTCTGTAAGATAAAATGGCTCTTCAATCTCTCCCCCATAGCAATTCAGGTGCATGGGAAGAGAAGAGTCCTTTTGCAGGCTCTGCTGGAATTTTGAATCTGCTTGCATTTTGCTTTTTGTGAGTGAATCTGCTTGTCTTTTGTGCGTGCTGTTTGCCTCTCTCTATATATTTATTTATCATTGGTAGTGTGCTCTTTTACCTCGTTTGCCTCTTTTTGCACTATTGTTTAGCTTAATAACTTATACCCCACCCCCTCCCTGCTTCCCACCCATCCCCTGGCACTCAGTCTCTCATAGCTGTCATCTGCTCATTGCCTCATTTATTCCCAGGTGCACCTAATCCCCTGTGGTCTCTCCCACACCTATCTATTTCTTCTGGCCTCTGTTCTCCTCGCCATCTCTCTTCTATGGCTCCTTATCACTTTGGCTTCCTATTCTTCAAACTCCCTAATTGTCTCCCCTCCTGCCAGCACCTTCACTCCTCCCCACCTTATCTCCCCTTTGCCTTCTTCACTTCCCCCTCCATTCTGTCCTCTACTCTTGAGCTTCACCACTTTCTCCCTCTCATTCAGCCATCTCCTCTCTCTCTAAGACAACCTCATCCTCGTTACTGCCGTGGTGTCTCTTCTCTGCCCCGTACTCTTCTACTCCTTCTCAGTTCTGGAGATATCAACTCTAACCCTGGCCCCCCTAGACTTTTGTCACACTCTGAGAAGAGACCTGCACGCAGCACCTCTAATCTTATTCAGATCCCTCTTCTTTCCCCTTCCCCTCTGTCTTTCTCATGTGCCTTGTGGAATGCACACTCCATCTCATATAAACTTCTTGTACTCATGATCTCTTTATATTTAATGCTCTCCATCTTCTTGCTCTAACTGAGACCTGGCTCCTCCCAGAAGACACAGCATCAGTCGCTGCTCTCTATCATGGCGGTTATCATTTCTCCCACATGCCTCGTCCCACTGGCCATCTTGGTGGTGTTGGGCTTCTACTTTCTCCTTCCTGCCAATTCCAACCCCTCCTGCTGCCTCAGTTTTCCTCCTTTCCCTCCTTTGAAGCCCAGTCTATCTGCCTTTTCACTCCCCTTTCCCTCTGGTAGCTGTTATTCATTGACCTCCTGACAAGTCTACTTCTACCTTTCTCAATGATTTTTGACTCATGGGTTTTCTTCTTTCTGGATTCATCTTCTCAGGGATTTTAACATTCATGTTGATAACTCCTCTGATCCTTATGCTTTAAAGTTCCTTTCCCTTACCTCCTCATTCGACCTCCAGTTTTGCTCTATTGCCCCCTCTCACCAGCATGGCCATTGCCTTGACCTTGTATTTTTCTCTAATTGCTTACCCTCAAATTTCTGTACCTCAGTTCTTCCCTTATCCGACCATCACCTGCTAAGCTTCACTCTTTATCACCTGCCACCTCAACCTCATCCTGTCTCATCCAACCTATTTAGAAATCTTCATGCTATTGACCCTTTGGTTCTGTCCTCCACTGTTTCTTCATCTCTTTCCTCCACTATGTCACCTATGTCTGTTGATGAGGCAGTAGTTTCCTATAATGCTGCACTCTCCTCTACTCTGGATGCTCTCGCTCTGCCCATGCCATGTCCTGTGAGGTGCACTATTCCCTAGCCCAGGCTTTCATGCAGTACCTGCTAGCTACGTTCCTGTGCCTGTTCAGCTGAGCGTGCTTGGCTCAAATCCCACTTCCTTGCAGACTTTCTACACTTCAAATTCATGCATGTCTCTTTCCATTCTGCCATAGCACCCGCCAAACAAGACTATTATGTCCATCTGACTAACTCTTTTGCCTCTGACCCTTGCCATCTCTTTACTACTCTCAACTCTCTCCTCAAGGTGCCTCTGCCTCCGACCCCTCCCTCCCGTTCTGCCCAAATCCTGGCTGACTATTTCCATGACAAAATCCACAAGATCACCCTCCAATTCCCCACAAAGTCAGCTACTTCTCTTCCTCCTCCTCTTCACTCCAAACTTTCCCCCTCTACCTCTGCTACCCTTTCTTCCTTTTCTATGATCTCTGAGGAGGAAATCGCACACCTTCTTTCCTCCTCCAAACTCACTACCTGCTTCTTTGATCCTATTCCCACCCATCTCCTAAGCCCCATCTCCTCCACTGTTATCCCTTCCATCTCTCATATTCTCAACCTATCACTCTCCTCTGCAACTGTCCCTGCAGCCTTCAAGCATGCTGTAGTTACACCTCTTAAGAAACCCTCACTTGATCTTACCTGTCCTTCTAACTATCGACCAATCTCCCTCCTCCCCTTTGTTTCTAAACTGCTTGGACGTGCAGTTTACCACCGTTGCCTTGACTTTCTCTCCTCTCAAGCCCTCCTGGATCCTATACAATCTGGCTTTCATCTTTTACATTCTACTGAAACGGCTCTTGCTAAAGTTTCCAGTGATTTGTTCCTGGCAAAATCCAAGGGCCTTTACACAGTTCTCATCCTTCTTGACCTCTCTGCTGCTTTTGACACTGCTGACTACAATCTTCTCCTTGATACCCTGTCCTCATTTGGTTTTAAGGGCTACTATTCTTGTTCTCCTCTTATCTCTCCCATTGCTCTTTCCATGTTTGTTTTGGTGGATCCTCCTCAGCTGCTATCCCGCTCTCAGTTGGTGTACCCCAAGGATCTGTCTTGGGGTCCACTCCTTTTCTCTTTCTATACCCAGTCCCTTGGTGCGCTCATTTCTTCCCATGGCTTTCAGTACCATTTTTATGCTGATGATTCCCATATCTACCTCTCTACACCTGAAATCTCTTCGGCAATCCAGACCCAGATCTTTGCCTGCCTTTCTGACATTGCTGCTTGGATGTCTCACCGTCTCTTGAAATTGAACATGGCCAAAACTGAGCCCTTATCTTTCCCCCTAAAACCTCCTCTCTTCTTCCTCCTTTTTCAGTGTCTGTGGATAACTCTCTATTCCTCCATGTCTCCCCAGCTTGCAGCCTTGTGGTCATCTTGACTCCTCTCCTTCTCCACACACATCTATCTGATAGCTAAGATCTGCCATTTCTTTCTCTATAACATTAACAAAATCAACCCATTCCTTTCTGAACACACTACTAAGACACATCTACTCCTTAATCACCTCCCGTCTTTACTATTGTAATGTACTCCTTGCTGGTCTCCTGTTGAATCGTCTCTCTCCCCTTCAGTCTGTTCAACACACTGCTGCACGTCTAATCTTCAGCCAGCCTCGTCATGCTCATATTACCCCTCTTCTCAAGTCTCTTCATTGGCTTCCTATTCGTTTCCACATCCAGTTCAAACATCTCCTGCTGACCTATAAGTGCATTAGCTCTGCAGCTCCTCACTACCATTCCTCTCTTATCTCTCCCTACACCCCTCCTCGGGAGCTCCGCTCTTCTGGCAAATCGCTTCTATCTGTGCCCTTCTCTTCTACTGCCAACTCCAGACTTCGTTCCTTTCACCTTGCTGCTCCTTATGCCTGGAACAAACTACCTGAGTCTGTATATCAGGCACCTTCTCTGGCCCTTTTCAAATCTAAGCTAAAAATTCACCTCTTCACTGCCGCATTCGGATCTTGACTCACCTGATCTTCTTTGTTTTCTTACCATTCCCCCTAGATGCATCCCATGTCTACACTTACTGTGTCGACTGTCTAGACTAGATTGTAAGCTCTGATGAGCAGGGACTGTCTCTTACATGTCTGTGCAGTGCTGCATACATCTTGTAGCGCTATACAAATACTCAGTAGTAGTAGTAGTAATGGTCAATCGGTATCCATAGTAAGTCTGAAAATACATGTTTTTGGGAAGACATTGAGGTACAAGAAGTGCTGATTCCACCACTGTAGATACTGAGTTAGTCTTGCCTGCTGCCCTTTGGTTGCTATAGTATATCTCAGCTGCTGAATATTTTATGTTTGCAGAAGTTTGCTGACCCCTGACATAGATTATCAAAACATGTGGACGGTCGGGTCAAGCCTTGTGTATCCACTCAAAGGTTGGTGGCATCTGCAGTGGAATTGGCCAAAGTATCTGTAAACAGATAAGTGTTGCGCAGTGGCCAATATTATTAATAATTTTTAGATACTGTTATATAAGCACTGAATAGTGGATATGAAGTGTGAACAGTGATATGAAGTATGATATTGGGTGCACTGCGGAGGCAACATAGAAATATTTGGATGATTTTTGATGCATTGAAGAATTTTTTTTATGAAAAGATAAAATTAACATAAAAAAAGATTGATTTGACAAAAATACATTTGAGTGATGGACTATAGAGTTTGGGACTGATGAATGAAAATCGGGATTATAAACACAATTTAAGAACATAATGTTTATGTTTATGTTTATTAAAACTTTATATACCGCCCAATACAAAATAGCATCTGGGCGGTTTACAATACATAAAAGCATTTAAAAGGAAGGCTGCGGAAAAAGAAACAGAAAAGAACGCCATAAAATCAAAGAACAGGGATAGAAACAGATAGCAGTCAGGGGATACAGAAGGCAGACATGGAGGGAAGGAAGGGAGCACATAGACAAAACAAAGAAGCTCGGGAAAGAGGAATTAGGAACTAACATAAGTTTACTAAGTAGGAGAAGAGGGTGGGGCTGGAAGGTGGAGGTTGAGGCAGACATGAAGGGAGGGGGGAGACATTGACAACACACAAGGTGCAGGAAGGAGGGTTTAAGGATTTGACATGATTAGTCCTATGACGAAGAAGAGGACGGGACTGGAGGAGGGAGGTTAAAAGCAGAACAGAAACTGTGAGTTTTCAACTTGGCTTTAAAGGATTGATAGGAGGTCTCTAAACGTAGGGAGTGGGGGAGTGAATTCCAAAGCCTTGGACCGAGAAAGAAGAAAGCAGAAGATCGAGTTAGTTCTAAGTGTGCTTGAGAGGGAGGGGGAAGAAACATACGATTAGCGTGGATGGAACGTAGGGAGCGGTGAGGAGTATGAAGACGAACTTGATCAGCAAGATACAAGGGGACACCTGAGTGGATCACCCTGTGAACAAAGATAAGAACTTTAAATTGGACACGAAAAGGAACAGGAAGCCAGTGATAGTGTATTAACAAGGGAGTGACGTGATCAAAACGAGAAGCGTGAGAAAGAATACGAACAGCAGCGTTTTGGACCCGTTGAAGACGACAAATTTGTGATTGGGGAAGCCCAGCAAGACAGACATTACAATAGTCAAGACGCGACATAACAAGATCATAAGATATGCCATACTGGGTCAGACCAAGGTCCATCAAGCCCAGTATCCTGTTTCCAACAGTGGCCAATCTAGGTCATACGTACGTAGCAGTATCCCCAAAAGACACAGGTTCCACAATGCTTGTATTGGGTCAAGCATTGATATCCTGGGTCCCTTTTTAATAATGGTTTATGGACCTTTCCTCCAGGAACTTGTCCAAACCTTTTTTAAACCCAGCTACACTAACAGCTCTTACTACATCCTCGGGTAACAAATTCCAGAGTTGATTACACGTTGAGTGAAAAAATATTTTCTCTTATTTGTCTTAAATAGTTTACCCTGTAGCTTCATTACATGTTCCCTAGTCTTTCTATATTCTGATAGCGTAAACAATCGATCTACGTTTACCCGTTCCACTCCGTTCATTAATTTATAGACCTCTATTATTTCTCCCCTCAGCTGTCTCTTTTCCAGGTTGAAGAGTCCTAAGCTTTGTAGCCTCTCTTCATAGGAGTAGCCTTCCATCCCCTTTACCATTTTGGTGGCTCTTCTCTGTACCTTTTCTAATAACGCTATATCCTTTTTAAGATACGGTGACCAGAATTGCACACAATATTGAAGGTGCGGTCTCACCATGGAATGATACAGAGGCATTATAATATCCTTTGTTTTATTTTCCATTCCTTTCCTTATCATACCTAGCATTCTATTTGCTTTGTGCTTGCTGTACTCCCTTCTGGTGGTTCCCAAACAATTTTCAACAATCACCCAAGGGAAGTTTAAACATCCATCATATCAAAAAAAATACTCCCCTTCTTTTACACCCTAAAGATAATTTATCAAAAAGTTTTTTGTTAGACTCAGTGCCTTGAGAGAAACCTCTCCCCTGTAGCAACTATGTCCTTTTTATTCGTTTTAATGAGCTAAAAATACAACTCACTTTCCACCATCACAGTGAAAATATAAGGAGACTCCCACCCTGTGATCACCTCTAAACTTTTAAAATGAATTTAATTAATGCCAACTTATCTCTGTGTGATGCATTTGGGTAACCCAAAGTAATTGTAACATGTGATTGGTTCAAACAGAAATCAGTCTAGTAAGCCAATGGATGATTGGATCTGCTTTAAATGACGTCAGAGTGAGTTTCCCTATATGAAGCTGGTATAAATGGCGAAACGATATTCAGCCAGTAAGTGAGCCTGATGAAGGATCGAGAGGACTCGGAGATTTGAAACATGGCGCTATGTAGCTTATGCTGCTTATGCTGTTGAATTTAAAGCTCTTTCTACGAAGGAAAAGAAAAGATTTTTAACGGCATCATAAAAAGAAGTATGGAAGAAGAATGAATGGTAGATGGTGCAAATTGCGGGACTGCACAAGATGTTGAAGTCTGAGCGCAAGTAGCACATTACAGCCGATTGAAAGTGTTGGAAAATCTACATACACAGAGATAAGTTGGTGTTAATTAAATTAAAACAAGACCAATAAAAAAAAGAAATAGTAGGAAATAGATAAAAACTGGGACATTGCTAGGACATGATTATTGGCACCCTTATAAACAATTCAAATCAATTTGAACAGAAGAACCACATTCTGACTGCAGTAAAATTAGACACACCTGTGATACTCACATGACTTGAATCAACCAATAGAAACATAGAAACAGAAACATGACAGCAGAAAAAGACCACATGGCCTATAGTCTGCCCTTCCTTATCAATTACTATAGTCCCTTTTTTCCTTTAGAGATCTTCTGTAGTTGTCCCATGTTTTCTTGAATTCAGATACTGTCCTCGTCTCTACTACCTCCACTGGGAGACTATTCCATGCATCTACCACTCTTTCGGTAAAGAAATATTTCTGCATATTACTCCTGAGTCTATCCTCTTTCACCCTCATCCTATGCAGAGCTTACTTCCACCAGAAAGAGGCTCTCCTCCTGTGCATTTATGTCACAGAGGTATTTAAATGTCTCTATCATATCTTCTATTTCGTATTTCCTCTAACGTATACTTTTAAGAGCTTTAGATCTCTCCCCATATGATTTATAACAAAGACCACTGAACATTTTAGTAGCCAGCCTTTGCACTGACTCCATCCTGTTTATATTCTTTGGAAGGTGTGGTTTCCAGAATTGCACACAATACTCCAAATGAGATTACACCAGAGACTAACACAGAGGCATTAGCACATCCTTTTTTCTGCTGGCCATTCCTTTCACTATGCACCCAAACATCATTCTGGCTTTTACCATTGCCTTTTCTACCAGTTTAGCTACTTTGAGATCATTGGAAACAATCACATAGAAATATAGAAATATGACGTTAGAAAAAGACCACATGGTCTATCTAATCTGCCCTTCCATATGAACTACAATAGTCCCCTTTTTTCCTTTAGAGATCTTCTGTGTTTGTCCCATGCTTTCTTGAATTCAGATACTGTCCTCATCTCTACTACCTCCATTCCACACATCCACCACTCTTTCCATAAAGAAATATTTCCGCATATTACGCCTGAGTTTATGCCCTTTCACCCTCATCCTATATCCTCTTGTAGCAGAGCTTGCTTTCAATTGAAAGAGGCTCTCCTCTTGTTTTTATTTATTTTATTTATTTATTTATTTAACTATTTCTTTTATACCGCCCCTTCCAGAGATCAAGGGCGGTTTACATATAACAAGTTAACAGTCATGTACACAGTTTGTATACATTTTACATAGAACATAGAACAATAGAAATCAACTATTTACATTAAACAGTAAATATAACATTTATAGGTATTAAAGCAAACACATTAAACTTTATACAAATGAATATTTACAGTGTGTGGTGTGTGTGGTGTGTGGGGCAGGAATTGGTGTAGGTGCTGGAATTTAGTTCCTTTTTTCGTCTTCAAGGTGTGAGGGGGGGAAAAGTCTTGTGGTTACATTGTTGGGTTAGGGGATTAAGGGAGTTTGTGTATGTGTGACCATGTTTGTTGTGGAGCTGGCTTTGGGGGTATAGGGGATTTCGAAGTGTTCAGTGAACAGGTAGGTCTTTAATTCTTTTCTGAATTGGGTGAGGTCTCTTATGGTGCGAAGTTCAATAGGGAGGTCGTTCCAGAGTGTAGGGGCAGTGAATGAGAATGCTCTGGAGCTAGTGGAATTCTTAGTTTTACGGATGGCTTTTGGTATGGCTTTTGGTATGGCTTTTGGTATGGCTATCTTGTGCATTTATACCATGGAAGTATTTAAACGTCTCTATTGTATCTCCTCTATTCCGCCTTTCCTCTAACATATACATATTAAGATCTTTAAGTCTGTTCTCATATGCATTATAACGAAGACCACTAACCATTTTAGTAGCCACTCTCTGCACCAACTCCATCCTGTTTATATCGTCTTGAAGGTGCGGTCTCCAGAATTACATACAATACTCCAAGTGAGGTCATACCAGTGACATATACAAAGGTACTATCATCTTTTTTTTCTGCTGGACATTCCTCTCTCTATGCACCCAAGCATCCTTCTGACTTTTGCTGTTGCCTTTTCTATCTGGTTAGCCACTTTAAGATAATCAGAAACAATCAGTTCCAGGTCCTGCTCTTCTTTCGACGATAGAAGTATTTTGCCCCCTACACTGTACCGCTCCTTGTATTTTTGCAGCCCAAATGCATGATCCTGTATTTTTTAGCATTAAATCTCAGCTGCCAAATTCTCGACCATTCTTCAAGCTCAGCTAGATCCCTCCTCATGTTATCTACTCCTTCCTGAGTGTCTACACTATTGAAGATTTTGGTATCTTTTGCAAAGAGACAAACCTGCAAAGATATTTTAAAAAATCATAAGAACATAAGATATGCCATTCTGGGTCAGACCAAGGTCCATCAAGCCCAGTATCCTGTTTCCAACTGTGGCCAATCTAGGTAATACGTACCTAGCAGTTTCCCCAAAAGACACAGGTTCCACAATGCTTGTATTGGTTCAAGCATTGATATCCTGGGTCCCTTCTTAATAATGGTTTATGGACCTTTCCTCCAGGAACTTGTCCAAACCTTTTTTAAACCCAGCTACACTAAAAGCCTTTACTACATCCTCCAGTAACAAATTCCAGAGTTTGATTACACATTGAGTGAAAAAATATTTTCTCTTATTAGTCTTAAATAGTTTACCCTGTAGCTTCATTGCATGCCCCCTAGTCTTTCTATATTCTGATAACGTAAACAATCAGTCTACGTTTACCCGTTCCACTCCGTTCATTAATTTATAGACTTTTATCATATCTCCCCTCAGCCGTCTCTTTTCCAGGTTAAAGAGCCCTAACCTTTTTAGCCTTTCTTCATAGGGGTATCCTTCTATCCCCTTTACCATTTTGGTGGCTCTTCTCTGAACCTTTTCTAATAACGCTATATCCCTTTTAAGATACGGCGACCAGAATTGCACACAATAATCAAGGTGCGGTTGCACCATGGAACCATACAGAGGCATTATAATATCCTTTGTTATATTTTCCATTCCTTTCTTTATGATACCTAGCATTCTGTTTGCTCTCTTCACCGCCGCTGCACACTGGGCCGAGAGTTTTAACATGTTATCCACAATGACTCCTAAATCTTTTTCCTGGGTGGTGGTGATTCCTAATGTGGAACCTTGCATCATGTAAGCATAATTTGGGATGTTCTTCCCTAGGTGCATAACTTTGTACTTGTCCACATTAAATTTCATCTGCCATTTTGATGCCCAGTCTTCCAATTTATCAAGATCATCTTGCAATTTTCCACAATCCTCATGGGTTTTAACAACTTTAAATAGTTTTGTGTCATCTGCAAATTTGAAAACCTCACTCGTTATTCCCTTTTCCAGGTCATTTATGAATATGTCAAAAAGCAGCGGACCCAGCACAGATCCCTGGGGTACACCACTATTCACCTTTTTCCATTGGGAAAATTGGCCATTTAGCCCTACCCTCTGCTTTCTATCTTTTAACCAGTTCGTGATCCACAATAGTACACTGCCTCCTACCCCATGACTCTTTAGTTCTGCCAAAGGTCTCTGATGAGGGACCTTGTCAAAGGCTTTCTGAAAGTCCAAATACACTATATCAACCATTTCCATATCTGGACATTTCCCTTTGGCTTTGCCACTGCTCCTTGATCCTTTTCCAAAGTAATAGCGGTAGTGCAGCAGTTCTTCAATGGAAGGGAATTTTGGTCCACTCTAATCTAGACAACTGTCTTTTACAACCAAATCAGAAGCAGATAGTTATCAGGCTATAGCCTGAGTTGTCCAGCTGTTGCAATCTCTGGATTGAGTGATAAGCTTTGAGAAGAGTTACTATAACCGTTTCAATGCATAGAATATTTGGAAGCCTGTTTCGACACTTGGAGAGAGAAGATACAGGTCCAGATTGTAGTTCTGGATGCAAGGAGGACTATAGGGCCTGTGATCTTGTGCAAATCCTCAATTTTGTGGCAACAACGCAACTTCATTCCTTGGATACGAGCTTGCACGTGGTCCCTACAGATTTCGTTGTTGCCTCATTGGGTACATCATACTCAGTCCTGAGATGCATCTTCCATGGACACAGGAGGCCAAAATGATGTCTGGCATGGTAGATGAACGCCTGATACCTGGTGAAGGGTATGCAGCACAAGCCTCCAGATTGTCTGACATCAAACGCAAGTCTAGCAGGAACTCTCTTAACCTCATCAGCAGCAACCTTTCTGGGTTTGGACAAGGTTCAGGTTGATGGGTCAAGACCACCAAAGCTAAACACTACGGACAGTAGGAAGGAAAATCCTGATCTCAAAGTCTGCGAGTGAGGTGACGAACAAGACAGCAATGCCCTTTGCAGCGGTCTCGTATGAGTCCTTTTCCAAGGGACTAACTATTGTGGCTGCCATCCAACCCAAGAGTTGAAGATAGTACTAAGCTTTTGGGAGTTTGCTGTTGTCAGAAAACTTTCAGCTGCACTAAAAGCCTGGCCGTTCTCTTGGTGGACAAAAAGAACTTGCTGGTGCGAGTGTTGAAAAGGACTCCTAGATACTGCAACCGAGAGTCCCAGATGACTCTTGCTGTGCCGAGGACAGATCCCTGCAGCACACCACTGGTAACAGCCTTCTCAGAGTAAGCTTTATTTATCTGTACCCTTTGTCGCCTCCCACTCAACCAATTTCTAACATAGTCAGTCAATTTAGGGTCCTTCCCAGGGTGCTCATTTTGTTTATAAGTCGCTAGTGTGATGTCAAAGGCTTTACTGAAATCTAAGTACACCACATCTAACGCTCTTCCTCGGTCCAGTTCCCTGGTAACCCATTGAAAGAAATTAATCAGATTTGTCTCGTAAACCCATGTTGCCTTGGATCTTGAAATTCATTAGACTCCAGAAACCTCACTATTCTCTGTTTTAGCAGTGTTTCCAATAATTTACTCACTACAGGGGTTAGACTAACTGTCCTGTAGTTTTCAACTTCATCCTTAGTTCTGCTTTTGTGTAAAGTGACAATATGTGCCTCTGGAGAAAGGCTCATGTGGCTCTAATGTTTGAAATGGCCACATTCACTCTCTTTTTAATTTCACAATGATGAAGACAAGAGAGGTCATCAGAAAAGCCATTGTCACCAAACATCAAACTTCAACGTGATACAAGGCCATTCCCAAAGATCTTGGGATTCCTATGTCTACAGTTTGCAATGTTATTGAGAAGTTTTCTGCTCATGAACAGTCAAGAAAAATTATACCAAGAAGTCTTTGAATGTTAGTGCGAACTGTTGGAAAAATACCACGTACATCATACAAAGAGCTTAAGGCTGACTTAGAGCAATCTCGAGTGGTGGTTTCAACATGCACCATATGCAGCGTATTAAACATAGAAGGACTTCATGGGTCAAGGCCAAGGAGGACCCCACTGCTCAAAGACAGACATTAAAAGGCATGCCTGATCTTTGCCCAAACTCACCTTGAGAAACCACAATCCTTCTGGGAAAATGTTCTGTGGACAGACGAAACTTGAGCTCTTTGGCAATGCATATCAGTGATGCATTTATAGGCGAAGAAATGAAGCTTATAAGGAAAAAAACCACCCTTCCTACAATTAAATATGGTGGATATTCCATAATGTTGCGGGACTGTTTGCTGTTTCAGGAATTGGAGATCTGTAACGTATTAAAGGAATCATGAAGTCAGAGGACTACCAAGGTATTTTGGAGCAAAATGTACTACCTAGTGTTGGAAAACTAGGTTTGGGTTGAAGGTCATGGGTCATCCAGTAGGATAATAACCCAAAACATACATCCAGAAGTACAAAAGAATGCTAAAAAGGAACAAATGGACTGTTTTAAACTGGTTAGTAATGTGGAGGAGTAGCCTAGTGGTTAGAACACTGGCTTGGGAACCAAGAGGCCAGGGTTTGATTCCCACTAGCACTGCTTGGGCAAGTCACCTAACCCTCCATTGCTCAGAAAAATCCAAGCTATCAATGTTCCTGTTTAATGTACATTTACCAAGTTTAAGTTACAATGAAAACAGCTTTGATTGAAATGATAAAGCAGTATAAAAAAAATAAACTGTTAAAATTGTGATCCAAATCCAATTGAGAAACTTTGGAAAAAGCCATTGGTAAAAAGAAATCCTGGAAACATTCATGAGCTGGAACAAATCACAGTTGAATTGTGGGAGAAACTACCAGCAGACAGATGTACAAAATGTATAGATGGCTACAAGAAATACTTGGAGGCTGTCATCACTGTCAAGGGTTGTGCAACCAAATATTAGTGAAAGGTGCCATTAATCCTGTCAAGGTCATATTTTGTTTTTTTTCTCAGAAATGATTACATCTAAGTTGCACAGACATCTATTTTTTTTGTTGTGTAGCTTTGAACATACTATTAAAATATTATGATGACATACAATTGGAATATTTCTAATTGTTTTTCAAGAGTTTGTACACAACATACCTAAAATGCAAGGGTGCCAATAATGTTGACCACAACTGTCATATAGTGCTGCATATACCTTGTAGCACTATACAAATGCTTATTATTAGTAGTAGTAGTTACAGACAAAATGGTTCACAGTAAGTATAGAGGGCCCAGTATGGAGTTAGGATGGCTAGGTGTGAGTACAGTGCCTAGTCGTCACCCACGTCCTCTAACCCTGGGTATTCAATGCTGAGGTCATATGCGGCGCCAGCATTGAATATGCAAGTTCGACACATATGCCTGGATGCTTCAGAGGCTAACCGGGTAACAGTGATATTGCACCGTTGCCCAGTTAGCTTCTACGGGTAAAGAGAGGCCAACTAAGCGGTTAGCATCGGAAGTGTAGGGATGAAGATCGGGGATATTCAGCAGCACTAGCTGCATACATTAGTGGAGGGGTAGCCTAGTGGCTAGAGCAACAGCCTAGCACCCCAGAGATCAGGGTTCAATTTCCACTGGCACTCCTTGTAATCCGGGCAAATCACTGTATCTTCTATTGCCTTGGAAGAAAAGACCTAGCATTCTACTTCTGGTCATACCTTGCCAAGAAATCTCAGGGGCTGCTGGTTCACCAGGAGTCAGCATTGACTTGAAGGCACTTAAAAAAATCATGTAAATGCCTTTTGAATATCAGGCCCAGAGAAAACTGGTGAAACAGAGATATGCATATTCTGTAAGAAAGAGGTGGAAACGGTAACTCATCTTGTAGGTGGTTGCAAAGTTCTAAAGGCAGAAATTATCTATACAGAAAGGCAGAGCAAGGTGGCACATCTCATCCAATGGAAACCCCTTTTCATGATTTGAACCATAATTTTTTTTGTCTGTAAACCACTTTGCCTATGCAAAGAAAGGTGGCATATGAAGTTTTAATAAACATAAAAATCATTGTACCAGAAAAGCATTGGGATCAGTGGTTGGGACAGGCTACCTCAGGCCAGGGGGTCAATTCCTGCATGGGGTTTAGCAACCTCAGGCTGCAGGGACTGGGGTCTCTAGTCCCATGGCCACTCCTTCTGGCCTTGGGCAAGCCATTTTAACCCTCAATTGTCTCAGATACACTTAGATTGTGAGTCCTTCGGGGACAAGGGATTAAAAAAGTACCTGTTTGTATATATATATGTAAACCACTCTGATGTGCATAATAAAGGGCGGTATATCACATACCCAAACCATAGACCATGATCCTAAGAGATTTACAGTGAATGAAGAAGTTATGATAACTTGGGACATTCCCAATCCAATGAATAAGAAACTGGGTGTGAAGAAACCTGATAGTGATAAAGAAGAAAAACACCAGAACAGCATGGATAATAGAGATGTCAGTTGTGTATAGAGGGAGAAGATGCTGAAATGCCAAGTAATAAAGTCAGAAACCAAGAAATGTGACAGAAATATTTCCCATTGTATTGGGAGCCATGGACCCGATTACAAGGAATTTCCAATCGCACCTTGCTTCTACATGTCACATCTTACAAACTCCATAAGGAAGCTCTCTTTGGCATGATGCAACTATTGTGATGAGCATTAGCAGTAAATTTAAGAGACTGAGATCATACTCCACATACTCTGACTTAGAAGAGAAGTTCTTGACTGTCGTAGTATGCGCAAAACTAACACATTTAGAGAAACTGCCCTGAGAAATGCCATCAGAGCTGTTCCTATTAAAGGTTCAATTAACGTGTCATGAACGTTAGCTGTTCCTTGTAAAATTGTTGTTGTGTTTGCCTTGATAAAACTGAAAGGTGGTATATAAGAAATGCTAAATCAATCAATCAATCAATCAATCAATCAATCAATCAAATGTCTTGACTTCGTCTTTTTATCTATTAAAAGAATGTAATTCAGTTCCCGTGTCTTCATGTACTTTAAAAATAGTTTTTGAGAGCTAACATACATAAGTCAGAGACTGAATATTTTGGCTGGCTCACAGATGTATTGGTGTTATACTGATAATGCTTCACCCTCGGTTAAGGGCTTGTTCAGTCTCTTGCACATATCATTTTTGGGACATCTCTTGCACTGGATGAGACATGACAGATTGCTCAATTGACAAATGAATTTTTGGTGTAGTTCTACAGTTTTGAGGAATAGTTATTAGTTTGTGTATATATGTTTTAAGGTCTTGCATTTCTTCTTTTTACATGGTAGAGGTCCCTTTGTCCAGTTACCTGGTTAGATGATAGTTTGTTTCTGATGAGTAGATTTAGATGTTATTTAAAGCTGGTTTCTGAGTATTTTATCTGTGGCGAGTACAGGATAAAGATCCTTCATGATGTCTTTGAGCAGCGATAAGTAATAAAATGTACCTAGTCTATTTTTCTCTTTGTATTAAAGTTGATTTTCTTAGGGCATAGATCTAGCATATTCTAAATCTATTAGAATGAAGGAATTGTGAGAGAAGTGAAGTATCTGTCTCTAGTATCTACATCTGAAAAAATTTGATAGAGGATAACCTAGAAGTAGTGTAGAGGTTACATATTTCATAGAGTGACTTGGATGAAAGTGTTTCTGTGTTCCATTTTATGCATTTCTAGAAATAAAAACATTATAGTGAAGTCATCTGAAGTATACTTCTATTTCTTGACAGATTGTTAAGCAACATCAGGAAATACTTTCATGGAAAGGGTGGTGGATGCCTGGAATGCCCTCCCAAAGGAGATGGTGAGAGCAAAAACAGTTCAGCCCCTATTCTGTAAGGTAGATAGCGGGGCTGCATGTCCCGCCAGGATATGCAGCCCCACTATCTGCCTTCGCCATATTCTACCTCCCGTCCCTCCTGCAGGCACAGAGCCGCTGGGTGTGCTGTGGGGGATGGGGGCGGCATGGGTGTAGAAAGTGGGAGGAGTATGGGCGGGATCAGCATCTGGACATACAGGGATGATTTTGGTCATGGCCCTGTACCTCTTGGGGGCACTGGGGGGGGGGGGGGGGTTGGCCAGATTATTCCACCTCGGAGGTGGACTAAGTACTGGCTGCCCTCCCACCCCACCTGGATTGGCTAGCCAGCTCCCTGGCAGTATCAGCAGCAGGCATTCTGAGTCTCCACTGCCCGATCTGGGCCCTGGCTGGCCCCATCAGGGGTCACTCGGCGGGGTAAAGGGGGAAAGCAATGCTGTGGGCTGGCTGGGAGGCAGTGAGGATGTCCCCCGGCCGACTGCAAGTACATGTTGTCTCCAGGCTTGATCCTGCACCTGCGGGATCGTCTTGCTCCCGCAGTGCAGAATCGGGTCCTAATGGGCCCATCCTGCTCAGGGCTGTTCAGATGGCCTGGACATGCTCCTTGCTGAATTGGGCTCTTAATGAATTAAAAAAGGCATGGGACAGACGCAAAGGATCACTACCTAGCAAGAGGATGGAATCAAAGCAAATGTAAATAACTTCATCAATAGAGAGGGGTAACCTGCTTGGAGCACCAGGTACAACCTTAAGCAAAGGCATAGAGGGGAAGTGACCCGTACAGAGTGGCATGTGCAAATGTATAACTCTAGCCACCTTACTGCACAAACTAATGGACCATGCTGGTCTTTATCAGCTGTAGTTTTACTG
Organism: Ichthyophis bannanicus; assembly: GCA_033557465.1. Lineage (NCBI taxonomy): Eukaryota > Metazoa > Chordata > Amphibia > Gymnophiona > Ichthyophiidae > Ichthyophis > Ichthyophis bannanicus. The sequence goes on along the minus strand of CM066032.1, from coordinate 374,915,828 downwards.
TGTCACTACGTCTCTTGCTGCAAGGTTAGGTCTATTTCATAAAGGTACAATCATGCTTTTTTTCTGACTTTCTTTAAGCTTGATACCATTAATAGTGCTGTAGTTCCCACCCAGCATTTTTTCTTTTCTTTAAGCTTGGTACCATTAGCCTGCTGTGGTTCCCGTTAGAGGTGCTTGCAGAGTTATAAGAGTAACCCGCGGGATGCTTGCAGAGTTATAAGAGTAACCCGAAAGTCTGCTCTAAAAAGGAGAGCAGAGAACTGCCTTTTTTAAGGATTTTTGAAAATATAGCCTTAGGAGCTCTAGTTGTGATATATGATGAGTAAGGATATTAACAAGCTCTGTGACATATCCTACGGGGAATAATGAATACCAGAATACAAAATAAAATTATTCTCCTGATACTATGTCTGAGTTTCAGTCAAGAAAATCCTGTGCACATTTATATAATTACATAGAAATAGCAGGAGCAAACTGCGCAGCCTAGTCAAGCGTGGCAGAGTAAGAACCAGGTAAGCCAAGGTTCAAATCCAAGTTCTCACTGTGACGTTCCCCATGATCTCAAGGAAAATCACTTCCCATGTTATTGACTCAGATACGACTTTGGTTGTAAGCCTTCTAGGGAAGGGACCTAAATATACCACTTTCTGTGACCTCAGATGTAGCAAAGGTGTACAATTAAATCCAAATGAAAGAAAAAATGCAGAATATGATATTTCTTTCTTAGCAAATGGTGTCCTTTAGACTGCATCATATAGGAACTGTGCATAATGTCCTTCTTGTCTTCCGAGCAATTCACATCATAGAATCTGTCAAGCTCTTCTGAAAAGTCATCCCTCCCTCAGGATTACATATATTTATAAAAGGCAATGTCATTATGCCGAGGAGCAATTTGTGTTCTATGGATAATTAGTAGCCAAGCTTTCAGACTTAAAGACTATTGGAAAGTTAAATTAATAATTAAAAGATAATTAATTCCACTGAAGCAAAAAGTCTTTGGACTTATCTGTCAAATTTTATACTTAATAGTCTCATTAAGAAAATAATAGTCTTAAAGATGATCACTTAGTAACCAATAAATAATAAGGATCAGTCACCAAATTATATTTTAATTTCAGTAATACAGTATATGGTAATTGTCATGTTTTAATTGGCTTGCAAGTTGATAGATTGCATAATTTAAATTATGCACGAAGTGAAAATGCTCACTTTGGATGCCATTAGCAAGAGACAACCAACAATTTTAAATGTTAATTATTAATGTACTAATTACTAATCAAAACATGAAGTATTAAGACTAAGACACTTCTCAATGTCATATGAATAAAACTCAAATTAATCTTTCATTGTATATATTGACTAAGGGGCATGTTTACTAAACTGAGCTAAGAGCGTGCACTATTTGTAACTAGGCCCCATTGAATATGGGACCTACTTACAAACAGTGCGCACTAACCATTAGCTCAACTTTGTAAACATGCCCCCGTAAGTAACAAATTCTACATTACTACAGACATTCTGAAATTCACATAATTTCTTTTCCCTGGAATGCGTTAATCCTTCCTATTCAAGACTTTTCCCTCCAAACGACGATGACCAACTGATGTCTCATGATCTGCATTTCTACAACAAGTGTTTTGCAGTCCTTGATCTTCAAGCTATGCTACGGGGATCATGGACTCAGCGGAGGGTAAACAGCAGTAACTCTGGTAACCCGGAAGCCCTCCTCGCCTCCTTCCCTAGAATTGGCACTCCCCCCCCAAACAAGTCCCCCCCCCCCCAACAAATTCGCAAACAACTGTATTTTGGTACAAACATTTTGGTCGCAGCTTTATTTACAACCTGGAAACCGACCCAACAAGGGCCTAATAACAATTGAACATAACCCAACCCCGCACCCCTTGACCGGAGGATGCCCCCCCACCCGCCATCTTAGTAGCAAGGCGGAGCATCCTCCTCCCCCCCAAACCCCGCCGCCTGCCTCGCCATCCTAGTAGCAAAGGCTGGCTCCCACCCCCCCCGCTACCGGGCCGAGACCCCCAACCGGGCTGTCTCGCCCCACCCCGAGGAGCGCTTCGCCCCCACTGCTCGTAAGCCAGATCAAGCCCGCGCCGCTCCTGCGAGCGCTGGCTCTGTACCCCCCACCCAACCAGCTGCAACAGCCCCCAAATTTCCTTCCAAAAAAGGGGCAGGCGGGCTGGAACGCGACCGCTTCCCGAAGAGCCGCGGGCAGAAGGAGACGGCCACGCGGCTCCTCGCGGACACAGCACCGCCCCCACCTACCCGCGGGCCAATGAAATCGCTCCAATGGTGCGACGGAGCGATTTCAAAAGCCGCGCACGTCTTTCGCTCTCGCCCCCCCCCACCTCCCCCTAACCGCGTGCTGGAGGCCGAGGCCGGGCCCGGGCCCAGGTTACTGACGGCCGCGGGACCCGGCCCGCGGCCTCGAGCATTAACTCTGGTAACCCGGAAGCCCTCCTCGCCTCCTTCCCTAGAATTGGCACTCCCCCCCCCAAACAAGTCCCCCCCCCAACAAATTTGCAAACAACTGTATTTTGGTACAAACATTTTGGTCGCAGCTTTATTTACAACCTGGAAACCGACCCAACAAGGGCCTAATAACAATTGAACATAACCCAACCCCGCACCCCTTGACCGGAGGATGCCCCCCCACCCGCCATCTTAGTAGCAAGGCGGAGCATCCTCCTCCCCCCCAAACCCCGCCGCCTGCCTCGCCATCCTAGTAGCAAAGGCTGGCTCCCACCCCCCCCGCTACCGGGCCGAGACCCCCAACCGGGCTGTCTCGCCCCACCCCGAGGAGCGCTTCGCCCCCACTGCTCGTAAGCCAGGTCAAGCCCGCGCCGCTCCTGCGAGCGCTGGCTCTGTACCCCGCCACCGGTGCGAGGTATGCACTATCCTCGCACCGCCCCCCCCATAAAGCTGCGATCAAGCATTTCCAGTGCTTCCTGCCAATCATTAAGCAATAAGTCCTGTCCGACCGGGGACAAATGTACCCCGTCGGTACGGTACAGTCCAGCGCACTGGGGGTCCGCCCAAGGATGCCGGACCTGCCATCCCCCGGCTTGCTGCCACCAACGGCCAACCTGCCTGTTGACCTTGGCCAGCCCTCTCGACCACCGTCGCTGCGGCAGGCAGGCCGGCCGAGGGATGATGTCCGACCAAACAATTGCCACGTCCGGCCACTGCTCCTGCAGGGCCCGCAGATCCCGTTGCACAGCTCGAATGAGTTGCCGGCACGTCCAACAGGAAAGATCATTCCCTCCGAGATGTATCAGAAGTCCCACCGGCCGCTGCCGCCGCTCTGCGTGCTCCCGAACAACTGGAAGTAGCTGCCACCAACGCATGCCCCGCTCGCCAAGCCACACCAACCGGAAATTGCAGGACACCAAGCCCAGGTGCGGACCCAGCGGACGAGTTGAGGCTCTGCGTTCCGCCCAGTAGACGAAGGAATGTCCCAGAAGCCACCATACGCCCGGCGGGCTCCGCGCAGCACTCCATGTTGGCACGCTCCGCATGACACCTGGAAAAGAAACACAGCATTAGTACCCCCCCCACACCCACCCCCCGACACCACCACAGCTCACAACTGTTCCGGGCGCACATAGCCCCTGTAGGCCCCAGATCTCCAGCGCCCGATTTGTTGAATCACCTCACCCCCAAGGCCAGCCGCCGCAGCGCTGGTTGCCGCTCCTATCCGGAAGGAATGAGACGCATAACAGCGCTCGTCCAAGCCCAGCCGCCGCAAGGCCAGGCGGAAGACTGCCGTGAATTGAAACTGGGTGACAGCCGTCCCGTCCGCATGGCAAAAGAAACACCCGGCCCCATCGAGACGCTGACGCCAGTACGTCGTCAAGTTCTGCACCGGACAGGATCCCAGACCAGGGATGGCCCGCAACAGCACCCACCGACCCCGCCCCTGCGGGTCAGTTTTCGAGTGAGCCAGAAATATCCATACACGCTGCTCCTGCAGGTCCACCTGATGCACCCGCAACCCCCCCGCCCACCCCGCCCGCCCGCCTGAGGGACCAGCTCGCTAACTCTGAAGGCCCCAAAGAAAGCAGTGACAAACAACGCCCGGAAAAGGACTGCCTCAAACGGGATAGCCGCGACCTCGGGCAGAACATCCCAAATACGCAGCAGCAAGTCATGCGACACGGGACGGCGCCAATCCGGGGCAGGGGGCTGCGCTCGTGCCCAACCGGCTAATAGCCGCTTCACCACATACGAGGTGCCCGGACTGCCCCAGCCCGCCGCCCTGCTGAAGAAGGAGAAACCGGCCAAAGCCGCTCGTGCCGCCGCCCGGGACCAACCACACTCCTTTGCCCACGCTATGAAAGAACCCGCCAAGAAGTCCCCAACGCTGCCACTCCTCCAGCCCTTCCCCCAGAGAAAATCTCGAACCCGTGCATACCCCCGCTGATAAGCCTTCCACGTACCTGGAGCCAAGGAAGACCGCAACAACGAGATCATTCCGGCGTCCCAAGCCGCCAAAGGTGCTCCGGCACCACAGCCGCGGTCTCGTCTGCCCCAGGTGCCAACTCCCGAAACCGCTCCCACTGGAAACGAGACAAAGCGTCAGCAATCCCATTCTGAACACCCGGCACATGACGCGCTCGAGCCGTGACATTAAGATGAAGACAAGCCAGCACAAACACCCGCATCAACGCTGCCACCCGCGGACACTTGGGAGAATGGCGATTAATGACTTGCACCACCGCAGCGTTATCACACCAGAAAACTACCCGCTTGTCCCGTAACCTCTCCGGCCAAACCCATAAAGCCACCACAATTGGAAACAATTCCAGGAACGTCACGTTACGCGTCAACCCACACGAGGACCATGATGCAGGCCATGGCACCGCATACCACGCGCCCTGGCAGTTCAATCCCATACCCGAACCCCTAGCCGCATCCGAAAACAAGTCCAAATCCCGGTTGGACAGTTCCCCGGACTGTAACACCGAGCAGCCGTTATAATCCGCCAGAAACGCGTCCCACACACGCAAATTGGCTCGCATCCCCGCAGTCACTCGGATGCGATGGTGCCCACAACGCACCCCGGCCATCGCCAAAGACAATCTCCGCGCAAACGGCCTCCCCATTGCGATGACTCGACACGTGAAATTCAAGTGGCCAACCAATCTTTGAAGCTCTGTTAACGTCACCTTCGCAGCGGAGCCCACCTCCGCCACCAAGAGCCGCAGCCGCTCTACTTTATCCGTAGGCAACCGGACCACAAACTCAACCGAGTCTATCTCTATCCCCAAGAAGGAAATACGAGTCACCGGCCCTACCGTCTTACCCTCCGCCAAAGGGATGCCAAACTCCGCCGCCAGGCCCAGGAAAAGCCCCAGCAAGGATCCGCACACGGCGGACTGGGCCGGCCCGACGAACAAAAAATCGTCAAGATAATGCACTATAGTCCGCCGCCCAGACCTCCGAACCAACACCCAGTGCAAGAAAGAGCTGAAGGCCTCGAAGTAAGCGCACGAGATCGTACAACCCATGGGCATGCATTTGTCGTAATAATAATGATCGTCGAAACGAAATCCCAGCAAGGGGAAGGCGGATGGGTGCACAGGCAAGAGACGAAAGGCTGACTCTATGTCAACCTTCGCCAACAGAGCCCCCTTTCCGCATTGGCGCACCAGCTCCAATGCCTCGTCGAAGGACGCATAGCGCACTGAGCACAGCTCACGCGGGATATGGTCATTTACCGAGGCCCCGAGGGGGCAAGAAAGATTATGGATCAACCGATAACGCCCGGGCTCTTTCTTCGGGATAACCCCCAGCGGCGAAACAATAAAAGGCGAGAAGGGGGGCCGTTCGAACGGCCCAGCCACTCTGCCCAGAGCACACTCCGCCGCAATCTTTTCACGGGCCACCTCCGCCAACCGCATCACCGAGACCGCATTCCCCCTCTCCAACTCCCTAACCGCCCCCTGCACTGGGATACGAAAGCCCTCGGAAAACCCCGCCCACAACATCATCCCCGCCTTGCCATGCCTGGTCGCTGCGTAGAGCTCCAGCCACGGCTGCAACGCCTGCCTCCTAATGGGGGTAGGCGCTAGCCCCTCCGCCGTCCCGTCACTTACTTGCGGCCGGCGCCCCCTGCACCGCTCTACGGCTGCACTTGACGGCCGAGTGACCGGCACCGCAAAGCAAACATGCGTGCCGAAACTTGCAGTCCGAGAAGGGGCAGGACATTTTATTGAAGCGCCAGCACAGATCCCCGCCGGGACCGCCCGCCCCCATTTTGCTCGTCTCGGGCCCCAGGCCCGCTGGCCGAAAGGACCGAAAGCCCGCCAGAGCTGCCGTGCCCGCCGCCCTACCCGGACCTGCACCCCCCCATTCCGCCCTTTTTCGCCGACATTTGCGTGAGCCAAAGGTTGATATCCTTCATTCCCCACGACAGCTGCCTGTTCTCTTCCATCATATCGCGGAACTCCTCATCATAATTAAGCCAGGCCCACCCTTCGTGCGCCTGGGAAGCCGCCAAGATAGCGTCGGCATAAGCTAACAGCTCGCCGTAACAACTCGGGTCCTCATGCCCCCATACGCTCGCCAACCGCAAAAAGGCCCGTGTCCAATTCAACGTGTTCCGTGACACCTTCCGTACCCTCCCCGCTTTCTCATCCTCTTTGCGTTTCTTGCGACTCTCCCCCGAACGTTTCCTCCCCTCCAATAGCCGGAAAATATCAAGATATCGCCGCTTCATGATCTGCCACCGCAACTTGCGCGGAACACTCTCCCACAATTCCGCGCACCGCACCACTGAAGACCCCGCCCCCTCTCCCGTCCGCGGCACGACCGTGGAGTCCGCCGAGGAAGTGGCCGAGGACCCCGACGATGAGGAGGAAGACGACGCGCTCCGCCGCCGATGCCATCGGTGCTTCCGCTTCGCCTTGGCTTTACGAGCCGGCGGTGCACCCTCACCCGGCAACACCACCGCCCCTCCCCCCCCCGCTGTGGTCCCGGAAAACTCACCTGCCGCCGCCTGCGCCGCCGTCGCCTGCACCTCCGAGGTGGACTCCGTCTGCTCCACCGAGGTCGGGCCGGACTGGCTCCCAGTCGACGACATCACGGTCGATCCGACACCAGCTCCACACGATGTAACCGGTGCACTCCCCGGAACCTGCAACGGGAGAGGAGAGCCAACACACGGGGAAGGAGGAAAGCCAACCCCTGGAGGAACCATCCCGTAAGGCCCCACCCCCCACCCAGCACCCCCTCCCTGCGCCCCCCCCGAGGACCCCCACCCCCGGCTGCCAAGCCTGCAGCCCCCCGACAGTTTGAAGACCGGCCCCCCAATGCTCCCCTCCCCAGCCACCCCCCCAAGCCATAGCCTGACCAGGTCCCGGGGACCAAGCCTGCCACCCTTCACCATGCAGTCCAGCCCTACCAGTAGTACATGCTTAATTTATTTTTTGTTTTGGCCCCAGAAGGAGGCTCAAAAGCTTTTAGTAAATGACTGCATACTCCATAGAATGCACAAGGGGCATGTTTACTAAAGTGCTGTTGATAGCGTGAGAAAAACTCATGGTTGGTGCACATTTTTACTGTGGTGGAGACATTGCAGTTGCAGAAAATGCACAGGGCACTGCTGTGATAGGGAGGTAATGCCTGCTAAGTGCATTAGCTGTGCAATCATTGCGAATAAGCGGCCAGTGTCCATGTATGCTGTGAAGGTGCACGCTACATGAGCCTCGCACTTGCTTGCTATCAATATAACAATATGGGCAGCAGTAGTCTACCAAACCCCATGACAGATCGAGGGATGAACTACTCTACTCTCTGCCAGGGTATAGGAAATTTTCATGTCCTGCTACATGCTGCACAATTTTACACTGTAGCGCTGACAACCCCTGACAGGAGAACAGGACACAGCAGATGAAGACCATGATGCAGATGCAGATGGGCCAAGGAATGGGAAGACAGGACCACCATAGCAATGAGGCATGTCATCTGAAGGTGGATTTTTATTGGCATAGAAGTGCATGTGAAACAATTGTGCAGTACATACCATAGGTCCCTCCTAACATCTCCCCTTCCCCCACCATGTGCATCCTGCTCCTCCCTCCCTCTGAACCTCCCTCCCTCCCCACCTACAACCCCCTAACCACCCTGTGTATCTTCTCCCCCCAGGAATCCTTGAGTCATCCTGTGCATCTTCCTGCCCCTCAAAACCCCACCTAACTCCACATTCTCCACATATACCCTCTCCTCTTACCCAACAGTCCCTCCCCCTTCTACTGTCACAGATAAGCTACCTCCCACAATATAACTCATCAGCTTCCCATTGATGTCCATGGGGAGATGTCCCTAACACTTTCAATGTCCCTGTCACCATACCCAACCCCTCTGCACCTTATCCCCTGCCCCTGCCCCAGCCTGCTGACTCTGCCTATCTTGTGGTACTGCCATGCTGGCTGATGACCTATTTGACTCTGAGGAGCATCCATTGAAAGGGGGATATGAAGGGTTCTTCCCCTTCTATGGGGAACAGGTCTCAATATAGATGATGGCAGAGATTGAAGATGAAACAATGGTGCTGCAGAGCTGGCCAAGCTGGAGGTTGTGATAGTGGCATTGGTGATGGTGGTGGTGGTGGCAGTGATTGCTGCAGGTGCCTTCCTCTTAGGGACCTGTCCTGATGGGAGATTATTTATTTATTTATTTATTACATGCACTTATATACCATGCTATTTTCCATCAGTGCGGTTTACATAGAACCAGTTAAATACAGATGGGACTGTGGTGGAGAGCACAGTGCAAGGGGGAACCCTAATGAGTGCTGGCAAATATTAGAACATAAGAACATAAGATATGCCATACTGGGTCAGACCAAGGTCCATCAAGCCCAGTATTCTGTTTCCAACAGTGGCCAAACTAGGTCATATGTACCTAGCAGTTTCCCCAAGAGACACAAGTTCCACAATGCTTGTACTGGGTCAAGCATTGATATCTTCGGTCACTTCTTAATAATGGTTTATGGACCTTTCCTCCAGGAACTTGTCCAAACCTTTTTTAAACCCAGCTACACTAACAGCCTTTACTACATCCTCCGGTAACAAATTCCAGAGTTTGATTACACGTTGAGTGAAAAAATATTTTCTTTTGTTGGTCTTAAATAGTTTACCCTGTAGCTTCATTGCATGTCCCCTAGTCTTTCTATATTCTGATAACGTAAACAATCGATCTACGTTTACCCGTTCCATTCCGTTCATTAATTTATAGACTTCTATCATATCTCCCTTCAGCCGTCTCTTTTCCAGTTTAAAGAGCCCTAACCTTTTTAGCCTTTCTTCATAGGAGTATCCTTCCATCCCCTTTACCATTTTGGTGGCTCTTCTCTGAACCTTTTCTAAAATCGCTATATCCTTTTTAAGATACGGCGACCAGAATTGCACACAATATTCAAGGTGCGGTCTCACCATGGAACGATATAGAGGCATTATAATATCTTTTGTTTTATTTTCCATTCCTTTCCTTATCATACCTAGCATTCTATTTGCTCTCTTGGCCGCCGCTGCACACTGGGCCGAGGGTTTTAACATGGTATCCACAATGACGCCTAAATCTTTTTCCTGGGTGGTAGTTCCTAATGTGGAACCTTGCATCGTGTAACCATAGTTTGGGTTGTTCTTCCCTAGGTGCATAACCTTGCACTTGTCCACATTAAATTTCATCTGCCATTTTGATGCCCAGTCTTCCAATTTATCAAGATCCTCTTGCAATTTTTCACAATCCTCTTGGGTTTTAACAACTTTAAATAGTTTTGTGTCATCTGCAAATTTGATAACCTCACTCGTTATTCCACTTTCCAGGTCATTTATGAATATGTCAAAAAGCAGCGGACCCAGCACAGATCCCTGGGGTACACCACTATTCACCTTTCTCCATTGGGAAAATTGGCCATTTAGCCCTACCCTCTGCTTTCTATCTTTTAACCAGTTCCTGATCCACAATAGAACACTGCCTCCTATCCCATGACTCTTTAGTTTTGCCAAAAGTCTCTGATGAGGAACCTTGTCAAAGGCTTTCTGAAAGTCCAGATACACAATATCAACCGACTCACCTTTGTCCACCTGTTTATTCACTCCTTCAAAAAAACATAACAGATTAGTAAGACAAGATCTTCCTTGTCTAAAGCCATGTTGGCTGTCTCCCATTAGGTTGTGACTATCTACATGCTGAGTAATTTTATTCTTTATGATGGTTTCTACCATTTTTCCCGGTACTGACGTCAGGCTCACTGGTCTGTAGTTTCCCGGATCACCCCTGGAACCCTTTTTAAAAATTGGTGTTACATTGGCGATCCTCCAATCTTCAGGTATTAGAGATGATTTTAATGATAGTTCACAGATTACTGATAGCAGGTCTGCAATCTCATATTTCAGTTCTTTCAACACCCTTGGATGTATACCATCCGGCCCAGGTGATTTGCTACTCTTCAGTTTATCTAATAGTTGTAAGACATCTTCCCGATGTATCGATATTTCCTTCAATTCTTCCACACCTTTAAATACCACTTCCGTCATGGGTAACATCCCTACATCTTCCTCATTAAAGACCGAAGCAAAGAATTCATTCAGTCTCTCCGCTATCGCCTTGTCGCCTCTTAGTGCTCCTTTAACCCCTTTATCATCTAATGGACCAACTGACTCTCTCACAGGTTTTTTGCTACGAATGTACTTGAAAAGGTCTTTATTTCGCGTTTTTGCTTCCGCAGCAAGCTTCTTCTCAAATTCTCTCTTTGCCTGCTTTATCAATGCCTTGCATTTGACTTGCCAGTGCTTGTGCTGTTTCCAGGTTTCGTCGTTTGGCTCTTTTTTCCATTTCCTGAAAGTTGCTTTTTTGGCAACAACAGCCTCTCTGACCTCACCTTTAAACCATGCTGGCAGTTTTTTGGACTTCCTTCCACTTTTCTTAAAGCGTGGAATACAGCTGGTCTGGGCTTCCAAGATAGTATTTTTCAACAACACGCAAGCTTGATGTACGTCTTTAACCTTTGCAACTGCTCCTTTTAGTTTTTTCTTAACTGTTTTCCTCATTTTATCATAGTCTCCTTTTCGAAAGTTAAAAGGTAGTACTGTGGATTTCCTTTCTATCCCTCCTCCACTAATTAAATCAAAGGCGATCATGCTATGATCACTATTGCCAAGTGGCCCCAACACCCTTATCTCTTGCACTAGATCTGGTGTTCCACTAAGGACTAGGTCTAATATGGCTTCCCCTCTGGTCGGTTCATGAACCAGCTGCTCCAAGAAGCAGTCATTTATTTCATCCAGGAACTTTATCTCCCTAGCATGTCCTGACGTGACACTGACCCAGTCGATACCAGGGTAATTGAAATCACCCATTATTATTACTGCACTGTAACGTTTATTAGCTTCCTTGATTTCTTTGAGCATTTCATCATCCATTTGGTCATTCTGGCCAGGCGCTCGATAGTACACCCCCACTGCCATTGCCTTCCCCCTTTTATATGGAATTTCAATCCATACAGATTCTACAGCAGATTTTGTTTCCTGCAAAACTTTAATCCTTTCTGAGTCAATGCCCTCTCTAACATAGAGCGCAACCCCTCCACCAATTTGATCAGCTCTATCATTACGATATAGTTTGTACCCAGGTATCACAGTGTCCCACTGGTTGTCCTCCTTCCACCATGTCTCTGATATTCCAATCATATCTAACATTTCATTTAGTGCTATATATTCTAACTATATATTGCTGCAGGGACTCATTCAGCTGACTCTCCCAGAGGGCAATGGACCATCTCATGAGTTCCAGCGTCTCAGCATGTTGAGCCTAGTGGACCCAATTCTGCTGCAACTGCTATTCAACTTAGCACAAGAAAAGCTGAGACTGGTATCAAGTGCTGTGGTAGTCATGGCTCTCAGACCCTCATGCACCCTTTGCATGTTGTCATGAAAAGAAGAGGGAGACAGAAGCAGATATCAGTCTCCTCCATGTCAGACCCGCCTCCAACATTAGGTTAGTGGCAATGTGTACAACCTCAGTGTCAATCATTCTTTGCCCCATATCCCTGGTCCACCATCTCAGCTGGCTGGCCATCATTATTCTAAGGGCGTCTACTCTGTCATTGGGCTATCTCTAGGGGCTGGATCAGATGGTCTGTACTGGGGCCCTCCATTCCATCTGTGGATCCCTCATCTCTTGTAAGTGAAAAATTGAATGTTACCACTCCCAATGTTGTTGACATCTAACCACTCAAAATATCCTGTCATTGTTGCATGAAGGTTTCACACACATATGCATCATCCAATGGGTTGTACAAATATGTGTGACAGTGTCAGGTGCCCTCAGGGACAGCCATGGTCCTGTTGCATCAGCTTTGGCCACAGCACACAGCAGCTAACATGTGGGGGAGGGGCTAGGACTGCTTTTAGCAGCCAAATGCCTACACTCCCTATGCCATTCCCTCCAATGCCACATACCCATGGACTTCTAGCAATCTGAACAGGGACTGCCAAGGGCTGAAAAAATAGTATAGGAAGTGGGAGCCATTGAGAATGTTGCTCTGTTGGGTGACAGCCCTCTAAGAGATGGGGGAGAGTTTGAATCTGCTCATGCACCACAGTAGGAGAGGGACCTGGTTATGGCCTCAGTTTCCCTTGGCAGCCCCTTTCAGTTGCCCTGTTGACATGTGTTGCAATGGACATCTGTGATCTGGGGTACTTGGACAATGCACACACAACATAAATGGGTGGTAAGGGTATGGGAGCAGCAGGTGTCCGGTACAGGCATTTGGGAGGGTTGGGGGGAAATCACATTGCATACCTCTCAGATGTGTATTGAGTAGGAACGAAGAGTGCAGCGGAATGCAATGACCACGGCCTACCAAGGTAATGGGTAAAATTCTTTATTAGGGACCCAACTTAACAAGTTTCGGCCATCTTCTCTCCCTTTTTCCATGTATTGAGTAGGACCCAGTCTCCCTTACTACATGCAGCCCTGTTAGCACATTATGCACACATGGTTATTAAATGTAGCCCCGTAGGGTATTGGCAGTAGGGGTTCCAAACCACAAGTAGTGCATTTTGGTGGGGCAAGGTGGCAACACAAGGTGGCAAGGCATACAAGGAGTGAGAGGATAGGGGTATGATCTACTCACTATATTTCTGGGGGACCATTGATGTGTCCAGGACTCCTACTCCCCTTTCAGTAACCTCATCAGTGGTGTCCATGTGGTCCTCTCTGCCTGACCTTGGAATGGGTTTTCCTCCTCACATCTTGATATTTTCTGCTGAGGTCCTCCATATCCCAGTTTTTACTTTTGTATTTATTTATTTATTTAGGCATTTACATACTGCCTAAGTGCTATCACATTCAAGGCAGTTTACATTCAGGTACTGTATATATTTCCCTTGTCACTGAAGGGCTCACAATTTTTCTTGTATCTGAGGCAATGGATGGTAAAGTGGCTTTTCCAAAGTCACAAGGAGCACCTGTAGGACTAGAAACCCAAGGCTTTCCGGCCCAGAGTTTCTGTCCTCCAGAGGGATTCAAACTCCTGGCCCTCTGGCCTGAGTCCTTAGCGATGGTATATAGCATTGATTTTTCCTCAGATGTCCATCCACTGTCTCTGCTTCTGATATGCCCTTATTCATAATGCTCATGGCCCAAGAACACCCTCTGGTGAGCCAGCATGTCCTGCACCAGGAGTTGCACCCCTCCCTCAAAGAAATTAGCTTTCCTTGTTTGAACCTTTGCCTTTGGAGCCATCTCTCACTGTGTCCAACGGTTGTGTTGATAGTGTTTATAAAATGGAGCCATGATTGTCTACCTGGCTGTTACATGCATGTTACAAGGGCAGCACCAGAACATCCTAATTTTGCACATGCACATTTGTGAAATCGGGTGCACCTGGGCCCATCAATGGCATGTAGATATGTGCAGGATCCATTTTTGAAGAAGATGGCGGGTACGTGCAGGTGAATGAGCTATGGGACAGCAGGTGTGGTCCTACCTCTGCCCCTCAGCTGCTTCTCAACCAATTGTGGGATATGGGTGAAGTGCACAGGTCCATGCAGGACATCACATGTGCAAAGGATACACAATGTTGATATTTGTCTGTGAGGGCTTTATGCATAAGCCACATCTGGAGGTAGCTACAGAAGACTAACTCCTCATACTGTATGACTATCTTTCGGGGTATGGAGGGTGAGTCTGTGGTCAGAACTATCCAGTGTAGTACAGTGCTAGATGCAAGCTGCTAACATTGTTTTCTTTGCTTCCCCTACAGGTGGCTACCATAAACATGTTGAAAGGAAGCATCAGGGAGGGGTGGGAGGATGCAGGGGACACATGCTTTTATGTGTTTTTAAGCTTAGTGTTTATATGGCCTGGAGGGCCCCCACAACCTGTTTTAATGTATATATAAGGACAGAGGGACAGGACGTTTAACTATTGCACTGATCTGTATATACAGTTCGCACTTTGCAGGGCCCCTGCAGCCTATTTTAATGTGTATATAAGGGCAGATGGCCAGAAAATCAGCATAGGTGCTTGCCACTTGCAAAGATTTGTGGCAGCAGGGAAGGCCCACCAGCAGACACTACTTGGCAGCAGCCAAGGGTAGCAGCTTATGGAGGCAGTGAAGAAAAACATTGTCCATAGCACACGATAGATTCGGACAACCACATCAACTGCCAGAGCAATCAACACATTGTATGACCTGCAGGACAGGTAAGCATATAGATACCTAAAAAGCAAGGAATCATCTTAAACTTTAGGATGGGAAGTTATGCATTTCAACATTCTTTTTGTGAGTGGGATGGTTTACACATGATTGTGTTGATGGGTTTACATATATGAATCTGGGTTGGCCAACGACTGCAGAGATGTGTTGGGCCTCATTACCTTGCTGCAAACCTCAAGCAAGCCATCTTTGGTGAGGGCCTAGCATTGCTGCAGTGCCCTGGGGTGCCAGGGCTCATGGTGTCATGTAGTGCCACACTGCCAGGCGGACAGCGGGCAGTACATCTCTGGATGGTGTCAGTCACCTGCTGTGTGTTAGGGAAGGTGAGGAGCAACAGTGGCAGTCAGGTGCACATTAAAGCAAAACATGTCAGGCTTCATCTCTGGCCCATTTCAAATCCAGGCTGAAAACTCACCTCTTTGAGGCTGCTTTTGGATCCTGCTCTCCAACTGTGTATTTCCTTACCATTCCCCTAGACATATCTTTGTCCCTAGCTGCTGTATTGTCTGTCTTGACTAGATTGTAAGCTCTGATGAGCAGGGGCTGTCGTTTACATGTGTCTGTACAGCATTGCGTATGCCTTGTAGCACTACAGATGATCAGTAGTAGTACATTCTTTATAGTAAGATAAGCATTTATTTTCAGCCAACATGGCCTAACAAATATGTATTAGTATAAGACTCTCAGGCTTCATCCCCACATTCCACAGTCCTGCCTGGAGCAGACATACATACCGTGAGTTGGTTGGTCGCCACAACCATGGCATGCATCTGCACTCTTAGCCCTTGCAGGTGCTCAACCATGAGATCCTAGGACCTGGTAATAGCTTTGAAGTCCTGCTGTACTACACATTCAAGGGATGAGAGGTGCTGCAAAACTTCAATATCATCAAAGGGCCAAATGTCTCATGGTGGAGTAATTGACCCAGCATGGAGGCAGGCTGGACAGGCTGGTTGACTACTTCTATTGGTGCAGCAGTCTGTCCACATGCCTCCTCCCCCACACCCCCTCATACCTTGCTATCTTCCAGCTCCTTCTGTACCTCCCCCTCTACTTCTGTATCCCACCCTTCACTTCCCACATCGGGACTGTGATGTATTGTGGAGCCTCACTGATCACATCATGCACATGTTGCTCTGTTGCTCTTGTGTCTACCAATCTTTACCCAATTTCCACTGTGCTTTCTTGCCATGCTTGAGCCATGCACATCCTGGCATCATGGTATCCCCCTGCTGGGTTTGAGACACTTCACAATAACTTGTACACTCTGTAGACCCATGTCAGTGGGTATCCATTGGAAGGGAGAGGGCTATGTGCCTTTGGCCTCAGAGTTCATCCTACCTTTCTGAGAAGGAAGACTATTAGACGACATACCCATTTGTGCCTCTTTCCCCTACACTGCTCTGCCTATCCATTTGAATGATGCAGTGGATGCCTGGTCCGTGACTCCAGCTCCCACCCTCCTGCTGCCACTCCATAGGTTTGCAGCATCCATGTGCTTCTGGCCACTCTCTGGGCTCTTCATGTTACATAAACCAGCAACTTTGAGGGGCTATATGCTGCATGCCATTACTCCAGCCTCTGCCCTGACTGTTTTGCCAGTCCAGCTACTATCCTTGTGTGTCACTCCCTGTTGTGGCTGCATGTTGTTGCCATTCTTCCCCTGCCTTGGTACAAGGCTGATCCCACACCCGGGGCCCATTCCCACATTACAGCTCTACCACATGTGATTGCACTTACCTTTCTGCTGCTGCTATATTGCCTGACAGAGACTCTGCAACAATCAGGGCTGGTCCTCCACACGGCCATATACCTAACCTTAATGGCTTCTAGGTCTCTCAGGATATGGAACCTTTTGGTGGAGATAAGAGGCAGTGTTGTGCTTAGCTCGACTGTCATTTCTACTGTTCTTTCCCTGTAATCCACTTGCCTCTCTCTAGCTCTATTGCCTTTGGGTTGGGGAGTCAGTCCTATGAAGTTGTGCCCCCATGGGCCCCTGCTGTTTGTGACATCTTCCACTCTTCCCATCAGACATCCTGGGTTGTGACACATCCCATGACACTATCACCTGGGATTGTACACTCTCTGGACACTGTATGGCTGCTTTCTGACTGTTTGGCATCTCTGTGTCAGCAATGGCTGCACCCATGTGTACATTGTGCACTGCATGTTCCCTGAACTGGGGACTGTTTCCTTGCTGTGCCTTGTGCCTGCTTGCATATGTTGCCTTGCCTCACCATGGCCATGATCCCTGGCTTTCGGAAACACATTCCTGCACTCTTTTCATGTGCCTGCCATGTCCTGTCTCTTGTCTCTAGCTCCTTTGCTGTGATTTACTTTTCTATGTGTGACTAGTCTCCCTGTCTGGCTCCACTTGTGTTTCTGGTTGCCTGTAAGTCTGTGACTACACTCATGACTTTGATTGCTCAGATTAGTGTTGCTCTTACAGGGACCTCAGAGGGTGACTCCCAGGGGGAGTGCCCTGTCTTGGCTACCTTTTCAGCCTGACCCACTGACTCACTTCCCCGCATGTTGTCTGCTTGCAGCTATGTGTCCTCCTGTGTGCTGACCCTTTGGGTGACTTACCATGCCAAGTCCATGCAGATCCTCTCCTAGTCCTGTCTTGCTGCAGTATGGGATGGCCGTGGCCTGCATGGCTGTGGGAGTTACAGCAATGCCGCTTCCTTCAGGACTATTCTGCAGAGCATTAGGGTTTCAGCTCCACTAAAGTTGGGCTGTCTTGTGGCCTTGGCTGCTCCTTCACTGGTGCTTGTGGAGCATATGCATGTGTAGGGGTTTTGTAGAGCAGGCACATATGGGTCCTGCTGCACATAGAACTATTCCTTGGGGCTGCACATTCATACCTCTTCCAAACCTGCCTTCATGTTTTGCATTGCCATTGTTCCATATGGGTGTTTTACATGTGTCCAAACAGCATTTTCCATCACACATAGATGCAAGTCTCTGCAACCATGGGACATGCAGATGCAGAGACATGCACCTGTCTTTTTTGAGAGGGCTGTACACATCCATGGAGACATGCAAAAAATTATCCCGTTATGTTGCACATTCATATTTGCACATCTCCATGGATGCCCAGATGTCCTTTCTAAAATGTGCTTTACACAGATTTAATTTATAAAAAAAAATGCCTAAAAATAAAAAATAATACAATAACTAGTTACAAACGAAGAAATGTCATAAAAAGGTTAAACGATAAAATACCACACCAAGACCCAGGAAAAGCTAAACTGAAAAGTGAACCTTTAATTTCGTACAGCAAGTCAAGGTATTCCAAAGTTCAGAAAATGTTGCAGAAAAGAGTCTAGCTCTAGTCTCTTTTAGCCACACCTGATGAAAAGAAGGACAAGCTAATTTCCTAATATGCTGAGATCGAACACTACATTGGGAGGTATGCCAACCAAGTATCGAAGGTAAGTCAGAAGATTTCTCAGAATGTGACATCTCAAAAACCTACTATTAATTATTACCCTTGCAATAGAATTTTGAAGAATAATAGTCTTAAGATAAGTGCAGGAAGACCCACATACAAAGAGCTGCAATAATCCTGAAATAGTAAAAACATGGCCAGCACTGTAGAATGAGATTTATGTGACTCCAAAAAAGGGTACAACCAACAAAGCATGCGCAATTTATGTAACCCGAGAAATTTGCATACGCAGAGTCAATTTCAATTCTAATAAAATTCCTAAATATTTTATTTCTGAACACATTGGGATCATTGTACCATTCAGATATAAATTATCCACAGGAGTAAAATCCAATAGCCAATGAACTATAAACACCTCTAATTTTGACAAATTCAGTGTTGAATCATTATCAGTTAACCAAGTTTGAATCCTTGAAAACTGAGATATTTCGGTGACAGAACTAATATCACTATCACAACTGGCTGGGGCAAACAATAATGTGTCATAAGAATATAAGATTTGACATACTGGGTCAGACCAAAGGTCCATCAAGCCCAATCGGGGTGAGCTGATAACAAGTCCACAACAACACACTGGTGTAGATACAACAAGATAAGAGTTTATTTCTTAAGAACATAAGAACATAAGATATGCCATACTGGGTCAGACCAAGGTCCATCAAGCCCAGTATCCTGTTTCCAACAGTGGCCAATCTAGGTCATACGTACTGTGATAGGGCTGAAGCCACTGAAAGCAAAAAGTTAGAAAAAAACGCTGTTCCTTACAAAGCAGCTAACGTGCAGAAGATGCAGTTCCCTTGCAGAGCAGCTAGAGGGAGCAGGCATGAACCTACAGAGGCTGAGCTAACACACCCAGGTACTGATTGTGCAGGAGCTAATCAGCTCCACCTGAGGGGTAGCCCGGGAAACTCAAAAGTAAAAGGCCTTTATAAGCAGAGAGCCAGCTCAGAAGGAAGGAGAGAGGAAGGAACCTCGGAAGGGAGCTCAGAAGGGAGCTCAGAGGAGAGCTCAGAAAGAGAGAGAAAAAGGAGCAGACCCAAAAGAGCTGGAGTGAGAGAGAGACCTGGGAGAGACAGACTGGAAAGAGATCCGCTTGGAAGAAATCCCAAAGGCAGAGAGCTCAGAAGGAGAGAGCCCAGCCAGGAGAGAGGCCTCTGCTCACCAGGAGGGTCTGAAACAGGATTAAAAGGTACTGGAAGAAAAAGTCCTGACAGGAGATTGACTTATACTAAGAAGCCAAGAAGCCTGGATTCTTTACAGGGTCTTCCCAAGCTGCAGAGAGGACAGACTGTACCCAGAAGGCTTCCAGAGGGAGTCTGCAAAGGAGACCGTGGCCAGAGAGAGGTGCCTGAGTGGGCAAGTAACAGATGCCGGGACTTCACGAAGCCAAGGTACGGTGACTATTTTTCCCAAAGAAAGGCCCAGCTCCTAGAATGTTTTTAAAACCAGATAACCAGTCTGAGAGAAAAAGAAGCGGGCAGGAGTTCTTTAAGCCATCACGTAGGGGCATAGGGACAAACCCTGCTATTTACCTGAAAGCCCTAGAACAGCCTAGCTGGAAGCTAGGGAGAAGAAGTACTGACTTTCAAACCACAGCAGCCAGGGAAAGATCCAGTACAGAGGGAGGCACAAATGAACCAGATCCCATGCAGGTGGAGCCTGTGGACTCTGTTACATTGTCCCAGGAAGAAATAATGGACTGCTCGGTTTGTGTCGCAGGGAGTTTTGAGTCACTCCCCGAGCTGTAACTTATTTAGACAAGCTCTGATATTGTTTTTGTTCACTTTGAACGAAAGAGAAAAAGCTCACCAATTTTACTTTGCTCCGAAGTTTGGAAAACCCTGTGTTGTTTGCAAGAAGCTGTGACGTATGTAACAGTTCACTTGTTTAACTATGCTTTGGTAAAAAAACCCTGACAAAGAAGGAGAACACTTTATTTTCTGTTACCTAGCGAACCTCAGTGCTTGAAAGGGGAAATAAAAGCCTTATTTACCCTCCATTCTGGTCTACACAACTTATTCCTATAAGGAGGAGGACTACAAAGACCAGGGTGCACCTGGCCTCAAAGAGTCTTTTACCTCTATAAATAATAAATATGCTCAACCTGCCCTTGCAGCCACTGGCCACCAGGGGGGGGGGGGGGTTTGATGACATAAATGGCGTAGTTGGCAGGATTTCGGCTAAGGAATACAGAAGAAAAGGAAGAAACTCTACTGCCAAAGTTTGAAAGAAAACACGGAGTGAAAGAAAACACGGAGTGAAAGAAAACCCGGAGTGGAAGAGCGTGGTGTTGCTGGCAGCAGTTGCAAAGTGCTACAGGACGGAGCAACCACGTCTTTACTTAGAAGCTTGACTCAACACCCGCACAAGGTAAAATGTAGATAAACCTAACCTGTGCTGGATGTGGGTGTGAGGTTCAAAAAAAAAAAGGAAAGAAGGAAAAGGGGGAACTGATTTGTTATCAGACCACACTTGGGTTTCTCTCTCTCTAATTTTTTCTAGGAACCCCATTGCCATGGATCCAAAAGAGCTACTCCCGTGGATGGCCATGCAGTTTGATAAGCAGAGGGAACTGGCTTGTCAAACGCAGCAACAAGTGGTACAGGCAATGCAGGAGCAACAGAAATCCGTACTTCAGATGATGGAGGCTTGGTTAGCCCAACAGAAAACGATGTCGGAAGCTTCTAATCATCAAGGACAGAATCCTGGACTGGGTGGCAGTGCGGTAGGACACTGGTCCTATGAGACCTTAACTTCAGGGAAATTAACCGCCACTGATTATATAGATGACTTCTTAGACTCGTTTGATAGAATAGCATATTCGGTAGGCTGGCCGAAAGAACAATGGGCCTTACGCTTGGCAGCTATGCTTACAGGGGAAGCGCTGTCAGCCTATAGAGTAATGCCCACGGCCCTAGCAAACAATTACACCGAGGTGACAAAGGCCATCTGGGACCGCCTTGGCCTGACTCCCCTAGTGTATAATCGTATGCTACGTGCCGCTCACCTTAAAAACGGTGAGACGCCAAAAGCTTTAGGTCATAGGCTGAGAAGCTTAGCATTAAAATGGCTAAGACCTGAAGAGAAAACCATTGACACTATAGTGGATGTAATAGTGTTAGAACAATTCATGTCTGCGGTACCTAAAAACATGCAGAGCTTCCTTATACTGCAGAACTGCCGTAATACTGAAGAAGCTATTATGTTAACAGAGAGGTATTTGGAGGCAGAATTGGCCACCCAACAAAATAATGAAGACCCAAAAATGGCAGCAGCCGCAATAAGGCAGTCATCAGGAAGTCTCTCACGCTATAAAGCCCGAGGTATGACGAATGTTAGCCCTGTATCAGGAAATCACTCTAGGAGGAGATGTTTTCTGTGTGGAAAAATGGGTCACATACAGAGTGAATGTCAATCACGTACTGCTTTAATAGGTAAGAATACAAAAGTATTACGTGAAGGGTTTGTGCTGGAGGTAAAGTACAAGGTGTTGCCGCCCAAGCTCTTCTTGACTCTGGCGCAGATCAGTCCATGATCTCTCGTAAGCTCTGGTCTATGATTGAGGAGCGGGCTGAATCTGCACCAGACCGAGCAGAAGGGACGGTAAAAATAAAATGTATTCACGGTGCCTCAGCATACTATCCTGTGTACAACCTAGTTGTAAGAGGTTTAGGGATAGAGAGAGAGATGTTGATTGCAGTGGTACCCAAATTACTCTAAGATTTGGTGCTAGGCAGAGACTGGCCCCAATTTAGGAGGGGTCTGAGCAAGGGCCTATCACCCAGGGAAGTTTTAGTTTCTACGCGAACTCCCTCCAGAATACCAGTAGTTCCCAGCCCCCTCTTGGGAAAAGCTCAAAAGTCAAAACAGCCGGATCAGGAGAAGCCTATAAAAAAATTCGTATTGAAGTTTTGTAAAATTGTTAAACAAGCTCAAAGTCCCCGTCGAGCATCGGCTCAGGCCGCCGGGTATGACCTGTATAGTGCTGTAAACCGAGTTGTTCCCAAGCACGGAAAAGCCTTAATCGATACGGGTATCCAAATAGAATTACCCCAAGGATGCTACGGTTGCATCGTGCCTCGGTCTGGCCTAGCCGTAAACCATTTCATAGACGTAGGCGCCGGAGTAGTAGACCCTGATTACAGGGGTGCCCTTAAAGTCCTGCTATTTAATTTTGCGGGAGAAGACTTTAACGTCAAAGCAGGGGATCGCATTGCACAGCTGATATGTGAACGAGTTGGTTTCCCGACCCTGGAGGAAGTTTCTATGGTGACCCCTACGAGCCGAGGGACCGGAGGGTTCGGCTCCACGGGTCAAAGCGAGATGAAAGGTTTTATAGCGGTGGGTAAGGAACAACTGGATGAAGATCTGGGCCCACTTGTGGACGACTGTAAAACCAGCCCTAAACCACGGGTTAGTGATGAACTTTCTATAACACAGAGGCAAGAGTTAGCCAGAGTGTTGGAAAACTTCAAGGATGTACTGACACCAGTCCCCGGAGAAACAAGCTTGGTTGCCCATGAGATAATTACACCGCCTGGGAAAATTATCAGACAGAGGCCCTATCGTTTGCCAGAGGCAAAAAGGCAGGAAGTGATAGCCCAAGTACAGGAAATGCTAAAAATGGGCATTATAGAAGAATCGCGAAGTCCCTGGTGCAGCCCTATCGTCTTGGTACCCAAACCTGACAGTACCATGAGATTCTGTATTGATTTTGGTCAGGTCAATGAAGTATCCACCTTTGATACATATCTAATGCCCCGCATCGAAGAGCTGCTAGACAGATTAGGACAAGCAAGGTTTCTCACCACCCTAGACATGACCAAAGGGTATTGGCAGGTGCCCCTGACGAGAGAAGCATGCCCAAAAACAGCCTTTAGTACTCCCCTCGGGCTGTTTCAATTTAGAAGAATGCCTTTTGAGCTACACGGAGCGGCTGCAACCTGCCAATGGTTAATGGATGTAGTTTTACGTCCTCATCAAGACTATGCCACAGCTTATATGGATGACATAGTCATCCACAGCGCTACCTGGGACCAACACCTGCTCCACGTAAGAGCAGTGTTAAGAGCGATGAGACAAGCGGGTTTAACACTAAATCCCGAAAAATGTATGTTTGCGGCCCATGAGGTCAAATATTTAGGTCACCTTGTAGGCCGGGGTACGGTCCGTCCCTTATTAAACAAGGTAGAGAGTGTTAGGGATTTTCCCGTCCCCCAAAACAAGAAGCAGCTACGAAGTTTCCTAGAGCTTAGCGGTTATTATAGAAGCTTTATCCCTCACTTTGCAGAGGAAAGTGCGATATTTACCAATATGCTAAGAAAAAATGCCCCGAATAGGATACAGTGGTCCTTAGAAGCCGACGAAGCTTTCAAGAAGCTGAAAGGGAAGTTGTGCAAAGCACCGATATTATGAGGCGTGGATTTCCGCCAACCATTTCTGGTTCAGACAGATGCTTCAGAAACTGGCTTAGGTGCCGTCCTCTCACAAATGTACGAGGGTGCGGAACATCCAATCATGTTCCTGAGTCGAAAGTTATCTCAGGCCGAACAAAAGTACTCTACAATCGAACGAGAATGCTTGGCAATTGAATGGGCAGTTAAAGCCCTGAAATTTTATCTAACAGGGAGAAAATTCATTCTCATCACTGATCACGCCCCACTTAAATGGTTAAGCCACATGAGGAATAATAACAAGTCGCCTAACTAGATGGTATATGGCATTGCAGCCCTATGAATATAAGGTCAAGCATAGAGCAGGAAAGCTGCATTACAATGCCAATGCAATGTCACGAATTACGTGCTGTGAAAAAGAGGAAAAGCCAGCCCGTAATATTTTAAGAAGGGGGATGTGTGATAGGGCTGAAGCCACTGAAAGCAAAAACTTAGAAAAAAAACACTGTTCCTTACAAAGCAGCTAACGTGCAGAAGATGCAGTTTCCTTGCAGAGCAGCTAGAGGGAGCAGGCATGAACCTACAGAGGCTGAGCTAACACACCCGGGTACTGATTGTGCAGGAGCTAATCAGCTCCACCTGAGGGGTAGCCCGGGAAACTCAAAAGTAAAAGGCCTTTATAAGCAGAGAGCCAGCTCAGAAGGAAGGAGAGAGGAAGGAACCTTGGAAGGGAGCTCAGGAGGGAGCTCAGAAGGGAGCTCAGAGGAGAGCTCAGAAGGAGAGAGAAAAAGGAGCAGACCCAAAAGAGCCGGAGTGAGAGAGAGACCTGGGAGAGACAGACTGGAAAGAGATCCGCTTGGAAGAAATCCCAAAGGCAGAGAGCTCAGAAGGAGAGAGCCCAGCCGGGAGAGAGGCCTCTGCTCACCAGGAGGGTCTGAAACAGGATTAATAGGTACTGGAAGAAAATGTCCTGACAGGAGATTGACTTATACTAAGAAACCAAGAAGCCTGGATTCTTTACAGAGTCTTCCCAAGCTGCAGAGAGGACAGACGGTACCCAGAAGGCTTCCAGAGGGAGTCTGCAAAGGAGACCGTGGCCAGAGAGATGTGCCTGAGTGGGCAAGTAACAGACGTCCGGACTTCACGAAGCCAAGGTACGGTGATTATTTTTTCCCAAAGAAAGGCCCAGCTCCTAGAACGTCTTTAAAACCAGATTACCAGTTTGAGAGAAAAAGAAGCGGGCAGGAGTTCTTTAAGCCATCACGTAGGGGCATAGGGACAAACCCTGCTATTTACCTGAAAGCCCTAGAACAGCCTAGCTGGAAGCTAGGGAGAAGAAGTACTGACTTTCAAACCACAGCAGCCAGGGAAAGATCCAGTACAGAGGGAGGCACAAATGAACCAGAGCCCATGCAGGTGGAGCCTGTGGACTCTGTTACATTGTCCCAGGAAGAAGTAATGGACTGCTCGGTTTTTGTCGCAGGGAGTTTTGAGTCACTTCCCGAGCTGTAACTTATTTAGACAAGCTCTGATATTGTTTTTGTTCACGTTGAACGAAAGAGAAAAAGCTCACCAATTTTACTTTGCTCCGAAGTTTGGAAAACCCTGTGTTGTTTTTGCAAGAAGCTGTGAAGTATGTAACAGTTCACTTGTTTAACTATGCTTTGGTAAAAAACCCTGACAAAGAAGGAGAACACTTTATTTTCTGTTACCTAGCGAACCTCAGTGCTTGAAAGGGGAAATAAAAGCCTTATTTACCCTCCATTCTGGTCTACACAACTTATTCCTATAAGGAGGAGGACTACAAAGACCAGGGTGCACCTGGCCTCAAAGAGTCTTTTACCTCTATAAATAATAAATATGCTCAACCTGCCCTTGCAGTCACTGGCCACCAGGGGGGGTTGATGACGGTACCTAGCAGTTTCCCCAAAAGACACAGGTTCCGCAATGCTTGTACTGGGTCAATTATTTTTTATTTATTATTATTTTTTATTTATCTGTATTTATATCCCGCTTTTCACTGGGTCAAAGCGGTGGGACATATAACCGGGGGGGGGGGGGGGAAAAAAATTTGGGAGGGGGCCCTCACCGGGGGCTCAACATTGATGATTTTTGGGATGAGCATAGAGACAGACAAGATAGCATAGTTACTGGTTTGGAGTTCTTGGAGAGAAATAGGGGGGTTCCTATTCAGAGATGTTCTTGGAATATGATGGTTTTTAGCTGCTTTTTGAATGATGGGAGATCACCGTTGTTCCTGATGTGGTTCGGTAGAGAGTTCCAGAGGGATGGGGCATAGAGTTCAAAGGCTCTGTTGCAGGTCCGTTGAGTTGCTTTGGTTCTTTTGTGGGGGATGGCAATGGAGCTGTTGGAGGATTGTCTGGTTGTTCTGCTGTGGGTTGGGCGAGGCAGTAGGGCGCGGAGTGGGGTGCCTTGTGTTTGGTGGATGGTTTTGTGGGTGAGTAGAAGAGTTTTGTACTTGATTCTTGCTTCGATGGGGAGAATATGAAGGTCTCTCAGAATTGGGGTGATGTGGTCTTGTTTCTTTGCATTGTGAATTATTCTTGCCGTGGTGTTTAGGGCAGTTCGGAGGGGATTGGTCTGTGTGGCAGGTAGGCCATGGTAGATTATGTTGCAGTAGTCTAGATGAGGGAGTGTTAGAGCTTGCATTACTGTCATGAAGTCTTGTGGTTCGAGGAGGGGTCGGAGGCGTTGTACCGTTTTTGCCTTGTGGAATACAGTTCTCGTGGTCTTGTTGATTTGTTGCTTAAGGATTAGGGCTTGGTCAATGATAATGCCGAGATATCTTATGTGTGGTTGTACTTGAATTTGCGTGGTTCCCATGGTGAGGTGAGTGGGTGGTTTGAAGTCTGGGTCTTTTGTCACTATAAGGGCTTCGGTCTTCTTTATGTTAATGGATAAGTTGTTCTCTTGTAGCCAGTTGGATACATCGGTGAAGCAGGTTGATAGCTGGTCGTTTGTTGAGTCCGTGGTTGTAATTGGGGCGTAGAGCATTATGTCGTCGGCGTATATGTGGAAGTCAAGCATTGATATCCTGGGTCTCTTCTTAATAATGGTTTATGGACCTTTCCTCCAGGAATTTGTCCAAACCTTTTTTAAACCCAGCTACACTAACAGCCTTTACTACATCCTCCGGTAACAAATTCCAGAGTTTGATTACACATTGAGTGAAAAAATATTTTCTTTTATTAGTCTTAAATAGTTTACCCTGTAGCTTCATTGCATGTCCCCTAGTCTTTCTATATTCTGATAATGTAAACAATCGATCTACGTTTACCCGTTCCACTCTGTTCATTAATTTATAGACTTCTATCATATCTCCCCTCAGCCGTCTCTTTTCCAGGTTAATTAGCCCTAACCTTTTTAGCCTTTCTTCATAGGAGTATCCTTCCAACCCCTTTACCATTTTGGTGGCTCTTCTCTGAACCTTTTCTAATAACTCTATGTCCTTTTTAAGATACAGCGACCAGAATTGCAGACAATATTCAAGGTGCGGTCTCACCATGGAACGATATGGAGGCATTATAATATATATAAAAATTCTTCATTGAAAATCACTCCAGTTCCTACATGATTGTGTTTCATTCAGGGGTGTGAAGACAGCAGATACAATGGGGGTCATTCCAGAACACAAATAAGGGGTTTATATGTGCGATGGGAAAGTTTATGTACTGAAAATGTCCCAGACCATTTTCGGAAACACTGTTGACATGCACGTCCATGGTGTTAGCACGGGGATCTCAGAACATGGGCAGGAGAGGGCAAAATGGGGGCGTGCTCAGCCACAGAGACATAGAAAGCGTATTTAGGAAAGGCCCATGTACGTATTGTTTCCCAGAAACGTCCATGTATTCCTGCTGAAACGCGGTATAAGGCTCAGACTTAGAAAAAATTCTGCTCTTCTCTGAAATGCGGCCCATATTGAAGAATGGTTGTGACAAGTATGCCATGAACTGGTGTGACTGCAGTCTGGAAAAAACACATGATGCAGTCTTAAAGTACAGGGAGCAGAGGTGAGGAAATGTTGTAAGGTATAGACACATTAATAAACACCCTTACAGAAATATTAAGAAGATCAATAGTGGTTATTCAGGCTGTGCACTAATGAGCTGTTTGTGCTAAAGAAGCCAATCTATGGGACCCTAATATAGTAACATAGTATAACCTTGCTGTGTCTGAGTTCACCTTCATTTCTAGATATGATGGTGGTAGTCGTGGCCAAGAAGTGACGCAAACACAGACAACAAGGCACAAATAAACTAACCTCTTTCACTGCTCAGAGGAAAATGAAGGAAATAAACTAAAAGGATTTCTTGAGCTCAAGTTCCAAGTGATAAGTATAACAATTTTATTTGTTATTATAGATGGTTATACCTAATAACAGATTTAATTCACATTGCATTCAGAATCTTTTTCTTTTCTTTTAAAACCTGAATGTTTATATAACTTTTATCTTTACAGAAACCTTTGTACAGAACTTCTATCAACTTCTATTCACAGGTATGTATCTATTTTCCTTCTTCTCACAAAACAGAGTCTCTATGAGCACTTAACTCTCCATAGTTGCAGTAGTTGTTGGTATCTGTAGCTGTAGAACTTTCTTGATAGATTTGATGACTTTGGTATTCCTTTTGTGGGAACTCTTGTTGATGTAAACGCCGGTGTTTGCTCAGCTGACGGTAGTTCCCGAACACCCACCTACTACCTAAGCTTTAAATAAACCAAAAATAGAAAACCCTATCTGTCTTACAAACCAGCGAACAATCACTGTAAAACTATTCAGTACAGATTTAAAATTCCCTAACTGACTAAATAAAACAAAGTATAATTAATGTCCCTAAATAATGAAGCCTATTCTTTACTGTTTTCCCTAACTACTAACAGAGCTTCATTTAAGAATTCACTTCCCAAGACAATGCACTCATTCATCAATCTCATTATATGGTTTCAGGCATATTTCTCATCATCAACGACGTCAGTCACTTACTGTGCAGGCAGCCTTTCACTTTAAGGTTTCAGGCACAACATACTGTAGGCTACTTAATAGCAAAGCACTCCTCAAATGACACTTCCACTTCCTCTTAGTCTCTTTCTTTTAGAGAACTCTCATGGAATCTTCAACCAATGTCACTTGCTTCACTACCTGGCAATACTTCTCAATCAGTACTGTCCAGTGCCACACAAAATCAGGGTTATCATTTACTTAGCCTGATTTTCATATAGTCCTAACAGCAATTCGACTCTCAAAAACAATTTCTCACGTATTGGTACCTTTTTACTGGCAAAAATAGTACATCTTTCCGGACACAGCACAACACACTTCTGCTTTCTTTCACTGTCCAAGCTCTTCTACAACTATATTTTTGCCTGTTGTCAAGGTTACGGTGACTCTTCTGACATCACCTATTTGCATTCTAGAGCCGCTAACCAATCACAGGCATGCTTTAGGAATATGCAAATGAGGCATTAAAATATGTTTTGAATTCTGCAAAATTCAGTTTTCTTTTCAACTGTATTTTCCCATTAAAGTGAATGGCAAAACCTTAGCTTGGAAGTTTTGCACATTAAAGACTTTCCAAAATAGTCCAAAATCTATAATCCTATTCAGCTTATTTAACTTAAATACTCTATTAGTTCCAACTTTAAATTCATACATTTTTTTAGGCGTTATACATTTTCCTTCATAAAATCACCCAAACCTTTGTCCAATTTACATAACAAGTATATTCATATTTACTTAGAACTCCAAACTATCGAGTATAATTAACAAAAATTCAAACCGGTCACCAACTTCAGCTCAGGTGCCAATTTTAACCCTTCGCCAAATATTCCGTGATTTTGCTGGAACCAAATTCGTGCAGAAAATCACTACAAGACCCTGGCTGCATTCAGGCCTCCAGACGCGAACGCGCGCTTGCCCCAAAGACATTTCTTAAGCCCCCGAACCACCTAACCGGGCCACCACCAATGTCTCCAATCGGTCCCAAACCCCGCCAGACCCTGATCCTCGCGGCTGACTCTCCTCAAGTAAAAAAAAAAAAAAAATATTTTTTTTTTCATATTTAACCCTTAGGTTACAATAGTATATGACAGCATATAAAGACCAAAATCAGAAAAAAACACTCTGTACAAAACAAAACACTGGGATAAGTGCTTAAAAACCACAAAAAAACATGCATGGAGAAAGGAAGGTCGCAGAACCAACGGGCTTCTTTCAGAAAACCGGCCTTCAGAAAAACCTCTGTATGCCGCTGCCATTGTACATCAATGACCATTCCTACTTCTACTTTAATTTCATGCTTTTTAAGCATATGAAGACCAGCATGGTCCATCTAGTCTGCCAAGCAAGGTGGCAAGAGTAGGTGCACCTACCGCTCCATGCAGGTCACCCCTCCCCATACCTTTGTTTAGGGATGTACCCACCCCTATTTGTTGAGATATAAGAGATAGTTACGTTTCTTTTGATTTTATTTTGTTGCTATAAAAAGAAACACTGTGTCTGTCCCATGCCATTTGAATTCTGTCACTGTATTTGCCCCCACCACTTCCACCATAAGAACATAAGATATGCCATACTGGGTCAGACCAAGGTCCATCAAGCCCAGTATCCTGTTTCCAACAGTGGCCAATCTAGGTCATAAGTACCTAGCAGTCTCCCCAAAAGACACAGGTTCCTCAATGCTTGTATTGGGTCAAGCAGTGATATCCTGGGTCCCTTTTAATAATGGTTTATGGACCTTTCCTCCAGGAACTTGTCCAAACCTTTTTTAACCCCAGCTACACTAACAGCTTTTACTACATCCTCCGGTAACAAATTCCAGAGTTTGATTACATGTTGAGTGAAAAAATATTTTCACTTATTAGTCTTAAATAGGTTACCCTGTAGCTTCATTGCATGTCCCCTAGTTTTTCTATATTGTGATGATGTTAACAATTGATCTATGTTTACCTGTTCCACTCCATTCTATTTATTTTATTTACATTCTCTTATATACTGTGCTATTCTGCATTAGTGCAGTTTACATTGAACAAACTGAAATTACATTGAACAGGGCATTATAACTTGGAGATAACTATTTTACAGGGAACATGGGCTATGGAGGGTTAAGTGGCTTACCCAAGACCAGAGGGAGCACTTGTGGGACTAGAAACCCCAGTCCTTCTGGCCCAAGGTTGCTGTCCTCTAGTGGGATTTGAACCCCCAACCTTCTGGCCTGAAGTACCTTGCCCCAACCACTAGCCCACTCCTCCACTCCATTCATTAATTTATAGACCTCTATCATATCTTTCCTCAGCTGTCTCTTTTCCAGGTTGAAGAGCCCTAACATTTTTAGCCTCTCTTCATAGAAGTATCCTTCCACCCCCTTTACCATTTTGGTGGCTCTTTGCTGTCCCTTTTCTAATAACGCTATATCCTTTTTAAGATACGGCGACCAGAATTGCACACAGTATTCAAGGTGCGGTCATACCGTGGAACGATACAGAGGCATTATAATATCCTTTGTTTTATTTTCCATTCCTTTCCTTATGATACCTAGCATTCTATTTGCTCTCTTGGCCATCGTTGCGCACTGGGCGGAGGGTTTTAACATGTTATCCACGATGACGCCTAAATCTTTTTCCTGGGTGGTGGTTCACCATGTGAAACCTTGCATCATGTAACCATAGTTTGGGTTGTTCTTTCCTAGGTGCATAACTTTGCACTTGTCCACATTAAATTTCATCTGCCATTTGGATGCCCAGTCTTCCGATTTATCAGACCCTCTTGCAATTTTCCACAATCCTCTTTGGTTTTAACAACTTTAAATAGTTTTGTGTCATCTGCAAATTTGATAACCTCACTCGTGATTCCCTTTTCCAGGTCACTTATGAATATGTCAAAATGCAACGGACCCAGCACGGATCCCTTCGGTACTCCACTATTCACCTTTTTCCATTGGGAAAATTGGCCATTTAGCCCTACCCTCTGCTTTCTATTTTTTAACCAGTTCCTGATCCACAATAGTACACTGCCTCCTATCCCATGTCTCTTCAGTTTTGCCAAAGGTCTCTGATGAGGAACTTTGTCAAAGGCTTTCTGAAAGTCCAGATACACTATATCAACCAACTCACCTTTGTCTACCTGTTTATTTGCACCTTCAAAAAAAAAAACAAATTAATAAGACAAGATCTTCCTTGTCTAAAGCCATGTTGGCTGTCTCCCATTAAGCCATGACTATCTACATGTTGAGTAATTTTGTTCTTTATGATGGTTTCTACCATTTTTACCGGTACTGACATCAGGCTCAGCAGTCTGCAGTTTCCCGGATCACTGCTGGAACCCTTTTTAGAAATTGGTGTTACATTGGCCATCCTCCAATCTTCAGGTATTACAGATGATTTTCATGATAGTTCACAGATTACTAATAGCAGGTCTGCAATCTCATATTTCAGTTCTTTCAACACTCTTGGATGTATACCATCTGGTTCAGGTGATTTGCTACTCTTCAGTTTATCAAATAGTTGTAATACATCTTCCCAGTGTATTGATATTTCTTTCAGTTCTTCTGCAGTATCACCTTTAAATACCACTTCAGTCATGGGTAACATCCCTACATCTTCCTCAGTAAAGACCGAAGCAAAGAATTCATTCAGTCTCTCTGACATAGCCTTGTCCCCTCTTACTGCCCCTTTTACCCCTCTATCATCTTATGGTCCTACTGACTCTTTCACAGGTTTTTTGCTACTAATGTATTTGAAAAAGTCTTTATTAAGCGTTTTTGCTTCCAAAGCAAATTTCTTCTCAAATTCTCTCTTTGCCTGCCTTATCAGTGCCTTGCATTTAACTTGCCAGTGCTTGTGCTGTTTCCAGTTTTCGTCATTTGGCTCTTTTTTCCATTTTCTGAATGATGCTTTTTAGGCAACAACAGCCTCTGTGACCTCACCTTTAAACCATGCTGGCAGTTTTTTGGCTTCCTTCCACTTTTCTTAAAGCGTGGAATACAGCTGGTCTGGGCTTCCAAGATAGTATTTTTAAACACTACTACTACTACTACTATTACTACTACTGAGCATTTGTATAGCGCTACCAGTCATATGCAGTGCTGCTCAGACATATAAGAGACGGTCCCTGCTCATCAGAGCTTAAAATCTAGTCAAGACAAAACTCAGAGCATACATCTAGATAAGACAATCTAGTCAAGATGAAACACAGAGCTTCAATCTAAATAAGACAACACACAGAAGGTGTAAGCAGGGGTAAAACAAGGGACAGAAGGTGTAAGCAGGGGTAAAATAAGGGAAAGAAAAAAGGAGATCAGGTGAGTCCAGATTCAAAAGCAGCAGCGAAGAGGTGAGCTTTCAACCTGGATTTAAAGAGGGTTAGAGAAGGTGCCTGGCATACCGACAGAGGTAGTTTGTTCCAGGCGTAGGGTGCAGAAACGTGAAAGGAGCGAAGTCTGGAGTTAGCAGTAGAAGACAAGGGAATAGATAGAAGCAGTTTGCTAGAAGAGCGGAGTTCCCGAGGGGGGTTGTAAGGAGAGATAGATGAAAGGTACCGAGGAGCCATAGAGTGAATGCATTTATAGGTCAGCAGGAGAAGTTTGAACTGGATGCGGAAACACCCAAGCTTGATGTAAGTCTTTAACCTTTGCAACTGCTCCTTTTAGATTTTTCTTAACTATTTTCCTCATTTTATCATAGTCTCCCTTTTGAAAGTTAAAAGGTAGTAATGTGGATTTCCTTACCATCTCTCCTCCATTAATTGAATCAAACGTGATAATGCTATGATCACTATTGCCAAGTCGCCCCAACACCCTTATCTCTTGCACCAGATCTGGTGTTCCACTAAGGACTAGGTCCAAAATGGCTTCCCCTCTGGTAGGTTCATGAACCAGCTGCTCCAAGAAGCAGTCATTTATTTCATCTAGAAACTTTATCTCCCTAGCATGTCCTGCCGTGACACTGACCCAGTCAATAACGGGGTAATTGAAATCACCCATTATTATTACTGTTCTGTAACTTTTGTTAGTTTCGCTGATTTCTTTGAGCATTTCATCATCCATTTGTTCATTCTGGCCAGGTGGTGGATAGTACACCCCCACTGCCATTGTCTTTCCCTTTTTACATGGAATTTCAATCCATAGAGATTCTACAGCGAATTTTGTTTCCTGCAAAACTTTAATCTTTTGTGACTCAATGCCCTCTCTAACATAGAGCGCAACCCCTCCACCAATTTGATCAGCTCTATCATTATGATATAGTTTGTACCCAGGTATCACAGTGTCCCACTGGTTGCCCTCCTTCCACCATGTCTCTGAGATACCAATCATATCTAACTTCTCATTTAGTGCTATATATTCTAACTCTCCCATCTTATTTTTTAGACTTCTAACATTTGCATACAAGCATTTTAGAGACTGTATTTTATTCATATTAATCTGGTTATCGGTAGGCAGGGGTAATTTGAAATCTTTAAGCTCTGTCTGCTCTGTACTCAAGTGCATTTGGGCTACCTTTGTCTTTATTGGAACCTCTCTGCTGATGTGCCCTAACTTCATTCTTTTGGTAGTATCCTTCAAGGATACATTGTTCTGAACCATGCGTTCTTGGACAACTATCGCCTCTCCCCTATTATCTAGTTTAAAAGTGGCTCTATCTCCTTTTTAAAGGTTAATGCCAGCAGCCTGGTTTCATTCCTGTTAAGGTGAAGCCCATCCCTTCGGAAGAGCCTCTCCTTTCCCCAGAATGTTCCCCAGTTCCTAACAAATCCAAAACCCTCATCCTTGCACCATTGTCTCATCCATGCATTGAGACTCCGGAGCTCTGACTGCCTTTTGGGTCCTGCGCGTGGAACGGGAAGCATTTCGGAGAATGCTACCCTGGAAGTTCTGGATTTCAACTTCCTACCTAAAAGCCTAAATTTAGCCTCCAGAACCTCCCTACGACATTTTCCTATGTCACTGGTACTGACATGTACCAAGACAGCAGACTCCTCCCCAGCACTATCTAAAACCTTGTTTAGGTGGCGCGTGAGGTCTGCTAGCTTTGCATCAGGCAGGCATGTTGCCAGGCGATACTCACGTCCACCAACTACCCAGCTATCTACATGCCTAATGATCGAATCACCAACTATAACGGCTGTCCTAACCCTTCCCTCATGGGCACATGGCCCTGGAGAAATGTCCTCGATGTGAGAGGGTTTTACATCATCTGGAGGATAGGTCCTAGCTAAAGGAGCACTTCCTGACACACCAGGGTGATGCTCTCCTATCACGTGACCTCTCTCCTCCATGGCAACAGGGATGTTGCTAGATTGGAGGTGGGACTTCAGGACTATATCCCTGTAGGTCTCATCTATGTACCTCTCTGTCTTCCTTATGTCTTCCAAGTCTGCTACTCTAGCCTCCAGAGATTGGACTTGTTCCCTGAGAGCAAAGAGCTCCTTGCACCTTATGCACACGTAAGACCTTTCACCAACTTGGAGAAAAGCATACATGTGACACTCAATGCAAGAGACTGGAAAGCCCCCATCTCACTGCTAGACTGCTGTCTGCATCTTAGTTTTAAGGTTGTGTTTAGATATTTAAGTTCTTTACTTACTAAGGGTTGCTGGTGATACTTATAATAATAAAACTATACCTAATACATTTAATGTAATTTGTTCACCTGAAGTTTAATTAATCTCAGGTCCTTAATGTATGCTGATGAGAATAAACAGTTGCACCTGAGAGTGAATATGGCACCTCCTTTCCTTTAAGAGGTTTAAGCACCTATAAAGTTACAATTATCCCAGGGGTGGGAGGGTGTCGGGGAGGGAGGGAGGGAAAGAAGACTTATTAAAAGCTGGTTGCTACACAGTACCCTGTCCTATGCTTCTTAGGTAATCTGTGACCAATCTCCAGGGGGAGTTCCACAGCCCTTGCTTGCTTAGAGGGAGTTTTGGGTTCTAAATTTAACCTGAAAGCTCTCTGCTGTGTTTTAAATTTAAACTGAAAACTCTTTGCTGCTACTAGGCACTGACTGATTTAACAAATACACTGGGTTCACAGATTAATCAGCTTTAATCTAAAGAATTTCTTTTTCCCCAAGATTTAGAAAAATTCCCAGAAGTAAATACTTACAATTGCAAGAGGGCATTACAAGCATCCACCACCCTTTCAGTGAAAAAGTATTTCCTGACGTTGCCTTTCAGTTTACCCCCTTGCAGCTTCATATTATGCCCTCTAGTTTTACAGCTTCCCCATCTTTGAAAAAGGTTTGTTTGTTTATTAATACTCTTTAAGTATTTAAAAGTCTGTATCATATCTCCCCTGTCCCTCCTCTCCTCTAGAATATACATATTTAGGTCTTCAAGTCTCTTCTCATAAGTCTTCTGGAGCAAGCTCCAAATCATTTTGGTCACCTTCCTCTGAACCATTTCCAGTCTTTTTATATCCTTTGAGAGATATGGTCTCCAAAACGGAAACAATATTCCAAGTGAGGCCTCACCAGTGATTTGTACAGTAGTATCTTCTCCTTTCTACTGGTAATTCCTCTCTGTATGCAACCCAACATCCTTCTGACCTTGGCCACCGCCTTGTCACACTGTTTCGCTACCTTGAGATCCTCAGAAACAATCACTCCAAAGTCTTTCTCCTGGTCCATGCACACCAACCTCTCACCCCCTATTGCATACAATTCCCTCGGATTTCTGTATCCCAAGTGCATGACACTGCACTTCTTCACATTAAATCATAATTGCCAAGCATTAGACCATTCTTCCAGCTTTTTAGATCTTTCCTCATGTTATTCACCCCATCAGGGGAGTCCACTCTGTTGCAAATTTTCATGTCATCTGCAAAAAGACAGTATTTTCTATTCAGTCCTTCAGCAATATCATTCACAAATACATTGAACAGTACCGGTCCCAGGACCGATTCTTGGGGCAAATCACTAATCACCTTCCTTTGATCTGAGTTAGTTCCATTTACCATCACCTTCTATCATCTGTCAGTCAACCAATTTTTGATCCAGTTCACTATCTTGGGACCCATCCCCAGGCTGTTCAGTTCATTGATAAGCCTCCTATGAGGAATAGTATCAAAGGCTTTGCTGAAATCAAGGTAGATCACATCCATCGCATGCCCTTGATCTAGTTCTCTGGTCACCCGGATTTGTTTGGCATGATTGTCCTTTGGTAAAACCATGTTGCCTCGCATCATACAACCTATTGGTTTTGGAAAGTCCACTATACTGTCTTTCAGGAGCGCCTCCATTACTTTTTCCACCAACGAGGTAAGGCTAACTGGCCTGTAGTTTGTCACTTCTTCTCTATTACCACTTTTAAGAAGAGGTATCACATCAACCCCTCTCCAGTCCTGTGGAACTTCTCCTATCTCCAAGTATCTATTAAAAACATCCTTTAAAGGCTCTGCAGGAACCTGTCGGAGCTCTTTCAGTATCCTGGGAAGTATCCCATAGCCTTGTCCACTTTCGGTTTTGCAAGCTGTTCAAACCCATCATCTTCTTTGAATGATGTAGTTTCTACTCCATTCCCAAACGCAGAGAGGGTTCACTATAGCTAAAGTCAAACATATCTCTGTCAATAAATAATAAGAGATCCTCAGAATAAGGGCACTCAACAGTGAAAACAGCACTAATGCATGCCCATAATGCACATTTTGTGGGACCAATGGTGTTGCTATCGAGCATGTTTTAGTGATGTTTGCACTGCTGAATCCCTGTATTCTGAAGGTCCCTATTATTGACAGGTATATGTTTTGAACCTATGCCATTCCTTCTGAATCATTTTACATAGGGTACTCTAATAAGATCAGATGTTTTTGGCAGTGTAATAGGGCAGCAATACATTCGCTGTGCCAGGCACTGGGAGACATGACTGATACTGTGCCAACATTCCCTAGCTTGTCCCATGTGGCCTACATCCCTACCCAGGCCAGGATCAATGATAGCTGCGAGAATGGTGATATATCTGGAGTCTGGCTATGTGATGGCACAGGGATCCCCTCTCCCATGCCCACACAGTCCTGATCAAGAGAGCAGTGCTACAAAGCTGGCTGTGGGAAGGCAGACAGGGTTGCCCCACAAGTAGTGGATGTATACAGACTGACATATGAGACAGGTGCAGCTGCTGTGAGAAATGACGGTACTCAGATAGGTGGGCCTCAGATACCCATAGCCAGAAGGCCCTACTACAACTACTACAACTACTACTGATCAGTTGTATAGCACTACAAGATGTATGCAGTGCTGCACAGACACATGTAAAAGTTGGTTCCTGCTCAGCGGAGCTTACAATCTAGTTGATACAGACAAAACAGCAGCCGTGGACAGGATACATCCAGGGGAATGGTCAGGAAACACAAGGGAGCTTAGGTGGATCAGATCTAGCAGCGGCAACAATGAGATAAGCGCTCAGCCTGGATTTGAGAGGGGCCAGAGACAAAACCTGATGTACAGACTCAGGTAGTTTGTTCCAGGCATAAGGAGCAGCAAGGTGAAAGGAGCAACATCTGAATTTGGCAGTAGAAGAGAAGGGCACAGATAGAAGCAATCTGACAGAAGAGCGGAGTTCACGGGAAGGGGTGTATGGAGAGATAAGAGAGGAATGGTAGTACAGAGCAGCAGAATAAGTGCACTTATATTTGTTGCTCAGCAATATTGTGCATCCTTTGGGTACCTGCAATGTTAGTTAGGGGTTTTGTGCACTTGGTGAGGATCCATCTCTAGTGTGTTTGTAGAGATGACCAGGGCAGGAATAACTTGGTCCAGTTCCTAATGTCACGTACCATTTGATGCAAGGTAGGTCCTGACATACATGTTCACATTTACATTCTGGTATACCATATTGGGGTGCACTGGGCTTATCTAAGACTTTTCATGGCATGAAGGGGACTGGTATATGGTCTAGGTTGCAGCAGCTGTCATTTCTCATTGGTATTTATGTCTAGTGTGCATCAGCAAACTACTGTCTGTGATGAACAGCTTACAATTTGTCCTGAGGGGCATGGTATCTGTGGATACATTGCTGGGATGGGCAAGATCCAATACGTGTAAGGTTTCAGAATATGGTGGGTGCGGGGACGTCCAAAACATTTCCCTACGTCCGAGGCATGGGTATGGCTGAATAGAGCTTGCACGTGCCCACCGAACATGGCTATCTCCCCGATTCCGGACCCATGGGCATGTCCAGACCCGCGGATATGGAATTAGGTTCAAAGGAAGCCCATTTTTGATTTAGACGTGTCCACTGGCCAGACGTTCACATTATGGAATTACGCTCATTGTAAGCAAATCCATGACTGCTTGAACAGAAATGTGCACTGCCCAAGTGTCCGAGTATCAGCGTTCCCTAACTCAAGATGGCCACGCCATCTTTTTAAGCACTCGACTGACAGTCCATGTACTCTCTCAAAAGGAAATACTTGAAGAGACTGATGCCTAAGCTGTCAGCCAAGTGCTTAAAAAGACACCGCGGCCATCTTGGGGATAAGCCGTGCAATCCAAATCAGAAGCTTTACTCTGGTAACAAATTGCTGTATCTGCTATGTTTTGAAAGAAGTAAAATATATTTTCTCAAGCTAAGTAAAACTATTTTTTGGTGGTCAGAACCTTATGAATAATTAATATGGGTTGGAAACATGACATTGTGTCGTTGTAACTTACCATGTATAAAGTTCAATGGTGCAGATTTTTGCATAGAGAGAATTTCTGGACACTTGGCAGTACAAATATGAATGCTGACTGGAGGATTTTATTTCACAAATTAATAAAGCAAAATGGACCATTTGAATATCTAGCCATATCGGGGCTAGTATATTTAAAATGAGGTCCGACAAAAAATATTTATAGGCTTAAGAGTTTTGGGTAGTAGTCGTTGACTATACACTGTTATTTGTCCCATTACTTGATCCTGATAGAGTATATATGATACACAACCTATTCAAGATAGGCAAATGGAACAAACAGGGGATTAGGACTAGGTAGTTCAAGAGGGAAATGATTAAACCACACGTGGATTTTAAACAGAAAAATAAAAAGATCAGGATCCCAAAGCAGCCTCATCCTGGTTTTTAGCCTGGATTTATAAAGGACCGGAGATGGAATCCAATGCACTGACTCAAGCATATAGCACAGCAAGGTGGAATGAAGAGAGTCTGGAGTTGGCAGTAGAAGAGAAGGGCACTGATAGAAAGGATTTGCCTGATGAGAGGAGTTTCTGAGGGGGGTGTAGGGAGAGAGAAGAGAGGAGATGCATTGGGGAGCTGCAGAGTGCATACACGTGTAGGTCAACTGGAGAACTTTAAACTGTATATGGAAATGGATATCTTACACTTTTTGTCCATTTGAATCTGTTGATGCAGTTAGGTAGACCTGAGGGCCTATGATAGCAGCTCTATGTATTATAAACAATTTCTATGCTGAAAGATGGCCATGTAGGTTCATCTTCATCTTCTACTGTTTTTACATTTTATGTGAATTAAAGTTTGCGTACTACATCTATGTTAGTATCGCTTCTTTATTTCACCTAGGCCATTTTTCTGCTTTGGTGAGCCAGATGAAGCTTGGCAATCCTTCTCCACTTTCTTTGACACGGTCTGCTGACCTCCAAGTTATCCCAGGCTGGATATGCTACAGATTATGCCCCTCCAGATGAAGGGAGTGGAGTTGCTGGCCGCTTGATCCCTGAAGGCAACATCATAATTTCAATTGGCAACTAATTTCACACATTCTTGGCCTTGTCAGAGGTAACCAGGCTATGACAATTTCAGGCTTGTGATTATCTGTTCATGTCTTCTCTTCTCATGCTCAGCCAATCTCACTCATACTCTTCCCACTCCGTTCTCCCTACTTTCACGCTAAATATAGTCATTCCTAAGGGCGTAGTTTGGACAGAGCTTGGACTGAATTGCAACGTACAGGTGTATTTTATAAAATGTATGCATACATTTATACAGTTTTGGAGCAGGTGTGCCTCTGCATTTGCATACAACTGGATCTGGTTCTGGGAGCCTATTTTATAAAGGTGAGTAGGTATCTATATTGCCTTTATAAAATATAGATAAAGAAAGCCCCATTATGACTCTGTAATTTAGGCGTCCTGTTATAAAATGACCTTCTAAGTGTGTATTGTAAAACTTTCTGTGCTGATTTATAATTTTAGTATATAGCGGAAATAACCCATTAAGAGGGTCATTTACTAAAAGCACATGTTATCAGTGTTAGTGTGCAGTGTTAATCAGTGACCCCTTAAGCCTGAATAAGTGAATTATTTGGGGGGGGGGGGGGACGATATTAGTACCATTCTGTTTTAAAATTAAACATTCTTGTGAAAATATTTTCAGTATAAATAGATGCCAGTAACCAAATGCACTACTGCAAAGAGTAAGCTAAATAAACCAGTAAGAGGTAAATCACTTTGGTTTGAGATTGGGAAACTGCTACAGTTACCAACACAGATTTTAGTTTGGGAAATAGAATCACTCCTCTTTTGCTATTATAAAAAGGGCAAAATATTTTAGGGCCTGTTACATGTTTAAGTGTTGTTCTTCATTACATTTTTAAGAAATTAGAAAGAGAAATTTCTGTTTCTAACATTGGAACTAGGGCAGGGCAACACATAGGGTTGCCAACTGGCTCCAGATGCGCCCGACAGGCTTGTTCCAGCCCTGTGTTTACCTCATTGCATGCAGGGACTTGTAGTCTTGCTTTTCTTATGGAGTGCAATGGAGAAATCAGAACTACATATCCCTGTATGCAATGGGGTAAATCCAGGACTGGATCAAGCCTGTCGGGCGCATCTGGAGCCAGTTGGCAACCCTAGCAACACAGGAAATGACCGAATGACACTGTGTTTCAGTTCCAGGGCTGATTGGAAGGTAGCCCTATCAGAGAAGGCAGAAATTATAGTGAAATATGCCATTATCATTTTTGTTCCTATATGAAAACTAGCACATTGGAATATTAAGGCTTCTCATTCCCACGAGGCTAAGAACCGTTTGGTGAAGTCAGGCCAAACTGCAGGGCCTCAAAGTGCTGCCGCATACAGGAAGCAACAGGGCTGATCTAATGTGCCTAATCTCTGTGGGTAAAATGCTTTTGGGCACTATGCAGCTGGAGGTGACATTTTTCAGAAGAGTTTGAACTGTGCTTGTGTCTCTTCTACACATTCTACAGCTCAAGTATTAATAAAATTGTAGATTTTCTGAGCTTACTGGAAAATTAATTGGGCATTTCACTATGTCCATTAAAACTACGGCGGGTTACTGAAGATATCAATCAGCGCACTAGTCCAGCCACAATTTGTGCAGCGTTATAGCTAGTTGACAGCCAATTAATTTGAAGTGCCTTGTTGGATGACAGATAAATGTTATTAACTTTCACAGATGTTTAATATATGAAGTAACCCCCCTGCTCCCTCCCCACCATGGCTCTGGAAATCAGGTTTTTTATTGTTAAATGCTGCTAATGCACAATAAGTTGATCCTTAGTCACGGTTTCCTGCTGGCTCCCAAGAGTGTAAACTAATTAAGTGTGTACTGCTTATGCAACTGAATAAAATACAATTAGTTTCTAGACTAAGCAGCAGATTCACTATTGTGTGTTTGTTATTTGTGTGAGGCTGCTATAAAAATAATGCCAATGTAAAATGGGGAAATTCATGAGGTTAAAAATAAATATAGAGCACAGTCACACTTTGCTTATCAGTAGATTTATGCCTTTCCTTGTAACAGGGCTGCCCTCTGCCCTTCAGGACCCCAACCTTTATATAACCATATCCTCAGCACCCCCTCATAGCAGGTGCTGCAAAAATACTTTATTCTCTCCAAACCCATCCCCAGTATTACATAAATCCTTATAAATCCTTCTTCCTCCTACAGAACAATACCCCTCCCCAAATAATGCTGCTATATCCCAGGATTCCAGCCAATGCATGTGCTTGTTAGTCCCTACTATTAAGAGGTTTAGGCTCTCATGGTGTGGAAGTCATTTCCACCTGATTGATCAATTTATTTTATTTATCATTTCTTTTATACCACCTTTCAGAGTACCAAGGCGGTTTACATAGAATTCTAACTTGGGTTTACATTGAACAGAAATCAGTAAGCAATAAGCAGTGAACTTGGGTAAAAAATATTTGTAAGTAGCAGTGGTCAGATTCTATACAGGAAGTCGTGGGGGTTGAACTACTATATATACAGAGGAGAGTATTATATTATACAGGGATATTGTTACATGGGAATTGGCTGATATGGGTGTGAGTCTGTGAGGATTAGCTGTCGGAGCCGACGTATTCTAGAAACAAAAAGGTCTTTAGCCTTTTATGGAAGCCTCCGCAGTCTTTAATGTCTCTTAGGGTACTTGGGAGGGAATTCCAAAGGGTGGGACCATATATAGAGAGGGATCTGGGGCAAGTTGTTTGAGTGCTTGGTGTCTTGTATGTTGGAATGCTGAGCAAGTTCTGGTTTTTTGTCTTCTTGATCTTGTGTTAGGAGCTTCAGAATGAGGTTATGAAGGCATCTGGAGCTTGATCAATGGTGGATTTGTGAGTAAGCATGATGGCTTTGTATCTGATGCGCGTGTGTATCAGGAGCCAATGGAGTTTTTGAGCACTGCGGTGTTGTGTTTGTGTCTTGGCGTCGCTGTTATCAGTCTGGCTGTGGTACTTTGAGTCAAAGAAGGCATGTTTTGGGAGGCTTTGCAGGATGCAGTTGCAATAGTCCAGTTGCGGGGTGACGATGGCCTGACATACTGTACAGAAGTGGGTGGGAAGGAGGTTAAGGAAGGTTTTCATCTTGTAGTATGTAGTGGATGTGATGTTCTTTATGTGGGCCTGCATGTACAATTGTTGATCCAGGGTGACTCCAAGGTATTTAACCTTTAGTTTTACCGGGAGGGCTACCTTGTTTATTATGATTGTTTCTGGAGAGTGAAGGAGGGATCATGAACATGGCTAATGTCTCTGTAATTTATTGAGAGGTTGTTTGTTAGCCATTCTGCCACAGCTTTGAAACAAGAATATATGGGCGTGTAATCTGGGTTGGATGTGGAGACGGGGGAGGTAGAACATCAGGTCGTCTGCATAAATGTGGTACATAGTAACATTTATTTATTTACATTCTCTTATATACCGTGCTATTCTGCATCAGTGTGGTTTACATTGAACAAACTGAAACTATATTGAACAGGGCATTATAACTTGGAGATAACTATTTTACAGGGAACATGGGCTATGGAGGGTTAAGTGGCTTGCCCAAGACCATAAGGAGCACCTGTGGGACTAGAAACCCCAGTCCTTCCAGCCCAAGGTTGCTGTCCTCTAGTGGGATTTGAACCCCTGACCTTCCAGCCTGAAGTACCTTGCCCCAACCACTAGGCCACTCCTCCACTCCATAGTAACATAGTAACATAGTAAATGACGGCAGATAAAGACCAGTATGGTCCATCTAGTCTACCCAGTAAGATGGCAAGAGTAGGTGCACCTACCGCTCCGTGCAGGTCACCTCTCCCCATGTCTTTGTTTTAGGGGTGAACCCACCGCTCCGTGTAGGACACCCTTGTATGTTGAGAAATTAGTTAGTTAAGTTTATTTTGATTTTATCCTGTTGCTGTAAAGGGGTCCACTGTGTCTGTCCCATGCCATTTTGAATTCTGTCACTGTATTTGCCCCCAACACTTCTATCGGGAGGGCATTCCAAGCATCCACCACCCTTTCAGTGAAAAAG
Source organism: Ichthyophis bannanicus (assembly GCA_033557465.1). Lineage (NCBI taxonomy): Eukaryota > Metazoa > Chordata > Amphibia > Gymnophiona > Ichthyophiidae > Ichthyophis > Ichthyophis bannanicus. The sequence goes on along the minus strand of CM066032.1, from coordinate 374,871,509 downwards.
TATTTCCTGACATTGCCTTTCAATTTACCCCCTTGCAGCTTCATGTTATGCCCTCTAGTTTTACAGCTTCCCCGTTTTTGGAAGAGGTTTGTTTGTTCATTATTTCTCTTTAAGTATTTAAAGGTCTGAATCATATCTCCCCTGTCCCTCCTCTCCTCTAGAGTGTACATATTTAGGTCTTCAAGTCTCTTCTCATAAGACTTCTGGCGCAGGCTCCAAATCATTTTGGTTGCCTTCCTCTGAACAGTTTCCAGTCTTTTTATATCCTTTACAAGATATGGTCTCCAAAACTGAACACAGTATTCCAAGTGAGGCCTCACTTACCCAGTGGCATTAGTACCTCTTCCTTTCTGCAATATGTTGTCCTTTGGAAGATTTTGCAGATTGGTTGGATGTACAGGTTAAAGAATAGGGATGAAAGAGATGATCCTTGGGGTATTCCTTGTTGTAGCTTGAATGGTCTCAATGCCTTTTCTCTTTTCTTAACTTGTGTGCATTCAGACAGTAAGAACAGAAACAGAGCAGGGGAAAGAGCAACAATCCAGCATAAATTACTGAGAGAAAAGATCGGTAAAGAATATTACAGAAGATTAAAATTGATACTGAAAAGAATTTAACATCATGGAATAAACTTGCAATCCCTGCACTCTCGTACATCGTTGGAATTGTAGACTGGCTTCCTAAATATCTTGCAGGTGCAAATGAAGGTGTGTAAAGTATCCAAGTTCATATGTAAATTAAAGTATTATATAATCAACTCACGTACTTGCAAACTCTGCCTGTATTCCATCCAGCTCTCACTACCTAATATACCTAAGAGCGAAGTACGTGCTATTCATGCCTACATGCAAAATTGTACACCAGCTCTAGGGCTAGGTAATTGTCTGCTCCTGCAATATCAGCACATTAGGCTACTTATGCTAGTATTTTATAATGACAAGTAGGTGCCTATTTGTCTTCATAAAATAGGTAAATTGGCGCCTTAAAACATGCTTTAAACTAAGTGCGCTCTTATAAAACTTTCCATTAAAACTACAATGTGAATTTTTAAAATTCAAACAGATTTTATAGAAATGAAGAAATGTTGCTGATATGAATATGTTTTTGGCATAGTGAACATGTTTTTTTAGGGTGGGTGAAAGCTCATCCATATAACTCTTTTACAGACAGCAAGAAACTGTTAAGAGACTTTGTCCTGTGTTTTGGGATGCTTTCTACTAACAATGCCAGAAGCACTTACTTTGCTGAACCATGAAAGCTTTACAAATCCATAAGCACTTTTATTGCTCTTTTTATCTGAAAGCTCCTGTTCTGGTAAAAAGGCAAATTGGAGCATTGAAAGTAAGCGTGCTAAAGTTTGTACGAGACTGATTTAAAGCAGCTAGGTGCTTTACCTTTGGCCCTCATAAACATGAGGTCCACATTAAACAGAAGGGCTGCATTGAGTCCACATGAGAAACTTAAGAGGGAGCCATGAGGTTTTTTTAATATCTTTTCTGATTGCTGTCCATATTGCTAATATGCATTTAACTGATGATGCTCATTTTAGAGGCCTTATTTGTGATTTTGATGTCTGAAAATGGGCATGCAGACATCCAAATCATGAAGATGTCACTGAGTCATTTTACCAATTATGTCTAAAGATGTCCCTGGCGGGGGGATGTTCAAGTAGGCAAGGGGTTTAGTGGAAACGTGTCTGGGGTGAGGTGATGGACTTAGAAATTCCTGCTCGATTCCAGAAACGTCAGGGACATCTGCGATCTCATCCAAGTTTAGACCTGCTCTAGGTATGAACAAGCATCAGGGAACTGCTTGTTTGTGACGTCCATATCAGGCATTTCCACATTTGTGAAATCATGCCTGGACTTGGATGTGCCTGCCTTTCTTTTGACATTTTGGCTTGGATGTCCCAGATTGTATTTGGATGTCATTTATATGTATAATCTTTATTGGCATTTATAATAACACTCAGGTATTCACATGAATGAAAACAGAGAGATATGGGAACTCCACAACAAACTAAATATGTTAATACATATATAACGGAAATAACATAACACATCCTATCCCAAACATTAGTCCACATTACAATAGGGGGGGGGGGGCTATAGGAAATACCCCAATGACTCCAATTTACAATCCTATCTCGAGAGTAAAACAGGGCCTTTTGAAAAAAAGAACCTGTTATTGGCAGGATAAGACTTACGCGTCAGCTGTAATGGGACCAACCTCCACCCTGGCCTCTTCCGTTGCATCTAAAAAATCTGAAAGCTGCTTAAGTTCAAAAAACAGGAAATTCTTCCCTTGATAGGAAATATAACACCTAGAAGGATATTTTAACACAAAAGTAGCACCCAAGAAGGTGGTCCTGTACCGATAAGCCAGGAATTCATTCCTCCTTAATTGGGTAGGACGAGAGAGATCAGGAAATATACGTATATTTGAACCTAGAAACTTCTCATTAATATTTTTGAAAAAAGACCGAAGAATCAATGCCTTATCAGCCTCTAGAGCCAGAGTCACAAACATAGTAGTTCTTTTGGTGATCACGTCTATAGAACTTTCCAGGAATCCTGTCAAGTCCCCAATTCCACTCACTGATGCCTCCAATTAATTCCTCGGTGCTCCAAAGGTGTTAACCATCAAATATTGAGCCCTAGGTACTGGGGGCCACTGTTCAGCTGGAATTTTTAGCACTTCCCCAAAATACTTCCGCACCATTTCCAAGGGGGACAAGAGTGGAGACCTTGGGAAGTTCAAAAGACGGAGGTTGTTCTGTCGGGCTAGATTTTCAAGGTGCTCAGTTTTCCGTGTCAGCACTGCCCTTTCTTTCATCAGAGCCACATGCTCTTTCTGAAGATGACTAACATCATCCTTCACCTTTAACAAGGAACCCACTTGCAACTCCTGGTTCTTAGAAGCTTCCAATTTCATAACTGATATCTCAGTACTTACAGAACCCACAACAGTAGATAGGGTAGTGGTCAATGCAGAGATGGCATCCCACAGCGCGTCCAATGTCATTTATAAAATGTGCCTTCACAATGTCTATCCCAGGACTTTAATCAACACTTTCAAGGCCTTCCATTCATAGCTTTCTCCACATAACTTGAGGAACAGTGATATGCCCACAACCAGGATATCAGGTACACGTAAAGATGCACCAGCACAAGTCTTCACTGGAACCTTGCTGGAGAAGCCTTTATCAAGTACTCTACACTACCGACACAGCAGTAGAATGCCAAGGACTCCAAAAATAGATCTACACATCTCATCACAACAGCACCTCTGTGCCCCAAGATCTTCACTCAATCACCAAAAGAAACTGAATGACGCAGCAGACTCACCTGCTATCCAGAATCAGAAACCTGAGCCTCTCATCTCTCTATTGCTACCAAGTCAGACAACACTTTCCTGAATACCCTGTACCAATATTATTTATTTAGCTGTATTTATATCCCGCTTTTCACCGGGTCAAAGCGGTCAATATGCTAAGGACACAAATCAGACTGCCTCTTGGTTTTTCATCCACATACTCTATCACCATAAAGGCAGACTTTTAATAAACTGGCACTGAACTTTCAACAAAATGAGTGGTTTTGTGTTTTAGAAGACAAGGAGTGTTGTATATATATTTTTGCTCATTATTCTTGCTGTTCTAGTAGTAGTTTCTTTTTCCATAGTCTTTATTAAGTATTGCCAAATCTACCTTGCAAAACCACTACCAAGTCTGTGAAATTGCAGAAAGAGTTCTGTCATATGTATGTCAAAATAACAAAGGAAGACAGTTGCCAAAAAATACATGACTTAATGAATATTGAATATTAGAGTAATGCTAGATCCAGACTGCTGCTTATTTGCTACCCTTTGAGGTCCTCTCCCACTTCATTCTTTGGTCCAGAATGCATGAACAGTCTACTGTAACTAGCAATGAGACCCAGTGTGTTTCAGTGAGGACAATAAGATGAAGTCTGCCGATCTAGGCTCGGGGCTCTGGCTACGCAATAAAGGTACCATTCCAATAGACCTATCCACCCATCTCACCTGTGGACTGTGATTCCTGGATTTGGGATGGTACCCAAGACTTGGAGGTACAATATATTCTGGCCTCATATAGCAGCCTCGTCTCCCAGACCCCAGAACATATGAAGACACCTGGTGAGAGACAGCCTGCACTGGTCACATCCCTACTGAGGAGCATAGGGCCGTTGAAAATGAAGGGCCTCATATTCAAAAGGCATTTATATGGCTTACAGCCCAGTAAACCATATAAATGCCTTAAATGGGGATATTCAACGGCACTTACTCAGTTAGTGCAGTTGAATATGCCCTCCTAACTCCCCTACGTGCCCCGATGCTATCCAGCCGCATATTTATTTACTGATTTAGCTATGCTGATATACCACTTAGTCTACTAGTCAAAGCGGTTTACAGAGAACAAGTAAGCCAACATGGCTTTACATAAAACAAGAAGTTAAAACAACGGGAGATAAAACATGGGTGAGGGCAAATGGCATAAAAGTAAACAAGGTTAAGCAAGCATTAATTAGGTTGCATGTAATTGCATAGTTTCATTAACCAAAAAATGGTTGAAGAAGAGGAACGTTTTTAACTTCTTCCGAAATTCCTGAAGGTCCATCAATGCCACAAAGCATGGGAAGAATTGAATTCCATAAAGTTGGGGCGAAAAGTGAGAATGCCCTTTTAGAGGTGGAACAGTGGTCTTAGTGGTTAAGGCTGGTATGTGCAATAGGTTTGTGTTGCTAAATCTTCTGCTTCTGTTACAAAGTACTTTTTATATTAGAGTTTCAAGGTGTGCAGCAGAAAGTTTGTGTAGTACTTTAAAGATTGTTAAAAGGGATTTAAATTGAACTCTCTGTGACTGGAAGCCAGTGTAACTGCTGCAGAATGGGGGTTATATGATCACTCTTTAATTTATTGGTGATAATATGAGCAGCTGTATTTAAAACTTTCTTCAGTGGGTAGATTGTAGATTTTGGGAGACCCTGGAGAATGATATTGCAATAGTCAATATAAGGAAGGCTGATGGCCTGTAAGACATTGTGAAAATCATTGTGATCTAGGAGAGCTTTGAGGTGAGAAACCATCCGTAGTTTGTAGTATACAGTCTTTGCAACATTGCTTACATGCACAGTAAGAAATAGGTGTTGATCTATTATGACTCCTAGGTATCGAACCTGGTTCCTGACCTGAAATTCAAATCTGCTGATGGTGATAAATTCTGGTGGAGTTAAGTTAGGGTTTCTGGTAATGTAGAGTGCGTCTATTTTGGTATGATTGATTGTAAGGTTATACGCAGATAGCCAACTGGTAATGGCTAAGAAGCAATTTTCCATGTTTGTGAGTGAAGGCTTGGTTATTTCAATAGGAGTGTAAAGCATAATGTCTTAAGCATAGATGTGGTATTGTATGCTGAAGTTCCTTAAGATTATACATAGAGGTTGTAGAAAAATGTTAAAGAGGACGGAAGACAATGCTGTTCCTTGCGGAACAACTTGAAGCTGGGAAAAAGGAATTAATTTTTCTTCATCTACTTTTACTTGTAGTTGCCTATTGGAGAAGTAGGACTTGGTTTCTAAACGCTGAAGGATCTGACTGTGTGCTATAGAATCAAAAACGGCTTTAATATCAAGAAAAATGAGTAAGAATCCGTTGTTGTGTGCATCAGTACTCTTAAATAAGTTGTCAACAAAGGTGACTCTGCCCCATAATTAGTCCTGAATCCAAATTGGTGTGTGTCAACGGGGCAATGTGAGTCCATATGCTCTTGGCGCTGTATTAAGAAGGTTTTTTCAATGATTTTGGCAAAGAATGATATGCTTGCAATAGGTCTATAAGATAAAGGTTGTTTAGGATCATTTTCTGATGCCTTTTTTACTGGATGGATAGATGCAAATTTTAAATCAGAGGGTAAATAACCCTAGACCCTAGACCTAGACTGCTGAACAATGTTTAAAATGAATGATGATAGGTTAGTGCTCGCAGCTTGAATCCAATTGACAGGACATGGATTGAGTAGTGATGTTGTGTTTTTAATACTCACAATAATCTTGATCAGTTGATCATTTGAGATGGTTGAAGAAGAGTCACAGGTGACTATATTGTCAGGGAGGCTGGATGAGGTGATGCTTGACTTGTTCAAATGAATGGTGTTTGATGGGCAAGTTAGTAATTGAAAATGATTGGCCATTACCTGAGGTGGTATCTGAGAATTATCATTATGAGAAGCAGGATCCTTTGCAAGTGCTTTGATTATGTCGAATAGTTCTCATGGATGATTTAGGGATTTATTTAAAATATTAGTATAATATTCTTTTTTGGCTTTATACGTGGCAGCTTGGTATTCATGTAATTTAGCAATGTACAGGTGAATGTTGTCTGGCATCTTATTGGAGCACCATTTTCTTTCTAAAGCTCTAAGCTTGAACTTAAGGTCTTTAAGTTGGGGGGGAATACCAGTTTGCGGAATGTTGCCTGCAAGGTACTGTGCGCAAGTTGACTTTTATGGCTATCCTTGAGATAGCGTGATTCCAATTATGTACCAAAGCATCAAGGTCTGTATTGGATATGTCAAGGTGAGCGATAATTTTACTTAGAAATGTTTTTGTATCTATATGTACATACACATCTTGCGAAGAGAGAGATCATTGGAGAAAAACATAAAGCTTGGCAAGGTAGAAGATCACCATAAAAGAGGAAGGCCGGCAATGAGATGGATTGATACAATAACAGCAGCAATGGATACCACTCTATCAACAAAGAGTCACTTGGCTGAATACCAAACAAAGTTTAGATCAACTATCCAGAAGGTCTCCAGGAGTCGACACTGACTCGATGGCAGTTAACAATAACAGTGAAGATGGGATATAAAGGAAAGCCTGTATAAAATGATGGGAGGTGGAAAATCTTGGTAAAAGATCTGGCCAAAAGGAAAATGAAATTTACTGATCATATACTTAGAATTCTTGTAGCAAGTTAGCTAATAGTACTGGAGGGCATGATAAAGAGCAAATTAGACAGTTGGAAGTAGAGAGAAGTCTGATCAAGATCTTGATACATGAGTGAAACTAAGGCAGGGCTGGCCCATCCACTAGGTGAGCTAAGCAGCTGCCTAGGATAGCTGGCCTGGGTGGACGGCGGCAGTAGCACACATGGGCGACTGCGCCTCCCCCACCAGCTGCCACTGATTCCATTTGGGGGTAGGCAGGCTGCAGCAGCAACAGTGTTTCCAAAATCAGCTGCTTTTTGCTGCCAGTTTTTGAAATACTGCCTCTGCCTGCCTCCCTCTCCTGAGATGGAATCAGCAGCAGCTGCGGGGGTGGGGGAGGGGGCAGTGAGGCTGGGGTTTCTGCCTAGGATAGCAGAAACCCTTGGGCCGGCCCTGAACTAAGGATCTCCTTTACTGAAGTCCACTAAGCGGTTAATGTGTATTTTAGCGCATGGTAATTGTCAGCTTAGGCTTGCAGTAATTGTTAATATGCGGGCATGGCAGCGACCGGACGCTAATTCCTGCAGTAACTACACAACATGCTATGGGGCAAGGAATGGACAGGTTAGGGGAGAAGAGTAGGTGTGGAGAGCACATTGCAGTTAGCGCGGAGCACTGTCAACGTGGAAAATAGCACAGGTGCACAGTGAGTGGTTTTAGGTGTACCCACTTTAATTGTGAATTCTGCTTCTGCACATTAGGCTCTGCATTCTGTGTACTAACTGCTGGGCACACCCTTCGACAACGCACAAGTCTTGCACTTGCCATATGCTAGTTTTAGTGCTAAGTGCTCAAGCCTAGCGGGCTTTAGTAAAAAGGCCCCTAAGGGAAAAACTGAGCAGAGAGAGCACTCACAACAGCTACTAACTTTAGGGGTATGTTTACTAAATGGCACTAATATCGCAGCTGTGAGGTTACCGCGCGATATGTGACGTTATCGCGTGATAATGGTGCATTACCGTGCGATAACATCACGTATCGCGTGATAACGTCTGCTGCGGTGGTAAGGTGCGCCGAGGGTGGAGTAAGGCTCCCCAGAGGGTGGAGTAAGGCTCCCCGGGGGCGGAGAGAAGGGGTCAATGGGCGGAGAGTGGGCAGGGAGAGGCCCCAGGCACACTATCGCCGTGAAATGAAGGTCCGAAAAATAGCACGAGTGAAAACCTGGCGTTAAAGGCAAAAGTGAAGGAGAGAGAAACCATTTCAGTCAGCAATGTGCAGCAAAGGCAGGGAGATCAAGAACAGTGATAGTAGTGATACATGTGCTGCACCACCAGAGAGTGCCCAAGTACGAAAGGGTACTATGGTGTGGCTGCACATGGGGTACAGGGGACTGTAGGCGTGACATGCAGTGGGGCAGCTGGGGCAGCTGGGGCATAGGGCAGGCTAGGCAGATGCCCAGGTAGCACATAGAGAAACAGGAGCACAATATCAACAACTGATCAAGGTCAAACATGCCCATGAGTGTCTGTGTCCCACAGTGTCCCAGGGGACAGTACCTAGCAAATAATCCAAATGGAACAGAACATTGGCAAGCAGTTCCGGGGGAAAGCATGGATGTTTATGCAGGTACCCCTACCCCAGATTATACACCATAGGCAGCCGCCTACCGGCACACTGGATGGCCTGGGACGGCGCACCACCAGCACCACCGGCATAAGGGCATGTCAGCATGGTGGCAGAGGGGTGTCGGTGTTGGGGGGGCAGTGGCATCTGCCCACAGCAGACCAAGGCCAAGCCCTGTCTAGGTGGGTGCCGTGCACTGCAAAAAACATCTGGCCGTCTGATGAACAGTAATGGTATACCCAGGGAATAACCTGCCTTTGTGGAACAGTTTGGTGCAGTACACCCAGCCAGTGTGTCCAGGGGCAGAAGGTCACAGGTTCAAGTCCCAACTGTGGCTCCTGCAGACCATGTCCCATATATTACCCAGTACTAAACCATGGTAATAAAGAAGGAACTTTTTGTGCACATAAAATAAACACGCCATAAAAGCCTATAGTCTACCCTACAGAGCACATTCACCATAGACATGTGCAGTCCCTAGAGCAGAGGCCCCCGACTGCAGTCCCAGAGGGCCAAACACCATTCAGGTGTAATGCTGTCCAAAAGACATATGCTTGAGATGCATTTGTATGTACCGCCCCCATTGTATGCAAATGTATCCCTTGCATATACAATAGGGACAGCATGAAAACCTGAATCGTGTTGACCCCACCAGGACCGGATTTGGGAACCTCTGCCCCAGAGCATTGGCCAGTTCCACTATCCAAAGCCTCATGGAGAGTCAGGCTGTTGGGCCCTGTGCGGAGTACCATCTACCAATACTAGAACCCGCATACCTTAGCAATGCCGTCATAAACCTTGAAGCACTTTCCACATATATCAAGCGGTTGCTATGATTAATGTCAGATTACAAGCCCAAAATGAGACACAATGTGTTAACAGAGATCCATCAGAGCAACCTGTCTGATATCTGTGGAGTGTGTCTCGGTTTATGTCTCTGACAGTGTTTACCACCCAGGAGAGTGACCCCAAAAGTATTGAGTACCATAGCAATGCCTGCGCTGTGCCCAGGACTGGTGTGGTGGCCAGGGCTGCAAACCACCTCTATATTTGCACAATGCTGAAGTAGGTGTGGGAGTGTGTGTATGTCTATCAAGTGTTTTGTGGCTGGCTACACATTGAAGAGCCCACAATGCTTGCACTATTTCCAGTGTTAGCCTGCCTATGTGCATAATGAGGAGCAAGGTACTGTGGGTATGGGCCGGACAGGGCAGCCTGGGCAGGATGCATCTGCACAGGGCACAGTGATTTCTGGGAGTTTCCCTGGTTGGGGCCCAATCACTGACATACCACCTCTGGGTGTGCAGTTTCTCCAGGAACAAGCACTATGTACTAGCTGCAGTTAGCGTGTGTATGGCTGGAGCACCTTGCAGGGTGAACACTTACAGTGCCCACTGCTGGTGAATGTCAGATGGTGGTGGGGGGCATCTGAGCATATAGAGACCTACTGCCTGTCTGCCAGTGTCCTGTGTGATACAAACAGATCTGCATTCACTGCCTTGGAGGGCGGCCCTTCCCCTACAGGACCGGGGTAGCTGGTCCCACAGCCCTTCATCATGTCCCTCCACTGCCGCCATTGCAAAGATGCAGAGTGTGGGTCTGTTGGTGGCAGATCCTGTCCCCCCCCCCACCCTGGTCCCGAGAGGGAGGGTCAGTAGGCACTGTTCCCTGATCTGCATGTGGGTCCAGACACCCCTCCTGCCCTATAGGGCGCAGTAGGTGATGGCAATGAGGTGAGCGTGTTTCTGCTGGCAGCACAGATTGTACAGATGTGTCAGACTGTTACATGCAGCAAAAGAGCTTGCCACAGACAGCCATATCAGATGAGACCCCTGAGGGATTGAACTCATGACCTCTGGCTTGTTGGTCATTGTATTAACCAGTGGGCTACAGTTCCATACACCTTTTCCCAGTGCTGCCACAAAGTTAAGGTTACCGTGTGTAAACAGCGAACACGCCCCCTATTGGGCGGTACACAGTGCATGCTACGTGGACGCTGGCATGCCCACCTCCCTTTATGGCATTGCTCACGTTATCGCTGGGAGTTTTGCCGGTAACAGTAACATACATAGTAACATAGTAACATAGTAACATAGTAGTTGACGGCAGATAAAGACCAGCATGGTCCATCCAGTCTGCCCAGCAAGATGGCAAGAGCAGGTGCACCTGTCGCTCCACGCAGGCCACCCCTCCCCATATCCTTGTTCAGGGGTAAACCCACCACTCCATGTAGGACACCCCTATTTGCTGAGACGTTATATGGTTCAGAAGTTAGATGGTACCGTTTATTTTGTTTTTATCCTATTGCTGTAAAGGGATCCTCTGTGTTTGTCCCATGCCTTTTTGAATTCCATCATCGTGTTCACCCCTACCACTTCCATTGGGAGGGCATTCCAAGCATCCACCACCCTTTCAGTGAAAAAATATTTCCTGATATTGCCTTTCAATTTACCCCCTTGCAGCTTCATGTTATGCCCTCTAGTTTTACAGGTTCCCCGTCATTGGAAGAGGTTTGTTTGTTCATCATTTCTCTTTAAGTATTTAAAGGTCTGAATCATATCTCCCCTGTCCCTCCTTTCCTCCAAAGTGTACATATTTAGGTCTTCAAGTCTCTTCTCATAAGGCTTCTGACGCAGGCTCCAAATCATTTTGGTCGCCTTCCTCTGAACAGTCTCCAGTCTTTTTACATCCTTTGCAAGATACGGTCTCCAAAACTGAACACAGTATTCCAAGTGAGGCCTCACCAGTGACCTGTACAGTGGCATAAGTACCTCTTCTTTTCTGCTGGTAATCCCTCTTTGTATGCAACCCAACATCCTCCTGGCTTTTGCCACCGCCTTGTCGCACTGTTTTGCCACTTTGAGATCATCAGAGATAATCACACCAAGGTCTTTCTCCTGAACCATGCATACCAACCTTTCGCCCCCTATCGTGTACATTTCTCTTGGATTCCTGCTACCCAAGTGCATGACACTACACCTTTTTGCATTAAATCGTAGTTGCCAAGCATTAGACCAGTCTTCCAGCTTTTGTAGATCTTTCTTCATGTTAACCACTCCCTCGGGGGAGTCCACTCTGTTGCAAATTTTCGTGTCGTCTGCAAAAAGACAGACTTTTCCATTCAGTCCTTCAGCAATATCACTCACAAATACATTGAACAGTGCCGGGCCCAGGACCGAACCCTGGGGCACCCCGCTAATCACCTTCCTCTCATCCGAGTGAGCTCCATGTACAATCACCTTCTGTCGTCTGTCAGTCAACCAATTTCTAATCCAGTTTACTATCTTGGGACCCATCCCCAAGCTACTGAGTTTGTTGACGAGCCTCCGATGAGGAACAGTATCAAAGGCTTTGCTGAAATCCAGGTAGATGACATCCATCGCATGCCCCTGATCTAGTTCCCTGGTCACCCAGTCAAAGAACTCAATCAGATTTGTTTGGCAAGATCGTCCTTCGGTAAAACCATGTTGCCTCGGGCCTTGCAACCTGTTGGTTTTGAGAAAGTTCACTATTCGCTCTTTCAGGAGCGCCTCCATTACTTTTCCCGCCACTGAGGTAAGGCTCACGGGCCTGTAGTTTGACACTTCTTCCCTGTCACCACTTTTGTGTAGAGGTACAACATCAGCCATTCTCCAGTCCTGAGGAACCTCTCCTGTTTCCAAGGATCTGTTAAAGACATCCTTTAATGGTCCTGCTAGAACCTCTCTGAGCTCTTTCAGTATCCTGGGATGTATCCCATCCGGTCCCATGGCTTTGTCCACTTTCAGTTTAGCAAGTTGTTCTAACACCTCTTCTTCTGTGAATGGTGTGGTATCTACTTCATTCCCATTTTTATATTTGGGAGTCACAGCTGGTCCATCTCCAGGATCTTCTTTAGTAAACACAGAGCAGAAGTAATTGTTTAGCAATTTCGCTTTTTCAGTGTCACTTTCCACGAGTCCTTCCCCAGCACTTCTGAGTCCTGCAATTCCAACTCTGATCTTTTTCCTTTCCTGAATATACCTGAAGAAATTTTTGTTACCACCCTTAACATCTTTAGCCATCTTTTCCTCTGCCTTTGATTTTGCTATCTTTATTACTCTTTTAGACTCTTTGAGTTGGATCCTGTATTCATTTCTGTGTTCTTCTGTTTGCAAGCTTTTGAATTTTGCAAAAGTTGTGTTTTTTGCCTTTATATGAGCAGCCACCTCTTTGGAAAACCAAATAGGTTTCCTTCTCCTCTTGCTTTTATTTACTTTTCTTACATATTTATCTGTTGCCCCTTTTATTGCCTCCTTTAGTTTAGCCCATTGCAATTCCACTTCCTTTATCTCCTCCCACCCCGTCATCTCCTCCTTTAAGTACTCTGCCATTTTATTGAAGTCAGTGTATTTGAAGTTTAGGACTTTGAACTTCCTATGTTTGGCCTTTACCATGGCTTTTATTTCAAACCACACCGTGTGATGGTCGCTGTTGCTCACAGGGGCACTCACGCAGACATTCGTCACACTATCACCGTTGGTGAGCACTACATCCAGCGTTGAGCTTTCCCTGGTTGGTTCCATCACCATTTGTCTAAATAATGCATCTTGGAGAGCATCCACAATCTTTTTGCTTCTTTCCAGATGTGCAGAAGGAGTAATCCAATCCACATCAGGTAGATTAAAGTCACCCAATATGATTGCTTCCCCCTTTGTTGCTATCTTGGCAATATCTATAATCAATTCATTGTCTCTCTCTTCAATTTGAGTCGGAGGTCTGTAGACTACAGCAATATGGATGACAGTGCCATCTCCTCTTTCCAACGCAATCCAGAGCGCTTCTTCTTTTCCCCATGTCCCCTGCATTTCAGTAGCTTTAATATTGCTTTTGACATACAAGGCTACTCCTCCTCCTTTTCCATTTTCTCTGTCTCTTCTGAATAGATTATAGCCAGCTATGGCTATATCCCAATCATGTGATTCATTAAACCATGTTTTTGTAATGGCCACAATGTCCAAATCCGTTTCCACCATTAGGGCTTCCAGGTCTGGAATTTTGTTGGCTAAGCTTCGAGCATTTGTGCTCATTGCTTTCCAGCATTTTCCTGGCTTGTGTATACTTTGCATTGATTTTGTTCTGCCCACTTCCTCCCACATGTTTTTGACGTGTGGTTTAAAAGTGTGGATGGTGTACACATACCCCATCGCAAATATCAGTGTGCCCACCAAAAAAACCCCATCACCTCAGCTGGAAAACCTAAGGTACCCTGTAAAGTGCCTTAGCTGTGGGTCTACCTGATCCCGGTAAGCACAGCTGTCATTTACTGGGTTGACCTACAGTTGCTGTGTAGTCAGCCCATGCTATGAGAAAAGGCATAGCATACTGATTAATACGATGCCCCCCAGAGTCACTGCTTATGGGTTCAAATCCCCATTGCACCAACAGCAAGATGAGTGTTAGTAACAGTCAGACATATCTCTACAATCATTGACACAGGCCTAATACACTATAACCTTTGTCCCATGCCTCTAAGGAGAGGCATGCCAGTGTGCTGCCGAAAGCGTGTCATAAGGTGTCTAAAGCTGAGGCACACCAGGTGCAGCCCAGGCCAAACGGCATAAGTCATGCGATGCTGTAAACTAAAGCCAGCCACCGTGGCCGCCAATCTCAATATCCAACGTGTAGTCATGCAGCCACAGAGATAGTTGTCTGTGACATGTGCACATTGTGTGCGCAGCATAGTAGGGCATGGCACGACACATGCGCAGTGTGCGTGCATGCATCACCAACACATGGGCATCCCCCAAAATGGTGACACGATCCCGCAAGCCATCTTTTAGCCGCTGCGACCTACGACAGCTGGCAGCCTTAATCTGCACCAGGCAGCCATGCCTCTTCGCAGGCACCTCAAAATGCCAGGACTTGGAACGCGTCAGGAGGGCGTGGGTGCGCATCACAAGGCGCTTCAACCGTGTAGCAGACTACCTACGTGAGGTCACTAAATGGAAGGTGTGCAACACAATATCCAGCAAGCAAAACACATAAGATATGCACCACATGTGCGAAACACATATATGTGGGCAAACCTGTGATCAAGCTATCTGTGTATGTTGCTATGTGCACGTATGCCAATCCCCAGGAGCCACAGACATGAAAACAGAGGTGCAGAGGTCAGCGTGGTGTGATGTAAGCTACTCTTGTTGCAGTGCACACCTCTGCACAACCCACATGGGTTGCAGCCCCCATGACAGAGCTATATTAGGCATCTGTGTGCCATGGTGGCTGCTGCTATGACACATTACCAGCTCTGGCCAATCCCCAGGAGACATCGGACCTGATCACAGAGGTCAAGTAGTCACCATGGTGAACTGGTAGCTGCTGCAGTCGGAATACCATAGCCCTGCCCCATCCCCAGGAGGCACCATATCAGATGACAGAGGCCCAGCAGTCATCCTGGTGGTGTGTTAGTTGGTGCTGTGTATGTGTGGAACATCACCCTTGGCCCTGAAGGCTCCCAGACCTGCGCACAGAGGTGTATCAAACATCCTGGTGTCAGGGTGGTTGCTGTTGTTGCAGGTTTCCAGCTCTGCCCTAACCCCAGGAGGCCACAGACCAGCTGACACAGGTCTATTCTACATCCTGGTGTTATGGTGCTTGCTGCTGTTGCAGGTTCCCAACTCTGCTCTAACCCCAGGAGGCCCCAGACCAGCTGACATAGGTCTATTCTACATCCTGGTGTTATGGTGTTTGCTGTTGTTTCAGGTTTCCAGCTCTGCTCTAACCCCAGGAGGCCCCAGACCAGCTGACATAGGTCTATTCTACATCCTGGTGTTATGGTGGTTGCTGTTGTTGCAGGTTCCCAGCTCTTCCCTAACCCCAGGAGGCATCAGACCAGCTGACACAAGTCTATTCTATATCCTGGTGTTATGGTGGTTGCTGTTGTTGCAGGTTCCCAGCTCTTCCCTAACCCCAGGAGGCATCAGACCAGCTGACACAGGTCTATTCTACATCCTGGTGTTATGGTGGTTGCTGTTGTTGCAGGTTCCCAGCTCTTCCCTAACCCCAGGAGGCATCAGACCAGACTACAGAGGTCTGTTCTACATCCTGGTGCTATGGTGTTTGCTGTTGTTGCAGGTTTCCAGCTCTTCCCTAACCCCATGAGGCATCAGACCAGACTACACAGGTCTAGTCTACATCCTGGTGGTATGGTGGTTGCTGTTGTTGCAGGTACCCATTTCCCCCACACCCCCAGGTGTCAGAGGCCACACCACAGAGGCTGCATCAGCGTCCAGGCATCATGGTGATGGCTCCTGTTGATGTGGGACAGGCTGCCCAACACCGAGATGAGTGCTGGAATGCACTGAGGGTATGGAGACACACGCCTGTAGACCTGAAATGCAACACCCCACATGCCATGTTGCTCTCATGTCATGCCAGGAGATGGCAGGTACATGGCATGGGGTTGCTGTGAGATGGCACACAGGGCACATAGGTGTCACACCACACATGCCCAGCCTCACGCCCACACATGCAGGCGGTGCTGCCAACAGCTAGTATGGGACCCTCTGCCCATAGCAGGAGCGGCCCCCATTGCACGCAGACATGTGTGCCATGTGGCTCACAATGGGCAGGGATATAGGGCCCTAATGGTTACAAACATTGCTTATCCCCCCAGGTAGAGGACCTGCGGAAGAAGGGCAGAGAGATGCGGCTACACTGCCCTGGATATCTCCGCCGCATGCAGTGGGAGGCAATGGCCGGGGGTGATGGTGAGTGTCCCAGTCTATGCAGTGTGCCACACCACATCCTAGTAGCATGCCAGCCTGTGATGACACATACAATGTGTCTGTGCCGTAACAAACGCATGATGCCCTGTTCATTTCTGCCTTCTCCAAAGAGGCTGCAGATGCTGGGGAGGGGACCTCTGCGCCCACACCACCTGGTGGCTGCCCCCCCGTGACCACTGGAGGCACAGAGGCAGAGGACGCAGTTGCAGTGGCAGAGGATGCCATGGCTGTGGGGGAGGAATACATGGAGGGTGGGGAGGGGTGGGAGGAGGGGATGGTGGATGGTGCTGGGGAGGTGGAGTGGAAGGGCGAGGAGGGTGAGGGTGAGGGTAGCGGGGAGAGTGAGGGGACCAGCCCGGGTGGGGAGGGCAGGGGGACATGGAGGGTGGGGAGGGGGAGCCTGTGCACGAGGGCAGATGCAGGTCACCACAGGACACTGGGGGCCCCTGCCTCCTGCCCCATGTGCATGGCCAAGGTGTCAGAGCAGGTGTGGGACCCCCCACACATTGCCACACACAGGGCCCATGCAGATGCCACCACCCAGACCACAGCCACATGGTGTGGCTGTGGTGGCAAATATGTGGGTCTCCTGTGTGTAGCGATGGGCACCGTTGGGCGGACCCTGACCGACCATGGTCATGCCATCAGGCAGCTGAGAGCTGCTGTTGAGGGTATGACTGAGGTGATGCGCTGCCAGAATTATCATGGCATGTTCACGGCGCATCCCCAGCCATACCCCCATGGCGGGCCTCCGGGTGTGTGACCCACATATATAGCTGTGGCCATCTCCCAGTGTCTGCAAGGTAGTGCACTGGAAGCACAGATGGCAAAGGTGGCAACCCTAACAGCCAAATGTATCCCCACTAACATGTGAGACGGATGTCCATGCTATGCTAATGCAAAATTGTGAACCAGTTTTACTGTTGACCCGCCTGTGGGAGGGTGTTGTTGTGTTGAATGTTTTAACGTTGGTATGGCACCTACCAACACATATTTGGATTAAAACATTGTGTAGGCAGCCAAATCTTGCAATGGTCATGTGTCCTTTGTACATACATGCTGTAGCAGTGAGTGAGACACCTGTGTGCATGTCCCAGAGTGTATTTGTGCAAAATATATTACCCCTGCCCCACAACAGGCTGTGTGGAGTGCAATGTACGCTGCCGGATGTATCCCCCGATGACATCATGATGTAACCATGTGCTGCACCGTCCAACAGACATGGTCACATGCACGTTGTTACGGATAGTCAGTCTGTAGCAGGGATGCAGCACATGATAGGATGGCGAGGAGGTGTGGATGTGGTACACATGACACAGCGTAGTTGTGATGTATGCGGGGATCCTCGTGTCCGACAGTGCGTCAGTCGGTGGGTTTCACCATGATTGGGTCTGGTGGGGTGAAGGACAGCGGCACACTACAAGCGCTGGAGGGGGGTAAACCTCTGACAGCAGCTAGGTATATCTGTACGTTGTGTCTGTCCGCCAAGCATGTGCGGTTAGTATGCCACGGTGACCCTGGTGTGTGTCTGACAGACGGGTCACCCATGTAGATGGCCTGATGTGGATGATATATGGGGACAGAGGGGAGATATGCCCCACAATGTTGGTGAACCAGCAGACATATATAGCAGGTGGCAGGGGGAGGGAGGGTGTAACCCCAGGCATATGTATGGCCATTAAGAAATGGCACAGTGCTGTAGGGCACATGTGACCATGGTAACCCCAATTGGGACAGCCCACTCAGGGAACCCCCGACAAAGAAAAAAGGACACGTGCACATCGGTAAACAAAGGTAATGCGTCATTTAATGTGGAGGTCAGTCCAACTTACAGTCACACACCTACGGCCTGCGTGACCGCCCATGCCCACGCCCCCTCCTACGACCCCCCACTCCTTTTGCTGCTGATGCTGATGCTTATGCCACCTCTGGCACAACTGCAGGCCGCAGGATTTGTCCCGCCATGGCCTCGAGTGCATCCGCCACCCGGCCTATGCCAGCTGCAATATCCACAGCAGTCCCTCGCAGCTGCCGTGTCTCCAGGCTGTGCTCCCTGACATTCCTGTGGAGCCCACACACTGCCCGCGTGTGGGCCTGCAACGCCTGGCATTGGGCACACTGGACCTGCTGCTGGCCACGCATCTCGGCCCGTATAGCAATCAGCATCTGGCGAGTGCCTGTGGGAGGGGAACAAGGTGACCTGTGAGACATCTGTTGCCTAGACCCCAACATGTATGACCTGCCCATTCCCCACTGAGCAACACCAACCACCCCAGACATGGCCAGGGAGGCATATGTATGTGTGGAGGCCCACTGCCATCGTGTGTGTGTGTGGCCCCACCGCTGTGTCTGGGGGTTGGTGTGCCACACCAGCACATGCAACCATCCTGCCAGTTGCCTACCTGTGGCATCCCTGCGTGCCGACACTGTATGTGCTCACAGCTCCTGGAGGACGACATGCATTGCGCCCGTTGTTGCAGTGGACGGCCTTGGCGGTGGCAATGTGGGGCTCACCCCCACATCCTTGGGCCCCTCACCAGCCACTATGGTGCCTGTGTACCCACTCCGCTGGGGTGACCCATCGTCCTCCTGGGTGGCTACCTCCTCAGGCAGCACATCGGCCCATGGGGTGTCTGGGGCATCACTGATGGCAGCCTCTGCATGCAGCGCCTCATCGACCTTCGCTGGCTCAGGCTCACTGCCATTGTGCCCCTCAGCTGCCTCGATGGCCTGGATGTTACCTGGGGGGGGGGGGTGGAACAAGGTACACAGTAGATATGGGGTTGTCACAGACACAGATGTAGAGCACATATTTACGTAGACATATTTATGTAGAAATATGGACATATTTAGGGAGACACATATTTGTTTATGCACTCCTTGCTTTCCTCTGTTCCTCTCATTTGGTCAGCCCTAGGGACAGGAACACGTCTGCTTGCTCCCTCGTTACCCCGGTTCCTCCTCCACCACACATTGTATGCACAAAACTAACCCACTGGAAGAGATTGCCCCATTGTATAACCCAAATCTGGGGTGCGGACATCCCAGGTCTGACTGGGAGTGTGGAGTAAGCATGTGTGGGGCACTCCCAGACCCTGGATGTCCTCACCAGATATCAGATATGTCCAGGACATCCTGAGCTATATCCATGCCTCCATCTGTCCAAGGCATGAATGGGTATGAGGAAAGAGCTCATTTTGTCAGACAGATATCTGGAAGGTGTTGGGAAGGGGGTTTGATTCTATCTCCTATATTTTCCATGAACAAACACTAACGGGGAATGTGGACTCTGGTGTCTGTTTTCCTAGGTTCGGCCACAGCTGCTCCCAGGACATGGGCCCGCACCACCCCGTGACATGCCCTGCGTGTGCGTGGTAGATAGCTGTATGTGTGCTGCATGTCTCGGACATACCTGCCTGTGGGTCAGCCGTATCCAGTGCTGGGGAGAGGCCATGGATGTAGATAGGGCCTAAGTGCTCAGCAAGCTGCTGCTCCCAGGACGTGAGGCTTGGGATGAAGGGGCCGCCCCTCATTTTGCATTTGGCCTTTGTTTTGGGTTCCATTGTTGACACTTTCATTGCTATATCATGCATTCTGGGGCAGCTGTGAAATATATATCTATATCTGTGTGTACACTTGCTTACATGTTGCTACTTATGCTTTTTCAGGCTTTTGCCACCTGTATTGGCAGATGGATATGTTTTTGGGGACAATTCATGACTGATGTGTGTTGATCCTTCATCCTGCACTGCCTAGTGTCTACATGCGACTAGGGCATCTGGGACGTGCAGCAACAAGTGGGGGGTGGGGGGATACTGCATAGTGAACACTATGCAGCTATGGCACATTATCTCTCCTGCCCATCATCTGTAGAAGTGCCAGTGACTTTGTGGTGACATGTGGGTAGCTGGCATGCTCAATGTGTTTTCAGTTTGTTCATTGTAAACCAACCACCTTGATATGATGACAGGCGGTATATACAATATGTCTACTGGTGACCACAATAAAATTATGTGTTTGACCCACATTTCTCGCTGCTACTGCTGCTTGACCACACTGACACATGTCTTTTGTTATGTTCTGGTAATGTACATGGCCCACCTGTGCTCACATCCTTGTACGGTAGCAGCTGGCTATGTGGCAGCCATCTGACACATCACAGGGTTCTACGTGTTTCCATACTGACATTCCCTTTGAGGGGACATATTTAGGTTGTGCTTGCTGTGGTTGTTTGGGGTAGTGGTTGCAGACATGTGTTGGTGCACCATAGGTTGCAGGTTCGAGTCCCACATGTTCCTTCTCTTTGCCCTTTTTTGGTGCTAACCTGACCAGGAGCTGCCTGACGACTGGTCACCTCTCCACACACCCTTCCATCTCTTCACCTTACACCACAGTATGCCCTCGATGCAGCCTATCTGTCGCATATTAGCTGTTACATATGGCTCTTTCTTTGTACTGTCCATGTCGGCTGGGGGGATTGGCATTGCTGTTGTTGATCTGATGTGGTCCATGTCTGTTTGTAGGTTCATGTCTCACATGCTTGTTTTCCGTTCTGTTCCCCATTTTGCCCTGCTCCACAGAGCATCCCCTGCCGCCCATTGGGTTTAACTTATTTGCTCTTTTGCATACTATGTCCACTGCATAACATTTCATTGTGTGTGTGTGCATGTGTTTATATGTGGTTGTCGTCCCAATTACTGACTGTGATATGAGCTGTACACACCGGTTCTGCATGTGCATTGCATCTTCGTGACTGTTGGGGTTGCCCTATCCTGACAGCCAGCTGTGTTTTGGTGTGGTGCCCTCCAGTGTTCTTGTATGCAGCCTTTGCTGTGACACTTATGTTGGTGTTGTAGCCTTGCTGTTTGTGCTACTGGTCATGGGTTTGATTCCTCCCTGTTCTAATTATTTTATGCCTCTCATCCACACATACTTTGCATTCCTGTTACAGTCCTATCTGTGACGATCTGTGCTGCTGGCACTTTATACCCTCATCACTGTTGCCAAACATCCTTCTGTCAGTCTATCTGTGTCTGCAAGCTCTGTGGCGTCCTGCCCTATTGTGCAGGCTACTACCCCATGTCCTGCACTGGCACACTTTTCTGCATTGCAGCTCTTCATGCTTGCCTTTCCTGTGCCTGCTCTGCATGGCACTGCTCTCCTCTGTCCTCCTGTCACTGCACTTATCCTGCCACCTCTACCTCCTCTGGTGGAAACGTATCCCTATCCTCTGCCACACACTGTCATTGTTGCACTGTACATTACCATCACCCTGTACATCGGTACAGCTGCCCCCGATATGTTTGTCCACTTTACCTGCTGCCACATGGGCTGCATGCAGATTTGGCTGGTCCATGAGCTCCATCATCTACTTCTTCCATCACTTGTTCATTGCCTTTCCTTGGTGCTCTGTGCAGTGTTATGGTTACATCTGTGTTTGAAAAGACACAAGAGGCAGGAGACGTCGGATGAACTAATGAGTCTTTTATTGATAAAGACCCCAACGCGTTTCGGCAACGCCTTCCTCAGGGGAATTGTCACTTAAACAAACAATAGAAACAAAATCAAAATCAAATTAATATATAAAAACAATTAAAACCAATTGGCATGATGTCAAGTATATAATAGCAAATATCATGTATAAATCACTTCAACTCAACAACCACATATATGTTATATGTAAAATATAAAATCATAACTAGAATATAAAACACGGACAAATGTAGGGCTGAAAAACGGAACACA
Source organism: Ichthyophis bannanicus (assembly GCA_033557465.1). Taxonomy (NCBI): domain Eukaryota; kingdom Metazoa; phylum Chordata; class Amphibia; order Gymnophiona; family Ichthyophiidae; genus Ichthyophis; species Ichthyophis bannanicus. The sequence continues at coordinate 374,849,444 of CM066032.1, read as the reverse complement.
GACATACTAATATGTACCTTAGTTGTAAACATAATTAAAAAGATATAACTTAAACATTAATAATAATAATAATAATAATAATAATAATAGTAACAGGAAAAAACATGTACATCCTATATATCTGATAGAACTAAATAACCAATATATAATAACATATAAAATCATGTACATAGTCTATAGAAAAGAGAGAGAAATTGAGTGCATTGCTGGTATTACATGCAAAAACTACTACTAATAAACTAATCATAGTACATAATAGGACGAAGGAATAAACAGACATAAATAAAATAAACTAAAACAACATGGTATAATATTGTATAAGTAAAATATAATCATTGAAAATTCATCCGATGAAAAGTGCAGCTTAAATGGCCATATGCAAGGTCACTAAAAACCACTGCAATGAGCATAAAACAAATAAAAAGAGGGTCTAAAAAAATATATAGTAAAAATAAATAATCTAAGAAGAACCAAGTGTACAAAAATTATGGGCACAACATTAGAAAACATAAAATGGATTGTATCCTAGTTATAACATGATTGAACCAATCTATCAGTTTAAATGGGTATCAGTCAAGTAAATGGATATTATGAAGAAGATGACTGCAATCACAAATTAATCCCTATAAGTTATCATATAACATAAAACGTAATGGTATGAAACACTCCAAAGGTGGAGTGATCAAAAATACTTTAATATAATTGAAGTGAAGAAGATGGGTATGCCGAAAGGCAGCACGGAGTGAGTTATAAACTCGAATTGGAACAACACCAAATTGAAGCGGATGAACTGGGCAAAATACGATTCTCTTTCAAACAGGAAATACACAAGTGCCTGCTGAATTGCATGACAAATAATTATATAAAATATGTGCAACACCCGCATAAAATTGTATTCCTACCGTTAAGGTGCTCACCTAGGGCACTGCTTGTTGTATATATCTATCTAGTCAAATCGGCAGAACTCAACGAACCCGTATGTTCTATGGCTATTGTGAGAGTAAAAAACATGTAAACATGTTATAAATCTAAATAGATGACAGAAATAATCCCAAAATGTATAATGTATGAAAGGAACATTGTGGTACACTCACAAACCCAGTCAATCAATCGGAGTATTGTCCTGAACACAATCCGTGAATGAAAATCATGGGAGCACGTCCTGCACAAAGCACATCAAAGGGAATTGAAAAGAAAACTCCCCGACGAACAGACTTAAGAACGCCAATTTTGGCGCCAAAAGTAAGGTAACCTGAGCCTGGGGGCGGAGTTATAAATACAAAACCAAGACGGCTGTCAGTGTGAGAAAAAACTTTGCAGTAAAAAACGGGAAAAAAGGACAAACTCCACAAAATAGTGCTACCAAGTGTGCGTCTGTATCTCAAGTGTTACTTACAATAAGACATTAAAATAAATCATTAATGAGGAAAAAATAAAAAGAATACTATGTATTAAAATATAATTGTGTCTTGGAATTTGCTGTAATATTGAGACAAAAACATTGAAACCCTAGTTCCAACAAAAAATATTGCATCAATAAACACCTCACTGTAGCCTATCTCACAAAACAAACCGGATATATCATTATGTGAGGTGAATGGGCCATAAGATATTGTAGAAACCGCTACAGGCTGAAAACAGACCCATGACCAAAAATGAACCACTAATTAAACACTCAAAAACTATAAAATAATGAATAAATAATGAATGAATAAATATATAATATATAATATATATAAAAAATGTATACTATATAATATATAATATATAAAATATACATATAAAATATATGATATACATATAAAACATTTTTTTTGTAAAAATATATATATACATACATATTAAAAATATTTATAATAAAAGAATAAATAAAATAATAATAATAATAAAATAATAATAAAACAACAAAAAGAAATTGTGTATAATTAAGAAACAAACAAACCGCAAAATTACAAGTAAAAATAAACTGGATAAGGGGCATAAAAAATTTTGGCATAAAAAATTTTTTGGCATAAAAAATTGGTAGCATCAAGAAGTTTACCAAAAAAGAGGCATGAAACAATTTATATACTATGTTGAGTAACGGAAATCAACCTTTAAACAGAAAAGAATTGCTGTGGACCATGTTATGATATATCACATGCGGATTCTCTAAAAACAAATAAATGTGTGAACTAATATTAAAAATATAATCTCTAAAAATGATTTTATTAAAAATGTAATTCACGAGAATATGACATGTACTGAGCTCATAGAGGACAAAAACTATTATCAATAGAAAAAATCAGTGAATGTTCACTGTATAAAAGAATTACCAAACAATATTAAATCCAGAAGACAACACAAAAAGAACACTATATTGTAATATAAATAATGCAGAAGTCAACCTGATTAAGATATTATGCATGCATGAAAATGTCTGCATTGTTGAACAAGGACTATTACAGAAAGACTGTTAGATCCGTTTCCTGATTTAAACCATATGGTTCTAAGGACCTAAACTCATAAATAAAACGTTGTTCAAACTTGAGAAGAGTATTATCAATATTGCCACCTCTCCAATGGGGAACAACTGTTTTAATAACTACGAACTTGATGTCACTGATACTGTGGTTATTTTCTAACCAGTGGGCCACTAGAGGTTTATCTGGCTGCTTCCTTTGTATATTACTCTGGTGCTCAATTATACGGGTGCGAATTTGTCTTAAAGTTTTGCCTATATATAATTTATTACAGGGACACTGAATCAAATAGACAACATGAGCGGTTTTACAATTCGAAAAATGATTAAGAAAAAGTCTAGTACCTGAAGGGACGTGAGTGAAATCCTTTTTGACCGTAATGACATGTGTGCACACTGAACAATTGCCACAACTATAATGGCCCTTGACTGTAGGAGGAGGTCTCACCACCGAAAGGGCAGAGGGTACAAGAGAATTCTTCAAATTGGAACTACGTTTGTAAGCAATCATAAGGCGCTTGGTGGCAAAGGATGGAATGGTAGTGAGAAGATGCCACTCTTGTTTGAGGATGTCTACAATGGCTTTCGAATGCGTAGAGAAAGTCAAAGCGCAGACGATTTTATCCGTAGTACCGCGTGTCTTTCTGCTTAAGAGAGTAGAGCGATCAGTAGTACGCGCCCTGTGATAAGCCTTTTTTATACATGATATAGGGTAACCTCGTTGTAGAAACCTATTCTTCATATCTTCGGCCTGCGCTTCAAAATCAGCATCATCTGTACATAATCTTTTGATCCTTAAGAACTGGCTGATGGGAAGATTCCTCTTTAGAGATGGATTATGGAAACTTTCATATTTAAGAAGTGTATTACGGTCAGTCGATTTGCGGCATAGCGTGGTAGAGAAGCCTGTATCGGATTTCTTAATTAAAATATCCAAATAGGGAATCTCGTCCATGCTGTAATTTCCTTCAAATTGTAAGTTTGAATCAAGTGTGTTCAGCCATATATGAAAAGATTGTAATAACCGTGGCAGGCCGCATCCGGTGCCCTAAGCCCCTCCTTACTCACCCCCACCTCCCTCAGCCTTCTCACCCCCTCCCCCACCCTTTTCCCCACCTTTACAAATTTCACAGACAAGATTTTCTTATTGGAAGTACCAACCGGTCGCAGCTTTATTATATTTCAAACAATTAACTTTACAATATCAAACAGTTCTGTAAACAATCTCCCCCCAGCGGAATGATACCCCCCCAGCCATAATTAGCAAAGTGGGGTCGCATCCGCTCCGGCCGTGTCCGACCACCGGCCAATTTCCTACCGCCCTTTCCCCGACCTCGCCATATGACTAGCAAAGGCCAGCAGGGCTTATCCGGGTCGGGGGCACCCCGCCCCCGCCCAAGTATGGCCAAACGGCTCCGGGCCCCGGAAACCTCCGGGATCCCGCCTTGACAACACCACCCCAACTGCGACACCCCGAAAAACTACCCCACATACAAAATTGAAGGGAGGGAGGGCGGGGAGCCTTTCCGTCTCCAAAACCGCCGCCGGAGAAAAAGGGGGGGGCATAAAACGCTCCTACCCTATAAGCCTTCTAACGCCGGCAGCTCTGATTGGCTCCGCTCTCTCCATCTGCGGAGCCAATCCCTTTAAAATATGCTGCCGGCGTCATCATCCTCCGCGCTCTCTCTCCCTCTTTCCTCCCCCCCCCCCCTTTCCTTTCTGCAGAAGCCGGAAGGAGGGCCGGGACCGGGCCGACCGCCCGGTTACCGGCGTCCTTCGCGACTCCGCGCTCGGACTTGAATTAATGAAAATGACCCATTCCATATAAGGAGAACGTCATCTATATAGCGCTTCCAAAGGAGGACGTTGGATCTGTAAGGATGAAATGTCAAAAATTTAGTTTCAAAATTAGTAACGTATAAATTTGCCACATCAGGAGCCATGGGAGACCCCATCGCAACGCCTTTCACCTGCTTATAAAAAATGCCTCTAAAACAAAAATAATTCTGGTGTTGTTCCAATTCGAGTTTATAACTCACTCCGTGCTGCCTTTCGGCATACCCATCTTCTTCACTTCAATTATATTAAAGTATTTTTGATCACTCCACCTTTGGAGCGTTTCATACCATTACGTTTTATGTTATATGATAACTTATAGGGATTAATTTGTGATTGCAGTCATCTTCTTCATAATATCCATTCACTTGACTGTTACCCATTTAAATTGATAGATCAGTTCAATCATGTTATAACTAGGATACAATCCATTTTATGTTTTCTAATGTTGTGCCCATAATTTTTGTACACTTGGTTCTTCTTAGATTATTTATTATTTATTTTTACTATATATTTTTTTAGACCCTCTTTTTATTTGTTTTATGCTCATTGCAGTGGTTTTTAGTGACCTTGCATATGGCCATTTAAGCTGCACTTTTCATCGGATGAATTTTCAATGATTATATTTTACTTATACAATATTATACCATGTTGTTTTAGTTTATTTTATTTATGTCTGTTTATTCCTTCGTCCTATTATGTACTATGATTAGTTTATTATTAGTAGTTTTTGCATGTAATACCAGCAATGCACTCAATTTCTCTCTCTTTTCTATAGACTATGTACATGATTTTATATGTTATTATATATTGGTTATTTAGTTCTATCAGATATATAGGATGTACATGTTTTTTCCTGTTACTATTATTATTATTAATGTTTAAGTTATATCTTTTTAATTATGTTTACAACTAAGGTACATATTAGTATGTCTGTGTTCCGTTTTTCAGCCCTACGTTTGTCCGTGTTTTATATTCTAGTTATGATTTTATATTTTACATATAACATATATGTGGTTGTTGAGTTGAAGTGATTTATACATGATATTTGCTATTATATACTTGACATCATGCCAATTGGTTTTAATTGTTTTTATATATTAATTTGATTTTGATTTTGTTTTTATTGTTTGTTTAAGTGACAATTCCCCTGAGGAAGGCGTTGCCGAAACGCGTTGGGGTCCTTATCAATAAAAGACTCATTAGTTCATCCGACATCTCCTGCCTCTTTTGTCTTTTGGTATTGCTCGCAGGAGGCCTGCTCCTCCTTGTGTTTCCGATTACATCTGTGTTTGAGCCATACATTTCATGCTTGTGACCTTGGGGTACCTTTGTGCTCCTGGGCACCAACTCCTGTGTCACCTTAGCATCCCTGGGGCATCTTTCACGGCACCTTATGTTTCGCCAGCTTATGGGGCACCTTATATGCTGCCTTGGAGGGTGCCAACCTTTCCTGCCACCCTCTGGGGCACATTATGACCTGCCTTGGATGACGTGGTGCTTTATGATGTGCCTTATGGTGCGCCCTAAAAGGTGCATTAGGTTGCGGCACTGGGGTGAGGCTTTTTTGGCTGGCAGTGCAGATTGTTGGGATGTGTCTGACAGTTACAAGCAGGAAAAGGGATTGCCTCAGACAGCCTTTTAATGGAACCCACCGAGGGATTAAACTCATGACCACTGTATCAGCAGTCAATGTATTAACTAGTGTGCTACACCTCTGTTGTTGTGATTGCAGGTCAGCGCGCCTAATTAAAGCTAACGCGTCTTAATGTGCCACAGCTCCTTCTATCATGCGATAACGGACTTTATCACGCGATAACCCGAAATGCTACCTTAAGACTGGAACGCCCACTACCTTATATGGCATTCGTCACAGTAAGACTACAACTAACGCCGGTAACATTAAGACGGTTTAGTAAACATACCCCTTAATGTCTAAGATGGTTCCTGGTGATGAAGTGGTGAAGAGCAACAGCCAGTCTGTCTGTTTTTAGCACACAAGAGTGTTTCCCATCCATGTCCAGGGGGTGCACTTACCCACCCTGGTTTTCAGCATATTCATAATTAATATGCACAGCTAAATTTGCATGCCTTGTGATTCCAGTGCATGCAAATATATTCCATGCATATTTACTGTGAAAATGCATATACAGTCAAACCTCGGTTTTCGTTTGCCCCGGTTTTCGCCCGTTTCGGTTTTCGACATCTTTTCTGACTGAGATCTTGTCTCGGTTATCGTCTATCGCCTCGGTTTTCGTACTGCAATACATACACCCTCGCGCTGGTCTGCATACACTGCCTGCCCAGTCCCGGCAGCACTACCCCCCCCCCCCCCGGACTCACCGATCGCGTGTGCCAGATCTGAAAACCAAAATACTGTACAGTACTGCAATACATACACCCTCGCGCTGGTCTGCATACACTGCCTGCCCAGTCCCGGCAGCACTACCCCCCGGACTCACCGATCGCGTGTTGAGATGCGAAAGTCAGGTGAGCAACATCCTCGAGCCAGAGATGCAAGGATTGCACAGAGAGGAAGGCCCCGATCTCTCCACCGCCTGCCTGTTCTCTGGAGCACCCCCTCAGGCTCGGAGGTAGCAGGGTAGCAGGAGATGTTGAATGGGTAAGCAGGAGATGTTGAATGAATGTGGGAGGCAGTTCTTTCTCTTGCGGGGTACGCTGTTGAGACGGAGTCAGCGATCAGATTAGTGTCCTACAGTATCTGTGTGTTTGCTGTGCTGTGGACGATCGGGCAGCTGAGAGAAGTGACAGGAGCTGTTCTACTGCTGGCTGAGACTTCGGGAGCTCGTGCTGCTGCAGCCATTGCCACATGGCTCTGGAACGCATGCTGAGCGGGAGAGTGGTGTTTCCGGTGGCTGTGGCTGGTGCCTTTTTTTTTGTGGATCCTTCTTTTTTTTTTTCTGTTTTCTTTAAAAATTTCTGGATGTTTTTTTGCTGAAGATTTGCATCTTGACCGTGCTGTTAATCTTTCTCCCTTCTCAGCAGTTTAAACAATTTGTCTGCCAAAAATACCTCTGGAGCACCATCTTGTGGCCAGAAGTGGGATTGACTCTCTTCCTGATTGCAAATTGCTAAAGGTTCTCATTGTGCCTTGACACAGACTTTGAGGGGAGCAGTGATCTGAAAATGGTCTGTATCAAACTCGTCCGCCTGCTCGCGTGACTCGGCCACTCATTTCCCGGAATCGAGCACCCATACAAAGTGCGTTTGTGATTCAGTCTGCCTTTGTTTCTCGTTGAGTGAGCATCACCCCGCATTCATTGAGTGTGACTGCTAAATAAGCCACCATGGGGCCAAAGAAAGTTCCGAATGCCAACCCTTTGATGATAAAGAAGGTGAGAAACACGATAGAATTCAAGAAAGAAGTCATAGCAAAGTATGAAAGTGGCGTACGCGTGGCCGATCTCGCCAGGATGTACAGGAAGTCTGCATCAACGATCAGTTCCATCCTGCTGAAGAAAAACGAAATTAAGGAAGCTGATGTTGCGAAAGGAGTGAATGCGCTAACGAAACAGAGATCGCAAACAATCGAAGATGTTGAGAAGTTGTTGTTGGTGTGGATCAACGAACAACAGTTAGCGGGAGATAGTGTTTCAGAGGCGATAATTTGTGAAAAGGCAAGGCTGTTGCATGCAGATCTTGCAAAGAAAATGCCTGGAACGAGTGCTGATGTTACTGAATTTATGGCCAGCAGAGGCTGGTTTGAGAAATTTAAGAAGTGAACTGGCATACACAGTGTGGTAAGGCATGGCGAGGCTGCAAGTTCGGACAAACTTGGGGCCGCAGAATTTGTTGATGAATTCAAGGAGTACGTAGAGGCTGAAGGATTCCTCCCCCAACAAGTCTTCAATTGTGATGAAACAGGCCTCTTTTGGAAGAAAATGCCAAAGAGGACCTACATCATGCAGGAGGAAAAGGCACTGCCAGGACACAAGCCTATGAAGGATAGGCTAACTCTTTTGTTGTGTGGTAATGCTAGTGGGGATTTCAAAGTGAAGCCTTTACTGGTGTATCACTCTGAAAATCCCCGAGTGTTCAAGAAAAACAATGTTATCAAGAGTAAATTGTGTGTGATGTGGAGGGCTAACAGTAAGGCATGGGTCACGAGGCTAATTTTCATTGAGTGGGTCAATGAAGTGTTTGGCCCGAGTGTGAAGAAATACCTCCTGGAAAATCAATTGCCACTCAAGTGCCTCCTGCTAATGGACAATGCTCCTGCTCATCCTCCAGGCTTGGAAGACCAATTGTTGGAGGAGTTTAGTTTCATCACAGTGAAGTTCCTGCCCCCTAATACCACTCCTCTCATCCAGCCCATGGATCAGCAGGTCATTTCAAACTTCAAAAAACTCTACACCAAAGCACTGTTTCAAAGGTGCTTTGAAGTGACCTCGGACACTGAATTGACCCTAAGAGAGTTCTGGAGGGATCACTTCAATATCCTCAATTGCATAAGCCTTATAGATAAGACTTGGCAGGGGGTAACTTCCAGGACGTTGAACTCTGCTTAGAGAAAATTGTGGCCAGAATGTGTCCTCGAGAAGAATTTTGAAGAAGGGTTTGAGGCTCACCCTGATGACCCTACGCCTGTTGTGCAATCTATTGTGTCTTTGGCGCAGTCCATGGGGTTGGATGTGAGTGGCCAGGATGTGGAAGAGTTGGTGGAGGACCACAGGGAAGAGCTAACCACTGAAGAGCTGCAAGACCTTCAAGTGGAACAGCAACAGATGGTAGCTGAGGAAATTGCTTCAGAGGAGGAGGAAGAAGAGAGAGAAGAGAAGATGCCTTCTTCAGTGATTAAGGACATGTGTGCAAAGTGGAGTGAATTGCAAAGTTTTGTGGAGAAATTTCACCCTAACAAAGCTGTTGCAAGCCGTGTCTGCAACATGTTCAATGACAATGCCTTGTTCCATTTTAGGCAAATCTTAAAGAGACGCCAGAAACAGACCTCTCTGGACAGATTTTTTGTGCGACAGGGGTCCAGTGACTCTCAAGCTGGTCCTAGTGCCAGTAAAAGACAAAGAAGGGAAGTAACCCCGGATAGGGCCTTGATACCTGAGGTCCTTATGGAGGGGGATTCCCCTTCCAAACAATAACCTCTCCTCCTCCCTCTCCCCTCCTCGCCGTCTTCCATATGCCAACAAGAGTCTTCAATAAAGGTAAATGTGATGTTAAATGTTCATTTATCCATTTCATTAGTCATTTATATGTATTTCTCATTGTTTTCTGTATGTAAAAATATAGTTATTCTCTATAAAATGTATTTTTTGTCAATATTTTTGGGTGTCTGGAACGGATTAATTGAATTTACATTATTTCTTATGGGAAATCTTGCTTCGGTTTTCATACGTTTCGGTTTTAGTCAGACTTTTTTGAACGGATTAATCATGAAAACCAAGGTTTGACTGTACCATACTAGATAGAGTTGGGAAACACTTTAGTACGGTTAATTTATTTAAGTTCATGCTGGCCAGTGGATTACTTCAGCTGTGGAAAGAGTTGTTTGAATAGGTCAAGTTTGCCAAGTTTTTTACCACCAGTATCTTACTTCCCTAGGGTGGATCCGTAGTGCCATATTTTAGAAAAACCTCTGAAGGTAGCCTTCTTTTTAAGTAGATTTGGTGTTGTCCTCAGAGGGTGATGGGATTCTTCTTAAAGGAGACAAAAGAGTATGCTTTCAAAGCAGCAGTAGCGGCCTCCATGCAATATCGAAGCTGCGGCCCCATTGAATTCCGCAGCCCCAGCTGTTCCGATATTGCATGGAAGCCGCTACCGCTGTTTAGTAAACATACCCCAAACAGTAGTGTGACGGGTTCTTTTGTGGAATTATTAACCTCTGTACCAGCCAGCATTTTAACTCGTATTTAAAAGTGAATATACTGTGATTCACAAGTGTAGCATTGCTATATTATTCAAGGTTAGCATCTGAAATATCCTTATTGTTTGTAGTGCTTCTAGCATTCTTTTTAACTACAATAAAGGGCTTTGTCTTGGAATTCTTTTAAGATAATAGAATTAAATTCCACTCTGATCCCTGAGGATCATTAACATCAAAACACAATCTATTTTGTTTCATTTTCTAATAGAAACAGTAAATATAAGAATTGTGCATTCATTAGCACTAATGAAAAATATTCATTCTTCCTGCTTTGTGTTTCACTAATTTGCCCACGGGTCAACAGCTAGAAAATTATTTGCATATTTTCTTTCTATGGATGAGTTCATTGTGATGTGGATCATATTCTAATCAGTTCACTTCTCTTTAAATTATTAAAAACACAGAAGTGGATGCCCAAGCCTAAAAAAAGCAAACCTTTTTAATTTTTGGTGCATCAGCCACCCCAGCAGTAGGGATGGCCCAATGATTAGGCAAACTAGGCAGCTTCTGGGGGGGGGAGCAGGAGCGAAGCAAAGAGCAGGGCATTTAAAGCTAAACAGTAGACATTAACAGCTCGGGGGTCATAAGGCTTAGATAGGCCTAGGGCGCTTACACCTTGAACCAACTCTGGGGCTTGTTATATCTAGAACACAAAAACAAAGAGAAGGAGGTCTTCCGCAAAGGAGCAAACTCAACAACAGCGGAGGGCAAAGACCACGGCCAGACACTATGTAAAATATCAGAGGAACCTTTATTGAAGACCCTTCAATAAAGGTTCCTCCGATATCTAGAACACAGACATCTGGGTTAGTTATTTGTTTTAAATCATTTATAAATTGTCAAAAACACAGAAGAAAACATACAAAGAAAATGTCCAGAAGAAGAGAGAAGGTAGCCCAGATAGGGTGGGTTTTAATGGATAGGGTGAGGGTGGGTAGTGTAATGGTGAAAGTCCCCAGGAGGAGATGGAGGTGGAGGAAAATCCTGTTGAAATAAATGATATTGCACTTGTGCACAGGATTTCCAAGCCACATAAGGAAAAAACACATCTTTCTGCTGAGCTCAGGCCAGGCCCCAGCTCAGAGGGAGAGACAGGCTTCCTCACTGATTGGTCACACCTGGGGTAAGGACAGGGATTGCCGGGAAGCAAATGCTTTTTAAATCCACAAACAGAGCAGAGAGTAGGCAAGGAAACAAGCACGGGAAGGTGCAAGGGACGTGGAGAGGAAGGAAAAGAGCAAGCAAGAAAGGAACCTTATGAAGAAGGTGAAGGAGAGAGAGAGCCTTGGAGCAAGAGAGCTAGCAAGGGAAGCCATTGGAGAAATGGCAATTGGACATAGAGCAACAAGGACTATAGCAGCCGTAGAGGAAAGAAGGAAGAAAAGCCTCTTCAGAGCAGGTACCTAACTGGCACTGGAAATAGACATAAGGAAGCTGAATTCCAGAACCTGGAGGGTAGCAGGGAAAAAGGGTTCAGCAGTTGTCTAAGAAACCCTGCCAAAGGTAAAGCTAGCATTTCTAATGCTGAATCATTGTTAGAGAAGCCATTTGCCTTTGCTACTGTCCAGAAGGCAGACCCAACACCTTTAACTGATAATAGGCGGGGGGAGAGTCTTATATACGGGGGAAGCTATAACACTGACAAAAGCAAAACAGCCGAACCTTCAGAGTTAGAAGCCGTAAGCAAGCTGTTGTCAGAAGGAAAAGTTTTCTCTCCTAATGCTAATGTGCCTGTACATGCTGAATTGCTCTTGAACCAGTTCAAGGAATTTCTGGAGGAAAGAAAGTCAGGGAGAACTGTTAAACCTGATAGAGATGCCAGTAATTCTAATACTGTTGAAAGAATGCAAATAGACTCTTGTTTGCCAGCTTTAGATATTGAATCTTCTCCCATGGATTGCTCTTTATGTTTAAAGGAAGAAGGCATTGTTGAACAGCACTGAAACTGTATGAAATAATATAGAAAGTACTTGCCATACCTGCTGAAGAATTGGAAAGGCTTGTTTTATGTTTAATAAGCTTAATTGCCTTCTGAGGATAAGAAGCCGTGCTGTGAGAAAGAAAATCAGCTGTTGCAGTTTAATTGTTTTCCGTTGAATAACCCCACGGGGCAGTGTCCGGTGGAAAGTTTATGGGACTGAGAAACAGCTGAGCAGTGCTGAGATATTTCCGTTACGTTTTCTTCTGTTCCTGAAATACCTATATGTTGGAGATGCATCCTTTATGCTTGTTTGGGTTTGAGCTTTGATGCGCTGGAAATTCCCCACAATAAATATTCTTGCAGCCTTGAAACACTCGTGTCATAACTACAATTTTGTCCTTAAAGAAATAAGCAAAACTACAAGTCCCAGAATCCCTGGCGACAATTGGAATAGCTTTATTCAGAAGAGGACATTCAAAGGCCACTTCCAGCTGGTAAGCTCTCGGGCCCCAGCGGAAGCGTCGCAGTAGGTTATTTTAAGGCACATTTTACAAAGGTTGTCCAAGTGTAATCTGGGATGTCCAAGCCAGAAAGTCTGGAAAAAAAGAAGGCACATCCAGGATCAGGCATGATTTCACAAACATGGACGTGCCTGATATGGACATCTACATAGATGTCCCTGTAATGGTATTTAAGAACAGGGATGCCTAATAGCCTAATGGTTAGAGTAGTGGGCTAGAACCAGGGAAGCCAGGCTTCCAATCCCCTTGCTGCTCCTTGTGATCTTGGACTAGTTACTTAGCTCTATATCTTCTTTACATCCTCCAGATGTTTCACGGCCAAAACACGCACTTGCCCAATACCTATTCGTGCCTGGAGCAAGTCTAAACTTGGATGGGATCACAGACATCCCTGATGTTTCTGAAATTGTACCCCCCCAGGCACGCCTCCACCACACCCCCTGTGTATGTAGACATCCCTGCAACAGAGACATCTTCAAAAGCCATTTGCAAAAGGGCCCCCCAGGACATCTCCATGATTTGGATGGACACCAGAATGTTTTCAGATGCCCAAATCATGAATAAGGTTTTTAAAATGACTCTCTTTATTATTACAAAGTCTACCTGCCTTGCTGCTGTCTTGCCAAAAAAAAAATCAGCCATCTAGTGATAGCAGTTATTCATCAGTGAGTTTTGATATCACAAGTGTTCAAGACAGGAACCCAGCCAGGTACCCAGCCAATCACACAAAACCCTCCATCATTTTACTAATGTGTTATTGTAGCTGAATTTTTCATTAGAGATGTATGAGACATTTGAGGTCAAATTTGAAAGAGGTACTTTTTAGCCTGTTTTGATTTTGCCTGATTTTTCAGAATGTTCCTGTTTTGTTAGGAAACTTCATTCTTCTTGATAGAAACATAGAAACATGATGGCAGAAAAAGATCACATGGCCTATCGAGTCTGCCCTTCCATATCAACTACAATAGACCCTTTTTTTGCTTTAGCGATCTTCTGTGTTTGTCCCATGCTTTCTTGAATTCAGATACTGTCCTTGTTTCTACTACTTCCACTGGGAGACTATTCAATGCATCTACCACTCTTTCAGCATATTACTCCTGATTCTATCCCCTTTCACCCTAATCCTATGTCCTCTCGTAGCAGAGATTCTCCTCCTGTGCATTTATGCCACAGAGGTATTTAAATATTTCTATCATATCTCTATCCCGCCTTTTTTATAACATATACATATTAAGATCCTTAAGTCTGTTCTCATATGCATTATAATGAAGACCATTAACCATTTTAGTACCACCCTCTGCACCGACTCCATCCTGTTTATATCCTTTTGAAGGTGTGGTCTCCAGAATTGCACACAGTACTCCAAATGAGGTCACACCAGAACTTATACAGAGGCACTATCAACTTCTTTTTTCTGCTGACCATTCCTCTGCCTATGCACCCAAGTGTCCTTCTGGCTTTTGCCGTTATCTTTTCTACCTGTTTAGCTACTTTAAGTTCATCTGAAACAATCACACCAGGTCCCACTCTTCTTTCATTGACAGAATACTTCGCCTCCTACACTGTACCATTCTCTTGGATTTTTGCAGCCCACGTGCATGACCCTGCATTTTTTAGCATTAAATCTCAGCTGCTAAATTCTCAACCATTCTTCAAGCTTAGCTAGATCTCTCCTCATGCTATTTACTCCTTCTACTCTATTGCAGATTTTGGTATCATCTGCAAAGAGGCAAATCTTACCCGACAGCCCTTCAGTAATATCACTAACAAAGATCTTAAAAAGAAACGGACCAAGGACAGATCCCTGCAGCACTCCACTGGTAACCTCCTTCTCCTCAGAGTGAGCTCCATTTACATGTACCCTTTGTTGCCTCCCTCTTAGCCAATTTCTAACCCAGTCAGTCCATCCCTAGGGTGTTCAGTTAGTAAGTTGCCTGTGCAGAATGGTATCAACAACTTTGCTGAAATCTAAATACACCACATCTAGGGCTCTCCCTTGGTACAATTCTTGGTCACCCAGTCATAGAAATCAATCAGATTTGTCTGACAAGACCTGCCTCTGGTAAACCCATGTTGCCTCACATCCTGCAATCTATTGGACTCCAGAAACCTCATTATTCTCTGTTTTAGCAGCATTTCCAATAATGTACTCACCACAGAGGTTAGACTAACCGGCCTGTAGTTTTCAACCTCATCCTTACTTCCGCTTTTGTGTAAAGGGACTACATGTGTCTTTCTCCAGTCCTCTGGGACCACGCCTGACTCCAAAGAAGCATTGAAAAGGTCAATCAGTGGAGCTGCTAGAACATCCCCAAGTTCTTTCAGTATTCTCAGATGTATTTCATCTGGTCCTATCACTTTGCCTACTTGTAGTTTAGTTAGTTCCTTACGAACACAGCCTTCTGAAAATCATTCAAGATTCCTGTCACTTCTGTTCCTATTTGTGTGTGTTTCTGAGTCCTGCTCCTTGATGCAGCTTCAGAATAGTCAGATCTGATTAATTTCAAAGAATTTTGATAACCTGGGCTGATATTTTTGACATTTGAAAATTTCTGCAATGGCTTATTGTGGTTTAGCATGTCTTCTATAGATGACCAGGAGTAGAACCACAAATCTTGTAAGCAGAAAGCTAAGTGTCTGCTTAGCAACCAAAATAGTGGCCTCCTGGGGTTCTTACTCAGGAAGCACCCATTTATGAATTCTGATCTTGGATACTTTTATCTTTACTGTGACTTCCAGTTCTGAGCTAGGAAGGCTGGTCTAGTCCTCCCCTCTGATATGAAGCATGCATCAGAGATGGTTAGATCAGACTAATCTTCTGAGCTCAGTGCCTGTTTTATTTTTAATCAGAAATCAGACCGTCACTGCAGCTGCAGACATGGAAAAAGCAGCGGCTGTGGCACGGATGGGGGAGGGGCAAGCTGTCACCAAATCGACAGAGGTAGCCCATTTGGGGGGGGGGCAATGTTCCATCTCGCCCCCCCCCCAAACTACACCTATGCTTTGTGTCTTCCTCTAATCACACACTTCCCAGAAACCTGTACCTGGACCTACTCAACTCCTCCCTCACAGAATAGCTTTTGCACATGCTCAGTGGCTGTAACTTCCTGCTTGCAGTCCAGAAGCTTCAGAGTGTCAGTATTTCAACAACTTTATTACTTTACTATGGGTTACATTTGCCCTAGCAAAACGAGAATAATATGTATCATATTTTTTTCTAAATCTCTCCACAATAGGAGAAAAAAAACAATATTAGGCCATTAATTGCCCAGAGCACTCCGGTTGCAGCTAGGTAACATTTATTTCTATATGGGACTCCTCACTATTTTAAATTTATTTTTTTCTTCACCTGGTTACATTAGTATCTCTAGTATGTTACCAACCTGGAAAATTCCTGAAATGAGTTTCTAGCCTAGGAGATATCTGTTGATAGAAGACCTTTTCTTGACTTTAATGTTGTAGAAGCTATAGTCCAGATCACTATTAAAGAAGCTATATTCTGTCTGAAACAAGATATATATGTGTAACCTGAGGGTTAAAATGAAATAAATTTTGCCTGGTTAGGCTGGAGAAGTGCTGTCTAGGGCTATCTGTGGCAGCTAGAAATGTTTCTTTCCTCTCCAGGGCAGTTTTGCAGCCTGCAGAGCTGTGTGTTAATGTGGGAGAGAGGCAGGAATCTCTGCAGGAATCTCTGGAGGAGCAGCTTTTCTGGAGGGAAACTTCAGAGGTAAAACCAGGGAATTGAAACTGAAAGTAGCAGATGGGTTTTGTTTGTGGAAAAGATAAGATGTCTGAGAGATCTCTGAGTGAAAAGAGGGTTGAAAAGAGTGTTTTAAAAGGTGCTGTGTAAAGAAGAGGGTTAAACTGGTGACTGGTGACTTTGGAAGTGTGGTTTAATTCTTTGGAAACTGAATTTTGTGACCATTTGGAACTTTGGGTGAGTGACTCTGAGAGAAATACTGACTGACAGGCTGAAAGTCTTACTGAGTAAAGAATGTTTCTTAAAAGAAATTAAATTCTCCTTGAAATCCTGTCTAAAGTCTGGAGAAACCATTTATACTCAGAGCTGGAACTATAATTCTGAATCTGACGTTAAGCTCTTGAGAGTGGATGAGAGGATTGATTTTATAAGAAATATCCTTTTGGACTAGAGAAAAAAACTGCCTTTCCCGAAGGGGGTAATTTCTGGATGAAGTGACTGAACTGTTTGTGTGCAGAAGTGACTGACAAGTACCCTGAGAAAAGAAGGGGAAATTCAAACCTAAGCTATGACTGAACTGTTGTGTGCAACTGAAGCAGAGCTTAAACATTCTGCTGGGTGCTATGCTTAGTTAATTGAGACTGACCCTTAATGGGCCTGAGAAGATAGTCTCATTCCTGGATTGAAAGAATAAAGCAGTCCCTAGCTGGCTCAGTTAAGGGAAATGTGTTTGGGAGATTGCTGCATGTGGGTGTGTTTGGGTTGCGGTCCAGAATATGGAGGTCTGGGGTGGATGTAAACAAAGAAACAAAGGAAAAGAGGGTGTATCAATTATCCAAAAGAGTAAAGTAGCCCAAATGCCCTCAAGTATGGAGAAGACAGAGCTTAAAGATCCCAATTTACCCATGTCTAACAATAGCCAAATTAACATGAATAAAATACATTCTCTAAAATGCTTGTATGCAAATGCTAGAAGTCTAAAGAATAAGATGGGAGAGTTAGAATATATAGCACTAAATGAAAGGTTAGATATGATTGGAATATCAGAGACATGGTGGAAGGAGGACAACCAGTGGGACACTGTGATACCTGGGTACAAACTATATCGTAATGATAGAGCTGATCAAATTGGTGGAGGAGTTGCGCTTTATGTTAGAGAGGGCATTGACTCAGAAAGGATTAAAGTTTTGCAGGAAACAAAATCTGCTGTAGAATCTATATGGATTGAAATTCCATATAAAAGGGGGAAGTCAATGGCAGTGGGGGTGTACTATCGAGCACCTGGCCAGAATGACCAAATGGATGATGAAATGCTCAAAGAAATCAAGGAAGCTAACAAAAGTTACAGCACAGTAATAATAATGGGTGATTTCAATTACCCCGGTATCGACTGGGTCAGTGTCATGTCAGGACATGCTAGGGAAATAAAGTTCCTAGATGAAATAAATGACTGCTTCTTGGAGCAGCTGGTTCATGAACCGACCAGAGGGGAAGCCATATTAGACCTAGTCCTTAGTGGAACACCAGATCTAGTGCAAGAGATAAGGGTGTTGGGGCCACTTGGCAATAGTGATCATAGCATGATCGCCTTTGATTTAATTAGTGGAGGAGGGATAGTAAGGAAATCCACAGTACTACCTTTTAACTTTCGAAAGGGAGACTATGATAAAATGAGGAAAACAGTTAAGAAAAAACTAAAAGGAGCAGTTGCGAAGGTTAAAGACGTACATCAAGCTTGGGTGTTGTTGAAAAATACTATCTTGGAAGCCCAGACCAGCTGTATCCCACGCTTTAAGAGAAGTGGAAGGAAGTCCAAAAAACTGCCAGCATGGTTTAAAGGTGAGGTCAGAGAGGCTGTTGTTGCCAAAAACGCATCTTTCAGGAAATGGAAAAAAGAGCCAAACGACGAAACCTGGAAACAGCACAAACACTGGCAAGTCAAATGCAAGGCATTGATAAGGCAGGCAAAGAGAGAATTTGAGAAGAAGTTTGCTGCGGAAGCAAAAACGTGAAATAAAGACCTTTTCAAGTACATTCGTAGCAAAAAACCTGTGAGAGAGTCAGTTGGTCCATTAGATGATAAAGGGGTTAAAGGAGCACTAAGAGGCGACAAGGCGATAGCAGAGAGACTGAATGAATTCTTTGCTTCGGTCTTTACTGAGGAAGATGTAGGGATGTTACCCATGACTGAAGTGGTATTTAAAGGTGTGGAAGAATTGAAGGAAATATCGATACATCGCGAAGATGTCTTACAACTATTAGATAAACTGAAGAGTAGCAAATCACCTGGGCCGGATGGTATACATCCAAGGGTGTTGAAAGAACTGAAATATGAGATTGCAGACCTGCTATCAGTCATCTGTGAACTATCATTAAAATCATCTCTAATACCTGAAGATTGGAGGATCGCCAATGTAACACCAATTTTTAAAAAGGGTTCCAGGGGTGATCCGGGAAACTACAGACCGGTGAGCCTGACGTCAGTACCGGGAAAAATGGTAGAAACCATCATAAAGAATAAAATTACTCAGCATGTAGATAGTCACAACCTAATGGGAGACAGCCAACATGGCTTTAGACAAGGAAGATCTTGTCTTACTAATCTGTTATGTTTTTTTGAAGGAGTGAATAAAGAGGTGGACAAAGGTGAGTCGGTTGATATTGTGTATCTGGACTTTCAGAAAGCCTTTGACAAGGTCCCTCATCAGAGACATTTGGCAAAACTAAAGAGTCATGGGATAGGAGGCAGGGTACTATTGTGGATCAGGAACTGGTTAAAAGATAGAAAGCAGAGGGTAGGGCTAAATGGCCAATTTTCCCAATGGAGAATGGTGAATAGTGGTGTACCCCAGGGATCTGTGCTGGGTCCGCTGCTTTTTGACATATTCATAAATGACCTGGAAAGTGGAATAACGAGTGAGGTTATCAAATTTGCAGATGACACAAAACTATTTAAAGTTGTTAAAACCCAAGAGGATTGTGAAAAATTGCAAGAGGATCTTGATAAATTGGAAGACTGGGCATCAAAATGGCAGATGAAATTTAATGTGGACAAATGTAAGGTTATGCACCTAGGGAAGAACAACCCAAACTATGGTTACACGATGCAAGGTTCCACATTAGGAACCACCACCCAGGAAAAAGATTTAGGCGTCATTGTGGATACCATGTTAAAACCCTCGGCCCAGTGTGCAGCGGCGGCCAAGAGAGCAAATTAGAATGCTAGGTATGATAAGGAAAGGAATGGAAAATAAAACAAAAGATATTATAATGCCTCTATATCGTTCCATGGTGAGACCGCACCTTGAATATTGTGTGCAATTCTGGTCGCCGTATCTTAAAAAGGATATAGCTATTTTAGAAAAGGTACAGAGAAGAGCCACCAAAATGGTAAAGGGGATGGAAGGATACTCCTATGAAGAAAGGCTAAAAAGGTTAGGGCTCTTTAACCTGGAAAAGAGACGGCTGAGGGGAGATATGATAGAAGTCTATAAATTAATGAACGGAGTGGAACGGGTAAACGTAGATCGATTGTTTACCTTATCAGAATATAGAAAGACTAGGGGACATGCAATGAAGCTACAGGGTAAACTATTTAAGACTAATAAAAGAAAATATTTTTTCACTCAACGTGTAATCAAACTCTGGAATTTGTTACCGGAGGATGTAGTAAAGGCTGTTAGTGTAGCTGGGTTTAAAAAAGGTTTGGACAAGTTCCTGGAGGAAAGGTCCATAAACTATTATTAAGAAGTGACCGAAGATATCAATGCTTGACCCAGTACAAGCATTGTGGAACTTGTGTCTCTTGGGGAAACTGCTAGGTACATATGACCTAGATTGGCCACTGTTGGAAACATAATACTGGGCTTGATGGACCTTGGTCTGACCCAGTATGGCATATCTTATGTTCTTATTTATTATTTATTTATTTGTTACAATTTCTTATATACCGCGCTATTTAGCATCAGCGCGGTTTACATTATAACTGAACGACCAAAACACAAGCTGTCAGGTTTTACATGGAACAGGAATACAAACTTGGATAACGGGGTTAACTATATACATAAGCTATGTTCTTATCCTTTTATTTAGATAGGGAAAGTGATTTAGTTAGGGAATTAGATAGCTGCTGAACCCCCCCCCCCCCAGTCTTCTTTCTTAAAGAGAAAGACATTTTGTCCCAACTTATAGGGTAGACAGGGTTTTCCCTTGTTTATTTGTTAAAGGTAGGGAGCAAAATCCAGCACTGAAGACGGCATCTGAAGAACCTGGGAAGATCTTCAATCCTGTAGCAGAAGGATCTGGAGTCCTGGGCCCCTTTGCAAGAAAGAGAACTGGAAATGGTACTGGTGTGAACAAGTGCAGTGTCATGCACCTGGGAAGCAGAAATCCAAGGGAATTATATGTGAAAGGAGGCGAGAGATTGGTGTGCGCAGACCAGGAGAAGGATCTCGGAGTGATTGCTTCTAACGATCTGAGGGTGGCGAAAAAGTGTGACAGGGCAGTGGCAAAAGCCAGAAGGATGCTGGGTTGCATACAGAGAGGAATTACCAGCAGAAAGGAAGAGGTGCTAATGCCACTGTAGAAGTAGATGGTGAGGCCTCACTTGGAACATTGTGTTCAGTTTTGGAGACCGTATCTCGCAAAGGATATAAAAAGGATGGAAGCGGTTCAGAGGAAGGCAACCAAAATTATTTGGAGCCTGCATCCGAAGGCTTATGAGAAGAGACTTGAAGACCTAAATATGTACACTCTGGAGGAGAGGAGGGACAGGGGAGATATGATTCAGACCTTTAAATACTTGAGTATTAATGGACAAACAAACCTCTTCCAAAGATGGGGAAGCTGTAAAACTAGAGGGCATAACATGAAGCTGCAAGGGAGTAAACTGAAAGGCAATGTCAGGAAATACTTTTTCACTGAAAGGGTGGTGGATGCTTGGAATGCCCTCCCAATGGAAGTGGTGTGGGCAAACACAGTGACAGAATTCAAAATGGCATGGGACAGACACAGTGGATCCCTTTATAGGAAAAGGACAAATTCAAAATAAGCATAACTATCTCTTATATCTGAACAAATAGGGGTGACCTACACAGAGTGGTGGGTGCACCCCTAAACAAAGGCATGGGGAGGGGTGACCTGCACGGAGCGGGGGGTGCACTTACTTTTGCCACCTTGCTGGGCAGACTAGTTGGACCATACGGGTCTTTATCCGCTGTCACAGAGAAAAACAGGGAAAATATATTTGAGCCCAAATAAAACAGACACTGGGAAAAACCCCTCAAATTCCAAAAATGAAACTTACCTGTTAAAGGTGGAAAAGTTTGAAGGTTTTGAAAATGAAAAAATAATTCCTTAGTTGGAATTGGCCTGGAAATTTTTGTGTAAAAGTTTCACCGCGATCTAAAGAATAACTTGACTTGCCTGTTACTTGATGTGACTGAATACACTTACCTGAGTTATTGTTATGTTGATGTGAGCAAAATGTTACTGTCAGTTAAGAAGAATATTTTGGATGGTTACACTATTGTAATATTTAATAAATTGCACTAAAAATCCTATTCCTGAATGTAAATGTCATTTATGTAGTCCATTATTACAAACCACTACCTAGCTACCATTAATACAAGGTGCGATTAAAAAGTATCGAGACTTGTACAATAACATAAGAAGTAAAACACTGACAATTATTGCACTCAGTCTTCTTCACAGTAGTCCCTTTCTAATAAAACACACTTCCTCCAGCATTTCTGCCACTGCTGGAAACCATTTTGAAATGCCTCTTTTGTTATGCTGTGAATTTGCTTTGTCACATTTTGCTTACTTATCTCCAAGTCGTTGAATCTCCTTCCTTTCAGTGGTAATTTCAGTTTTGGAAACAAGAAAAAAATCACAGGATGCGAGGTCAAGTGAGTATGGAGGCTGATGGACTTGCTCAATTTGGTGTTTGGCCAAAAACTGCTGGACAAAATGTGATGTGTGAACTGGGATGTTATCGTGATAAAGCAACCATTCACTATTCCTGTGCAACTCTTAAAACGAATTGTATCTCTCAAACGAGTCAGATGGTTTGGCCTCTTGGGGCATACTCATACCCAGGTAATCGAATAAAACTGTGAGCATGACCTTGACATTGCTCCTCATCTGGCAGGCTTTCTTGGGTCTGGGAGAGTCTAGAGCAGTGGTTCTCAACCTTTTTTGTACCGTGACCCCTTTTACCATTGGTCAACTTGTGGTGACTCCCAATGATAAAATCAAATGCGTCTCTCTTCCTTTACCGTTAACGCATTGTCGCTATAATCATTTGTTGAATTATTCATATATTATAGGCCTTTGCAATATGTTTTTATTTATAAAATGTACTTATTTAAAACACAATAATTAATCACAATAACAAGTAACAATATTTGATTTCAAAATTATTATGATTTTGTAGTCAAATCACTAATATGAAATAAAATTATTTTTTCTACCTTTGTTGTCTGACCAATTTATTCTCTGATCATGCTGGTCCTGATTTGAGGCTTCTGCTTTCCTGTCTTCTCTTAGCTCTCTTTCTGTGGTCTATGGTCCATCTGCCATTTCTTATCTCTTCTTTCGTTTTCTTCACTTCTTTCCATCAGCCTATTTCCAGTCCCAGTAACCCCTCCCCAGTATCAGCCCCTTTCCAGTCCTCACTCCCAGTACCTTCCAATGTCAACTTGCATTCCCATGACTGCCACTGGTGTCCATTCCCTTCCAGTCCCCCTCCTTCCCCACTGACCAGTCCCTTCTAGTACAAATATCATGGCAGCCCCTCTCAGATCCACTCCCTTCCAGTTCCATTCTCCCATCCCCCCGTATCAGCCCATTTGTAGCCTTAGCCCCCAGTTTTCTTCCAGGGCCAGCAGCTTTATCCTCCCCTCCACACAATCAGCCCATTCCCAGTCAAAGCCCCCCAAGCAGCTCACTTCTAGTGCTAATCCCCCCTCAACCCCATTACCAGCGCTAGCCTCCCCGAATCAGCCCAATACCAGTCCTACCCCCTATCAGCTCATTACCAGTCCTAGCCTCCACTAATCAGCTCATTTCCAGTCATAGCCCCCCCCGATGGGCTCATTTCCAAGGCTAGCGTCCCATCAGTCCATTACCAGTCCTACCCCACACCATCAGCCCATTACCAGTCCTAGCCTCCCCTAATCAGCTCATTTCCAGTGCTAGTTCCCCCCTCAACCCCATTACCAGTGCTAGGTTCCCCTAATCAGCCCATTACCAGTCCTACCCCCCTATCAGCCCATTACCAGTCCTAGCCCCCCCATCTGCCCATTACCAGTCCTAGCTCCCCCATCCGCCCACTATAATCCTAACTCGCACTGTCTCTTGCCTCTGTCCAGCATTTATCCCGTCTGTCCAGTATGTCCCCTTGTCTCTCCTCTTTGTCCATGCCAGCTCCCCCTCCCTCCATCCAGCCATAGCCGCCCCCTCCCTCCATCCCTCCATGTCAGCCCTCATCCCTCCCTCCCTCCATCCATGTCAGACCCTCCTCCCTCCATCCCTCCATGTCAGCCCCCCTCTGTCCATGTCAGCCCCCCTCCCTCCATCCATCCATATCAGCCCCCTCCCTCCCTCCCTCCCTCTGTCCATGTCAGCCCCTCCACCCTCCTCCCTCCATCCCTCCATGTCAGCCCTCCTCTGTCCATGTCAGCCCCCTCCCTCCATCCATCCATATCAGCGCCCTCCCTCCCTCCCTCTGTCCATGACAGCCCCCTCCCTCCATCCATATCAGCCCCCTCCCTCCATCCCTCCATGTCAGCCCCCCTCACTCCATCCCTCCCTCCAAGTCAGCCTCCCACCCTCCAACCAACCAAATCAGCCCCCTCCCTCCCTCTGTCCATGTCAGCCCCCTCCCTCCATCCATCCATATCAGCTCCCTCCCGCCATGTAAGCCCCCCTCCGTCCATGTCAGCCCCTCCTCCCTCCTCCCCTCCATGTCAGCCCCCCTCTGTCCATCTCAGCCCCCTCCCTCCATCCATCCATATCAGCTCCCTTCCGCCAAGTCAGCCCCCCTCTGTCCATGTCAGCCCCCTCCCTCTATTCATCCATATCAGCCCCCTCCCTCTGTCCATGTCAGCCCCCACCCACCATCCCTCCATGTCAGCCCCCTCCCTCCATCCCTCCCTCCATGTCAGTCTCCCTCCCTCCCTCCCTCCATCCATCCATATCAGCCCCCTCCCTCTGTCCATGTCAGCCCCCCTCCCTCCCTCCATAGATCCATATCAGCTCCCTTCCGCCATGTCAGCCCCCTCCGTCCATGTCAGCCCCTCCTCCCTCCTCCCCTCCATGTCAGCCCCCCTCTGTCCATGTCAGCCCCCCTCCATCCATCCATATCAGCTCCCTCCCTCCATGTCAGCCCCTCTGTCCATGTCAGCCCCCTCCCTCTATTCATCCATATCAGCCCCCTCCCTCTGTCCATGTCAGCCCCCTCCCTCCATCCCTCCATGTCAGCCCCCTCCCTCCATGTCAGCCTCCCTCCATCCATCCATTCATATCAGCCCCTCCCTCTGTCCATGTCAGCCCCCTCCATCCCTCCATCGATCCATATCAGCTCCCTCCCGCCATGTCAGCCCCCCTCCGTCCATGTCAGACCCTCCTCCCTCCTCCCCTCCATGTCAGCCCCCCTCTGTCCATGTCAGCCCCCTCCCTCCATCCATCCATATCAGCTCCCTCCCTCCATGTCAGCCCCCTCTGTCCATGTCAGCCCCTCCCTCTATTCATCCATATCAGCCCCCTCCCTCTGTCCATGTCAGCCCCCTCCCTCCATCCCTCCATGTCAGCCTCCCTCCCTCCATCCCTCGGTCCATGTCAGCCTCCCTCCCTCCATCCATCCATCCATATCAGCCCCCTCCCTCTGTTCATGTCAGCCCCTCATCCTCCCTCCATCCATCCATATCAGCTCCCTCCCGCCATGTCAGCCCCCCTCCGTCCATGTCAGCCCCTCCTCCCTCCTCCCTCCATGTCAGCCCCCTCTATCCATGTCAGCCCCCTCCCTCCATCCATCCATATCAGCTGCCTCCCTCCATGTCAGCCCCCCTCTGTCCATGTCAGTCCCCTCCCTCCATCCATATCAGCCCCCTCCCTCCCTCCCTCCATGTCAGCCTCCATCCCTCCCTCCCTCCATCCATGTCAGCCCCTCCTCCCTCCTCCCTCCATCCCCCCATGTCCGCCCCCTCTGTCCATGTCAGCCCCCTCCCTCCATCCATCCATATCAGCTCCCTTCCTCCATGTCAGCCCCCTGTCCATGTCAACCCCTCCTCCCTCCTCCCCTCCATGTCAGCCCCCCTCTGTCCATGTCAGCCCCCTCCCTCCATCCATCCATATCAGCTCTCTCCCTCCATGTCAGCCCCCCTCTGACCATGTCAGCCCCCTCCCTCCATCCATATCATCCCCCTCCCTCCATCCCTCCATGTCAGCCCCCTCCCTCCATCTCTCCCTCCATGTCAGCCTCCCTCCTCCATCCATCCATATCAGCCCCCTCCCTCCCTCTGTCCATGTCAGTCCCCCTCTGTCCATGTCAGCCCCCTCCCTCCATCCATCCATATCAGCTCCCTCCCTCCATGTCAGCACCCCTCTGTCCATGTCAGCCCCCCTCCCTCCATCCATATCAGCTCCCTCCCTCCATCCCTCCATGTCAGCCCCCTCCCTCCCTCCCTCCATCCATCCATATCAGCCCCTCCCTCCCTCCCTCCCTCTGTCCATGTCAGCCCCCCTCCCTCCATCCATCCATATCAGCTCCCTCCCTCCATGTCAGCCCCCCTCCGTCCATGTCAGCCCCTCCTCCCTCCATCCCTCCATATCATCCCCCTCCGTCCATCCATCCATATCAGTCCCCACTCCCCCCCTGTCGATGTCAGCCCCGCCCTGTCGATGTCAGCCGTTTTGCAGGTTCCCTGCCCCCTCATCACCTCTCCCCATGTCTGCCTCCCTTCTAATGCAGCCGCGGCTTCCTGCCTCTTAGGGAACCGTGGCTGTGCCTGTAAAATCGTTGCGGAGCCTCCCTGTCTCTCGATGGGCTCCGTGCAGCATTGTCCCGCCTCCAAAGGAAGTTCTTTACCACTTCCGTTGGAGGCGGGACAATGCTGCACGGAGCCCATTGAGAGACAGGGAGGCTCTGCAACGATTTTACAGGCACAGCCGCGGTTCCCTAAGAGGCAGGGAGGCGTGGCTGCATCAGAAGGAAGGGGGTGAGTTTGCCGCTGCCGAGAAGCAGACTCGGCAGCGGCAGCAACTTGTGCACATTTTAATTTTTTTTTTAACTTGGCGGAGACGAAGCAACCCCCGCTAAATCCTGTGGCGACCCCCATGGGGGTCGTGACCCACAGGTTGAGAACCGCTGGTCTAGAGTCTTCCATTGTGAGGATTGAGCCTTAGTTTCTGGGTCATAACCATAAATTCATGATTCATCACTAGTAATAATCTTTGTGATGAAATTGGAGTCATTTTCAATGCATTCCAACACCTCCCTAGCTGCAAACAGTCGATCTTTTTTGTGGTTAGACACACATCTCATCCACAAATGGACACTATGAGTCAACTGTACCGACCCGAAACTGATGTCCGTGTCCTCAGCAAACTCCCTAATACTCAACTGATGACTTGAGCGTTTTGCGGCATGCACTGCTTCAACTTTGCCTTCATTCCCAAATGACCTCATGCCAGTTACACTGTAAATAGTTTATTACTGTTGCTCAATATTCACTATTATATATATACTGTTATATTGTACAAAGTTAACCATGTTTGGGAGTGGAGGAGTAGCTTAGTGGTTAGAGCACTGGCTTGGTAACCAAGCAACCATGGTTCAATTCCCACTAGTACTCCTTGTGGCCTTGGGCAAGTCACTTAACCCTCCACTGCCTCAGAAGAAAGGCCTGGCAATCTACTTCTGGTGACACTGCCAAAAAAAACCAGGAGCTTCTGGGTCACCAGGAGTCAGGACTGACTCAAAGGCACTTAAAAAACAAAAACATGTTTGATGTAATGTTCAAGTTCTGTTCATTGTAAATTACCTTGATTGCCAGATAAAGCAGAATATAAAATAAATAAATTCCTGCTCATAGATGGCCTTCCAGAACATTTGTCACTGTCAACACTTTGTACCAATCATAAACTTGAGCACAACTCATGCATTCATCATCATATACTTGCCGTAGCTTATCATAAGTCTCTTTGCACAAATCTCCAAGTTTCTGACAGAATTTAATGCAAATTTACTATTCAATTTTTTCACTCATCGTAAATCTGACAAACTGCATTTGCACGATACCAAACATCATGTGATTTTAAAAAATACAGGTGTGCTGCAGTCACGCTACACTCTACATATGCAGAGCACATAACTGGGTCACTGCATGCTTAATAGCATCATGGTGTGAAGTATTGTTATATAGCTACACAACAAGTCTCAATACTTTTTGATCACACCTCGTACCTGTAACATCAGCTTGATAGTGGCTTATCCACTTTAGTTTGTTTTCCTCTTGCTCTCTACTTGTCTCATAGTAAAGGGAGAGTAAGATGAGATTAGTGAAACTCTGCCAGCTTCCACCTGAAGAAACCGCCAGACTCTTTCCACTCAAGCCATCTGACTACATTTAAACATCATTGGTGCTGTTGCAAGTGAGTCTAATGATAAGCTCTTTGGGTTAAGGGGGCTACATATGGCCCAGTATTCAAACCCAGTAGCCAGCAGTATTTTTCTAAACATATAGAGGCCCATTTTAGATAGGTCATGGAAATCAGAATTGAGACATCCAGGTCAGGACATGCTCAATTCTGGCAGTATTTTACAAGAGGCTCTGCCAAACGTGGAGCCTTTTGTTAAATATATGTGAGGACATGCAGGAGTGGCACATTGAGCAGAAACAACAGTCTTGCAAAGCTGCACATTGGGGGGGGGGGGGAAAGGCCTCATCCAGCAGTTTCTGAGCATCGGGACATGTTGTAGGCGTTCTGGGACGGAGCGGAGGCAGGGGTGCGAGATAACCGGGCAGCAATGATATTGCATGCTGCCCGGTTAGTGCTCGAGCCATAAAGAAAGGGTTATCCTCGCCTATCTTTTTGGCAGAGAGCACTAACCCGGCAGTATACAATATTGCTGATGTCTGCTTATCTCATGCCCCTGCCTCTGCTCCGCCCCGGAATGCCCCCAACATGTCCCGATATCAATGGGGCACATAGGGGACATAGATGGGTATATTCAGCAGCACTTTCCGTGTACGTGCTGTGGAATAGCCCCATCTAAGGCATTTACATGGTTTACTAGGCTGATAATCTTCCTCCTGTGGCTAGGGCGTTTTATGTGCCCTTCTCCAGCGGAAGTTCGGGTAATTCTACTCGACCCCAGGAACAGCTTAATCTGACTGGGTTCCTTGAGAGTTCTATGAGCAGGACAAAGTTTGCATTTCAGACATATGCAAGAGCAGTTTATGGGTTTGTTTGTACGTATATTTCCTGATGTATCTAAGCAGACCCAGGCCCAATGAAAGGAGTTCTTGGACTTAAGGCCCAGAGTCTTTTCGCTTCAGGGTACCTGGCTCTTTAAGTTTCCTTGTTTATGTTATGCTAGTTTTGAGGGGCAGAACTATTACTTTACGGAACCTAAACAGCTCTTAGAACTTATTGTTTCTAAGGAGGGTAATCTGG
Organism: Ichthyophis bannanicus; assembly: GCA_033557465.1. Classification (NCBI taxonomy): domain Eukaryota; kingdom Metazoa; phylum Chordata; class Amphibia; order Gymnophiona; family Ichthyophiidae; genus Ichthyophis; species Ichthyophis bannanicus. The sequence continues at coordinate 374,820,428 of CM066032.1, read as the reverse complement.
GGTCATGGGGGGGTGGGAACCATATGGTGCGTTTATGCTGATAGCACTCCCTTACAATTCCTCTTGTTGATTTAAATTTATTTCCTTATTATCTTGTTCTTGCTTCCCTCGTTATTGTGGGCTGATGTATAGGCATCATATATTTCCTAGTTTTGTAATTTCTGTTTACTTGTGAATTTTTGCTTATTGCCTGTATTATTATTTGAAATATTTAGAAATAAAAAATTAAAAAAAAAACCCACGCGGGTCTTTGTACGCAGGTCTGGACCTTTCTCCTTTTTCTGATGTAGGTCGTGTCAGAGGAGGCAGGGACCAGGCCAGCCATTCAAGCGTGGAGTTGCAAAGACCCGCGTTTGAATGGCTGGTCTGGTCCCCCCCTCTGACGCAAACCTATGTCAGGGTAGGGAAGGATTAGATCTGCCTACAAGGGCGGAGTCAGAAGACCCGTATTTTTATTTTTTTTAAATTTGAAGATAGGTCTGCTCCACTACTGTCGCCACCGCTGAGATAACAAAAAGTGGTGGCAGCAGGGCAAGGGCAGGAAGTTTGTTGAACACTACTGATGGTAGGGACTGGAAAAATATCTTTGCTGTGTATCCACGAAGTGCCATTATCAAGCTGAACAGCGGTTGGAGTTACAGCTGTAACAGTATGTGGTCCAGAGTAGATAGGATGGTACCGCTTGCCCCTCACTTGGATCCGGTGGTAGACAAGATCACACAATTCAAAAGCATATGGGACTAACGCTGTTGGTGGTATGCGGGAAGCCAACTTCTGTTGAATCAAGGATACACTGGTCTGAAGTCCTGTAAGATAAGCAGAAAACAAGTCGGGCTAATTTTGGGTAACTGACTTCATAACTGGGCACATGCTCCTTCTTCCAGTTATGATTTCATGAGGAGTTAGACCTAACCGCTTGATAGGATTATTTCTCAACAGATACAGACAAAGAGGCAATGCTTGCAGCTGGGTCTGGCCACTCCCAATCATTAGCTTTCTTAACTGTGTTTAATGAGACCATTGCACCTTTCTACAAGGCCATTTGAGGTTGGAGAATAGACAGCACCATAACGCCATCTAATGGGCAATTTTTCAGAAAATTCTTTGACTAATTGATTTTTAAAATGGGACCCATTATCTGATAAGATTTGGGCAGGGATCCCATACCAGGGAATTATATGTTCCATTAATACTTTTAGGGCTTCAGCAGCGGTCTCTTTCTTACATGGAAATGCTTCAACCCATTGTGAGTAAGGGCAAACCAGAACCAATAGGTATCGTCTGCCCTGACATTTCACCTGCATATCAATGAAATCAATGTGCCAATGCAGAAATGGTCCTTGTGGTCTTGGTATTGCACCCCCACTTGGTTTAAGACGTGCATGGGGGGTGCTAGTGATACAGGTGTGGCAGCCACTAACTACTGCCTGAATCAACTTACGCATATCAGGACACCACAATGTATCCCCAAGATGAGAGACCATGGCTGTCACACTGCAATGATCTGCATAGTGCAGCATAATTGACAAATTTATCAAAGCAGCAGAGGAAACACACATCTTCCCTGAAGGGTGCATCCATACTTTGTGGTTCTTATTAGATCCAGCATTCACCCATCACTGTAATTCATTCTGTAACGCATTTTCCTGTAAATCTTCCAGTTTGCAAAAGTCATGCTGGCTACTCTGCTGACGGGTTACTACCATAGTCTCATGGACTTCAGGACAGGTGGTTTCTTGTGCTAGGCTGTCAGCTATCGAGTTGTCCAGTAAACACGGGAGAACACTTCCCAGTGACATCACTGCGCTGTGATGTCACCGTGATCAGCGTCGGGGTCACCAAGATGTTGGGGTCCCCTGCAATTATTGGGGGAATTTTCTATTTTGTTTGGCTGCTTGTGTTCAACCCCAGCATATATACAGGACCTTAAACAAAATGCTCGTGCCACCATAAAAGCATGAAAATTATTTATTTATTTTGCCAGGTCTGTAACATCACAAGCTTTGCTTTTGACTTATAAGGTACAAATTTCAATATCAATACATAGCATCAATACATCTATAATGAACAAAGCACCTGATTTGAGTGTAAAAGGTCCTGGAGACAGAGACAGCCTCACTCCAGTGAGATCAGCTAATGTCTGTCTGCTTATTAGAATTTCTCCTCTATATTTATATTCATTTTTAGGCACAAATTGCTGATAAGTAGATTTCCTTTCTTTTTCTTATTCCCTATTATTTTAAGCAAATCTGCTCCTTAATCTTTTACCCTCTGTTTTCTCTGTGACATCCTGTCTTCCCATTCTCACGGCAGTCCTTGTTGCTGTGTGCTGGCTCTGTTTCCTGCAGATTAAGTTCTTCGTTCTGTTCCCCTTTGTTCATTCAAGGGGCCCAGGTGACAGCTTTTCACTAGCTGTGTAGTTTTCAGAGCCTCTTATTGTGTCAGCTCTCTGGGACAGGATATTAGCTCATTTCATTGCTCAATCTTGCTGATTCTGCAGTTTCAGTGTGAAAAGGTCAGAGCAGGCTGTTTCTTTCTTAGGCCTGAGCTATGGATGTTAGCACAAGATGGCTTCAACCTGTAACAAAGGTACCTGAAGGGGGGATTCATTTTCCCCTTCACAACTTTGAATAATTTTGTGTCATCTGCAAATTTGATCACCTAACTCATTATTCCCATTTCCAGGTCATTTATGAATATGTTAAAAAACAGCGGACCCAGCACAGATCCCTGCGGTACTCCACTATGCACCTTTCTCCATTGAGAAAATTGGCCTTTTAGCCCTACTCTCTGCTTTCTATCTTTTAACCAGTTCCTGATCTACACTGCCTCCAATCCCATGACTTTTTAATTTTGCCAAGAGTTTCTAATGAAGGAATTGTTAAAGGTTTTCTGAAAATCCAGATACACTATGGGCCCAATTCTGAGGCGACTTGCAGGCCCGCAAGCAGTTCTGACAATATTCTCCCTCTGACTCTCCCTGCACGGCCAGAGCAGCAGTACGGGGAGAGCCACCAGGGGGCAGGAGGGGGGCGGCATGAGGGCGGAGCGGCGGTGGGCCACGGCTGAAGGATGTACAGGACTGATTCAGGTCATGGCCCTGTACATCCTGTGGGGTCAGGGGGAATGTGCTCCTTATTCCACCTCAAAGTTTCTTTAGTGTATTTTATTTCATGCAAAATTTTAATCCTATGTGACTCAATACCTTCTCTAACATACAGGCCAATGCAGAAAGCTAGTGTGAGCTTTACGAGCCCCTAACTCCACGTTTAAGCATTTTTAATGATTCTGCAAATGCAGGAAACTGACGTAAACACCAACGGAAAAACTAGCGCCCAACTAACGCACGCATATTTAAATGAATTTGAATTATTTAAATCTATTATAATCAGCCAGTCTGGTATGCAAATAATAGCTAAGCCCAATGCAGAGAAAGGCGTATAGGATTTCGCAACCAGCCAAAGCGCCGACATTTTTACTTCAGGGTCTGAGAAGAAATAAACTCTAACTCATGCCTCTGATGGTATTTTGATGGTACTGGGTGCTTTTCCCAATGCCTAGATCATCTTCTCCTCAAACGATCAGGCATCGGGAAAAGCCCCCAATGCCATCAAAATATTATCGGGGGCCACGCGCTGCAATAAAATGATCCCTGGTGATCCAGTGACCCGATCTCACCCCCCATTAAATAAAAAAAAGAACCTGGTGGTCTAGTAGACCCTTTCTCCATTAAATAATAAATGAACCTGTGAGTCTAGCGGCCCCTTTCCCCCACCCCCCACATTAAATAAAAAAAGCACCTGGTGGTCTAGCGGCCCCTACCTGGTGGTCTGGTGGCCCCCAAAGTCACCTTAAGCGGGAACACTGTCTACACGCTCTCGCTCTGTGTCAGCCATCTTGCAAAATGTCGGTGTCTCACCCCAGGTGGTGCATCTTGGGATGTACCGGGTGAGGTCAGACTACCATATAAGGCATACCATACAGGGCCAGCCACCACCACTAAGGGAATGCCTAGGAGTAGTCGGAGATCCCTTAATGATTAATGCAGCGGAAGCCCCTTTGAGGGGATTGCAATGCTCTTGTCTAGTCAGGATGGTGTAGCTCTGTCTGTCATCATAAAAAATGGTGAGGGGCACTGAGTCAGAGAGGTCCTATGGAAGGAGGAAGCTCAAGCCTGGAAATGCCTGCCAGTTTGACTGGCTTGAATCCCTAGCAATGAGTCTAGGGATAATAAAAACCTCCATACTTTGCCTGATGCTGCAGGAAGTTCTAGAACCTGTCTAGGGGAATATAGTGAGAATCCAGGATGTGGACAGGAATGTCTGGAGTGAGTGAGAAAACCCTTGAAAACATGTGAGAAACATCATGAGTAAAGAGCCTGAAGGTAAGCCAGTGTTCTGCAGGAAGTATTAGGGCCCTGTTTACTAAGTATTTTTCCCATAGACACAAAATGGGAGAAGACCTTTAGTAAACAGGGCCCTTAGTGTAAAATCAGCTGAGGTGGATGAGCTGGGGTTGGAAAAGTGTTTGTATGAGACGTCTGGGAGGAAAAACAGTGTCCCTGTGAATGTTTAATGCTGCAGGAAAAGAGAGTGCTGAGGAAATGAGCTGGTGGTACAGAGGAGAAAATTCTGGGACCCTGAATTGTTTGACTCAGGTTTTGTTAGTTTTAGCTGAGAGTGACTGAAATAAATAGGGGAGGGAGACCATTTCTTCTGCCCGAGCAGGCAAGGTTGCAGAGCTCTGGCCCACAAAGGGAGGACTGAACTTGAAATCCCCACATGCTGATATGAGTTCTGACAAACAGAGTAGAACTCTTAAAGGGACCATGTATTATTCAGTGATAGACTGTGTGCTTATGATGATTTTTCTGTAATTATTGGTAAATGATAGGAAAGCAATCTTTAACTTTGCTTTGTTGTACTTTTTTTTTTTTCCTTTGAATCTGACCAGACAGGACTCAATAAGGACATTGGCTTCCTGTCACATTCTAAACTATGAATGTTTACAACCTGGTCATCCTCACCCCCTCCCCATCAATGGAATGTTGCATTGATTCCTGTATATATTTTGGTATCAACATTAGAAAGCTAGCCTACAAATGTATTACATTAATTCATTAAAAAGGTATCATTTATTTTCCTTTTTTGCTTCTCTTTTTATTTAACTGACAAATAAAGTGTTTGTGTGCATTGTCATTTCTGCGTGAAACCTGTATTCTGTGCTGGGAAAAGCTACATATTGCTAGAGTAAAAGGGCATCAAAGTTTGGAGGGTTGCTTAATGAGCCCAAAACTGATGCACAGTGACCCCTAACCGTGACAGCACCTAAAAACAACTAATTTTATTTATTTTTATTTAACAGGTTATTTATAATATTTTATTATTTCAGTCAAAGCAGTTTACATTGTAACTTAAACTTGGTAATGCACATTAAACAAGAACACTGATAACTTAGATTTTTCTGAGGCAATGGAGGGTTAAGTAGCTTGCCCAAGGCCACAAGGAGTGCTCATGGAATGCTAATTTGTCAAATCTATACCATTATACCATGTTATAGCCAATCATTAGTGCCTGCTTTTCCATCCTAAACAATTACATGAAGGAACTTAACAGACAAGGGAAGTTTTACAAAGAAACTATGCAGAGGAGGAGCCAAGATGGCGGCATGTCTCTAAAGAATGCTGGCAGAGCTGCTTTACTTTTTACCTTGTTTTTGATTCCTAACTCATAATACGGCTAAGAGAAAAGGGAAGGCACCGGCGAAGCTACCAAAAGCGACAGCCTTGAAGCAGTCCCTGCTGGATGTTCATCTAATGAAGTCCTCTGAAAGTAGATCATCCGCTGCTAGTAAGTCCCCCATTGCATGCAAGGTTGGTGGAGGATCCATGGTGCCTAGGGGTGTGGTAACATTGATACTGCAACTTCACCCTGCAGCATGCTTTTTTCAGCCTGACACATATGGACAGTTTGCTGAAGTGTGTCAAGTTTGATGAGTCCCACCATGCCAGAGGTCTTGTTGGACTCTCTCTTTCCTAGGAATAATGGGAAGATCGATGCTGGCTGATATTGAACTTTGCAGACTATTTCTGCTATGCTTGTGAAATTAGATAACAATGCCCAAAAGACATCTCAGGACATTAATGCTTTAGAGTAAACTGCTTCTAATGCTAGTTCAATGCATGATGCATCATTTAAAGAGCTCTGTGAAAAGATCTCTGCTATGGATAAGGAAATTTGGACTCCAACTCTATGACTGATACTTCGGTTAAAGATAAGATTCTTATCCATAGGAAATTGGAGCAATTTGAGAACTAAGCAAGATGCTTGAATTTAAAACTCTTGAATTTTCCTAAAGTTCCAAATATGCTCCCTTTGGATATTTTTAAGAATTATCTTACTGGAGTTCTATTAATTCCTGAAACATCTTTTCCACCAGTTAATATGACTCATTTTTTGGCAGTTACTCCAAAGCAGCAAATGGATTCTTAAGAAGCCACTGATGTTTCTATTTTGTTGGACATCTCTTTTGTGGAGGCAAAGGAAAGATCTACTCTCCTGGTGAATTTAATTTTTGAACGGGATATCAATAGGATTATTCAGCCTTACTTTAGGAAGATGAATGACTTGTTCATGGCTCAGACAATTAGGATTTTTCCTGATGTGTCACAATCAACTCAAGAAAGGAGATGTCAGTTTTTGGCAATGTGTCAAGAAGCACTAAGCCTAGGAGCAGGGTTCTGATTGTGTTATCCTGTCAGTTCCACTTTGACAGTGACAAGCACGTGCTTCGAAGGGCAAACACTAAGGCTGGGCTAATTTGTTTTTTTATGCTGGTTACTTAGATTGTAATCGAAATCCAGTGTAATGGTTAATGAAAGTTATGGCTAATGTGACCTAATGGTATTTCCAAGATTTTGATACAGAAATATACAGTAGTTTCATAAAAAACAGTTTGATATAAACTGAATGTGACTTTCTGAAGTAAATGATACGTGTTGTGAGCTGTTTTCTACCACAGTAAGCTCTAATGTGAACCAATATGTGCTCAATAAAGTCTTGCCATCTGATTAGCTAGATTCACCATTAATAGTTTGGCAATTTGCCCTTCAATACCATCCCTCTATACTTTCTATTATGTATGTGATCTGTGTCCCATGGGTGGGATGTTTTTCCATTCTGCAGGGTTATAGTGAAGAAAAATGCTGAATCCTCATGGGTGTGGTGGAAGCAACAGCCCCAAGGCCCTTGCTGGTTGACCTACAAAGCACTCTTTTCTAAGCTGCTTTCAAGAACACAGTCCAAGCAATGGGATATATTTACTTAAAAAATCACCTTTATTGGTGAAATTACTATAGTTAGAGCAATCAGATAAAATAGAAACAAAAAAAGAATTCAAAATAATCAAATCCCTAACTATCACAGCCGAAAAACTCAAAGTAGAAGCACATGATGGTCTGCTGGTCTGCTTCTCTCCTCTAATCTGGTTCTGCGGGGCAGAAGAAGAGAGAGCAGAAATCTCAGGCCCAGCCCATGGGCCCTGTTGGAAGCACATCAGGCTTTAAGACATCTGGCCCTATGGACACTTACATGATCCACCTCAATCCCTGGAGGTGCTTCCATTGGCAGGGAAAGACAATTGGAAGGTACTTTGCTGTGTTTAGAAGCATTCTCTTTTTTTTTTACCCAGGGAGCCAGTGGCCCGAGTGCCTGGACTAGCCTTTGGATGGGGCATCTATAGATGGTGTGTGATGTAGTGTTGGATCCTGGATGGAGGCTCAGTGGACTGCATGTGCTTCAACAATGCCAACACCATTAGAAGACCACTCTGGAATGGAAGCTGTAAGCAGAGTGGAAGCAGGAATTCAGCAGGAAAAGCATCAGACTGTTGAAGTGAATCTTGGTGAGACTTTTACATCATTATCCTTCTCTTTGGGATGTGAGATTCAACTTCCAATGCCTAAATAATTTCAATTCTGCATGGGATTATGAGAATGCAGCAATCTCCTTCAGTCAGATTCAGGGTTTATCTTCCCAACTTCAACAGACATTAGGGGACTTTCTACAATGGAGTGGAGGAGTAGCCTAATAGTTACAAGCACTGGCTTGGGAACCCAGAGACCAGGGTTCAATTCCCACTAGCACTCCTTGTGGCCTTGGGCAAGTCCTTTAACCCTCCACTGCCTGAGATAAATTCAAGTTATTAATGCCCCTGTTTAATGTATATTACCTAGTTTGTTTCAATGTAAACCGCTTTGATTAAAATAATAAAGCAGTATATGAAACATGTTAAATAAATAAACAATTTTGAGAGAATTTGTGAGAAGAAATTATCGTATAAAAGCCTTTGCACATCCCTAATGTGCAGCCAAGCAAGAATCAGGGCATGCATGTAGAATACTCATAGGACTGATACTGACTTCTAACGCAAGAGTAAAGGTATCAGAATGAAGGCTTTATTGTAAAATTGCTACCCAACTATTGACTTCCCTCCCTATCAACTAGATCATAAAAGATAATAGATAACAATACACATGACAAAATATAGCCAAGTTTCAAAGTCATTTTAATGAATAAAAAGTACATTTAATTTTACTGTTATTGTCTTTGCCAGTTTAGGGACCTATTTTCTAATTTGTGCTATGGTTTTGTATCCAGCACATTACTACTACCACTACTACTTATCATTTTTACAGCACTATAAGGCATATGCAGCGCTGTACAGACACAGGTTAGAGATAATCCCTGCTCTTTACAATCCAATCAAGACAAACAACATAACAAGTGGGGACTAGAATATATCTAGGGGTATGGTAAGGAAAGACATGGGAGGTGAACAGCAGTCTCGAGGAAGTTAATTTTTAGCCTGGATTTGAACAGGGCAACAGATGGAGCATCACATACCAACTCAAGTAGTTTGTTCCAGGCATAAGGAGCAGCAAGTTAGAAAGATCAAAGTCTGGAGTTGGCAGTGGATGAGAAGTATACAGGTAGAAGGGATCTGCCAGAAGAGCGGAGTTCCCGAGGAGGGGTGTAGGGAGAGATAAGAGAGGAAAGATAGTGAGGAGCAGCTGAATGAAGGCACTTATAGGTCAGGAGTAGAAGTTTGACCGGATGTAGAATCAGATAGGGAGCCAATGAAGTGACTTAAGAAGAGGGGTGACATGAGCATAGCGACACTGGCGGAAGTTTAGTTGTGCAGCTGAGTTTTAAACAGATTGAAGGGGGGAGAGATGATTCAAAGGAAGACCAGTGAAGAGAAGGTTGCAATAATCTAGACAGGAGGTGACAAGAGAATGGAGTGTGTTCAGAAAGGAAGGAACAAATTTTGCCAGTGTTATAGAGCAAGGAGCAACAGGTTTTAGCTATCTGTTGGATGTGTTTGGAGAAGGAGAGAGAGGAATCAAAGATGATCCCAAGGTTGCGAGGTGAGGAAACTGGGAGGAGCAGAGTGTTATCCACAGAAATAGAGAAAGGAGGAAAGGGGAGGTAGGCTTAGGGGGGAAGATAAGGAGCTCAGTTTTGGCCATGCTCAATTTCAGATAGTGGTGAGACATACAGGCACTAATGTCAGATAAGCAAGCAGAGATTTGGACCTGGATTCCCACACAGATTTCAGGTGCAGAGAGGTAGATCTGGGAGCTTAGAGATGACTCCCATCTCTGAAAACCATGGGAGGAGATGAGGACCCCCAAGAGACTGAATGTAGAGAGAGAAAAGGAGAGATCCCAAGACAGAGCCTGTGATAAAGAAGCTTATCATAGCTCAGGAAGGAGCTATAGAAAAGGTGAAGTGACTCTGAACAAGCAACCTGTCAGTTCTGGTAGAAATATGAAAACAGAATTTTGCCATAAAAGACTTCCAGTCCCAGAATGCACCAGGTTTCCAACAGCCATTAGAGGAGCTGAAGTGAGGAAACGTGTGTTCAATCAGGAGGGCTATGAGGTAATCCCTAAGCGCTCATCTCAAAGGGCAGGGCCTGATTCAGCACAGCTGCGCTGTGTTAGGGAGGATCACTCATCTAAGCAGAATAAGAGTAGAGTTTATTCTACAGATGACCATCTTCATGATCACCTTGGATATCCAGAGAATTGTCCTCAGTATCCTGAGAATCAGCTTGAGTTTGATCATCAGTTTCATCTGAAGGATCATCAGAAGCAGAAGCCAAACTGGACGGACAGAGAGGGAAAGAGACCCTTTGGAAGAAGGAAGAGAAAAGCCTTTGAGAGGTCTAGAAGAGTCCAAAGCAGTACGTATTGTCAGACGGCTGCCTAGGGTGAGAACTTACACAATCTTGACGATGCATATATTCATATGATTCTTGCAAGGTATTGTGGGTATTGTAGTTCATTCACTCCCAAACACAGCTGATGACAATAATTTGAGTTGTGAAACCAAGTGGTAAGATCAATAAAATACTTCTTTTATTGATGGGGTTTAATTCACCCAGCACATGTATGCTTGATTGCACTATAAATGAGGTTACTTGCTTGCAGTGTTTAAATGGATAACAAAAAGTCACAAAGTAAACCAGAAAACAACCTTCAGCTTGTCAGGCAATTAGCTAATGTTTTCTTAGCAAATAATTACCAAATACAAAGGCACAAAGTAAAGAATAAACTTTGCTGGTTAGGTTAACTTCTGCTTATTTTCCACGCTGATCTCAGCAGTGATTCTCCCTTGCTCACACACACAATCAGGTGCAGCCCTAATTACTATCAATGGACCAGCTGAAAGCCTTTAGCTGGCTGGCTGCTACTGTGTGAACCAAAATCCTGCTTTAAGAGCTGTTTGCAGTGGAAATAAAGAACAAAGTTAGGTTTCTTTGTGATGGCTGATGTGTTTGCTCATAGAAAACTAGCAATAGCATTTAGATAAAGAACAGTCCATGTAAATAGTTTCATCTGCTGTATTTCCCCCTGCATCAACAATCATAGGGTCAATATCATACATTGGCACAGATTAGTCTTTCATTAAGGCACTATCATGAGAATGCTTATTCCCTTGCTGCCATTCTCTATTATAGATAGGGTCTGGATCAGTGTTCATACCTGAGCCTCTCCTGCTATCATTATTCCTCTCTGTATAGCCTGGCCAATATGTAATCCAATTCTGATGTCCAGCCTTCCAATCTTGATCCCTGGACACTGGATCTTCTCTCACATACCTTCTGGCCTTGGTCTGAAAGTCCCTTCCACATGCAGTCTTCTCTCTTCCAGGTAGCCACTGGTGATTCCTATCTCTGCCACTCCATTCGCAGCTGTGTTGAATCAGGCCCTGCCCTTTGAGATGAGTGCTTAGGGATTACCTCATAGCTCTCTTGATTGCACACACATTCTCTCACTTCAGCCCCTCTCATGGCTGCTGGAAACCTGGTGCATTCTGGGACTGGAAGTCTGGACTGGTGTCCACTTTATCTGGTTTGGACAATTCTTTCGCAGCATATCCGTGAAAATGGCACTTTTCTCTGCGAATTGCGGTATAAACCGGCGGTAGTATCCAATAAGTCCTAAGAAACTTCTTAGTTGTTTCTTGGTTGTTGGAGGAGGAAAATTCCTGATGCTATCTATTTTGCTTAATAGAGGTTTAATTTTTCCTCTTCCCACTAGGTGGCCTAGGTATTTTACCTCCCTATTTGCAAAGGCACACTTCTTCGGGTTTAAAGTGATTCCCGCTTGCTTCATAGAGCACAAGACTGCCCTGATCCTCTTCAAATGCTCCGCCCAGGTGTTACTATGGATTATGACATCATCCATGTATGCAAAAGCATAACTTTGGTGGGGTCGAAGTACCTGATCCACTAACCTTTGGCAGGTAGCCGCTGCTCCATGCAGTCCGAAAGGCATCCTCTTGAACTGGAAAAGGCCAACGGGGGTGCTGAACGCAGTTTTCGGCTTCGACTCCCTTGTGAGCGGGATTTGCCAATATCCTTTTGTCATATCAAGGGTGGTTAAGTATTGAGCCTGTCCCAGCTGGTCTAGCAGCTCCTCAATTCTTGGCATTGGATATGCATCAAAAACTGATATGGCGTTTACCTGCCGGAAGTCAATACAAAATCTTAAGGATCCATCAGGCTTCGGCACCAGGACTATGGGGCTATTCCAGGGACTCTTTGACTCCTCTATTACCCCCATGTCCAACATCTCCTGGACTTGTGCCACTACCTCCTGTCTTTTGGCTTCAGGCAAGCGGTATGGCCTTTGACGAACCAATTTCCCAGGTGGAGTTATTATTTCATGGGCCACCAAATGGGTCTCCCCAGGTATGGGTGTCAACACATCTGGGAATTCCTTAAGCAACTTCCTAATTTCTTCCTGTTGTACCATTGTCAGGTCCTCACCTATTTGGGGCTCTGATTTTTCTTTACAATCAGATACCTGGGGTCCCAAATCTTCCTCTTCACTCACCTCCCTCTCTCGGGCACAGGTGGCAGCTAAGCTTTTAACCCCTTTGCCATCAGTAGAACCAAAGCCTTTGGCTCCACGTTCAGAATTCTCTAGGGATGTGACCTCCTCCACAGGTGGAAAACCCAGCCTCTCACAGATCAATTGGGCAATTTTGTCTCCTGTCTTCACATGATACTCATTCTGTCCAAAGTTAAACAACAGAACGTTAATATTGCCCCTGTAATCGGGATCAATTACTCCCGCACCCACATCGATGAAATATTTAAGGGCTAATCCGGACCTTGGGGCTACTCTCCCATAACATCCAATTGGTATTTCCACTTGGAGACCGGTGTCAACCAGGGCTCTCCCTTGGCTAGGTACAGTCACATTCTCTATGCTGCATAGGTGTGATACGAGTGTGACATGCTTTGCTGTGAATGGAATGGATACAGCAGACATGTAGCTATTGGGAGTTATTACAGGGCATAGCAGCTTGCACTGTAGAGACTATAAGGTTACTAGAGGGCATAAACACCTTGCTTGAAGTGGTCTGAACTAGTATAATGAGTCAGAAGCACGTCTCTGTACATAAATTGTGTATGAAATCTATATCCAATCATAATCGTGAGAATTTTGCTTTCACATGAAACTCACGCTGTAGTATCCAATGAAAACACATCTCTGATAGAAAACAATTACTGAAACTTGTATATCAAACGTGGAATTTTCCAAGGAGAAGGGGAAACCGTACCGTACTGCACTAGAGACAAAGCAATTCTGTTTTGGCAGCTTTCCCGGATTCCTTCATCGTGGAAAGTTCCCCCGATCGCTGAAGTGAATCTACAATCCGGTATATGTATTGATGCATTTCATTTCATGCTAGAACTTATTAGTCATTTTATGCTAGAACTTATTATGTTAGAACTTATTAGAACTTACTTATATGCATTGTATGACTTATAATCTTTTATATACTATGCAATAAACAGTAGCTTAGTATTACCATATCTAAATTGTGCCTGGTTTGGATGTCAGTGAGGACTCAGAGTGATTTGTTATAGTAATACATAATGGCGACGAGAGTGGGATGCGAAGTGACTTAATTGATATTGCAGCCAGGTGATTTAATCAATAGAGAGGCACGCAGTGCACGGCGGAGCTCTGTGTCGATTGAATCCCATTTGGCAGAGTGCCAAGAAAATCGCTGTTTTGGCAGAGTGCCCAGACATGTTTAAAAGCAAGAATAAAAACTTTAGTGCTAGCCAACCCATCCCAGGATGAACGGATAGCTTTGCAATTAGGGGATAATGGGTTTGTAGAATCATGGAATGCATTTTTTTTTTTAGGTTAGCAATGTCCCTTGATGTGGAGAAAGTACTCAAGGGCCCCCTCCCTGGGAAACCAGGTGATGTAGTTACCCCAGAAAGACAGACCTGGGTGTTGTTAAAGCAAGTAACGTCCCTTGATGTGGACAAAGTACTCAAGGGCCCCCTCCCTGGGAAACCAGGTGATGTAGTTACCCCAGAAAGACAGACCTGGGTGTTGTTAAAGCAAGCAACGTCCCTTGATGTGGACAAAGTACTCAAGGGCCCCCTCCCTGGGAAACCAGGTGATGTAGTTACCCCAGAAAGACAGACCTGGGTGTTGTTAAAGCTTATTGCAAGGTTCATTCCCAGCTGCAGAGCAAGCAGCTGGAATTGAGCCAAGTGGAGCACAAGTTGTTAGAAGCAGAAGGGAAAGTGGTGGTTTTGGAATGCCATCAGAAGCTATTGCAGGATAAGCTGGAAAGTTATCAGGGGATAGCAGGAAAAGCCGCAGTGAAAATAGCACAAAATAAATACAGAAAGAGGAAAGGTAAGGTTAACAAACAGAAAGTATATAAAGCAGTGGCTACTGCCACCACAGAATGGGACCCAGATAGGTGGGATGGAGATATTTGGAATTCCTCAGACCCGGATGGGTGCTTGGGGGAAGAAGTGAAAGAAGAGTTACTATCTAGACAAGCTCAGCCCATTAGTAGGAGACAGGAAAAAACTGTATTGGGGCCTGGAAGACGCCCTATACGTGGTAATGATGGGCAACCCATACAGCAGATGGGGCCCGGAAGGGAACCGCTGCTGGGGCCAGATGGGCAGCCCCAATATCTCACTGAATTAGTCCCTCATACACGAATGAGGACCACTGTGGAGGATTTTACACAGGCAGAAGTAGATGATATACTGACCCGGTTCCGCCAGCAGCCAGGAGAAGGGGATTTGCAAAGGCTGGTTAGGGTCTATGATACTGGAGGGAGAGGAGTGAGTTTAGATGCTCAAAATGTTTTTACGGCTTATTACACTGAGCCGTGAGCCCGTGATACAGAGGGCAATTCGACAGTATTTTCAGGATCATGTGGGGGTAGGGACTCAGAATTTGTCCCAAATTCTGGTAGCTGGGTATTTGGACAAATACCCCAATGAGACAGATATGCCAATTTCGGAGAAACCATGGTTTACATTGCAGGATGCACATATGCCCCTTGACTCACTTGATTGTTTGTTTAATTCCCAAGCAGATGAAGCAGCTTCGATATCAGTGGCGGAAACTACGCAGCCGATTGAGCTGTATCCTTCTGAAAAAGCGGTATGGCTTCAGGGTACAGCCCTTTGGGCACACCAAAAAAGTGGTCACTTTGGAGAAAAAGCCACCTTCAGGTGGGCTCAAAGTAGGGGAATCCCATTAACCCTTGATATCATCAAGGAAGTGATCAGTCACTGCCCTGTTTGCCAGCATTCCCAGCAACGGGCGGTGCCTCACACAGGGATGGGGCATATTGGACGTGGACTACTGCCAGGGCAGATCTGGCAAATGAAAAAGGTTTTGGGTCCACTAGCAGAGTCAAAGTGGGGGCCAAAATATGAATTCATGAAACTCAAGGACCGCCATCACCTGGGGAGGTTATTGCTGTAGGTAAGGATAAGGTGTTGCTGGTAATGCGACCTGGAAAGGAGCAATGGGAATATATCCCCGAAGACAAGTGTTATTTAAGAGAATAAGGTATATCTTCTGTATTTCAGACCCCGTTCCTTGGCGTCCTTTCATTATGTTGGTGGGTATCCCTAAGTGAAACATGGACCCCTGGAGAGCTGTTAATCAAATCAAAATGTACTGGAGCTGGAAGAATGCCACCACAGAGCGACAACAAGATAATTTCACCTGCCCTGCCAGGCAATGATGTAAGATCTTGAATCTCACTACTTCCGGACAATTGTGGGCAGGTGCCCCTCAGGCGGGGGGTTATCAGATGGCATATGCATTACACCAAGAAAATGGGACGATTAAACTTTAGCAAATTGTATGCATAATGCCGGAGCTGGCATTAATGATGCATTGACTTTACAGACTCGGTGGGCTCCCACCATTTGGCGCCCAGTCCAAGAGCACGCAGCCATCTCTTCTGAACTTTTGAACTTATTTACAAATGCTACTCAGTATACGTGGAATATGTCAGAAAACACAACTCGCTTTGCTAATTGGACAGTATGTACTTTACAAGCTATGACAATTATTGAACAACGCGATAGGTTTCAAGCGAGACTCCTATCCAGAAACGAACAAATTTGGAAACAAATATTGAATGTCACTAATGAATAGTTGATGTATAGTGCTTCCAAAAATGCAGTGCAATGAGATTAGTTGCACCGGACAAGCTACCGTATATAATGTAACTAAGAAGATGCAAATGTGTAAATTTATAGTACTTCCTTTGGTAATGGGGACCCCTGGTAGAATTTCATATTGGCTTCTGGAATTTTCAGGGACCCATATTGATTCTAATAACTGTACCCATGATTTATCCACCAGCACCGAGGTGATAGGAGGAACAATTTGTCGCATCCAATCTAGTGTATATGAACCTTGCTTATTGCAGAATAGTGTTAACATGTGCAAATTCATTATCTTGCCACCAGTTTATGAATACTTGATTGAAATAGCTCCACAAGAAGTATGCATGGTAGTCAATACCAAAGTTATACTTAAGATGATTCTTCCCTTTGTGGGTTGTTTGAAGAATGTAACTACACTACGGTGGCATCTTGAAACTTATTTACTTTATGCTGTTACTCATAAAGCTGTACATCATTATTGGACGCCCATACCAATGGATGTCTCGAATTGGGATCTAAATTTGATAAGATTACATAAGCTGTTAAATGATTCTGCGTTGTTGCATAATCATCTGAAACACTTAAACAGGACTATTGCAATGCACCAAGTGCATACCGTGCTGATGGCAGATAGCTTGGCATACCTAGGATCCAGTATTGCCAAGGCTATCTCCCATCATTGGTATGACATCTTTTTGGGATACTCCCCCTCGGCTACTAGTGTTTTAAATATGTTGATCCATCCAGTTTTGATACTGGTGAGAGTTGTTTTTATCCTCTCCATCTGCAACTGCTGTATATGTCACAAATTAGACGGCCGTTTTTTCGGCCAACATCCTACATGTACTGCTGAATCCATTAGGACCGAATGTGATACGAGTGTGACATGCTTTGCTGTGAATGGAATGGATACAGCAGACATGTAGCTATTGGGAGTTATTACAGGGCATAGCAGCTTGCACTGTAGAGACTATAAGGTTACTAGAGGGCATAAACACCTTGCTTGAAGTGGTCTGAACTAGTATAATGAGTCAGAAGCACGTCTCTGTACATAAATTGTGTATGAAATCTATATCCAATCATAATCGTGAGAATTTTGCTTTCACATGAAACTCACGCTGTAGTATCCAATGAAAACACATCTCTGATAGAAAACAATTACTGAAACTTGTATATCAAACGTGGAATTTTCCAAGGAGAAGGGGAAACCGTACCGTACTGCACTAGAGACAAAGCAATTCTGTTTTGGCAGCTTTCCCGGATTCCTTCATCGTGGAAAGTTCCCCCGATCGCTGAAGTGAATCTACAATCCGGTATATGTATTGATGCATTTCATTTCATGCTAGAACTTATTAGTCATTTTATGCTAGAACTTATTATGTTAGAACTTATTAGAACTTACTTATATGCATTGTATGACTTATAATCTTTTATATACTATGCAATAAACAGTAGCTTAGTATTACCATATCTAAATTGTGCCTGGTTTGGATGTCAGTGAGGACTCAGAGTGATTTGTTATAGTAATACAATAGGTCAAACCCAGCAGACTGAGGGGTTGCCCGCCTAGGAGCTTGGGCCTTCTCAGAGACCTTATGGTACTTTAGGACGAATATCTGCTTTGGGGTAGCTTGGTCTTCTGGACGCTTAACCATCTTTTTAGCTGGGGTCTGAGGACTTCCAAATAAAGGCCCGGGAGCTACTACCATTAAACCTTCTCCCTCCTTCTTTCCTAGTCCTTCCACTAGACCCTGCTTAAATCTTGGCCAGTCTCTTCCTAGAACCAAATCAAAGGGTAGCCTAGGCACCACTGCTAACAGGACTTCCTCTTGTTTCCCTAGGCACTTAACCTTTAGCCTATAGGTGGGATATGATGATGCAGCACCATGAATGCATCTGATGTGAACTTGGCTTTCAGGGGTTCTAGGCACAAATCTTTCTTGGGCCTCTATCCTCTTCCAAAGCCTTTTTGACATCATACTCTGGTCTGCCCCAGAGTCTAATAATGCATTTGTGGTAATTCCTTGCACATCAACCATCAAAAGAAATCCTTCCTTGGGTTGTTCTAAATCCAGACCCATTAAACTAGTGTGTGTCTGGCATCTCTTCTCTAAATGTCCCAATTTCCCACACTTGAAACATTTCTTTCTATTCCACTGTCTCATCTGGTTTGATACAGTACATTCATTGTCAGAAACATTCTTAATTATTCTCTTTTCTGATACAGCACATCTAGCCTCAGCATCCATCTTTAGAGGGCCACCCATTCTATGGCAAGCCTGCGTGGCTTCCAAGAATCTCTCTGCTAGCATGGTTGCCTCTCCAAGATTTTGGCAATTTTGCTGTATAAGAAAAACATTCAAATCTTTAGGTACCCCAAGCATAAATTGTTCCAGCATTATAACATCTAATAACATTTCTACTGTCTTTTGCTCAGGCTCCAACCATTTTACAGCTAAACTTCTGATTCTCTGACTCAGAGCCCTGGGTGTCTCACCCACTTTCAATGTAACAGCTCTAAACATTCGCCTATACTCTGAAATAGACAACCCTAGGCGATCTCTAATAGCTGTCTTTACATCCTTATAAATCAAAGCCTGGGCTGCTGGCATTGCTCTGTAAGCTGCTAGTGCCTCACCAGTTAATGAGGCTGCCAGCCTTACTGCCCACTGGGTCTCTGGCCATGCTAAAGCCTGTGCCACTCTTTCAAAAGACTCTAGAAAATCATCAACATTATCTTCTGGAGTTAATTTCCCAAAATTAAATGCCCCAATCCCTTGATTGAGTCCCACAGTGTCCACATGTGGTGCACCAGTACTAACTGCTGGTCTTGCATCTGTTCCACTTTGGCTCTGCAGCTGAACTAGAGCTTGCACCAGATCAAGCACTGGTTTCTGCTGTTCCATTAAGGCCTTCACAGCAGTGTCCTGGGCCTGCTGTGATAGCTCCTGCTGCTTGCTGAATTGGGCTGCCATCCACTGAGCCATCTCCCTCGGATCCATCTTGACCCCTGCAAGAAAAGAGAAAAAAAAAACCCAAGAGCAGCACCTTCCAACCAGGTGTGTTTTTTTTTTTTTTTTCAACTTTTTTTTTTTTCAATTACCCCCTGTGCTTACACATATCCACCACTAGACATGCCCAGGTACATATTACCTTGTCTCAGTGATGAATCCAGCTTTGCACAGGGTCTTTTCCTCTGGGACAGCTTCCTGGAACAACCACTTTTCTTCCAAAGTGCAGATGAGGGAAAGAAATCTTCTTACAGCTTTAAACTTGACTTTTATTTGTAATCCACAACAAGTAAATCCTCTTGGTGCAAGAGCAATCCGAAAAACTACGCCATTTGTCAGACGGCTGCCTAGGGTGAGAACTTACACAATCTTGACGATGCATATATTCATATGATTCTTGCAAGGTATTGTGGGTATTGTAGTTCATTCACTCCCAAACACAGCTGATGACAATAATTTGAGTTGTGAAACCAAGTGGTAAGATCAATAAAATACTTCTTTTATTGATGGGGTTTAATTCACCCAGCACATGTATGCTTGATAGCACTATAAATGAGGTTACTTGCTTGCAGTGTTTAAATGGATAACAAAAAGTCACAAAGTAAACCAGAAAACAACCTTCAGCTTGTCAGGCAATTAGCTAATGTTTTCTTAGCAAATAATTACCAAATACAAAGGCACAAAGTAAAGAATAAACTTTGCTGGTTAGGTTAACTTCTGCTTATTTTCCACGCTGATCTCAGCAGTGATTCTCCCTTGCTCACACACACAATCAGGTGCAGCCCTAATTACTATCAATGGACCAGCTGAAAGCCTTTAGCTGGCTGGCTGCTACTGTGTGAACCCAAATCCTGCTTTAAGAGCTGTTTGCAGTGGAAATAAAGAACAAAGTTAGGTTTCTTTGTGATGGCTGATGTGTTTGCTCATAGAAAACTAGCAATAGCATTTAGATAAAGAACAGTCCATGTAAATAGTTTCATCTGCTGTATTTCCCCCTGCATCAACAATCATAGGGTCAATATCATACATTGGCACAGATGAGTCTTTCATTAAGGCACTATCATGAGAATGCTTATTCCCTTGCTGCCATTCTCTATTATAGATAGGGTCTGGATCAGTGTTCATACCTGAGCCTCTCCTGCTATCATTATTCCTCTCTGTATAGCCTGGCCAATATGTAATCCAATTCTGATGTCCAGCCTTCCAATCTTGATCCCTGGACACTGGATCTTCTCTCACATACCTTCTGGCCTTGGTCTGAAAGTCCCTTCCACATGCAGTCTTCTCTCTTCCAGGTAGCCACTGGTGATTCCTATCTCTGCCACTCCATTCCTCTGGCTGAATCCAGTCCAATGGACTCTGCTGGCTTTTGGAATACCTCCCAGTATGAGTACTGCCTTGGAATCTCCCAGACCTTCCAATGGCCTTTCTTCTCTTCCTTCCAGAGAGTTTCCTTCTCTCTCTATCTGCTTGGCTTGGCTTCTGTTTCTCCAGGTGATACTGGTGCTTGTAGCCGTTGCTGAAGCTCTCCCTCAAGCTCTTTCTGTGGCTTTTGCTGAAGCTGTTCTTGAAGCTGGGCTGGAGCTTGTAGTAACCCTTATCTGAAGAATAAGCTCTATTCTTATTCTGTCCTAATGTGTGCTGCTCCCTAACACAGCGCAGCTGTGTTGAATCAGGCCCTGCCCTTTGAGATGAGTGCTTAGGGATTACCTCATAGCTCTCTTGATTGCACACACATTCTCTCACTTCAGCCCCTCTCATGGCTGCTGGAAACCTGGTGCATTCTGGGACTGGTAGTCTTTTATGTGAAAATTCTGTTTTCTCACTTCTACCAGAACTGACAGGTTGCTTGTTCAGAGTCACATCATCTTTTCTATAGCTCCTACCTGAGCTATGATAAGCTTCCTTATCACAGTATACTGGGAGGTATTCCAAGGGCCAGCATACACCATTGGACTGGGAAAAGAAAGAGGAATGGTGCTGCAGAGCTAGGAATCACCAGAGGCTACCTGTGAGGGAGACGGCTGCACTTGGAAGGGACCCTAAGACCTGTGCCAGAAGGTATGTGAAGAGAGATCCAGTGTCCAGGGATCTGGATTGGAAGGCTGGACATAAGAACTGGACTACATACTGGCCAGGCTATATAGAGAGGAACTCTAGCAGCAATGGAAGCTCAGGTATGAACACTGATCTATGCCCTAGCTATAACCTTGAAAGACAGTATTCTCCTGAAAATGCTCCATTGAGAGATTCATCTGTGCCAATCCATGATATTGAATCCATGCTTGTTGAACAAGGGGGAATAATAGCAGATGAGGATCCTGTTTATATGGACTGCTCTCTATCTAAACTCCGTTGGTAACTTTCTGTTATAAAGTACAGCAACCATCACAAAGAAATACAAATTTGTTCTTTAATCTACTCAGAAAAGCTCCTGAAGCAGGATTTGACCCACACAGTGGAAGGCAAGCCAGCTAAGGGGTTTCAGCTGGTGACTGCTAGCAATTAAGCCTTACCTAATTGCTTGTGAGCTAGGAGAGAATCACTTTTGAATTTATGCGGGAAGTAATCAGAAGTTAACCTGAAAAGAACAGTTTGTTTCTTGCTTTGTAGCTTTTCATTTGTTGTTTTCCTGATTTTGACTTTGTTTTTCCAAGTTAACACTGAAAGCAAGTAACCTAATTTATGTGCTACCAAGCATATCTGTGTTGGGAGAAATAACCCCATAAATAAATATCTTATTAGCTTTACCCAAGAGCACAACTAAATTATTGTCAGCAGCTGTGTCTGGTGTGAATGAACTACATTGCCCACAATACCTTGCAAATCATATAGATATATGCACTTGACAAGACTGTGAAGATTCTCACCCAGGCAGCCGTCTGACAAGCCTTGGGGTACATTGTCTGAAAGTGGGATAACATTAGAGGAGGATCCACCAGAACATACACTAAAAGTGCAGTGGGAGAGATAGAAATAAAACCAGGACAGGACAGAAATCCTAAATCCAAGTGAGGACAAGGTATCGAGGAGAAGGTGGTGATCAACAGTGTCAAAAGCAGCAGAAAGGTCAAGTACGATAAAGATCGAGTAAAGACCCTTGGATTTGGCAAGGAAGAAGTCATTGCAGACTTTGACAAGAGCAGTCTCAGTGGAATGTAGATCTCAAAAGAAAGATTGCAGTGGATCCAGAAGGGACTGAGAGGAGAGAAAGTCTCTTTGCAATTGGCCTCGGATAGTGATTTTGGATTGTTTATAAAGGCTAGATGGGCAGATTATGTGCAAGATAATAGAAAACATAGAGATAACCCAGTTCTATTTTGGGAAATGGCCAAGGTGGTATTGCGAGGGCATGTCATAAGCTATGTGACAGCAAAGAAGAAGAGGGCTAGGCAATATCTATTACAATTGGAGAGAGATCTTTGCAGGGCAAGACATAGATTTGGTGTTAATCCTACGATTGGGAATAAAATGGTAATGACTAAATTACAGGCAGAGGTTAATACGCTGCTTCAGGATAGAGCCGAGAGTTCTTTGTTTTTCTATAAATATAAATTGCACAGGTTTGGGAATAAATCTGGCTGGCTATTGTCAAGTTTGATAAAGGGGATTATGGGGAAACAACAAATTGATGCCATTCGGGATAAGCAAGGTCAGATACAAATGGCACAAGTCAAGGTAGAGGAGATATTCCAGCAGTATTACCAGCAACTATAAGGCGGTCGAAGGGGAAGTGGAGGACAAGATGAATGCATTTTTAAAAACAGTTAAGTTACCTTGTTTGGATGAGCTGCAGAGAGAAACACTTAATATACCAGTAACAGCCGCAAAGGTAGTAAATACCATCAAAAAAGTACCGACATGTCGGGCACCGGGACCAGATGGGTTCAGAGGAGAGTTTTATAGATTGATGAGTGATCAGATTGCCCCTGATATGGTAACATACTTTATGGAATTGGTGAAGGGGAAAAAATGTCCTTATGAAGGGAATAAGACTGTCATAACAGTTCTTCCTAAACCAGGAAGGGATCCCATGCTGCCTAGTTCATATAGACCTATATCGCTATTAAATGTAGATGTGAAAATCCTAGCTAAAATTATGGCGGAGAGATTAGTTCCATATCTGCCGACTTTGATTCAGGAAGATCAGGTAGGATTTGTGCGAGGGAGATATGTGGCAAAGAATATTCATAGAATTCTGGCGGCATTGCAGCAAGGTATAGAGCGAGGAGAATCTGTGTTTGTTATTAGCTTTGATGCGGAGAAGGCCTTTGATCGCGTAAATTGGATATATATGTATCACATCTTGGAAAAATATGGAATCAATGGATTCTTCTTGGATGTGATACGTCTACTATATTTGGATCTAAGGGGGAAGATATTGGTCAATGGGGCATTAACGGGGGAATTTCCCCTCTGGAGGGGAACACGGCAGAGGTTCCCACTGTCCCCTCTATTATTTGTCTTGACTTTGGGGCCGTTGCTGGAGAAAATATGAGGACACCCTATGCTCGTTGGAGCAAAATTTGGGGGCAAGGAGTTTCGAGTTGCAGCATTTGCAGATAATATCTTGGTATACTTGCTAAACCTGAAAGAAAAATTAGCCTATTTGCTGGACATGTTTAAGGAATTTGGTGGGTTTTTGGGGCTAAAACGTAATTTGGATAAGTCGGAGGTGATGCCTTTGCGAAAGGCAGATAGAGTGGAGTGGAGAGGACATTTTCTGCTTAAATGGAGTTTGGATTGCTTCAAGTATTTAGGAATATGGTTGCCCAAGGATTTTCATCGACTATATAAAATAAATGTCAAGCCTTTAATAGAAGATACACAAACGCGTCTGGCATGTTGGCAATCCAGGCAGGTCAGCCGTGGGTCAGGCGGCAGTGAAGAGGGGGGGTCGAAGCCGTGGGAGTCAGAGGTGCCTGCGGGGAGGATGTCCCCGCAGGCAGCAGGGGTATGCTGGGCCATCCACGGACATGATTCTGTGCACCGCGGGAATGTTTTGTTCCCGCGGTCCAGAATCGGGACCAAACAGGCCTGTCTTGCTCAGGATCATCCAGATGACCCGGATATGCCCCTATGTGAATCAGGCTCAATGTGTGGTAACAACCACAGCATTAACCACAAGGCACGGTTTCCACCCATTCCATTCTATTTATTTATTTATTTGTACATTTTTCTATACCGCCCCTTCCAAAGATCAAGGGCGGTTTACAAAGAACAGAACAATAATAATAAAATGAATCTTATTATTATTTACAAAGAACATTATGCAAACATGTTAACTATCAAAATATAACAGTAAGTAAAATAATGGTAACATAAAACTAGTTGCAAAAACTATTTACAACAGTATGATTCTAGCTGTCAAATGTAAATTACATGGGAAGGAGCTATGGAGGAAAGTGGGGAGGAGTGTGGGAATTGCTCTTGAGGTAGGAGAGTCTAGGTAAGGTCAGCGTCAGTATGGTGATTCGCGGCAACCTGTGAGGTCTGTGCATTCGTTTGTTGTAAGGTGTGGAAGTGCTGGATAAAGAGGTAAATTTTTAGCTCCTTTCTAAATGATTTAAGGTCTTTAATCTTCCTCAGGTTGACTGGAAGGTTATTCCATAATGCAGGAGCAAAATATGAAAAAGCAGTGTTGCTTGTTTTCTGCTTAGTTTCTCGGATAGCTTCCGGGACTAAGAGCCTGTTGAGGTTCGTTCTTCTTTTCAACCTGCTTTCAGAGGGAGTTTGAATTAATGTTGATAGATAAGATGGGGCAATTTTATTGATGAGCTTAAACGTGGTAACAACTGATTTATATTGAATTCTACTAGCCACAGGGAGCCAGTGCAGGTCGCAAAGAATAGGGGAAATATGGTCAGATAGTTTTTCCGTGGAGATAATCCTAGCAGCGACAATTTGTGCCATTTGTAGAATCTGTAAGTTTTTCTTGGTGGTGCCAGGCAGGATGCCACTGCAATAATCCAAGTGTGGTGTTATTAGAGCGTGGGCCACAGTCCTGAAGTCATTACTGTCTATAAGTGGTCTAAGCTGCTGAATTGTCCTTAGTTTGTAGTAAATAGTCTTGGCAGTTTGTTTTATGTGAGGTGTTAGGCTAAGTGTCTTGTCGAGGGTAATCCCTAGGTATTTTACCTCCGATTTAACTGGTAGTGAGAAGTTCCTAAGGCTGATATTCGTAGGGGGAATGAAGTTAGGATTTCTAGATACAAATAGTACTTCAGTCTTTTTGAGGGTTTTTTTGAGGTCCTAGTAGGAATTTCCTTATTAGATGTTCAACGTAGAAGCTAGCATGTCTTAAAAGCCCAACATAGCTTAGTAAATAGGCCCCTTAGCAGTATGTCCTCCTATCTACCACTGGAATTGTTTTCCCTAGATATACAAGAAGCCCAGCAGTAAAGTTGAGAAAATACTGCTGTTTAGACTAATCATTTAGCGATTTACAGTGAATTTCTAAAATCTTTCCATTTGATGGTGCTCAAGTGCTAGCAGTCCTTGACAATATGTTAAGCATGGCATTAAGCAACCTTGGGCCGGAAGGACTGGGGTTTCTAGTCCCACAGGTGCTCCTTGTGGTCTTGGGCAAGCCACTTAACCCTCCATAGCCCATGTTCCCTGTAAAATAGTTATCTCCAAGTTATAATGCCCTGTTCAATGTAATTCCAGTTTGTTCAATGTAAACCGCACTGATGCAGAATAGCGCGGTATATAAGAGAATGAAAATAAATAAATAAATAAAATTGTGATCTGCTGTCTAAATTTCTCTCTCACCATGCCTTTGTCATCCTCCTGCATGTCTTACTCATTTTGCTCTCTGCCTTCCACTTCACTATTCATGCCATAGTATCAGCACATCTGACCAGAATCCGAACAGAAGTGTTTTGGATGCTGTACATTGAAAAGAAAATCTTAAAAAATGGTCTTGGCTTGTACTGAGTAGTAAATTTCTCCTCTGTTATGATTTTAGATATTGGACATAGCATTTCAGGCTCAGTAATGATACTCATCCACATAAAGCATCTCGATTTGCAGGCTTTGGCAGAATGCAGGTCATGGAAAAAGGGGTACTGTAACTACACCAATTCAAAACACACAAGCAATTATTATCCACCTTTCCCTTGAATGTCCACTGTGCTGGAAAAGTGTCTCCTAAGCCATGCTATGGAATGTATGAGTCAGATTTATACTCTTCAAATATTTTTCTTGAATTTTGCTGTAAATAACACCAAACAGTCTCATGCAAAAGACAGACGTCTGGGAAAGAGTTTGTGGAGGTGGAGGTAGAAATGAACGCGAGCAGAGCGCAGAAAAAATGTTGCTTTTGGTCGAATGCCTATGGGAAAGTAGGAAGTAAAAGTCGGGGTTATTATTAAATTGCTATGACATGTCTGGATCAGAGGAGCTTAGTCTCAAAGTGCAAGGCTTAAGGATTGTTAAAAAAAAAAGGATTGAAAGGGCTTGCTGTAATACAGCTTCTTTGAACCAGAAAGGCAGTGCATATGAGCTGTTTAGATGTGTTCATTGTCTTATCAGGAAACAGCAATAAAAGAATGATTTGCTACATTATATTTAGGGTTTATATCTGTAAGGTGTTTATAAATTGTAAATGTAGGTGTTTATTATCCAGCTTGTTAGAGTGTTTTGGGGAGTACAAAAAACTGGTATTCATCAGTGTTTTTGCACCATAGATGCCTTTTTGGATGGAATCAAATATGTATGTTTGAGTCACTTATTTATTTAGATTTAGCACACTCCTCTTAACTTGACTCCTAGGGATAGTACCATGAGACTACTGGGAGAGGCTGAATCTAGAATCAGACATGGCAAGAGCGACTGGGGATTGTTCCTTCCCCATACTGCTAACATCAGAGTTTGTAGAAGTAGGCCTGAGGGTATTATGTATGGTTGAGGGTCTTCTATGGGGTGAGAGGAGTGAAGATTCTTCTGGGGGGAAATGTGCAGAGATGTCTTGGAGGGGTATTAACTGGTGATACCGGAAATGTCTTTGGGCTGGAGGATTTTAGCTGGAGGTTCAGAGGGTCCAGGGTCTATTCTGGGGGTGGGAGCAGGATTTTCTTCAGAAGGCTCCAGGAGTCTTTGCTGGGCGGAGGGAGTGGAAAAGGGGGAAGGGGTCCATTCTTCAATTTATTAAGCACTGGCCTCTCTAAAGATTCTCTGGGAACATTGAGCTCTGCCTTTGCAGCCCAGTATTCCTGGAGAGAGGAATAATGCTACTTGTGAGGTTTATTGCAAGCTACATTTTTCATATACCACAGAAGTTACTGGCCTGCAGTACTGGGTTACCACATATTAGTAACAACCGCAGTAAATTCAGTTGTAGTAAACATTTACAGTTACAGTTATTTTTATTTGCTATATCACCTATTGTGAGTCACATCTAGGCAGTTAACAGTAAAAATAAAATAACAGATATTTTACCCAAACTTAATAACTACCCCTTAAATCTACAAAGAATAGTATATTGATAACATATTTATTTATGTACTTTAAATGGCTGTTGCAATTAATTTACATTGTGTGGGAGCACATATAAATGATAAAATACTACTACTACTACTGAACATTTATATAGCACTACAAGACTTACACAGCGCTGCACAGACACATGTAAAAGACGGTCCCTGCACATCAGAGCTTACAATCTAGTCAACACAGACAACACAGTAGCTGTAGACATGGGATACATCTAGGGTAAATGGTAAGGAAACATGACGGGGATTAGATGAGTCAAGATTTGAAAGTGGCAACGAAGAGGTGAGTTTTCAGCCTGAATTTGAAAAGGGTCAGAGAAAGGGCCTGATGTGCAGACTCAGGTAGTTTGTTCCAGGCATAAGAAGCAGCAAGATGAAAGGAGCGAAATCTGGAGTTAACAACAGAAGGGATTTGCCAGAAGAGCAGAGTTCCTGAGGAGGGGTGTAGGGAGAGATAAGAGAGGAAAGGTAGTGAGGAGCTTCAGAGTGAATGAACTTATAGGTCAGTAAAAGAAGTTTGAACTTGATGTGTAAATGGTTAGGGAGCCAATGAAGTGACTTGAGAAGAGTGTAATATGAGTATGATGAGGCTGGCAGAAGATTAGCTGCGCAGCAGAGTGTTGAACAGATTGAAAAGGAGAGATGATTCAGAAGGAGACCAGCAAGGAGTAGGTTACAATAGTCTAGACGGGAAGTGACTAAGGAGTGGATAAGTGTCTTACTAGTGTGTTCAGAAAGGAATGGACAATTTTTGTTGATGTTGTAGAGAAAGAAATGGCAGGTGTTAGCTATCAATTGGATGTGTGTGGAGAAGGAGAGCGAGGAGTCAAAGATGACCCCAAGGTTTCAAGCTAAGGAGACAAGGAAGAGTAGAGCGTTATCCACTGAGAAAGGAGGAAGGAGTGTTTAGGGAGAAAAATAAGAAGCTCAGTTTTGGCCATGTTCAATTTCAAGCAGTGGTGAGACATCCAAGCAGCAATGTCAGAAAGGCAGGCAGAGATCCTGGCCTGGATTGCTGGAGAGATTTCAGGTTTAGAATGGTAGATCTGGGAGTCATCAGTGAAAGATCGTACTGAAAGCCATGGGAAGAGATGAGTGCACCAAGGGACTGGGTATAGAAGGAGACTGAGTAAAAGACGATGATTATAATTATACAGGAGGAGACTGAGAAACAGAAATGATCTTTCCTCCTTTTTTTATATGATAGTCCACTTTGGAAGTTATGAGAAGAAGCCTTTATGAAAGGTGATTCTTGAAATGTTGGACTGGTTTTTATAAAGTAAAGTACATTGATTTACAGTATATAAGTCATTCACAATAAAATACCAAAAATACACAAATGTAGTTTCTCTGAAAGATGGCATCGTACTCCAGGTTACGTTAGAAAACAAAATATTTGCTTTGGAGGTCCAAAACCCAAGAGCTGATCGGTGCGCCAAGAGGTGCACTGCACTGACAACATTTACAGTCTCTAGGGGAAGACTCAGCCATCATATAATAGTTACACCCATGAGTGGGAATCATAATGCACACATTCTCGGGCCAATGCAGAAAACGTGCATAGCCTTTAAGCATAGGAAACACCACTTTTAGGCACAGTTACCACCACAGCCAAATGCAGAAAAGAGGATGCGCATGTAAACAGCAAAGGAAAAACTAGCGCACAATAAATTCTGAATATTTAAATTATAGGCAAATGAGCTGGTCGTAATTAAATGGCATGCTAATATTGTCTACGCACAATGCAGGGAAACATGTAGAGGATTTTGTAACCAGCCTTAGGGGTCTGTTTACTAAACATTCCTAATGTGCGGGGCCGTGGTAGTGTGCCTGTGCCATATAAGGAGTGGGCGGTTCAGGCAGAGAAAAGAATAAAAACGGGGTAAGCGATCGCACATTTGCGCGGGGCACAATAGTGCGTGGGAAGGCTAAGTGGCGCCTGATGTGCACACACAAAGGAGCAGAGCCATAGTACAATGGTTAAAACACTGACTGTGGGTGCAGCTGCCATGGGTTCAATTCCCCATTGTGCACAACAAAAAGGGCTGGCTGAGGCATTAACTGTAATGGGTAAAAGTGCTTTAGGAGGCATATTAATTTTGGGCGGCATAAGGCGGTGCACTGTTAATTTTGGGCGGCATAAGGCGGTGCACTGTTAATCTCAGGCGGCATAAGGCGGTGCACTGTTAATTTTGGGCGGCATAAGGCGGTGCACTGTTAATCTCAGGCGGCATAAGGCGGTGCACTGTTAGGTTTGGGCGGCATAAGGCGGTGCGCAGATGCCCAAGCATAGGAACAGAGCCACAGCGCAATGGTTAAGACACTGACCAATGGTGCAGAGATCAGGGGTTCAATCCCCCACAGTGCCCAATGAAGAAGGCTCACTGAGGCAGTGTGTATTATGTGGATGAGTGCTGTAGGGGGCAAGCTATTTTTATTTCAGTTATCACTACTAGCAAACGCACGCACAAAGCGTGTTAACATAAGGCGGCCCATAAGGCACATGTTAAAGTTCACTGTCCGCCAAGGCACCCTTGAATGTCCCCTATAGGGCACCATATATGTTGCGTCACAGGATAATGTATAGTGCACCTTATATGGACGGCAACCATAAGGTGCCCTATAGGGTGCCCTATAAAGCACCCTCAGAGGCACCTTATGGGTACAGTACACTGAGGGTGTGTTTGATGGCAGCAACATATGTACATTAAATCTAAAAAAAGCTTTGGACAACCCTATCAAAGAACCCCAATGTGGGCTCGAACCCATTACCGCTGGCTCCACAGGCAGTGAAGTAACCATTGGGCTACAGCTATATAGTTGCCAGCAAGCCCCTAGCTGGCTGCAGAGAGCCTGCATGTCACCACACAGACAGTCTGCTGTGGGAACCAGGATAGGGTTAGGCCACCCATACCCATGATGCACTGCACATGCAAATCAGCTGTCCACAGATGAACACAAGATGGGGAATGCACCCCAACAGCTCCCCGGCCTGGTAGGGGGACATGTCCGTGTGCACCCACACAGCACCTTGGCCTGGTAGGAGGTACTGACCGGGTGTTTAATTTGCACAGAGTAGCTACACACAGTCACACTGTGCGGGAACTGTGCTCACCCTGAGTGTGCAATGAGGCGCCCTGGACCAGGTCCACAGCTGAGAGAGGCCATGGCAGAGCTCCAAAACAGTCATAATCTGTGAGTTTCTGCAGGAACACCTTGGATATCTCTGTCTGTCTCAGTCAGGGGAAACCCCACAGACCCCTAGGTGGGCCATGTACCACCAACCCCCCCCCCCCCCAGCTGAGGGTGGCAAACAGGCAGGGTCTCCTATCAACAGATCCCCATTATACACCCTCCCCCCCCCCCCCGCAATGATGGCAGTAGAGTGGACCATCAACCCCCAGTCCTGTTGGGGAACAGACACCCTACAGGGCAGTCCAAGCAGCCCCACACACACCCAGACCACAATATCAGACAGACAGTAGGCCTGGATATGCTAAGATGCACCCCACCACTATCTGATATTCCCCTGCATCAAGCCATCAGCCACTGCACCCTGCAAGGCACTCCAGTAGGGCACATACTAGCTGTGAACAGTCTGCTGGTTAGTCCCACTGGAAATGCATGCACCCACAACTGGGATGGCAGCACACACAAGCAGATACATCAGTGACTAGGCCCCAACAGGTGACCCATATATATCACATGAGGAAAGTGCTATGAAGCACTATGGGGGTGCCTAGCCATGCTGCCATCACTGCACAGTCAGGGTGGAGTGAAAGCCCAGCAGCACATACAGAGGTCACCCTGTCTGTGGAGGTGGTGGACGGCCACTACAATGTCCCTGCCAGTGCCCTATGCCCTGTGCAGATGCATCCTGGCCAGCCCACCCTGTCTGAGCTATACCCATGGTACCATGCTGCTCATTATGCACATCATCAGGCCAAAACTGTGGACAGTGTTTGCAGCCAACACACACTGTATAGACAGACACACACTCCCACACGTATGCCAGCATTGTGCTACTATAGAGGGGTTCAGAATCCTTGCCCACCACACCAGTCCTGGGCACAGTACAGGCATGGGTATGGTATGCAATACCATTGGGGGTCCCTCCCTAGGGTGGTAAACACTGTCAGGGGCCAGACCTGACGCACACACCGCAGACATCAGATAGATTATTATGATGGAGCTCATAGAGCAGACTGTGCGTAACGTAGGGATATCTATCTGCCAGTACTCATAGCAAACGTTTGAGAGCTGTGTACCATATACCCTGGTGTAGGGTGACATTGCTAAGGTATGCAAGTGCTGGTATTGGGAGATGCACGCAGGGCCCAATGTCCTGCCTCACCAGGAGGCATTGGCCAATGGGGCCTGTGGGTGTGGGTGTGGGTGTGTCTGTCCCTGTTGGCTGCTGCTGTACGGCAGAGGTTCCCAAATCCAGTCCAGGTTTGCAATACACTGGTTGGGGTTTCCTGCTGTCCCTCATGAATATGCATGAGCTACATCTACATGCCATGGGGGTGGTGCATAGATATACAGCACGGTTATTTGTATGAGTGGCAGCATGGAACCTGAATGGTGTGTGGTCCTCCAGGACTGCATTTGTGAGACTCTGCTCTAGGTACTGCCCCTGGTCATGGTGTCTGTGCTTGGTGGTGTAAAAGATAGGCGTATGACCAATGCGTATATCCCCAGCAATAAAGGATTGCCCTTACTAACATGGTTTAGTTGTGGGGAAAATATGTGGACAGGATTGGCAGTAGCCCCAGCTGGGCTTTGAACCTGTGACCTTTTGCTCCTGCACACACTGTCTGTGTGCACTGCACCACTGTGTTACCACGGATGTGCTGAATTCCCTGGGAAGTCCATGACTGTACATCTGACAGGGCCTATGTTGCAGTGGACGTGCCAGCCTGCACATGGTTCGGCCACTGTCTTCTGTGGCTAGCAGCCACTGCCCCCTCCACCACCTGTACCCTACCGCCAACATGCTGGCATGTCCGTATCTTGGAAAAGCATATGACCTGATTGAGTTGTGGCACTCCAGGACTGCATTTGGGGGACTCGGCTGTCGGTAATGCCCATTGTTATGGTGTGTGTGCGGTGTTGGGTACAAAATGGGTGTGTGAACCATGCTTATGTTCTCTGCAATAAAGGAGTGTCTTTACTATCTCTGTTTAGTGGTGGGTAAAATATGGGGACTGGGTTGGCAGGAGCCCTAGCTTGGATTTGAACCTGTGACCCTCTGGTCCTAGAGGTACTGCCTCTGTCTGCTGCACCACACTGTGGCCACAGTGATAGTGCAGTCCCTGGGGGTGGGAAACCTGACCAAATGAGTCACAAACCCTGCTCTGCACATTTGTACTGTGGGCTCAGTCACCTTGTCTGGTGACAAACGTGCAAATAAACCCCTCAACCGACCACGACGAACTGGGGATAAATATATCCAAGCTGGGCAACAGTGATATTAATGGGCAACCATAGCAAACACTCCCAGGAAGGCTCAGAAAAAAGGAAATGGTTTTTGGAAGGGTCTCCGCTCCGTAGCCCCTTCCATACTTCATTTCATTTTTTTGGAGCTTTCCTGGGTGTGTTTCTTATGTTTGCCCATTAATATCAGGGTTCCCCAGCTGACTTCCTATTTTTAATATGTTTGTTTGGGTCTTTTTCTATCTTTATTTGCACTTTTGTTCTGTGCACATGTATCACACTGCTCACGTTTTGCAGGTTTCCCCGGTTTCCCTGTACATTGCTGACGGAAATGGTTTCTCTTCCCTTTAAATGCCCTCTACCGTGAGTGTTTCACTCGCGCTATTTTTAACCTGCAAATTCGTCCCCGATACTGTGCGGGGAGCCTCTCCCCTCCCCTTCCCCGCCCATTGACCCCGTCTCTCCGCCCCTCGGGAGCCTTCCTCCGCCCTCAGAATGCCTTTCCACGCCTCTATCGGACATTTGCGGGCCGGGTACTTTTGCGGGGCACGTTAGTGCGGCGCGCAATTGTGCGGGGCCCAAGCGCACTTGTGCGGGGCGTTTAAGAGCGTTTCTGAGCGTTTGAGTGCCGCGTTTCCGTGCGCTATTGTGCGGCACGCAATTGTACGGCTTTTAGTAAACATGCCCCTTAGTGCCAATATCTCTACGCCTGGTCTTGAGATGGCTTAAATGTTTTAAGTCTGCCCCTGACAGTATTTTGACGGCATCAGGAGCTTTCCCTGATGCCTGGATCAGCTGAGGGGAAGTGTCAAACTTTTCTCAAGATGATCCAGGCATTGGAGAAAGCTTCCAATGCCATCAAAATACAGTCAGGGACCGGTGTCCTCGACAGAAAGCAAATTCCTGGTGGCTCAGTGGCTTTGATTTCCCCACCTCCCAACTAAAAACACCCCTGGTGGCTCAGCAGCCCTGATCCCCCACCCACCCAACCAAAATTAAGCCTGGTGGGCCAGCGGTCCTGATCTCCCACCAGCCCAACTAAAAAGTTTCCTGGTGGCCCAGCAGCCCCGATCCCCCCACCTGCCCAACTAAAAATAAGCTTGGTGGCCCAGCGGCCCCAATGCCCCCACCTGCCCAATTAAAATAAGCCTGGTGGCCTAGGGGCCCTGATCCTCCCCATTCGCCCAACTAAAAATAAGCTTCCCCTCAGATGATCCAGGTATTGGAGAAAGCCCTAGATGCCATCAAAATGCTGTTGGAGGCCAGTGCCCCAGACAGAAAGCAAATCACTGGTAGCCCAGCGGCCCCAATCCCCCACCTGCCCAACTAAAAAGAAAACTAGTGGCCCAGTAGCCCCGATCCCCCCATCCACCCAATTAAAAATAGGCTGGTGGCCAGAGACTTATCAGCCCCCCTCGTATTCTTAATCCGTTTCCTTTTTTTGCAGTATTTTGGATCTTAAAGACTTCCAAAGGGAAACCTTGGTTTACACTTTTGGCTTCAAAGTTCCGAAAGAGGAAGTTAGGAGCAAACTTCCTCTTGTTTATCTAAAAGAAAAATATATTTTTCTGTAAAGAGTGTGGTGGGAGAGGGGATCTGATGCATATGATGTGGCAATGCCCAAAAGTGAAGGATTATTGGGGGAAGATAGGATGTTTATGTGAAGAAATTACGGGAATATTAATAGAATTAACGCCAGCAATGGTATTGCTCAATGAGGGGGAGGTAGAAGGGGAGGAGATCAAGGGAGGTTTATTGGGTATGTTATTCTGGCAGCACATATGAGTCTCTTA
Source organism: Ichthyophis bannanicus (assembly GCA_033557465.1). Taxonomy (NCBI): domain Eukaryota; kingdom Metazoa; phylum Chordata; class Amphibia; order Gymnophiona; family Ichthyophiidae; genus Ichthyophis; species Ichthyophis bannanicus. The sequence goes on along the minus strand of CM066032.1, from coordinate 374,785,658 downwards.
CGAAGGTGGAAAAATGTTGATGTACCTGCACTAAAGGAAGTGGTATGTAAGTTGGAACAGCTGTGGGGTTTTTGTGTGATTGAAGAACATCAAAGGCATGGAATTTGTAAATATAAAAAAGTGTGGCAGTGGTATGAAAAGTGGAGAAGGAAGAGAGTGGAACAGATATGTGGAGAAGTAGATGAGTTAAAGGGGTAGGGAGCTGAAGGGGGGTAAGGGTGAGGGAGGGGAGAGATGGGAGGGTTAACTAATTGTAATTATAAAGTAAAGTAGGAGTCAAGGTTTAGGTTGATGTTATTTATTATAATAGTAGAGTAGAGGTGGAAATGGATATTTATATTTGTTAAAAGAAAAGTAATGGCCTGTAACGTGTAAATGTTTGAAAAATAATAATAAAAATGATAAATTAAAAAAAAAGAATTGTGTTGGCTTATGTGACTGAAAGTAAATTTGTAAGGTTACTACTTACCTGAAATAACCTCAGGAGATCTTTAGTAATTCTAACATCATCCTAATTCTCCATTACCATTAGCTGGTACATATTTAAATATCTATTGTAACATCTTTATAAAGAGTTTAAAGCTGTTGATTTATAGTTTCAGTGCTTTATGCATTATCAATAATACTTGAATAAGTGTCTGAATAAACTACTTTTGTGCTGCAGTTCATTTTCTGTGGTGGAATTCATTGCTGATGAGTTTGCCAAGGAGGAATTTTGGTACACCTCTTACTGAACATCTGTAAGAGCACAGTGGTCTACAAGCCAGCCATTCAAACAAGTCCTTCATCCATTTAGTTTATTTTCCCCCTTCCTTGTAATCAGGAAGGATGAGGTTAGTTTAATCTGTTTAACTGAATCTGGGTCTTGTGCTTCCACTCTGGTTAAGGCCACGACTACAACTGTCCCATCATACTGCACCAGAGTAGCTGATACCTGCACCCAGGTTACACTAAGTAACGAGTCAATGCCTGAGAAGGAATCATTTGCATCACCAATTTTCTGCACCCCCGTCAGTCCAGATTCCGTCCCGAACACCGTGTGGAGACGGTACTCACTGCTTTTCTCAACGACGTACACGTGGCTCACGATCGAGGTGACCTTTCGGTGGCGGTATCTCTTGATCTCTCTGCTGCTTTTGATTTGGTGGATCACGCTCTTCTTCTTTCTCATTTGCGAGATGCTGGTCTTCGGGGAACTGTTTACAAATGGTTCCACTCCTATCTCTTTGCACGCTCCTGCTCTGTTCTTCCTTGTTCACAGTCTGATATTCCTTCTGATCCTTTTCCCTTGCACTGTGGTGTTCCCCAGGGTTCAGTATTAGCCCCCTTAGTATTTAATGTTTTCATGGCACCCCTGGCACTGTTAATACAGCAATCAGGCATCTCTGCTTTCTATTTTGCCAATGATATTATTCTTATGCACCTTACGTCCCCTCTTCACCCTGACCTCTCCCCTCTTAATTCTTGTCTGTCCACAGTAGCCGACTGGCTAGTCTCTAACTGCTTACATCTGAACATCCCTAAGACCTTGGCTATTTGGTTTTCTCACGGCAGTCCCTCTCCTTCATTGGCCTCCTCCTTTTTTGGTTCCCCTATCCCACTAGTAACATGTTTCCGATACCTGGGTGTCTTTCTTGACTCTGACCTCTCCTTCAGGGACCACATTTCCCATGTCACCAAATCCTCTTTCGTCTTTCTTTGACAGATTCGAGCAATTCACCCCTTTCTAACTCCTCAGGCCCTCACCACTCTCCTCTTATCTTTGGCTATCTCTCGTCTCGATTTTTGCAATTCTCTTCTCTCTGGTGTTCCCTCAGTCCCAGCTTTTTAGATTACAACTCATACAGAACACAGCTGCGCGTCTCATCTCTCACTCCTCTCATTGGGACCACGTCACTCCCCTACTCATGAATCTTCATTGGCTCCCTCTGGCTCACCGTATCCACTATAAACTCCTCACACTGGTTCATCAGGTTTTATATGCTCATACCCCACCTTACTTATCTGATCTCTTACAATTTCACATTCCCAGCTGCTCTCTTAGGTCTATACACATTAATCGCCTTCACCTTCCCTCCCCTTCACGTGCCTATCTCCAGTCCACCCGTAATTCTGCATTCTTCTTTGCTGGCCCCGCCCTATGGAATTCCCTTCCCACTTCTCTCCGCCTGGAACAAACTTTTCGCACTTTTAAAGCTCAACTGAAAACTTATCTATTCAATAAAGCATTTGACCTATCCACTGCCCATGTCTAGTCCTGCGTGTTCCTCCCTCAGTCTAAATTAGAGTTTTCATAAATATGTTTGCCTAGCCTCTCATTTTTCTGTGATTTTGTGTGCGTTTATGTCCCGTTATGTTCACCATATATGCATGTATGCTTGCTCTGTCTCTCTCTTTCCTGTCCACCATTGTAATTTCTCCTTCCTTCTCGGTGCCTTTGGCCCATTTCTGTATTTTTATTTTGAGTTTGTAAACCGCTTTGTTTTAACTTGAAGGACGGTATATCAAGTGAAATAAAACATAAACATAAAACATCATTTTTTGGGTTAAAAATCACTAAGACTTGTGCAGACTTGAATAATGTTTCCTTTCTTACAGGGAGAGATTGCTTGAGTATGGGACTGGGAAAGCCTAGAGCCAGTTGATGTCAAGAAGATCACAGCAAGTTCTTATGCAATAATTCAAAGGGATCTGGTTTGCTGGACCCATGTATTATTGTGATCATAAAGAAAAAGAAGGTGTGTTTATTGAAATGGTTAATTCAAATAGTTAAATATCTGTTAATTTAAATCAGTCCCCTATTAGGCCCATTTTGAAAAATCCCTCTGTAGAATATGACTGTTGTGAGGGAGGTCAATTATTAAAAAAGGTGTGACATCACAATCCAGATTTGTTCATATTGTCCTCACCAGCCTTAGCTGAGACTCTCCGTTTATTAGTGACTGATTAGATGCAGAGGGTCCTGGGACAGGGAGCCATGGCTTTCTTGGTCCTCCTAAGACCATTCCTCTGCATTTGATCTAGTAAATCACGTGATGCTGCTGGACGGTGCAGAGGAATTAGAAACTGGCCGGCTCCATTCTTGAGGGAAAGGGAATTTTAAGTGAGACTTGGAGATCAAACATCTACTCTGTGTATAGCAGGATAAGGGGTTCCACAGAATGGCCCACTGTCTCTCATCTTGTTTAATGCTTTTTTTTTGTTTTATTATCCATGATTGATTTAAAGATTTGGTTTGCCAATTTTTTTTTTTTTTTCATATTTTTATACCGCCCATCCCTGAAACTCTGGAACGGTGTTTAAGCAGATGATATGCAAATTCTTTGTCTATTGGGAAGAGATCCAACCATTTCAATGCAGGCCCTAAATTAATGTCTGGCGAATGTGGTAGTTTGGATGAAGAAGAAGAATTTGAAGCAAAACAAGGAAAAATAGTGATTACATAATGAAAACCGCTTTGATTGAAGGATAAGACGGTGTAGAAAACTGGTTAAATAAATAAATAAAATTATGGTGTGGTTCAGCAAAGACATAACAATGATAAATGGAAAGTTATGCTGTCCTCAGAGTGAGGTCAAATATTGGGGACTAACCATAGAATCATGTTTTACTTTTGATTCATAGTCCACCTCAATAGCAAGAAGACAATTTTGAATACTGAGGATGGTTTACCAGATGTGCCCATTTTTAGAGGCTATATCATGGATCCCTTAGTTATCAAAATGCAAAATATAAGCAAAGGAAGGTGTACATCTGAATATGCAAATCAACGAGGAATCCAAAAGCTATGGAGTGAAATACTTATGAGAGGTAGGTCTGCAGTGTTTCAAATGTAATCAATAAAAAATTAAATATAGTATCTGCAGAGAATCAAACCTCATTGAGATACACAATAACACTTGTTCACTTTTTTGGGCGGTTTAAATTGCAGACAAAAAGTGTTGCAAAGTGTTCAAAGAAACCTTCATAACCGTGTGCTGGAAAATTAGCTGCACTGCGGACAGTCAGCTGCATCCACAACACAAGTGTGAAACAAAAATCTGAATGTTGGGCTGATGTTCTGTTATTATTGCCTGCCTCAGGGGAACCTTTCTACTATGAAAATCAAATCATCCAATGCAAAGACACTTATTGGCAAACATGAACCTTCCAGATAGCCATCAGGGTCACTGCTGCTGTGAATCGCTTTACCAAAACGGAGTCGGCTTCAGCCTAATGTCAGGTATATTGGAAACCATCAATAACGTCAAAGCACTGATATGTTACAACATCTTTATTACAATAAGATAAAGCAAAACCCCTTACACGAAATGGATTCCAAAGTTTACCATCAGAAAACAGATCCAAGAGTTCCAATGTACATATTCTCCAGTGAAGGTATTAACAGAAACAAAACACAGTGTAAAGAAAAGGAAACAGCGAAAATGTTCCTAACAAAAAAATAATCAATGTCAGTACTGAGTCCAATTGGCTCTGAAGTTTGTAAATGTGTAATCCACCATTGTTCTAATTGCAACAGATGTCTGCCAAATTAGCCCCACACTGATGTGGGGCTCCTCATGTAATTTTACAAAATTGTAAATGAGTGAAAAAGCGTTGAGTGATCAGACACTGTGAAACTAGAGGAGCAATGAGTCATGACTGCTTTAGGCAACAAGTTCAGTCAAGTGAATATAGAGGAATGTGCTTAATCTTAAACAGACTACTTATTATGCAGCAATCACAGTGATTTGCCAAGATATTTTGAGTAAGCCTTTCGAGAAATAGAATACAACATGAACTGCGCAGGGCTAACATAAACTTTGTAGCAAGAACATAAAATGATGCATGCCATCCTTACTGGCAGACAATTTGTAGAAAAGCGAAGAGGAATCTTAGGGGTATGTTTACTAAAATGCGGTAGCTTACCGCACGTTTAGCCTCAAAACTTAGCACAGGGTGGTGACAGATCCGTGCTTACTAATAAAGGCATGTTACCATGTAGTTAGCTTGGGGTCCATGCCACCTTGCACTAAGATGTTTGCTGTGATTAATGTGGGTGCACTTAACGCCACCCATTGAGGTGATGGCTAAGTGCACCCCTGCTAAGTGCAACTTTGATGGTTAGCATGCATTTGATGCCTGCATTAGCCACAATGTGCACTTTCTGCACTTGGACCGTCCAGTCTTCACATGAAGCGGTAAGTGCAAGATTCTTAGCGCAACCGCATATTTGGCATGTGGTAATGGTTACCAGAGCTCATTTGGCACACACTAAACCCAGCATTAACCATTATGGCGTTTAGTAAACATGTCCCTAAATCTCAAAAGCATGGACTTCAAAATATCTTCAGATAGAGAAAGAGAGGAAAACTGACTTTAGTAGCAAGGAAAGTGCTCCAAAGATCCCTAAGAAAGTTTGATCCATTCAGAGAAATCTGAGCAGTCTACCGAGTCCTTGATATTAGAACCCTGCTGAATATGATCTAGGATGTCGCTGAACACACTGGAGGAGGGGGGGGGGGAAACGACAAATTCAAAATGTGTTAGTTGGTTAGCAAACCTGCTAACTGGCTAAAACTTGGTCATGCGATATTTGTGGCTCTAACCAGTTAGTGCTACTGAATATGCCCACAGATGGCCAAAACCCCAGAGCAGTCTGTTGGCAGAATGGATAGCGTACATAGCTAAAAGTACAGGTGAATGGCTGCCCTTACTTTATCCTGTTAGCAGCTGAATATTGCTGGCCAATTTGGATATTCAGCAGTGGAAAACAGATATGTTCTGCCGCTGAATATATGGTCCTAATTAAAGCAGCAGTGGCTAGGCATTTGATTTTGCCCAGCCACCGTCACCGAATATGATGCCCATTCTGTGAAGCTGAAGTCCATATGCCAGTGTTTCTAAATAGACAATTTAATTTCAGTAGTGTGTGGAGAAAAAGTCAGTATACAATTTATCCTATAGTCTTCCAACCTAGGAGAAGGAAGTAATAGCTACTCTCTATGACAATGAAATGCAGATCTATAGGCTTTGCTGTTACATTGTAGTGGACACCTTTGGGCAATAAACTGAGAAGTAGATCTTTAGCTTGGTAACAAAATCCTCCCTCCAAGTTCAAACCCATTATAAATGGAGAAATTGGTCAATGGAAGATTCTCTTTAAAATTCCTAAAATACCATACTGCAGTCAGAGTATTTTGAGTTGCAAGACCACAGTTGTGGAATGTAATGTCCATGCAATTAAGACAAATTTTGGATTACTTTAAATGTAGGAAAGAGCTAAAAACAAAAAGGTTGATATGAAAAAGCATTATAAGGGCAGCATTGTATGATAACCACAAAAATACTTTTATGGTTAAAATTTTGTGCCTGCTAATGGCTAAATTTTGGCTGGACAACTCAATGTCTGGCTAAAATTTGACCATTGAAAATTAGGTGGGCCTAGAGCATTCTGGGGGAAGGGCAAACATTAATCCGGATAGTGGTGATATTTATCTGGAGAAATGTATCCATTTGGCAGGACTGCACAAATTGCAGTCGTAATTTTCAATGGATAAGTTAGTTATTCAAGTTTAGTGCCAAATATTTAACAGTCCTACCTAGAAAGATAGGGGGGCATATTCAAAGGGTTTTTAGACCTGCAGACCATATAAATCTCCTCCTAACCTGGTTAACTCCGCGTTGCTAACTGGTTAGTGATGGGGCGTTCTTGGGGGGGGGGGGGGAGAACGGGTGCAGCACCACGAGCTAGTCAGTCAGCGGTGATATTCAGCCACTAACCAGTTCACTAGAAGTCCTAAAGTTAGGACAGGCTGAACTGAAATGCTGTCCTAACATTAGGAAAGGTGAAAGGTGAAAGGTGAAAGGCTGTCCTAACATTAGGTGGTTTTGCAATCCATTTAGTGGCTGAAAACTATTACTACTATTACTACTTATCATTTGTATAGCGCTACAAGGTATACACAGCACTGTACAGAGACACGCAAGAGACAGTCCCTGCTCATAAGAGCTTATAATCTAGTCAAGACAGACAACACAACTGGGGAATAGGATATATCTAGGGGCATGATAAAGAAACACATAGGAGGTGAAGAGGAGAGTAGGGGGATCAGGAGCCAAAAGCAGTCTCAAAGAAGCGAGGGCCCGATATTGAGCGGCAGTGGCTAGCACGAGTACAGTGCCTAGCCATCACCGCTGAAGCGTTAACCTGGATATTCAATGCTGGGACTATATCCAGCCACCTGCATTGAATATCAGAGTTTTCTGCACAGTTGCACATGGTGCAGGAGCTAACTGGTCAACGACGATAAACAGCTGCTGCCCGTTAACTTTGGCAGCAAAGGTTAGGACAGCTTTTGCTGTGCCTAACTTTCACCGCTGAGTGATAACCAGGCTGTGGCTGAATATTGTTGCTGACCGGTTATCCCTGGGTACTGCCCCTGGAACACCCCTGGCACGCCCTGATGCTAAGCGGTTAGATTGGGGAGTATAACGGCTTTACTTGGGGATAGCCCACTTAGGGGCTTTTACAAACAGCTTACAGCTCTGTAAACCGTGTAAATGCCTTGCAATTCTGGGCCCTGAGTTTTTAGCCTGGATCTGAACAGAGCCACAGATGGAGTCTGGCGTACCAACTCAGGTAGTTTGTTCCAGGCATAAGAATCAGCAAAGTAGAAAATCAAAGTCTGGAGTTGGCAGTGAAAGAGAAGGGCACAAATAGAAGGGATCTGCCAGAAAAGTGAAATTAGTAGCATAGAAACATGACGGCAGAAAACGACCACATGGCCTATCTAGTCTGCCCTTCCATAGCAACTACAATAATCCCCTTTTTCCAATTAGAGCTCTTCTGTGTTTGTCCAATGTTTTCTTGAATTCAGATGCTGTCCTCGTCTCTACTACCTCCACTGGGAGACTATTCTGCGCATCTACCACTCTTTCCATAAAGAAATATTTACTCCTGAGTCTATCCCCTTTCACCCTCATCCTATGCCCTCTCGAAGCAGAGCTTGCTTTCAATCGAAAGAGACTCTCCTCTTGTGTATTTATGCATAGAGGTTTTTAAATATCTCTATCATATGTCCTCTATCCCGCCCTTTCTCTAACATATACATATTGAGATCTTTAAGTTTGTCCTCATATGCTTTATAACAAAGACTACTATTCAGTTTAGTAGAAACCCTCTGCACCGACTCACCTGTTTATATCCTTTTGAAGGTGTGGTCTCCAGAATTGCACACAATACTCCAAGTGAGCTTGCACCAAAGACTTATATAGAGGCACTGTCACCTCCTTTTTCTGCTGGCCATTTCTCTCGGTATGCACCCAAGCATCCTTCTAGCTTTCACCATTGCCTTTTCTAACTGTTTAGCCACTTTAAGATCATCAGAAACAATCACACCCAGGTCCTGCTCTTCTTTCGTGGACAGAAGTACTTTGCCCTCTACATTGTAATCCTCCCTTGGATTTTTGACCCGGCATTTTTTAGCATTAAATCTCAGCTGCCAAATCCTCGACCATTCTTCAAGCTTAGCTAGATGCCTCCTCACATTATCTACTCCTTCCTGGGTGTCTACTCTATTGCTGATTTTGGTATCATTTGCAAAGAGGCAAATCTTACCCGACAGCCCTTCTACAATAGCACTAACAAAGTTGTTAAAAATAATCAGACCAAGGACAGGTCCCTGCAGCACACCACTGGTAATCACCTCCTCCTCAGAGTGAGCTCCATTTACCTGTAGCCTTTGTCGCCTCCCATTCAACCAATTTCTAACCTAGTCAGCCACTTTAGGGTCCATCCCTAGAGTGTTATTTGTTCATAAGTCACCAGTGTGGAACGGTGTCAAAGGCTTTACTGAAATCTAAGTACACCACATCTAGGGCTCTCCCTTGGTCTAACTCCCTGGTCACCCAATCAAAGAAATCAATCAGATTTGTCTAACAAGACCTGCCTCTGATAAACCCATGCTGCCTTGGATCCTACTATCTATTGGACTCCAGAAACCTCACTATTTTGTCTTTTAGCAGCATTTCCAGAGAAGCAAGCAATTTGATGAGTGGAGTTCATGAGGAGCGGTGTAGGGAGAGAGGAGAGAGGAAAGGTAGTGAGGAGCAGTAGAATGAATGCCTTTATAGGTCAAAAGGAGACGTTTGAACTGGATGCAGAAACAGATAAGGAGCCAATGGAGTGACTTGAGAAGAAGGGTAATGTGAGCATGAAGAGGCTGGCGGAAGATTAGTTGCGCATCAGAGCATTGAACAGATTGAAGGGGAGAGAGATGACTCAGAGGGAGACCAGCAAGGAGGATGTTGCAATAGTCTAGATGTGGGGTGACTATGGAGTGGGAAAGTGTCTTAGTAATGTGTTCAGAAAAGACGGGGTGAATCTTGCTAATACTATAAAGAAAGAAAGAAAGAAATGACAGGTTTTAGCAATCGGTTGGATGTGTGTAGATAAGGAGAGAGAGGAGTCAAAGATGACCCCCAAGGCTGTGGGCTGAGGAAACAGGAAGTAAAAGAGTGTTATCCACAGAGACTAAGAAAGGAGGAAGGGGGAGGTGGGTTTATGGAGAAAAATAAGAAGCTTGGTTTTGACTATGTTTAATTTCAAATGGCGGTGAGGCATCCAGGCAGCAATGCCAGATAGGCAGGCAGAGATTTGGGTCTGGAGTGACTGAGAAATATCAGGTTGAGAGAGAGAGATCTGAGTGTAATTCAGCGTAAAAATGGTATTGAAAGCCGTGGGAGGAGATGAGTGCACTAAGGCACAGGGTATAGAGAGAGGAAAGGAGAGGGCCCAGAACAGACCCTTGAGGTACACCAGATGAGAGTGGGATAGCAGTAGAGGAGTAACCACAAGAGCAAACACTGAAAGAGCAATGGGAGAGATAAGAAGAGAACCAGGACAACACAGAGCCCCTAAAACCAAGTGAGGACAATGTATCGAGGAGAAGGTGGTGGTCAACAGTGTCAAAAGCAGCAGAGAGGTCAAGAAGAATGAGGACTGAGTAAAGGCCCATGGATTTAGCTAGGAACAAGTCGCTGGAGACTTTGCAAGAGTTGTCTCAGTAGAATGTAAGGGATGAAAGTCAGATTATAGTGGATCTCCTTTCATTGCAATACTGCAAATGCATTCTATTAAACCCCTGTCCATTTCTTCTCCCTGTGAGGGAGATCTGTATTTCACACTAATGCAAATGGATTTCCCTTTCCTTCTTTCTAGTTTAACCCATAGTGCCTCCTTGCTCCCTCTTAAGCCCTGTAATTCTATGGCTTTAATATTACTTTTTACATATTTTTATTATTTATTTATTTATTTTATTTACATTCTCTTATATACTGTGCTATTCTGCATCAGTGTGGCTTACATTGAACAAACTGAAATTACATTGAACAGGGCATTATAACTTGGAGATAACTATTTTACAGGGAACATGGGCTATGGAGGGTTAAGCATTTATTATTTTATTTATTTATTATTTTATTTACATCTCTTATATACCGCGCTATTGTAATCAGTGCGATTTACAGTTAAACAAAATATACAGCAATGCAGCAGGTCACATTGAGTTTACATTGAACAGGGGGAGTAAACTTGGATGAACCGGGAAAACTATATACAAATTATGAACATTCTTACAGGCCATAAAAGGATCGTAAGCAGATGCATAGGCTCATGTGTAAGGGAGGGAGGGAGGGGAAAGGAGATTATCCATTCTCTAAGGGAGGCTGGTCAATGGGGCGGGCTAGGTATGAGGGTAAGGTGATGGTTGTGTGTTTTCCAGAGTTATTCTCCGGGTAGTGTAGAAGGAACAAATGGTGTTTGAGAGCTTTTCGTAATAACGGGAGATTGGAGATAGCTCGGATTTCTGCCGGGAGGGCGTTCCAAGCCGTAGGTGCGAACATGGAGAAGGCTCTATTGGCTGTTGTCTTTGTACATTTAGTGACTGACTTAGGGACTTCAAGGGTATTCATCAATGTATGTCTCCTTAATCTATTGGCTGGAGTGCTATGGAGCAGTTTACTGATGGGTGTGAGTGGCTTGGTCTTGAGGGCTTTGAATGTCAAGACTAAAGTCTGATAGTGGATTCTGGCCTGCAGAGGTAGCCAGTGTAGATTCTTCAGGACTGGTGTTATATGGTCTGACCTTGAAAGACCTACCAGAACCCTCACAGCAGAGTTCATGGCAAGTCGGAGAGGGCTTAGGGTCGACTGTGGGAGTCCCTGAAGGATGATGTTAGCAAAGTCGAGGTGAGGAATAACTAGAGCCTGGAAGATTGATTGGAAATCAGGGAAGTCCAGTAGTGGTCGGAGATGGCGTAGTGATCTGATTTTGTGATAAATCGCTTTTGAGGTGTTTTTGATATGTGCTGACATGTCTAGCCTCTGGTCAAGGGTAATATCTAGGTAGCGAATTGTGGATTTTGCCTTAAGTTCTGTGTTGTTGACTTGTAGTGAGGAAGGTGGAGTGAACTTCTGGTTTCTCGTGATGAAGAGAACATCTGTTTTGGTGTGCTTAATTCGCAGATTCTGAGAGAGAAGCCAGTCTGCCACTGCTTCAAAGCATCTTAATAATTGGGAGAAGTCAGGATGATCAATCTGGAAGGGTGTGTAAATGAGGATGTCGTCTGCATAGGCTAGGCATTGGACATTGAATGATCGAATTAATGTACAGATGGGCTGCATGTAGATGTTGAACATCAGTGCAGATAGGGATGAGCCTTGGGGTGCGCCTTGTTTCAGTGGAAATGGCTCCGAGGTCGTGGATCCAGTTCTGACTTGTTGCCATCTATTGCATAGGTAAGATTTACACCAGGCTAGTGCTGAACCTAGTATTCCTTTTTCTTCGAGACGATGTAAGAGTGTTTGGTGGTTCACCGAATCAAAAGCGGCTGCTATGTCCAAGAAGATGAGGGCGTATCCTTGGTGGATGTTGTCAAGACCAATGATTAGATTGTTAAATAGGGTTGTAAGGATGGTATCAACACCGTGTGCTTCTCTAAAGCCATGCTGGGATGAGTCCAAGGGTGCTTCTATATCGACATGGTGTTGAATCTGTCGCTGGACTACCTTCTCGAAGATTTTGGCTAGTAGCGGGATGCTCGAAATTGGTCTGAAGGACTCAACTTTAGTTGGATCGAGTTTACTATTTTTTAACAGAGGGCGGATGGACGTGTATTTTAAGCTTTGGGGGAAGGACCATGTTGATAGGGATTGGTTAAGGATTCTGCATATTGTTGGACTGAGGTCATGGCGCAACTCTCTAATCCAGCTTGCAGGGCATGGATCGTTAGGAGCAGTAGTGAGGTTAATAGTGGAAATAATATCTACAATCTCTTCACAAGATACCTCAGAGAATTTCGTTAGGGAGGTTGGTTGTGAGGACACATATGGGGTGGAGAAGGATGAGATGGTAGCAGCCATATTGGTCTGGATCGACTTTGATTGTAGGTAATTGGCATAGTCTTGTGGCTGGGGCATAGATGATTGGGCTGGAGCTGGGTCGCCTGTCAAAGACTTGACAATAGTGAATAGATCATGAGGTTTGTTCAGAGATCTCTTTAGTAATTCAGAATGGTAATGTTTTCTTTTTTCCATTGTCTTCTCGCGGTGTAGCTTTAGTTGAGCAGAGTATATCTCGAGTGCCTTGGAGGTCCGGGTGTGTCGCCAGTGTCTCTCAAGCTTGCGTAGGTGGAGAAGAGAGGCTCGCAGGTCCTGGGAGTACCATGGCGCATGTTCCCGTTTTGCAGAGTTCTTGTTGGAAGCTGGGAGACAGGCAGCAGCTCTGATGGCGTTATCCCAGTTGGAGACCAATTCATCTGTGTCGAGGGATTCATTGGAAAGGAGAGGTAAGATCTTCTCAAGGGCCTTCTCCTTAACAAGAGGCCGAAAGCGTGTTGTAATAATTCTGGTGGGGGGGCTTCCTTTATTGATGAAGTTGCTGGGGTAGTTGGTGGGTATGTGGAATAGGAGTAGGTTATGGTCAGACCAGGGTACAGGTGTTATGGAGATCAGCAGGTTCTGGGCTGAGTTGACAGATGCCTCAGGTCCAAAGATCAGGTCCAGTTTGCCACCCTTGTTATGTGTGGGTGAGTCGATGAGTTGCTTGTAGCCCAGCTTGTTCATTGCATCAAGGAAGGCTGAGGAATGTGTATTTAGTAAGGAGGGTAGATTGAAATCTCCCATAAGCCAATTCAGAGAGCGTGGGTTGCTGGGGTTACAGGCTAGATCAATTATTGATGAGAGGTCATCAGGTGATGATGTTGGTGCTCGGTATAGTAGATTAATTGAGCAGTGTTCATTCGATATGGACAATGTGTCCAGATGAGTTGAGCTAATAGTGTTGTTTAGAGCGAATTGGAGATTGGATCTGGCAAGGATGAGCGTACCTCCTCCCCTCTGGTGGATCCTATGGCAGGCATAGGTCGAGTAACCAGGTGGTGACATCTGGTTGATTAGGACATTATCACAGTCAGATAGCCAAGTTTCAGTTATCATTAGGACATCGGGGTCATGGCGGGATATCAGGTCCATGGCTATAGGCCATTTCGAGCGTATTGATCTAGCAATTATAAGTGCACATTTGAGTAGGCATTGGTGTTTGTATTTCTCAGCTTGGATGGTCTTAAGGTTCTGTAGAGGGATGTGTAAGAGGTGTGAATGGCGTGTTGGAGAGGAATGGCGGGGGTTTTCAAACCCTCTTCTGCCATGATTGTAGAGGACTGGGATGTGGTTGATACCGTGACTAAAGGTATGAGATATGTTGGGTGTCAGGGAGGTGAGGATGAATAGGGTAAAGGATAGGAATGGGTGCATCTTGGGTGCTCTATGTGGGGCAAACTACGGGCTGGCAAAAATTAAATCGGCTGATAAGTGCAGGCTGATAATGTGAAGTACAGAATTAGCAAGGAGCAACACAGTACTGCAGATTCTGGTAAAACAAGTTGAGTGGCAACAGTTGCAGTAAAATATAACAAAGTATCAGCAAAGGTTATGGAAGATTAGTAACATTGATTAACAGCGTGGCAGGCTTAAATAAAGGCAATGTAGCTCAAGGTAGCACATAGAGGTCAGGTCACAGAGTCTCTGATAAGTGTCCTTTTTTCTATGTATCTTCTTCTATGGTTTTTCTATGTATCTTCTGTGTATATGATTCCATGTAGTATGTTTTGTAAATAGTTACCCCGGTTATCCAAGTTATTTATACCCTGTTACCTGTAAACTCATACGTGTTATATGTACTGAGCATTTTGTTCCATGTGAACCGCGCTGATGATGAATAGTGCGGTATATAAGAGACTGTAAATAAATAAATAAATAAAAATATGGTTTACCTCGGGGTTAGTAGATTTTCTTTTGATTAGTAGAGATGAATGGTGAAGGAGAAGGTGGGGACTTCTTCCGGGATGTTGTGGTGAGAGGGCTAGACTTCTTAGTGGCTGTTCTCAGGAGATCGGTGAAGGGACCATCGCCTAAGGGCCACGCCAAAGGGCACTCTGGCGAGGCCCTCAAGCACGGGCCCACCAGGCATGGGTGCGCCTGCCGGCGCTCTCTTTTGAAGAAGGCTGCTCAGCCCCGATTGGGCAGAGCAGGCTGTGGGTGGTCGTTGCTCCAGCGTGCTCTTCCCCGATCGGGAGAGCAGTGGCTGGGCCGGAGGGGAGCAGGCGATGGAGAGGCCTGTGAGCCTGCTGGCGCTCTCTTTTGAAGAAGGCTGCTCAGCCCCGATTGGGCAGAGCAGGCTGTGGGTGGTCGTTGCTCCGGCGTGCTCTTCCCCGATCGGGAGAGCAGTGGCTGGGCTGGAGGGGAGCAGGCGATGGAGAGGCCTATGAGCCTGCCGGCGCTCTCTTTTGAAGAAGGCTGCTCAGCCCCGATTGGGCAGAGCAGGCTGTGGGTGGTCGTTGCTCCGGCGTGCTCTTCCCCGATCGGGAGAGCAGTGGCTGGGCCGGAGGGGAGCAGGCGATGGAGTGGCTTGCCCAAGACCACAAGGAGCACCTGTGGGACTAGAAACTCCAGTCCTTCCGGCCCAAGGTTGCTGTCCTCTAGTGGGATTTGAAGCCCCGACCTTCCGGCCTGAAGTACCTTGCCCCAACCACTAGGCCACTCCTCCACTCCTCTGAGGAAATATAGTGCCACTCCTTCTCCCCTCCTTCCTACCATGTTCTTCCTGAATAAAGTATATTCCAGTCATAGTTGTCCATGAACATGTCTCTATAACCACCACTAAATTCAGGTTAGCCCTTTCAATTAAGCCCTCAACATCTGGAATCTTATTTCCCATGCTACAGATATCTATACACATTGCTTTCCAGATGTTGCCCCTTTTACCAATTTCTACAGAGGTATTTAATGTTTCATTTACCTGGGGGCTTTCACTTACCTGGGGGCTTTCTTCACCCATCCCCAATGAATTTAATTTAAAGCCCTCTTCAGTTGGTTAGCCAGTCTGCTGTGGAAGACACTTCGATCCTTCTTGGACAGATGGATGCCATCTCTGCTATGCAGCCCTTGGAAAATCATCCCATGGTCCAGGAATCTTACTAATCTGAATAAACAGGTAGACAAAGGTGTGCCAGTTGATATAGTGTATCTGGACTTTCAGAAAGCCTTTGACAAGGTCCCCCATCAGAGACTTTTGGCAAAACTAAAAGGTCATGGGATAGGATGTGATGTACTATTGTGGATCAGGAACTGGTTAAAAGATAGAAAGCAGAGGGTAGGGCTAAATGGTCAATTTTCTCAATGGAAAAAGGTGAATAGTGGAGTACCCCAGGGATCTGTGCTGGGTCCGCTGCTTTTTGACATATCCATAAATGACTTGGAAAAGAGAATAACGAGTGAGGTTATCAAATTTGCAGATGATACAAAACTATTTAAAGTTGTTAAAACCCAAGAGGATTGTGGAAAATTGCAAGAGGATCTTAATAAATTGGAAGACTGGGCATCCAAATGGCAGATGAAATTTAATGTGAACAAGTGCAAAGTTATGCACCTAGGAAAGAACAACCCAAACCATGGTTACACGATGCAAGGTTTCACATTGGGAACCACCACCCAGGAAAAAGATTTAGGTGTCATCATGGATAACATGTTAAAACCCTCCGCCCAGTGTGCAGCGGCGGCCAAGAGAGCAAATAGAATGCTAGGTATCATAAGGAAAGGAATGGAAAATAAAACAAAGGATATTATAATGCCTCTGTATCGTTCCATGGTGCGACCGCACCTTGAATATTGTGTGCAATTCTGGTCACTGTATCTTAAAAAGGATATAGCTTTATTAGAAAAGGTACAGAGAAGAGCCACCAAAATGGTAAAGGGGATGGAAGGATTCTCCTATGAAGAGAGGCTAAAAAGGTTAAGACTCTTCAACCTGAAAAAGAGACGGCTGAGGGGAGATATAATAGAGGTCTATAAATTAATGAATGGAGTGGAACAGGTAAACGTAGATCGATTGTTTACATCATCAAAATATAAAAAGACTAGGGGACATGCAATGAAGCTACAGGGTAGCCTATTTAAGACTAATAAGAGAAAATATTTTTTCACTCAATGTGTAATCAAACTCTGGAATTTGTTACCGGAGGATATAATAAAAGCTGTTAGTGTAGCTGGGTTTAAAAAGGTTTGGACAAGTTCCTGGAGAAAAGGTCCAAAAACTATTATGAAAAGGGACCTGGGTTATCACTGTTTGAACCAATACAAGCTTTGAGGAACCTGTGTCTTTTGGGGAAACTGCTAGGTACTTATGACCTAGATTGGCCACTGTTGGAAACAGGATACTGGGCTTGATGAACCTTGGTCTGACCCAGTATGGCATATCTTATGTTCTTATGTAAACCAAAATGGTCTTGATGATACCATCCATGCAGTCATGTATTCATCTCCAGGATGCGAGCTTCTCTGCCTTGGCTTTTACCTTCAACATGGAGGATAGAAGAGAACAGCATCTATGCACTTATCTGCTTTACTCTCTGACCCAGAGCTATGAAGTTACTTTTATTACACTCAGAGGGATACCTAGCAGTATCATTTGTGCCGACATGGATGAGCAACATTGGATAATAGTCAGTAGGCTTGATGAGTCTTGGCAAACTCTCCATATCATCTTGAATTTTGGCACCTGACAGACAGCACACCACTCTGGACATCAAGTCTGGTTGGCAGATGGATGCCTCAGTACCCCTCAGAAGAGAGTCACGAACCACCACTGCCGTTTGCTTCCTTGTGATAACTGATTCTACAACTTCTGGGTGCTTGAGCTCTGGTTCTTCCCTTTCCTGGGATGCTTTCACCTCTTCCTCTTTCAGGGCTGCATACTGATTCTTCATTTCAAGGGCTGGAGCAGTTGGACTGTTGATTCTGCAGGCTCTGGTGACTCATGTCCAACTCTCTGATAAGGTCAGTGATTTCAAAGAGCTTGCTTTGAATGGAAAACTGGAAAAAAGAAACAATGAATTCTAACAGCAGAGCTTTACCCAACACCTCAAAAAAATCTCCTTTTTCAATACAGCACCAGAAAAAGAAATTAGCTATTAAAAATGAAGACCAAAACTCTTTCAAGAGCTCTCAAGCTGAGAGTTTGTATTTAAAAGCCACACAGTATTACCTTGCTTGCCATGGAGGCCCTGTTAGGAATGCCAGTACTTTCAAGGCACTGTAGATCTTTATACAGCACTCAGTTGCCTAGCTCCTTTGCAAGCTACCTACAGACCACTAACACCTGATGAGGTCAGTGAATTCAAAGAACTTGCTTTGAATGGAAAGCTGTAGGGATGTAGGGAGAGATAAGAGAGGAGGGGTGTAGGGAGAGATAAGAGAGGAAAGGTAGTGTGAAGCAGCTGAATAAAGGCACTTATAGGTCAGTAGTAGAAGTTTGAACTGGATGTGGAAACAGATAGGCAGCCAATGAAGTGACTTCAGGAGAGGGGTGACATGAGCATAGCAACACTGGTGGAAGATTAGCCATGCAGTTGAGTTTTGAACAGATTAAAGTAGGAAGAGTTGATTCAGAAGAAGACCAGTGAAGAAGAGTTTGCAATAATCTAGACCGGAGGTAACTAGAGAATGGAGAAGGGTCTTAGTAGTGTGTTCAGAAAGGAAGGGATGGATTTTGCCAGATAAACAAAAAGAATGCACCACTGTAATAAATAAGTGCAAGACAGAACATCACCTAAATATAATAATGATATCTCTTACTCAACCCAGAGAACTATTTGCCATAACAAACTCACTCAAAAAAGACCCCATCCAACACAAGCCAAAGCTTAAGCCCTCAAGTTAATGGCACAGTTCTTATATGAAAAATTTGACTCAAAACTAAACAACATAAACAAAGGCCCAGGAGCACCCATACAGCTGCTGCAACCAAACGTGGGACACCTTCAAAGGTATAACTACAGAACAACTTGAAAACATCCTATCCAGTCTTAATACCACAACAGCTCCACTAGACCCATGCCTAGTCTCATGGATAAAGATTGCAAGAACTGAACTCTCCCCCATAATTTAGAGGATCACCCAACTATTCCTTAATCAAGGCCACATACCTCCTAGTCTCAAGTGTCCCTTCATTGGACCAATACTAAACAGCCCAATATTGGACCCTAGATCTCTGAACTCATACCGACCCATCTCGATATACCATTTGTAGCAAAGATAATAGAAAAAGCTGCACAACTTCAACTTCAGGAACACCTTGATTCATAATCACCATTGGACTTCCAACAGCACAGTTTCAGACCAAACCATAGTACTGAAATCCTACTTGCATCATTGCTAGAAAACATAGTAAGAACCATTGAAAACTCAGGACAAGGTTTCATACTAATATTCCTAGATATCTCTGTGGCTTTTGACTCCATAAACCACCAGATTCTTATAGTCAGACTAAAGGAAGTAGGATTATGTGGCACCACACTGGCATGGTTCACATCATATCTAAAGGATCGTCAACAAGAAATCAAAATTGGACCACTCAAATCAAATCCTTTCTCACAAAACCAAACCAAGGTGTACTTCAAGGATCCGCCCTCTCCTTACTCCTATTTACTATATACATCCAGCCACTATGTGCAATAATACATAAACGCAATACTTTGTACCACATCTATGCAGATGACATTACGATCTACACTACATTCTCCACAAAAAACCTTACCTATACAATTGCAACATATTTCAGGTCAACTGTGCAATGGCTGAATGAGCAGAATCTCATGGTAAATCATAAAAAATTTGAAGCCCTCCATATAACAAGAGACCCAACTTTCATTCCACCACCAAAGCTAATTATATCCAACACAGAGCTTGAAGTAAAATCTGAGGTAAAATACATGGGCATAACACTTGACCAAGGTTTTAATCTACAATCACACATCAAAAGAACAATGAAATCTGTGTATCACAAGATGAAAATACTTCAAAACCTCTGCCTTCATCTTGACACCAATGAGTTCAGATTGGTGTGCCAGACAATAATAACACTTCACTTTGATTATTGCAACCTAATATATGAAGCATGGGCGTTGTTTAAAAATACTATCTTGGAAGCCCAAACCAAGAAAAATGGAAGGAAGGCCAAAAAACTGCCAGCATGGTTTAAAGGTGAGGTCAGAGAGGCTGTTGTAGTCAAAAAAGCATCTTCCAGGAAATGGAAAAAGAAGCCAAATGACAAAAACAGGAAACAACTATAGATGGCAGATGTTGGATGATTATGTGGCACGAGCTAAATGTACTGTTCAATCATAGAGGTACCATTGACGATAGCTGTATTGTGAAGGGTATTATGTGGGGGTTCCCAGGGGGATCGGGGGGGGGAAGGGGGGTGGGAGGAGTTAGGGTGTTGATTGTGGGTGTATTGTTTTGTTTTTCTGTTGGTTGTGTATTGTTTATAAAAGGTTTAAATAAAGGATTAAAAAAAAAAACAAAAAAAAAACCAGGAAACAACTAAAACACTGGCAAGTTAGATGCAAGGTAATGATAAGGCAAGAAAAGAGAGAATATGAAAAGAAGCTTGCCATAGAGGCAAAAAAGCATAATAAAAACGTTTTCAAGTACATTTGTAGCAAAAAAACAGTGAGAGAGTCAGTTGGACCATTGGATGATAGAGGGGTAAAAGGGGTGCTAAAGGAAGACAAGGCCATAGCAGAGAGACTGAATGAATTCTTTGCTTTGGTCTTTACTGAAGAAGATGTAGGGAAGTTACCCATGTCTGAAGTAGTATTTAAAGACAATATATTGGAAGAATTGAAAGAAATATTGATAAACCAGGAAGATGTATTACAACTATTTGATATGCTAAAGAGTAGTAAATCACCTGGACTGGATGGTATACAGCTGAGGGTGTTGAAAGAACTGAAATATGAGATTGCAGACCTACTATAAGTAATCTGTGAACTATCATTAAAATAATCTCTAGTACCTGAAGATTGGAGAATGGCCAATGTAACGCCAATTTTAAAAAGGGTTCCAGGTGTGATCCGAGTAGCTATAGGCGGGTGAGCCTGATGCCAGTACCGGGCAAAATGGTAGAAACCATTATAAAGAATAAAATTACTGAACATGTAGATAGTCATGGTTTAATGTGTGAAAGCCAACATGGATTTAGCCATGGAAAGTCTTGTCTAATTAATCTGTTATATTTTTTGAAGATATGACTAAACAGGTGGACAGAGGTGAGCTGGTTGATATAGTGTACTTAGATTTTTGGAAAGCCTTTGACAAGGTCCCTTATGACAGACTCTTGGCCAAATTAAAAAGTCATGGGATTGGCGGCAGTGTACTATTGTGGATCAGGAACTGGCTAAAAGATAGGAAGCAGAGAAAAGGGCTAAATGGTCAATTTTCTCAATAGGGAAAGGTGAATAGTAGAGTACCCCAGGGAAATGAGAATAATGAGTGAGGTGATCAAATCTGCAGATGGCACAAAATTATTCAAAGTTGTTAAGATGCAAGAGGATTGTGAAAAATTGTAAGAGGACCTTGATAAATTGGAAGACTGGACATTCAAATGCAACTGAATTTTAAAGTGGAAAAGTGCAAAATTATGTACCTAGGAAAGAACAACCCAAACTATGGTTACACCATGCAAGGTTCCACATTAGGAATCACCAGGAAAAAGATTTAGGTGTCATTGTGGATAATATGTTGAAATCCTCCGCCCAGGTTGCAGCAGTGGCCAAGAAAGTAAATAGAATGCTAGGAATCATAAGGAAAGGAATGGAGAATACAACCAAGGATATTATAATGCCTCTGTATTGTTCCATGGTGTGACCACACCTTGAATATTATGTACAATTCTGGTCACCATACCTTAAAAGGAAATAGCGGAATTAGAAAAGGTACAGAGAAGAGCCACCAAAATGTTAAAGGGGGTAAAAGGATACCCCTATGAGGAAAGGCTTGAAAGGTTAGGGCTTTTCAACTTGGAAAAGAGACCGCTGAGGGGAGATATGATAGAGGTCTATAAATTAATGAAATGAATGGAACAGATAAACGTAGATCAGTTGTTTACACCATCAAGAAGTAGAAAGACTAGGGGACATATAATGAAGCTACAATATAACCCATTCAAGACTAATAAAAGAAATTATTTTTTCACTCAACACGTAATCAAACTCTGGAATTTGTTACCAGAGGATGTAGTAAAAATTGTTAGTGTAGCTGGGTTTAAAAAAGGCTTGGACAAGTTCCAGAGGAAAGGTCCATAAACTATTATTAAAGTTGACCCAGGAAATCTACTGCTTGACCTGGGATGAGCATTGTGTAAATTGTGTGCCTTTTTGGGAACCTGTCAGGTACTTGTGACTTGGATTGGCCACTGTTGGAAACAGGATACTGGGCTTGATGGACCTTGGTTGGACCCAGTATGGCATTTCTTATGTTTTTAAGGATTAGCAAAACACACTCTACATCCTTTACAAATGGCCCAAAATACTGCTGCCCACATGACTGCAGAAGCCTGAAGATCTGACCATATAATACGTATCCTAAAGCAACTCCATTGGCTCCCAATCATACTCAGAATAAAATATAAAACAAGAATTACCACGTTCAAGATATTCCATAACGTCTCTGCAACATGCCTACAACTGCTAATAGTCAAGACACACATCTGTTGGATGTGTGCGGAGAAGGAAAGGGAAAAGTCAAAGATGACCCAAAGGTTGTGAGCCGAGGAAACAGGGAGAAGTAGAGTATTATCCACAGAAACTTAGAAAGAAAGAAGGTGGAGGTGGATTTAGGGGGAAAGATAAGGAGCTTGGTTTTGGCCATGTTCAATTTCAGATAGCGGTGAGACATCCAGGCACGAATGTCAGATAAGGAGGCCGAGATCCAGGCCTGGATTCCCAGAGAGCTTTCAGGTGCAGAGCCATCTGAGAGTCATCAGTATAGAGATGGTGCTGAAAATCATGGAAGGAGATGAGTGTCCCATGGGACTGAGTGTAGAGAGAGTAAAGGAGAGGTCCCAGGACAGAGCCCTGGGGAACACTGAATGAAAGGGTTATAGCAGTAGAGGAGGATCCACCAGAACATACACTAAAAGTATGGTGGGAGAGATAGGAAGAAAACCAGGACGGGACCGAAGTCCTAAATCCAAATATCGCCACTGACCGGATTGCAAAATAACCATCCAGGCAAACCGGCAATTTAGTGCTGATTGCCGGATATAGCTGGGCACTGAATATTGAAGCAGCAACAGCCAGCTGCTGAACATTGCTCCCAGAGAGCCACTGAATATTGAATATATAGATAATCAGAAAAGCCATCTGCTTTTTTTAATGTGATGGCCATCTTTTTGAATGTTGACCTAATGGTTGCTTTCACTGGTAAGACAAAAAGGAATTGTGGAGCAGGAGGAAGTGGTAGCCGGGCCAGGGGAAGGAGCAACGGGAGAAGAGGGGCTGGATTAGGAAGTAGAGTGACTGTTCTCTGCTCTGCTCCAGGCTCACTCCCTTTCCTTCTCATTCTTGCAGGCTTTTATGAAGAGAGGGACTGGAGCAGAATATCCCTGCTGCTCTGAATGAAGTGGTCAACTGCATTCTAGGCCATTCCCATTAACCGCTGGATGGGAGTTTCCCAAGGTTAGGGTTTTGTGATTATGGAGCAGTTTATATGGGAAGAAACTGTGATGTAGCACAATTGGAAGGATGGAAACTACATTGAAGTGTTGCTTTTATCTCTTCGGGTTTTGGATAATATAGAGTCAGGTTTATGTGAAACTGATGGGTGGAAAGCACTGCTGACGCTACCATTAGGCAAACTAGGTAGCAGCCTAGAGCCCCAGTGGTTGGAGGGGCATCCATTGCTGCTGCTGAGTTTATGACCCAGCACTTACCATAAACGCCTTCACTGCGTCACTATTCCTACTTCCAACGCCGATGCAAAAGGAAGTCTGCATTGGGGACAGAAGCAGGAACTCTGACACAGTGGCAGAGTTTATGGTAAGTGCTGTGTCGCTGTGGATCCTGGAGTGTGGTGGAAGTGGTGGCAAGTGGAGCAGGTGCAAGCAGGGGTGTGGCAGAAATGAGACTAAAGTGCCTCATATCCTTGCACTTGCCCTAGTTTAAAGGGTAGTGCTCTAGTTTTATTTGATGGCAGAGAGAATGGCTATGGGGCTTGTTTACTAAGCAGCAGTAGTGGCTTCCAACCAATATCGGAGCCACGGTCCCATGAAATCAATGGGGCCATGGCTCCAATGTCGATCGGAAGCTGCTACCACTGCATAGTAAACAAGCCCCTAAATGCTGTCATTAGGTGTGAAACTAGAAGGTTGGTATGGGAGGGGGTGATACTATATAGGAAGAGCTTGGATGGGTAGGGTTTGTAGTTGTTTTTTCCTGGCTTTATGATGTTTTGATTGCTGTACTTGCAAGAAAATAATATAGATATTAAAAATGTGATCTGCTTTGGTTAAAAAAAAGCAGAATATGCTTGTGTAATTAAATTAAATGCAACAAGAATGTATGCAATTTGTGGATTTGTTCAAGTATGATAACTAACTAAAATTGGTAGTTGTGCCTTTTAATAATTTTATATAAATGTTGTCTTCAGAAACGTTTCAAACTGATACAATCAACATTGTTCATAGTTGGTTAATATATTACAACTCTAACCAGAGCTTTCTTTTTCCTGTTTTCCCACCTTTTTAAAAGACAGGCCAATGTCTGGCAAAATCTATAGTGAATCTGCAGAAATACACTACTGATCTATGCAAAGTCTGCTCTGTATTTCAGCTGATCATCAGATTTCTCTGGATTCTGCTGGATTTACTAAAGATTCATGGCAAAGCTATCTAATGGATTTTTTCAGTTGCAAACCAGATTGAAATTTGCCGAGCTCAAGTTTGACTCAAACTAATTTACACATTTCTCCTTCCTGGTGTGACCCCCTCGGGGTTCCGCCGCTGGCCCGGGGCTCTGCTGGCGGCGGCCGACCGGGGCGTCGGCTGCCGATCACGGTAGCGGGCCGGTTGTTATTCCCCAAGAGCCGGACCACACATCCCCCCTAGTATTCACAGCAGGGCGCATAAAAGTCGGGGTTTGTACGGTTCTGACACATTGACATACAAATTTGTGTTACTTAAGGCACTCAAGTCGGTTGTGAAGTAAGGGAAAATGCATTTATTCAACATTAAAACTTTTATAAACAAAACATTTCCTATAAACTGTTTCTATACTCTAGCATGAGAATACAAAGTCCACCACAACAGTCTTTACTTAGCTGAATCCTTTTCTTCCTGGTTGGTGAGAGTTGAGGTCGGCGTGTTCAGCGCTTCTTCTTCTTTGTCCGGAGTTGGGGCCCTTGTAGAGAAGTTCCTAGGTCTTCTCCCTCACCTGACTTTAAGAAATTAAAGTAAGGAAAACCCTATCTATCCCGGTGTACATTGGTGAACTTGTGGGTTCTAACTACAAGTAAAACAAAAGATAATTTTGTTTCCCTGCTAATTCTTCTTTTGCTTTGTCTCTTGTCTATTTGCATTTATCTGGACACACTAAAACAGCTTGGTTCAGTGCTGGTTTCATACCTTTCTTTAGCACTTCTCTTATAAGCACTTCTCTTATAAGCACTTTATCAGGTCAGAATCAGGGTCAGCATTAAGCTTTCTCACTTACAAGAATTATGTTACAAGACTTTACAAGACAAGCAACAACATTTAAACAACATCACTTCAGAATTCTCTGCTCTGCTCGGCTGGTTTTACTTATACAGAACCAGTTAAGAGTATCTCAACTTTAGGCAAATACTCATCTGCTTCAGTAAGTTTCCTTGCATCAATCTGCAATTGCATTCAGAAAGACTACAGAGCAAAACTTCTTTTTTTTTAAAATAATTAGCCAGATTCACTTAATCTGCATCCTTACAAGGTGGCTTAAACCTACAACTTATCTTTAAATTTCTTTCTGGAGAACAATATTATACCAGTGCTCCACTTTTCTACTTATCTCAGCCTCTCACTGGACAAATAGTAATAACAGCTTCTTCAAGCAAGGCTCTCTCATGTCTGTACTAGTGCTCCTATTCTACTTATCTCAGCCTTTCACTGGACAAGTAATAAAACAGCACCTTCCTCCAAGCAAGGCTCTCTCATGTCTGTACTAGTGCTCCTATTCTACTTATCTCAGCCTTTCACTGGACAAGTAATAAAACAGCACCTTCCTCCAAGCAAGGCTCCCTGATGTCTGTACTAGTGCTCCTATTCTACTTATCTCAGCCTTTCACTGGACAAGTAATAAAACAGCACCTTCCTCCAAGCAAGGCTCCCTGATGTCTGTTCAACAGAAAACTTATGGTTTCCTAGGAGACCAGGATTCTATTCAGTACAGATGACCGGCTCCAACCTATCATATGCTGTGTTCTGGGGATTCTACAAATTGTTTACCACTGGAATGTCCCCTGGATCTCCATTTTAAACTACTGTTTTTGTATTATTTTCTATGAGGATTCCCTATTTCTACTCTAAACTATATTAATATATTTTATTAACACCAAAACACTATCATTTCCTTAATCAGGGTCTCAATAGCTTCCTTACAGTGATTTTAAAATTTAAATTGAGACAAAGACAAATGTACTGTAGATTTCTCATAAATATAAAACAAAGTAATTTTCCAAACCTGTCCTAAGCTATTTCAAAAATTAGATTGTGCTTTGAGGTATGCTTCACGTCGAATGTAACTCACTAATCAATGTTGTTAGCCCTCCATAACACAAAGTTCATTTACTCTTACAAAATGTATTTTCTAAAACTTAAAACCCACTTACTTCTTTTATTTAAAACCCCCAATTTAATTAAAACCCAAATTTAAACCCTTCTAATAATTTTAACCCCTTCATTATCTAACCCTGCTAAATTAAATCCTTTAACAATAAATTTTCCCAATTTTAACCCCAGAATCAATGGTTTTAGACCCCTCTTACATGAAGCAGACCCTTTTCCTAAGCTTACAGGAGCTCTAAATCTCGCTGGGTCTCACAAATGTTTGGGTTGTTTGCTATCTAAACCCCTGGAACTCTTTCCTGGCTGAGCTAAAATCTAGGTCCCGGCTTCTTCCTTGGCCTGCTGAAACCCTTGCAGCCAATCAGAATCTTTCTCTATCTCCACCAATCAAAAGGTTCCTATCACAAACTAAAGAAGTAAATAGCACATTGCTCTAACAAGCTGCATCTTTTTAACCCTCTGGTTACACTGGCTTTTAAAATCATTGATCAAAAACCAACTTAAAGGACTAGCCAGGCTATCAGCCGAGATGTCTAAAGCAAGAATCTAACATGCCCGTCAGCTGCCACAGAGCTTGGCCATTCCTATGAATCTGAAATGAATTGTGGTATGTTGCTAGTTCTTCCTGCAATCCTTAAGATGCAGGAACAAAAGCAGAGTTGCCAAGGGGGAACCATCCCAAAGAGTGAGATTTGCTGCCCTCAGGGCCTTACCGAGACTGAAATGTGCCCTGTGCGACTTGTACATTAGGGCGCGCGCCCCCTCCTGCACCTCCATTTAGACACTTTATGGGTGTGCGGGAAGGGGGGCGCGCGCCTGATCTGCAAGTCGCCAACACGCTAAGCAGGTCTGGTCGCTCCTGGAGAGACCAGACCTGCTTAGTGTGCTGGTGCGAAGACTTAAGGGGCGCATTTCGTCTCTCTGATGCTGCCTGCTACCAAAAAAGTGGCGGCGGCAGGCAACGGCAGAGAGCCGAAATGCGCCCTTTAAGTCTTTGCACCCTGTGCGGCCACATCGCTTGCACAAGGCTCAGTACGGTCCTGGCTGCCCCAAAGAGTGAGATTGAAGCCCAAAGTGAGATTTTTTCAGATGCATTGCAATTGAAAAAAGCAACATACAATGATATTTGCTTTTTTTGGAGCATCTGAAAGGATAAAGACATAGTAGAGACAATGACCTAGATTCAAAAAGGAGAATAGCGGGGCTGTACATGCCGGTGGGACGTGCAGCCCCGCCATCCGTCTTGCCTGAATTCCAGATCACTGTCTCCCCACACGCACAGAGGCACTATGTGGGGAGATGGAAATGGGGGTGGAGCATGGGCAGGGCATGGGTGAGCAGACACCCAGATGTACAGGGACGATTTAGGTAACGGCCCTGTATGTCCAGGAGGCACAAGGGAGACGCATTGCTTATTCCACCTCAGTGGTTGCATAAGCACTGGTCCCCCATGTGCCCTGACCCAGCAGCTCCCCCAATGCAGCAGACGTTTGGTAGGCACTGTCCTGCCACCAGACCATGGCCCTGGCAGGCCTACCAAGGGCCGTGCAGGGGAAGAACGTATGGGGGGCATCAGGGGGCCTGGCCGTTCAGTCGTATGGATGTCCTCATGGCTGCAGGAGGGGCATGTTGGGCTGTCCTCATACCCGATTCTGATTGCCACGGGAACGTTTTTCTCCTGTGCTTCAGAATCGGGTCCAAATGGGCCCATCCTGCTTGGAGCCATCCAGACAGCCCGGACGTGCCCCCTCCAGAATCGAGCTCCACATGGGTAAATTCTCTGGGCTAACATATGCTCTCAACTCAGTGGCTAAAAACAAGTGCATAGATTTCACAGCATCTGTACTTGTAGGTATAGGGAAAAGTGATGCAGTACACAGGAAGGTGAACTCAGATGTCTTTCTGCTAGCTCAGCCATTTGTTTTTTCTTCTCTTAGGCTTGTCTCTCATGAAAACAGTGATTAGGATCAGTGCACAGGCATTGTGAGATTGAGAGAGCCTTCAAATTAGTGTGACACACTCCTAATAAGTGAGGCTTGGCATCTCTGCAAAAGAGAAAATACATTTGTTTGCTTCTAATGGTAATTTTGTCCTCCAGAAATGTAACGTTCATGAAAGCTATCATGTGCTCTTCTTTCTCCTGGACTTCCTACACACATCATTTTCTGTCCACTGGACTCTGACTTAATTAAGTTGATGTGGTAAAATAAAAAATGGGATTTAATGCATTTGACCTCTGTACATTCAAGGCAATTAGCAAAGAAAGAAACTGCTCTTCATTAGAGCTTCTTAGCATAATTTAACTTATTAGCCATGAAAAAATGAGGTGGACTGCATGCTGTGTTTTATAATTATGTATCAATACAGGACTATCCTACTGGATCAAAAAGACAACTTTTATTTTAGCGCATCCATACAGATATCTTCAAAGTTATGCGCAATTCATGTTGTATTCCATTTACCTAAAGGCTTGCTCAAAATCTCTTAGCAAATCACTATGATTGTTGCATAATCAATGGTCTGCTTAAGATTAAGCATATTCCATGCCTCTATCATGAAGTTTATTTTAGCTACAGCTACATATATCTAAAGGCAATGCTGAAACTGAACAACTTTATGGAACAGATTTTCTTCCCAGTGCCTTACTTTTGTATCACAGTATCTAATTCTGCAGTGCTTCAACCTAAGCTTTCCTTAGAAACATAAATGACTCGACTTTCATACTTTGGACACATCATGCAAAGATAAAGATTATTACTACTACTATTACTACTATTAATCATTTATATAGCACTGCAAGGCATATGCATCACTGTACAAACACACATATAAGACAGTACCTGCTTGTACCTTTAGCTAAGACAGACAGCACAATACAAGAGAAATAAGGGGTTCACTAGGGAGAGGAGACACAAGGGGAACAAGAGATTAGGATCCAAAAGCAGCCTCAAAGAGGTAAGCCTTTAGCATGGATATGAAGAGGGAGAGAGATGAGACTTGATGTAAAGATACAGGAAGTTTGTTCCAGGCATAAGGAGCAGCAAGGTGAAAAGATAGAAGTCTGGAGTTGGCAGTAGAAGAAAAGGGCATAGAGAGAAGAAAGCCAGAGGAGAAGCAGAGTTCATGAGAAGGGGTGTAGAGAGAGAGGAGAGAGAGGAAAGGTAATGAGGGACAATAGAGTGAATGCATTTATAGGTTAGAAAGAGAAGTTTGAAATGGATACGGAAATGGAAGGGGAGTCAGTGAAGAGATTTCAGAAGAGGGGTTATATGAGTGTATTGGGGCTGGTGGAGGATTAGCTGTGCAGCAGAGTTCTGAATAGACTGAAGAGGAGAGACCAGCAAGGAGGAGATTGCAATAGTCAAGACAGGAGGTAACTAAAGAATGGACAGGAGTTTTAGTAGTGTGTTCAGAGAGGAAGGGGCAAATTTTGTTGTACTGGGCAGACTAGATGGACCATACTGGTCTTTATCTGCCGTCATTTACTATGTTACTATGTTAATGTTATAGAGAAAGAAACGACAGATTTTAGCAATTTGTTGAAATAGAAAGACATCATGCTTTGCAAGTTTGAAAGTCAGCGCAAAAGAGGAAGACCAACAGTGTGATGGAGCGATACAATAATAGCAGCTGTGAAAGCCACTCTATCAACAATTACCTGTCTGGCTGAAAGTGAACACATTTTAGGACAATTATCCACAGAGTTGTCATGAGTTGATCTTGACTTGATGGTACTCAACAACAACAACTTTCAACTATATCTCATTTACAGCCTTTGTACTTTTTATTTATTTATTTATTTACATTCTCTTATATACCACGCTATTCTGCATCAGTGCAGTTTACATTGAACAAACTGAAATTACATTGAACAGGGCATTATAACTTGGAGATAACTATTTTACAGGGAACATGGGCTATGGAGGGTTAAGTGGCTTGCCCAAGACCACAAGGAGCACCTGTGGGACTAGAAACCCCAGTTCTTCCGGCCCAAGGTTGCTGTCCTCTAGTGGGATTTGAACCCCCGACCTTCCGGCCTGAAGTACCTTGCCCCAACCACTAGGCCTCTCCTCCACTCCATTGAAGAAGGTCGTACTGTTCTCATAG
Source organism: Ichthyophis bannanicus (assembly GCA_033557465.1). NCBI lineage: Eukaryota > Metazoa > Chordata > Amphibia > Gymnophiona > Ichthyophiidae > Ichthyophis > Ichthyophis bannanicus. The sequence continues at coordinate 374,755,357 of CM066032.1, read as the reverse complement.
CATGTATTCTTGTATTCTACTAAACAGCAAGCTAAACCAGCTCTATGTCCATGAGAATCAGAGAAGACTTGCTTTCTGAAGTTCTAACTGCTTTTTCACAAATAAGCATAAAAGGAACTTACTGTAGATAGCTGCAACCAAGGGTGCTGCATTGATTCAGGTTCAATGCAAGTGTGATGAGTCTTTCTGTTGATACTTCAGTTGAACAATTGCTGAATGAATAAAGGTTAGTTGAATAATTGATTAAAAGAGTGGATTATTGATCAACTGACTGAAGAAATGGATGGTTAGAATGGTAAAAGGATGATGCGATTTCCAGGGGTACAGAGGAAAGCAAGCTGTGCCCAAGATGAAGGTTTTTGCCTTTGAGGGAGGAATGTAATAGATTATTGATAAGAGCTAGAGATGACCAATAGAGTCAAAACTTATATCTTGGGCTAGGGCATGAAGCCAGAAAGGTCTCCATGAAACTGGAGGAAATAAGTCACATGCAACATTCAACCATTAGAATAAATTTTACATAATCCTTGCAAAAAACTGCTTGTTTCAGCTGAAAGGCTAACGTACCATTAATAACCCCCAATACTGTGTGCCAAAAAAATATTTTTGTCGGACCATTTTTCTTCAACCAAATTACCAAGCCTATTAGACAGGAAGGTCCATTTTAACATATTAATAATAAAATTGATGTGCTATTGTAATAGTCCATAAATATCAAATGTTCAAATCATTGCAGCAATCATCCAGTGACAATATTTAATATTCAAACCACTTGTAAATAAACATTGCCACATTTAAATATAATTCTTGCCTTAGTGACGCAATGTTGTGTTTCAAACCCACATATAAAATATACGATTCTGCTTCAGGGGAAAATCCACCATGCATCATTGGTCAAAATCGCTCCCATTATTATTGTCTAAAAACGTCAACAGTTGTTCAAGTCACTAAGCACTCTAAACCTCAAAACTGGCAGCCAAGCATCTTATGTCGCATGTGTAATATAGGGGCCTATTTACTAAGCTGTGTTAGTTGTTAACACAGTGATTAACATGCACCAATGGTTAACACGCTATTTGACACTCATTTTCTGCCCCATTTGCATTAATAGCTAACTTGGAATGAGGCAGAGAATGGGTGAATGGTTGGGGACTGTACTTTATGATTAACATGGAAGTAGTTACTCTGCATTAAAGATTAATATGGCAGATCACATGGCACAGTTAACACCAAATCAGAAAGTGTAACTAACTGCATTGCTTTATCTACAATGCAATTAATGTATGGTAAAGAACTTTTCTTTGTGTTAACTGTATGGCAAGATGCGGTGAACACCCAAACAGTTAATGCAGAGGTTTTGCAGTTACTGCATGTACGTTTTGGTAATTATAACACATTAACAGCAAAGCCTTACCATGATTTAGGAAATAGGCCCCATAATGAATTATTGTCTTTTCTTCAATGAAGCAGCAGAATCCCTAGGAGAAGCTGGATTCTATGTGTAACTCCGCCTTTGCCCTACGGTGATAGGCTGGTCCTGCAGGAGACAGGTCACAGAATAATTTTATCCTGGGCTCTCTGCCTCTCATTCACTCAGCTAGCATACCCTCATCATCAGGGAACACGTTCTCCATGGGGGGGGGGGGGGGGGGTTGGGAAAAAGGGAAATCTCTTCAAAGCCATTAGCACATAAATTAAAGAGGCTATTGTCTCTGAACTGGGTGTGCCAATTCTCTTTACTGTAACAAAATGTCCTATTCAAACAGAAACAAGCAGATGAGTTCTGTACAACAAATACATAGGGGCTTGTTTACAAAGCCGCGGTAGCGGTTTCTGCCTGATATCGGAGCCGCGGCCCTATTGAATTCAATGGGGCCGCGGCTCCGATATCGGGCGGAAGCTGCTACCGCAGCTTTGTAAACAAGCCCCATAGTCTCTGGTAACACAGGTTGGGTTCCTTTGAATTGTGTTTGTGATCCTGGGTTTGGGCTCTTATGCACTTAGCAGATTTCAGTGTCCTTACTCCCTCCTCACTGCGATCCTATTCCTCTAATCCTTTCTGTACCTCATTCTAGCAGGCAATTCTTCTCCAGTAGAGAAAATGCTTCTGTTAGACTCAGTGTAGCAAGACAACTTGTGCTCTCTGACTTCTTCGTTAGGGTTGGATAGCAAGTCAGATCCTTCAGTCTCTCTCCACTCTCTGGCAGAGAGTAGGTAAAACCTCTTATGGGCTTTCAAATCTTCACAAGCAAGGACTAGAGGCGCCCTAGGTGGGCCCTCCATCCTGCTGCCCCCCCATTGCCCCCCTGCGCCTTTTGCTATGACTGGTGCCCCTTTCTGGGGCTGACAGCAGCAGCAATTGCCCTTGGAGCACTTACTCTCCATCTCTAGGGCTGTATTGCAGTTTCATTCTCTCCAATCTGCTGCTTGAGCCCCAGAGGGCAGCCAAATCCTCAGATTGGAGAGAATGAAACTGAGATGCAGCTCCGGAGATGGAGGATAGGCGCTGCATCACGATTTCAGGGGCAATTGCCACTGCTGTCAGTCCTGGAGAAGGGTGCAGCAATGGCAATGGGCATGAGGGGTGCCTGCAGAGGGCTGGGGCTCTAGGCGACCGCCTGGTTTGCCTAATGGTAGTGCCGGCCCTGATGGAGGATCTTCTAATATCATGGTATCTTGTACAATTGTAGTCTTTTAAAAAAGTCAAAATTTTCTAGAGACAAACTCAAATGCATAGTATAGCAGAGATACGTGTAGATAAACCCAGTCAATGTATTTGTTAAAATATTAGGGTGCTTTCTACTTTGGTTCTCTTTCTTCCCTCTTCCCAAATGATAGTTATTGTAAAGTATCCCATCTCCTTGAAAACTGTGGATTTCTTCCGACCCAGTGTTAGAGTCAATGCATAGCTGATCGCAGGCAGTTGGGTGCCAAGAGTTGATGAATCATGAAAGAAGGATAAACGTCTCCCTGCCCTCATCATCATTACCCCATTAAAGTCATAACTACAGCCCAAACATATTCCTGTATAAACTAAAGTGGGCATTTATTAAGAGTCTGTTTAGTTTCTTGGGCTCACTGGATATTTATTCATTAGGTCATGCTTACATAAATGTATTTTAGTAGTAGATTATGTTTTGGCTCTTTAGGAATGCTGTAGAGCCTATCCTTATATAATGAGACTGACTTATTGGATGGCTTTTGCAGAACTGGCCAGCTGCCACTGAAAAGAAAGCTTCGTTTTCCCTGATCAGTATGCTTCTTGTGTAATGGTTTGGCGCAAGCTTTGTTTTTGATGAATGCTTTACCAAAGTGAGTCAGAGGCAGAACTTAGGACTCTTTGCCAGGTACAGGGTCAACTACTCTATGATAAGGAAAAAAAAAAACAACATAAGGAAGAAAATAAAATAATACCTCTGATCTTGTTCTGAACACTCACTGGGATTACACTATGTGGTATTTACCTACACAACAGAAGGTAACTGATACATTGGGCTGTTTTGACCTTTCATGAGTTCTTTTTCGCCTCTTGACTTTATAAGATGTGGCATGAAACCTTCATATATTTCTCTGCTTTTATGCAGTGCATGGTGAATAGGATCTGAAGAGAAGTGCTGAAACTCTTAATTTAATTTGATTGAAGGGTCTGTATGGACATTCGTAAGCACTGGTGACTTGGTCTAAATCAGCTATCCCAACAGTTGAATTTTAAATGCATCAGTGTGCCTGTCGTGTACCATGCAATATGGAACCCAGAGCTCCAGAACAATCTTACGCTATGTTTGTTATATTACTCACACACCTGTCAGTGTTTCTAGTGTAATGTGACATGTGGGATCATAAACAAGGCCAGTGGAATGACAGCTACAAGTTATGAGACTCACAAAACATTCTCAATCCCGTTCACTAGATTTGAATCCTACAGTATTAGAAAAAAGTTTTAATGTGACAAGTAGGAATTTGGTGCTCTCCTTAACATTCAGTGGTTCAGCATTAAGAATTATTTTAAATGTGCCATTCAATGACTATACGTCAAGAATTTCAACTGCTTTTTCTATCTTGTGCAGTCCTCACAAGTGAATTATGGAAAAACAAAACAACTGGAAAGGAAATGAGTTAAAGACCTGTCTAGTTCCATTAGAGAAATGGTTAATTTATAAGGTTCCCGTTTAGGCATGTATTGCTCAAGTGATAAAGCCTTTTGGGGAGGATTCATCTATCTGCTGTGTGCCAATCTATATTTATATCTACTACTACTACTGCTACTACTACTATTCAGCACTTATAAAGCGCCACGCACGCAGCGCTGCAAGCTAACCTACAAGAGGTAGCCAACATACAAGAGACAGTCCCTGCCCATCAGAGTCAGCTCATTGGAGCTTACAATCTAGTTAGAACAGTACAGAGCATTAGTCAGTTCTGTGCAAGGTACGGTATGGTACAGTTTGGTCTATAGTTTGGTCATAAGCGTTGACAGGGGTTAGGGTAAGATGAGGATGGTGTCAGGATCTGAATGTAACGGTGAAGAGGTGGGTCTTCAACCTGGATTTGAAGAGGGTCAGTGAGGATGCCTGGTGCACAGACGCAGGTAGGCTGCTCCTGGCGTAAGGTGCAACAAGGTGAAAGGAGCGCAGTCGGGAGTTCGCGGTGCGGGTGAAAGGCATTGATAGAAGTAATTTGTTAGCGGAGCGCAAGTTTCGAGAGGGGATGTAGGGAGAGATAAGAGATAAGAGGTATTGAGGGGCCTTGGAGTGAATGCATTTATAGGTCAGTAGGAGAAGCTTGAATTGGATGCGGAATTGGACAGGGAGCCAGTGAAGCAACTTGAGAAGAGGAGTAATGTGAGCATGGTGAGGCTGGTCGAAGATTAGTCGAGCAGCGTGATTTTGTATAGCTTGAAGGAGAAGGAGGTGGCTCACGGGGAGACCAGGGAGGAGTAGGTTGCAGTAATTGAGGCGAGAGGAGATTAAGGAGTGGATAAGCGTTTTGGTAGTGTGTTCAGAGAGGAAGGGGTGGATTTTCCTGATGTTGAAGAGAAAGAAGCGGCAGGTCTTTGCTACAAGCTGTATATGAGCAGAGAAGGAGAGAGAGGTATCAAAGATAACCCCTAGATTGCGAGCAGAGGGAACAGGAAGGATAGTAGATCCACCCACATGGACTGAGAGAGGGGGAAGTGGAGGGGAGGAGTTGGGTGGAAAGACAAGGAGTTCAGTCTTGGCCATGTTCAGTTTCAATCGGCGATGAGATATCCAGGCAGCGATGTACGAAAGACAGGCAGAGATCTTGGATTGAGTTGCCGGAGAAATATTAGGTGTAGAGAGGTAGATTTGGGAGTCATCGGCATAAAGATGGTACTGAAAGCCATGGGAGGAGATAAGCATGCCAAGGCCTTGGGTATAGAGAAAGAAGAGGAGGGGGCCCAAGACAGATACCTGGGGTACACCTACATAGGGCAGGGTAGGGGAGGAGGAGAAGCCATCAGAGCATACACAGAATGAGCGATGGGAGAGGTAGGAGGAGAACCAGGATAGTACGGAGTCCTTGAAGCCAAGCGAGGAGAGGGTGGTGAGGAGAAGGTTGTGGTCAATGGTGTCAAAGGCAGCAGAAAGGTCAAGAAGGATGAGGATAGAATAGAGGCCCTTAGATTTAGCCAGGAACAGGTCATTGGTGACTTTTGTGAGTGCCGTTTCAGTGGAGTGTCGAGGATGGAAGCCGTATTGTAGGGTCCAGGAGGGCCTGGGAGGTGAGGAAGTCGAGGCAGCAATGGTGGACTGCTCGTTCTAGTAGTTTGGATATGAAGGGAAGGAGGGAGATGGGTCGATAGTTAGAAGGGCATGTGGGGTCAAGTGAGGGTTTCTTGAGGAGGGGTGTGACAACAGCATGTTTGAAGTCAACGGGAACAGTTGCAGTGGAGAGTGAAAGGTTGAGGATATGAGTGATGGAGGGGACAATGAAGAGGGAGATGGAACGTAGGAGATGGGTGGGGACAGGGTCTGATGAACAGGTGGTGGGTTTGGAGGAGGAAAGAAGGAGTGTGGTTTCTTCTTCAGAGATCGGAGGGAAGGAGGAGAGGGTGGCAGGGGGAGTATGGATGGGGGAGGAGAATTGGGGAGGAGGGGAGGTAGATGAGGGGGTAGGGAATTGGAGGGTAATCTTGTGGATTTTGTCGTGGAAGTAGTCAGCTAGGGCTTGGGCAGAAAGGGAAGGTGGGATCGGGGGCAGGGGGACCTTGAGGAGAGAATTGAGGGTATTAAAGAGACGGCGAGGATCAGAGGCAAGGGAGTTGGTCAGATGGATGTAGTAATCTTGTTTGGCAAGTGCTAAGGCTGACTGGAAGGAGCCAAGCATGAATTTGAAGTGTAGAAGGTCTTCCGGGGAGCGGGATTTGGACCAAGCTCGTTCGGCAGAACAGTCGCAGATGCGCAGGTAATGGATTGTGGGTGAAAGCCAGGGTTGGGGAGTAGATCATTTGACAGGGCGTGGGGTGGGAGAGGCAAGAGTGTCAAGGGCTAAGGATAGTGTAGCATTGTATGAAGATAATGCCTCGTCGATGGACTTGGAGGATAAAATGGAGGAGAGAGATGGAGAAATGGTGGAGGAGAGAGTAAGGGGATCAATATTATGAAGGTTTCTAAAGAGGTCGGAGGAGACAGGACGAGGTTGGGACGGCAGAAGCTGAAGAGTAAATGTTAAGAGGTGATGGTCAGATGAGGGAAGGATTGATTTGCAGAGGTTTGAGGGAGAGGAATTGGAGAAGAGTATTAGGTCAAGGCAGTGGCCATGTAGATGTGTGGGGGCAGTGGAGCAAAGTTGGAGGTCGAACGAAGAGGTAAGAGCGAGGAACTTTGAGGCATGGGGGTCGGAGGGGTTGTCGATGTGGATGTTGAAATCACCAAGAATAAGAGTGGGGAAGGAGGGGTCCATAAAGGCAGAAAGCCAGGAGTTGAAGTCGGTGAGGAAGGTTGATTTGGATTTGTCGGGTGGGCAATAAATAACAGCTACTCGGAGGGAAAGTGGTATGAGGAGGCAAATGGAGTGGACTTCGAAGGAGAGGGGGGAGTGTGATTGGGGTGGCAGGAGGTGTTGGAATTGGCAGGAGGGAGAGAGTAGGAGGCCAATGCCAACGCCATCACCTTGACCAGTAGATCGTGGTGTATGGGAGAACTGGTAGCCCCCATAGCAGAGAGGCAATGGATGCGGTGTCGTCTGGGGGGAGCCAGGTCTCAGTCAAGGCAAGAAGGTGTAGGGCATTAGAGATAAAAAGATCGTGAATAAAAGTTTTTTTTTAATGACTGAGCATGCATTCCATAGGGCGCATGAAAACGGTAGAGTGGAGGGGGGAGGAGAGGGATATGGATAAGGTTGGATAAGTTACGTGTGGATTTCTTATCAGAGTAGCATGGGGGTCTATTTCTAGGGTAATACTGAGATTTAGAGGGAGCAGGGTGTGGGTGGGTATGTCTGGGTGTGTGTGCTCTCCAAGAGGGACATGAGGGAGGGGAAATGGGGGGTAAATTGATGGTATCAGGTAGGTTATGTGAGGGATTATTTTTGGGGGTAGGGTTGGAGTTGATATCAATGGATGAGTGATTGTGGAATGAATGAGGGAGGGCAGAAGGAGGAGCGGGATATGGATGAGATTAGATTGGGTACGTGAGGAACTTTTTTTAGTGTGAGAAAGAAAACGGGGGGGGGGGCAGGGTTGGGGTTGATATTGCCTGATGAGGGAAGGAGAATGAGTATTAGAGAGCGAGGTAAAGTGGAGATAGTACGGCGGAAGCGAGGGTGGGGTTGCCTTAAAGAGAGGGGGGCTGATTGAATGCGGGGGATGGTGTGAAGAAGCTCAAGAGCAGATGCTAGGCTAGGGGGCAGAATGGAGGGAGAAGTGAGGAAAGTAGGGGAGGGTAGGGGGAAGAGGAGGGAGGGCGTTGGTAGGAGGGGAGGCAGTTGGAGAGGATGAGGAAGAGAAGGACAATGAGATGTGGGGCCATGGTAGTGGGCAGCAAGGTCTGAGCAAGCAATGGGTAGCAAGTTCTAGGCAAACAATGGGTAGCAAGTAATAGGCAAATAAGCAGGCAGTGGGTAGCAGTTCTATGCAAACAATGGGTAGCAAGCAAGGGATAAGCAATGGATAACAGTTCTATGCAAACAATGGGTAGCAAGCAATGGATAACAGTTCTATGCAACAATGGGTAGCAACCTTATGCAAACAATGGGTAGCAATGGTATGAAAACAATGGGTAGCAACACTGCAAGTAGAAATCGACAGGGTGGTATGGAGGTCAGGCCTTGCCGCCCCCCAAAAAAAGCAGGGAATGATGAGAAAGCAGGTGCTCTGGGGATCCTAACCCCTGCGGCACAAGCACAGAGGACCCTACCAGTGATCTGATCTTCCCTGAACCGATAGGGATCAACCTCTGATGGCAGTAGAACAGTAGAAAATCCACAGCTAAGAGGAAGAACTCTGCATCCTGCTGGTGGGGACACAAGTTGCAGTTGTAGTAGAGAAGCAGATGCAGGAAACTCGCGAGGGGGGAAGGGGAATAGAAGGGGGAGGGAAAGGAGGGAAAGGGAGAGGAGATGAAAGGGAGCAGAGTGTACAAGGAGGAAGGGAGAAAGTGCAAGAGGAAGAGAGATATTGTGAGTAGAGGGGTAGAGGAGATGGGAAGAGAAGGGAAATGGAGGCGAGTAGGATGGAGGGTGAAGAGAGAATGAAATGGGAGGTGGGAGGCTTAGTAAATATATCCTTGGGAATAGGGGAGGGTGGGGGGAGAGGGAGACACACACTGCCTGGTGCATATCCACTTACATACACTGTCTGATACATACCTACCTACACATACTTACCCACATGCATACACATGCCCACACCCCACTATACCCCTACACCTCCCTCTATAACCACATACCAATATCCACCCCCCCTACAAATGCTCATTCTCCCAGACATCCTCCCCAGATATCCTCAGAGATACTTACCTACACTTTCCAAATAGACACAAATATACATATCATGGAGGTCATCTTAGAATGGTTATGCACTATTTGCCTGGGTGAAAAAGCTGATTCATACATGCAAATAGCCATATACATGTAAGAAACAATTTTGAAAATCTGCTCTTTACTCATGTATACCTGCAGCACACACAGATTTGAAGGGGGTGTGTTCTGGGTGGACCTGAAAAGTTTATATGAATTCTTTAATATATATATCTCCTTCAAAAACGTAAACATTGGCATTTGCACTTGCCTCTAGGGATGCATAAATGTGAGCTAACTGCTTATTTGGACCTTGGATTGGAGCAAAGAATAGGAGGCAATGGTGCTTACCTCTTTGGCATTTGAGTTTTGGAGTTAGACGCCTTAATTGCTTCTTCTTGGACATGAGGTTTTGTATAATCTAACACTTACACATGTAGATGTTGACACGTGCACTTTCATGGCAAAGTGCTGGCATTTACAGCTGTAGGATCCCCTGAGTGATGATGCCCTGTTTTAGAACATGTTTCTTTGGAAAATAGCTGTACGTGCTGCGAAATGCATGTCTATTTCTCTCAGCCTTAAAGGTATTAAAAAAAAAGACTCTAATTTGTAAAAGGCTTTGCAAAGTATATACATCCAGACTTACCTGTCCCTTTATCTACCCAGATGACCTATGCAGTTTCATACCATTTACACATACACCCCCTCCCCACACAGCTCCCCCTTACCCTTATTGGCTCTCTATCCATTTCTACCTCCAGTTCAAACTTCTCCTGCTGATCTACAAGTGCATTCACTCTGCAGCTCCTTATTACCTTTCCTCTCTTATCTCTCCCTAGACCCCTCTTTGGGAACTCTGCTCCTCTGGCAGATCCCTTTTATCTGTGCCCTTCTCTGCCACTGCCAACTCCAGACTTTGTTCATTCCATCCTGCTGCTCCATATGCCTGGAACAAACTAGCTGAGTCAGTGCATCATGCTTCTTCTCTAGCCCTATTCAAATCCAGGCTAAAACCCCACCTCTTTGAAGCCGCTTTTGGATCCTGATGCTCCTCACTCTCTTATTCACTGCTTATGTGTATCTTACCATACTCTAGTCCTCAGTTTCACTATGTGCTTTGTCTTGATTAGACTGTAAGCTCTGATGAGCAGGGACTGGGTCTTACATCTATATATACAGTGTTGCGTACGCTAAATGAGTAGTAGTAGTCATCTCTTTCTAAGTTTTTTGAATGAAGGAAGGAAAAACACATCACACTTTTCAACTGGTATTAATTTTCTTCTCAAAACTCCCATGTTTCTGTATCAGTAACTCAGGCATTCTAGTGATCACTGTGACATTATTTATGTTTAACAAAGTAAAGGCAAAAAGCATCACACCATACACAACACATGAAACCAACAAAACTAAGGGAAAGAATATGAAAGCTTCTAGTGTATTAAATGAGACAGTACTGGCAATCCATTTTTCTATTATAGTAACATATATCTAGGGTTTCTAATTTAATGTTTTAACCCAGTGTTTCTCAAGATCTTTTTTTTATTTCAGGGCACGGTTTCAAGGTTACTTGTGCCTCAAGGCACATCAGACCAAATTTTAAAAAGTCCTTGTATTTGTTAGTCATTGGCCACTGGCCCTTTGATTGTTAGCAGTCACTAGGTGGTAAAAGCAAGGTGTGTGGTTAAAAAAACAAAAACGTGCTCTAACTGCTTACCACAGGTTGGGCAGGGACTGAGTGGAGAGAGGGCAGGGGCTGCACATTAGGGTTGCCATTCGTGGGCGATAAGTGCAAAAAACCCCACATAAACATGCTTCATAGTAAGCAGCTTGCATTTAAAATAAATGAACAAAATATTTTAAATATTAATTAAATTTGATGTTTTATTATGGAAAACATTTCTTACATGTGGCTTATAACATAAAATAAACATTTTTGTTTTTTTCACTCAACATTTTCTCAAATATGCCATTAAAAATTCCAGGAGCAGCCAAGGATTCATTTAATACTTCCCAACAGCAATGAACAGGGATAGAATGTTCAAACGTAAAGGGAAGGGCCTCATTTCTGTACCCGAGTACATGGGAGATGATCTCCGTCTCTCATATTTACTGCTAGTGCTCTTCTCAATATCTGCAGTCTACCAAAGAAAGCCTCCATCTGGAGTTCACAAGTTGTAATAACGAACGGCAACATATCAAGGCGTGTGGAAATTTAATAATACCAGTGGCACCCAATGCAACTGAGAAAATCCCTGTACTTTTCCACCACATTGTTCTAGTCTCCGAATGCATTGTTTCTTTATACGTGGTACAGGACAGCTGCTTGGTACCAACACTTCCATTTGTAGTGCTGTTCTTGTGCTTCTCTCCCCCCCCCCCCCTCTTGCATCAATCTATTTTTCCTGTCCAAATGGGAAGGTCCCAGATGATCATAGCTTCTTCATTCTCCACACTTCTCAGTGTCATAACCCCAGTTTTTCTGGCAGAGCAGTGTTAATGTTTACATTTTCCGGTGCACGAAGCAAGCTATATTTATTGTGCCCTCAGCTCACCCAGTGATGAGTTGTGGGAACACTTTCCGTTCAGTGCTTCAAATCTACATTTATCTGTTTTACTGGGTCATTTTTTTAATGCTGGCTGTGAACCATCATGACCATAGTCTTGATTATCCTGTGCTGCATTTATCAGTCTGTCATCTTTAGGTTTAAGTTCATATCTCTCCAATTATTCTTGTGTCAGGTTTTGGTCTACTTGTGGTTTATGAAGTAATAAGGCTATTTCCCGTTTATGTGAGCTTTAAGTTTAGCGAGTTGTTTTAACTTGTTTGCAGGACCGGCACTACCATTAGGCGAACTAGGCAGTTGCCTAGAGCGCCAGTCCTCTAGGAAGTTGGCATCAGATACTGGAGAGCGGCAGAAACAAACAGCCCCACAATGCCAAAACCTGAAGGTAAGCTCTGCAGGGCTGTTTTTGTCTATTGCTGCTGCTGTTGGTCTTGGAGAGGGACAGCAGTGGTAGCCATGGATGCCATGCGGGAGAGGGGGTTGAGGGTCGCCTAGGATGCCTCATCTCCTTGCGCCGGCCCTGCTTATTTGTTGCTTCTTTGGTTCCAAATTTCATATCCTTTATGTTCAAAGGCACACTTTCCCATGTTTAAGGGTGGAGACTGAATCTGGCCATTTTCTTTGATACTCCAACACTTTTTGAGCATTTTGGTCTGTTGAGTTTTTTAAGTATAACTGTAAAGGGGGGAATTGGATTTAACTCACGCCTTTTCTCAGAAGGTGAGTTACATTCAGGTACCTGAGACAATGGAGGGTTAAGTGATGCAGGTTTGTGGTGGGTAAAGCATCAAGGCGGTACTAGTCAAGCTTTTGCTCATTGGTCTAGGGATATGATTCTTGCTTTGGGTACGAGAGGTCCTGGGTTCAAGTCCAAGATGAGTCCAGTGTTCTCTGAGGCAGGTTCATGGTAGACCAAGGCACTAAGGTGGTACTAGTCAAGCTTGATGCCTCATTGATCAAGGGGTATGAGTCTCACTTTGAGTGCAAGAGGTCCTGAGTTCAACTCTCAGACAAGCCTGGTGCTTTATTCTTTGGGGCATAGCTCAGTGTTAGAACATTTGAATGCAGATCAAGAGGTTCCTGCTTCAAATCCAGGCATCCCCTTTCTGCCCAGAGTCTCTTTCCTACAACAAACCTTAATAAAATTGAATGTGGACAAGTGCAAAGTTATGCACCTAGGAAAGAACAATCCAAACTACAGTTACACGATGCAAGGTTCCACATTAGGAACCAACACCTAAGAAAACGTTTTAGGCGTCATCGTGGATAATACATTGAAACCCTTTGCCCAGTGTGCAGTGGTGGCAAAGAAAGCAAATAGAATGCTAGGAATCATAAGGAAAGGAATGGAGAATAAAACAAAGGATATTATAATGCCTCTGTATCGTTCCATGGTGCGACCACATCTTGAATATTGTGTGCAGTTCTGGTCACCATATCTTAAAAAGGATATAGCTGTATTAGAAAACGTACAGAGAACAGCCACCAAAATGGTAAAGGGGATGGAAGATATTCTTCTTCTTCTTTACCACACCTCCCCTGTTTGCCCCGACCTTGCCCCGCTCAACTCCTGCCTGGCTGCTGTCTCTGACTGGATGACTCAAAACTGTCTACACCTCAACCTCTCAAAAACTACGGCTATTTGGTTTCTACACGGTTACCAACCCCCTTCCCTAGCCCCTTCTTTCCCCGGTTCACCCATCTCACTGGTTTCCACCTTTCGTTACGTCGGGGTGCTTTTTGATTCAGATCTTTCTTTCTCTGCCCATGTTTCCCATATCTCCAAGACCTCCTTTTTCTACCTCCGTCAAATCCGTGCTATTCGCCCCTTCCTCTCTCCCTCCGCTCTTGCCACCTTGTTACTGGCTCTTGTCATCTCCCGTGTCGACTTTTCTAATTCCATTCTCTCCAGCATCTCTAAACTGCAACTGACACGACTTCAGAGAATCCAGAGCACCGCCGCCCGACTTGTGTCTTACTCCTCCCCTAGAGACCATGTCACTCCCCTTCTTTTCCATCTTCACTGGCTTCCCATATCCTTTCGTATCCAATTCAAACTTCTCACACTTGTTCACAAGGCGCTTCATACCACTACCCCACAATATTTGGCCGACCTAATTCACTTTCATACCCCTAGGTACACCCCCCGTTCCTTCCATCTCAACCGCCTCGCACTGCCTCCCCCCTCGCATGCTCACCTTCAATCCAGCTGCTCCTCAGCCTTTTTTTTCATAGGTCCTGCTCTCTGGAACTCCCTTCCCCCTGTTCTCCGCCTGGAGCCCCATCACCCCACCTTTAAACATGCTCTGAAGACCCACCTCTTTTCCCTTGCTTTTGACCCCCCTCCATCCTAGCCTTAACCTCTTCCCTGCGTTGGCTGTCCTTTTCTCGCTCTCTTCTTTCTATCCTTTATTGAATTGTAATTTCCTTTTCCTTTTTCCGGCCTTGTGCCATGCTGTATTGAAGATTTTATTGTAAACCGCTCTGCTTATTACTGAAGGGCGGTCAAGCAAATAAATAAACATAAACATAAACCCCTATGAGGAAAGGCTTAAAAGGTTAAGGCTCTTCAACTTGGAAAAGACACTGCTGAGGGGAGATATGAGAGAGATCTATAAATTAATGAATGGAGTAGAACAGGTAAACATAGATATGGTTATGGTTTAGGCACTTGATCTACCGCCCTTTACTCCATCAAAAAGTAGAAAGACTAGGGGACACACAATGAATCTACAATGTAACCCATTTAAGAGTAATAAGAGAAAATATTGTTTCACTCGACATGTAATCAAACTCTATAATTTGTTACCGGAGGATGCAGTAAAAGCTGTTAATGTAGCTGGGTTTAAAAAAATGTACGGACAAGTTCCTGGAGGAAAGGTCCATAAGCCATTATTAAAGAGGTCCTGGCAAATCCACTGCTTGTCCAGGGAACCTATATACCTTTTGGGAACCTGCCAGGTACTTGTGACCTGGGTTGGCCACTTTGGAAACAGGATACTGGGCTTGATGGACCTTGGTCTGACCCAGTATTCCATTTCTTATGTTCTTATGACTTGCCCAAGATTACAAGGATCCTCAGTGGGACTCAAACCCTGGTTGCAGCTCATTGCTTTAGCCATTAGACTAAACCTCCACACCTGTAGGCCTACGCATATGAGTAACTTATTTCTGCAACACCCATAACACAGATCTTGACAAATTGTCTTTGAATTTAGGATCCAGCACCTGAGGCAAATGCCCTTTTGTTTCACATAGTACCATGACCCTGGTCCTCACCAGTTTTCCTCTCTCCTTCAATTGTTTCCCCTCCACACCTTGCCCTCACCTACTTCTCTCTGACAGTCATTCCTCTGCACCCTGCCCTCACTGCCTCTCACACATTGTCTTCTGCACTTGACCATCACCCATCTCTCTCTCTCTGTCTCTCGTACCCCTGCACCATGCCCTCATGTGTCTCCCTCTTTTGTTCTCCCAAACCCACTCCTTCACCCAGTCTCTCTTTCTCCAGCAGTTCCAACCCCTTACCCCTAAATGAGTCTTCCACCCCTAACCTATCTCCATCTCCCAAGCACTTCCCTCAGCCACACAGCAGGCTTAACTTACCTTCCCATCACTGCCTATTGCAGTCGGCAAATAAAAAGCATTTCATCTATACCTGTTTATATTATGTTTAAGCCATGCAGTGCGCACACTCCAGACTTGCACTATGCAGGTTAAACCTAATGAAAGCCATAGGTTCAAGTATAAATGGAACAGTCATTTCTTAAGGGGTGCCAGCCCCCTCAGCAGGGTCATATTAAGCCATAAATGCCCCCTGTGCGACTTGCAAACCTGGCGCGCCCCCGACATCACACTTTTGTCATTTGCCCCATCCCCCATGCCCTGCGTCTCCCCATCTTACACCACACCTCTTCATCTCCTGCCAGCTCCCCCCTGCGCTGCTCTTGTCCCACTAATGCTTTTCCTGTTCTCTTGCCAGCAGCGGAGCAGACCTCCAATTAAAAAACAACAACACGCGAGTCTTTCCAACTCTACGCTTGCATGGTTGATCTGATCCCTCCCTCCTCTGACATATGCTCTTTTCAGAAGAGGGAGGAGCCAGACTAGCCGTGCTAGTGTGGAGTTGGAAAGACCTGCGTGTTTTTTTATATTGGCGATCTGCTCTGCTGCTGCCACTGCTCCACTGTCGCCACTGCCACCAAGGGATTAGGAAAGGGGGCAGTGGGGCCAGGCAGGCAGCATTTGGGGAAATGAGGCCGGCGGTCAGCCCAAATTATGCCCTTATTTTTTGTGCCCTTTGTGGCTGCACTGCTCGCACAGGGCTAGGTATGGCGCTGCCCCTCAGGGGCATAGAATCCTGAGCACCAAACTTCAATTTTTAAGCACCATGGAGATTTGTTGATCCTTCTCTTCAGATTTTTGGATGTACAACCTGGCATCCACAGATTCTGATGAGACACTTGTGCCTGTCTTGAGGAACAGAGGTGCTTGATGTTTGGTTGTACGCTAGACAGAGCCACACAAAGTTCCTGATCCAGGCTCTTTAGATATGACCTCTTGGGGTTCTTAACAAGAGTCATTGTTGAAAAGCTCACTTCACAAAGATATGTTGTTGAAAATGGCAGTAGCTCATCAATGGTACAAACAGAAATGGTTGGATATTCATTTTTCACTACCATCCAAAATGCATCCAAATGTACTTTATTGAACTTGAGTTTGAGAGTCCCGTCATTCATAAGATCTGAAAATTCCTCTCGTATTCTTTGACTAATACCTCATGAAGCAAAAGGATTGCTAACCCAGTCATACTGTTCTGTTTTGGTCAACTTGAAGTACTGATTTATCTTGTCATGAAGCATGTTCAGATGTTCAGCCAGCACATGCAATAGCTTTCTCCAGGATCTTCATTACTAGTCCGTTTGAATATGTCAAGTGAGCCCCGTCCTATTTCTTCCTGCCACAGCTTTAGTTTTGATTTGAATTCATTATCTTGTCTGTACAAGTAAGAATGTTCTCTCTGCATCTTTACATTCTCCGCTTCAATTCATTAAGACACACAAATATGTCAGCCATGTATGCTAATTTTTCCGACTAGTAATTGTCTTGTAAGAAACCGGTATGCAGAAATTCTTGGTGCAACATCAGAAATTATTGCACCGCTTCCCTCAGCTCATGGAGACTTGCCAGGCTTTGCCTCATGAAAGCCAGTGAACCTCCATGTGAAGAAATAAGGATTGATGATCTGCCCCCATCTCCTCATAAAGTATGGAGAAAAAGCGAGACTTGAGCGGCCTTGATATGATGAAGTTGATGATTTTCACAGCATCAGTAAAGACTGTCTTCAGCTCATCTGATAGACTACTTGCTATAAGAGTCTAATGATGGAGGAAGCAGCATGTGACTTGAACACGTGGGTTTGCATTTTGCCCTTTTGATACAAAACCTTTGACATTTCCTGTCATTGTAGCTGCTCCATCGGTGAAAATACTTGTGCAGTGTGTCCACTGAATATTTTTACTTTTAAAATACTTATCTGTAACATAGAATATTTCATCACCTGTTGCATGCTGAGGAAGTTCTTTGCAGAACAGATAATGATTTTTGATGGAATCCTCATCAACAAGGTATACACTCCAACTCGCAATGAATGCCGCAGCCAGAATTCTACACGGAGCTTCCAGGAATGATCACGTAACACCAATCCTGAAACACCTCCACTGGCTCCCCATCGACTGCAGACTCTCTTTTAAAATTCTATTAATGATCTTCAAGGCCATCAACAAGCTCTCCTCCACCTCCCTCATGGAGCTAATCCACCCCACACCTCCTAACAGATCCAGAAGATCCGCAGCCGTCAACACACTGATAATTCCGAAGGCAATAACAAAATTCACCCAGGCAACGATAAACAGGGCATTTAGGTTCTATGCACCCAGATGCTGGAATGTTCTGCCACCCAACATCCGGGCAATCTCCGACCTTGCCCAATTTAGGAAGACACTGAAGCACCACCTTTTCCTCAAGCACTACTCTGATGACAGCCCACAAACTGCCACCCCCTTCCACCAGGTCTGCTCCACTAGCACACCCAACATGCGATGAGGCAACCACACCCAGGGGCGCCATTATCGACCATGCATACCTTGTAAATAGCAGCATGTATATAGCCCTCACTTTTGTAAAGAGTTACTCTACCCAAGGATAGTCCTGCGCGGACCTTGACTTGATTTCCAACCTGTAAATAGTTACCCTAGCAATGTCCAAGTTACAGCACCTGTTTCACTGTAAATACAGTGTAGCCTAGGCCGCACTGTATAAGTTACTGTTGTATGTAAACCACACTGATTTTAAATAGCGCGGTATAAAAGAGACACTAAATAAATAAAAATAAATAAATACAATAGCAATGAGAAGAGCACAGTTGCCTATATCTGTTGACTCATCAACTTGAAGTGAAAATTTTCTAGCTACTCACAATTTTTCTATCAGGGTTACTTCTATGGCACCCGATGTGCCACCAATGCATTTCCTGATGGTGTCATCTGAAAGTGGCACTTTAGTTACCTCTTTCATTGCCTGAGGTCCAATCATAGCAGGTACATAGTGTTTCACCAATAGTATGTGCTTTTTTTTTGTTTTGGCATTCAGTCTAGCAACATGAAAGCTGGCCTCTTGCACACTGATGGAAACTTTCACAAAGAATTTCATGAAGTTTTTTTAGCTTCAAATTCTAGCCCTGCAACTGCCTGAAGCAGTGGATATCCTTACAGAGGTAAGTAGGGTGTTTAATAGAAGGTGACATTTTAACTTGCTTGGCACTATCGCTTTGTTTGCTAGTATAGCTCTCTAAACTGGCCAAGAGAATTATTCAACATCATTAACTAGCTCACAAAACCCCCTCTCAACAACCACTCTGATCTTAACATAAGCCACCAAACTCTAGCACAACACTACAAACAGCTACTCCCTCGCCTCCAACCCCCTGCCTCCCCCCCCCCACCACTCAAACCCAGCTGTCAACACAAACCCATGGACAACCTTTACCTCCATCAGTGAAGATAATATTATAACCTTAATCACATCGCTCAGTACCACAACATCTCTCTTAGACCCATGCCCCGTCAGCTGGAGTAAGGTGACAAAACAGGAGCTCAGCCCCACAATCATAAAACTCACACAATCCTTCAACAATGCTTCAACAAGGATACATGCCTGCATGTTTCAAACTTTCCTCCATCTACCCTACCCTCAAAAAATCCAACCTCAACCCAATGCACCCAGCATCATACTGACCTATCGCCAGTCTTCCATTCATAACAAAAATCATTGAGAAAGCAGTATAGCAGCAACTCCAGGAGCATATGGACAAAAACAACCTCCTAAACCCACAGCAGCATGGGTTTCACCTGCTCCATGTTGTAGAAACTCTGATGGTCTCACTCATAGACACACTAATAAAAGGAACCCAGAAGAAAAAACAAGAATACATCATGAAATTCCTTGATATATCAGCAGAATTTGACACGATAACTCATGAAATTCTCCTCCAACAGTTCCAAGCCTCAGGAATCCAAGGCATAGTACTTTGATGGTTCACATCCTACCTCACCAACTGGCAACAACAAATAAAAACCAGACACAACATATTCACCCCATCCTGACAGATGGAAGGAGTGCCTCAAGGATCCACCATATATCCCCATTGCTTTTCAACATTTACTTATAACCCCTTTGCCAAATCATTAGGGTCCACAACATCAACTTCCACATTTACGCAGATGACATCTTGCTATATGGACCATTTGATCACAATCAACCTACCAACACAAAACTTATTCAATGCCTTGAAGATGTCTCACAATGGTTAAAAAGAAAAAACCTGACCATCAACTATAAAAAGACTGAAGCTCTTTTCATCACTAAAGACATCAACTTCACTCCCCCGGACTCCATCACACTAAACAATACCAAAATAAAAATACATCGATCAACACCTTTCCCTCAAAGTGCAAATACAACATACCACAAAAGCAGTCTACCACAAAATTAGAAACGTTCAATGGCTACACCCCCTCCTCAATGCACCAAACTTCCGCTCAGCCATAATCCTACCACATATGGACTACAGCAACTCTATTTACCAAGGCCTATCACACTCTACTCTAATACCTCTACAGACAGCCCTGCACACTCAGCGCGCACCCTCATGGGAATTTCAAAATATAATCACATAACACCCACCCTGAAACAACTTCATAGGTTCCCACTTGCCAGCAGAATAAGGTACAAGACGCTCATGTTAACACATAAAGCACTCAACAGCAACCCAGCCCCTCACCTATTCACACTGCTCCAAACCCCGCAGCATAACCACGCAAGATGACAATCTACAATGAACACCTTAATCACCCCCCACGCAACAGCAAAATCAACCCAACAAGCCTACGCGCGAGTCTTCGAACTGTATGCCCCATCATCCTGGAATGCTCTCCCAAACACACACGAACCATCACAGACCTACCCACATTCCAAAAACAACTGAAAACCCTGCTGTTTATAGAACATTTTGCCTCCACCCCCATAAAAACGCAACCGGAACAACAACAGTGAATGATACCACAAGATACAGAAAGTTGATACACCATGTTATACATAACATGACCTCTTGTAAATAATGATTCCTCTCCAGAACAATCTAACTGTAAATATTTCAGCCTATTACCTATAAATGTTTATTGCTGTTCTCTAGAACCAATTACTTAACTGTACATAGTTTAACTTGATACCTGTATATAAGTTATATTGTTCAATGTAAAACCGTAACTGCTGTTCATTGTAAACTACCTTGAACATGGTGAAAAGCAGTATATAAACCTTGCTAAATAAATAACTAGTATCTCTCCACAAATAAGACACTGTGGTTTTGGTGATGTTGCATCTCCAAACCATGAAAAGCCATACACCAAATATTCTTCTTTGTACTGACTACTCGGTGTTTTTCTCTGATACTTGTAGGTTCTTCTGTTTCGCTACATCGAGATCCACACATAACTGCTGAAGAGCCTTCTTCAAACATGAATTTCTCCATGTTGCACTTTCTATTCTGTTAGAGGATCTGCTTAGAACCTTGCAAAAAACAATTTTGCAGAACTTAAACAAAGTACTTGCAGTTAGCAAACTTATAGAGCTGCCCAAAAATTCAGAAAAATGACTATTCTTATTAAACATGACCTTGCCAGAAATTTTTAAAAAGCGCACTTAAGAACTGCTCTGCAATTCTTTACAGTACTTATTTGCTGTTGACTATACCTAATGGGGCTAATATGGCTTATCTGGCCAGCAGCACCTGCTCACCAGATAAGCCCTGTTGACTATGATTCCAATGCACAATTCATATCGTGCCACCGAATAGAATCACGTTGTAAAAAAACACACAGCAGGGGTGATCAAAATTCCCATAGATGTCAAAAAACACTTTATCAGGCTCAATACTGTGTGTCCTTGATATCTGCGGGAATCCAGATCACTCCTCCTGTGTGTTTCTATCTTTGTTTTTTTTGGGTTGTCTCCTTTTTTCTGTATCACCACATTGTGCCAGCATGGTCCAGGAACTTAGCCAGAGTGCAGCAGTCTTCGGCGCTTCTATTCAGGTAACTATCCGCATAACTCAGGACAGCAAAGATTGCTGCCTAAGAGCTATGCAGATAGCTGTCCAGATAGCAGGTAAAAAATCACTGTTACTGTATATGGATAGCACGGAGTGGCCAGCACTGAGCTCAGATATTCAGCATATGTTTTTGCCTGGACACCGGCACTGAATCTCCTGTTTTGATATGAAAGCTGCAGCTGGCATTTATACAAACACCAACCATGATTTTTAAATACTAGGTGCAATGTTTCTGGTGTCTATGAGGGCACTGGTTGTTTGTGCAGCCACCTACTGCTGCCCATGACCCCTAACAAATAACTGCAGTAAGAGCAATGGTGCAGGCTTCAGAACCTGCAGACCACATCGGACGTGGGGGGAGGGAGGGGGGAGAGAGAGGGAGGGAGAAGAGTACAAGAGATTGCAGCCTTCAGGCCCCTATTAAGCCACTATTCCCTCTTTAGTCCCCCACCACACATGCTCCCCCATACTGTTTTACATCCAAACATACTGTATATCCTGCATCCATATAATTCACCGGACCATCTCAGTAAAAGCAACAAAACCTCTCTCAGTAACAGGCATATTGTGAAGTAATACAAAAAACTATGAAAAAGTCATGCAGGATCTATTCAAAAGCAGACTTCCAAAACTCATACAACAAGGGCCCAGCTTATGAAAAGGCAGCATCATAAATTTCGCAATAAGTTCTACAGACATCAATACACCGATTGGACCAACTGAGTAAGCCAGATTACTACAGACTGCTATGTAGAAAAATCATGCTAACAGAATACCTGGCCTGTCATGCACACAGAACACAGATAGACCCTCAACAAATACAGTGTAAGAGACTGAAAACTAAAAATAGAAATCTGTAGATAACAATTAAAACAAAACCTCAAGAAGCCAGACTCTGCATGTAGTACAACATCAGAGAAATAGAGATGTATTTACTCCATACTGTGCAAAATATAAAGACAGTAATGTCAGGCCAGCAGGAGGGGAGGGGGGGGGGATCAGTGTGTACAATCAGGGCAGTTACCCTGAGTTTACCAGGCCAGAGAAGATGTCAAGTCTGCTGTGAGCCTCAGTCATGTCTAATACCATCACTGCCAGTTGTAGATTCCAAACTTTACATATTCCAGTCACTAAATAGAAAATAAAAATGTTTTATATCTTTTCTACCTAGTCATTTTATTTTTACCATTGTATTGGTCCCAATCTTTGGGTTCTGCTTTTCTCTGTTGTAATTTTTTCCCAAGGTCTCCTGGCCATTTGCCATTTCTGATATCTCCTCCAGTCTTCGCTTCCTCCCTTCCATCAATCTCTAACATTGATTTGTTTTCTTCAGTTTGCTTCCATTTATTTTTCCAATTCCTAACCAGATTTTATTCCTCTTTCATAGCAAGCACTTCTTAATTCCCCCCCACCCTATTTTTGTTTACACTGCAGGCTTTCCATCTTTTCCTTACCACAGCCCTCCCATGCCCCCTAGTCGCTCTTTCCTTCCCCAGCCTCTTATTTTCTTTGTCTTTCATTAATTCTTCGCCCTTGGTCTCTTCCTTCCATGTCCAGCATCTCTTCCCTCTCCTCCTTCCCAATGTCTTCCTATCCCTCCATGTCCAACATCTCCCGTTTGTATGTCTTCCCTATCCATAGCCTTCACCCCTCCCCCGAATGTTCAGCATAAACCTCAGCATCTCCAGGCCCCTCTTTCAAGCATCTCTCCCCCGAGTCCCTGTCCTTATTCTCTTCCATAACCCCACCTCCAGTGTCCAGCATCTCACGTCCTTGTCTCTATCCCCTATGCCCAACATCTCCTATCATCAAGTCCCTTTCCTCCCCCCCCTCCACCACCACAGCCACATCATACAGCCAGGAACCGCAATGCTTTGACCATAGAAGACCCAACACAGGAAAGAGAAAAAAAAAGCATGGGACCTGCCTGTATTCCATGTGTGCATTGAGGTGGCTCTGCTGCATCCAGTCCCCTCTGATGTCCTTGAGGGGTCAGATCCACCTCTGTGAACATGCAGGCCTTGCACTCTTAAGTTTTTGTGTGCCTGCAGCACACCGGTTGAGAAGCACTGTTTTAACCATGTCTGATGCAAAAAATTGTAGCCCTAGTACATTCTCAAACTCCTCTCCTCACTTCTCTTGTATCGTTCATTCAGTTTTTGTATTTTATTCTATTGATATAAAGTCTCAGATTGACAGATTTGTGTGAGAGTCCAAGCAGATCTATCCAATTTGAGTATTTGAGAGCATACAGATTGAATGTGGAATCTGAGAAATAGGTGAACTGGCATTGAGTATGATTGAATTTTCTCCCCAGGAAATCTGGGCAAAATCTGAAAATTCTGTTGAACGCAAAACAGGCAGAGTTCAAATGTTATAATACTTTTAATGTTGACTTGTGGCAATCAGTGACCTATACACGTTACCACTGGAAAGGGGACTCAGGGTCTAATATAATAAACTTCTCTAACTTCAGTACAGTGGTTTATTTTGGTTGAATGCTGATTTTGTTTTGGTGCACTATGATTACTTCCAGTGTATCAAGGATCGCAGCATGCAAAAATAAGCGCCGAACCAAAAATAAACTTATGTGCTAATCTTAGCCCAATTAGAATGGGAATGTATGCTAATGAGCTGCATACAGAATTATTTCCAATGCAACAAACTGCAGTAACGTTTAACACAGTTTTTTACTTCCTGGTTAACAATTCAAAATAGAATCACAAAGTTAGGGACCCTAGAGATGCATTTCCTAACTTGAGGACCCACAGTCCACAGATCTCTGGTCTGAGCTCCTGGTACAGTGAGGCTTTTGATCATGCCAAGGGGCATGTTTACTAAAGTGCACTACGCAAATTAGCAAGGGAGTAGGCACATGCTAACCTCCTGCTGTGGCCCAGCAGTAACTGTCAGTGTGTAGCTGTTACAGTGCATGCCATTTCCATGTTAACTGCTCCTCACTTATTAGAGTGTGAAATGGGTAAGTCAGAGGAAAAGATTTGGCGTGGTGAGTGCCACGCAGTCAGAGCATGGGTAATCCCGGTGTGCTGACTGTGACTCTTGAGATCAGTGCTGGTGCAATTAACGCTACTTCAATAGGTGATATTAACGGCACCCGCAGAAATAGCTTCCCACATTACTGTACTGTGCCATGCATTAACTACCCAAGAAATGCTGCCCACATCCCCGACAATTAACACGATGGCTTTGCACTTTATGTGCCTCAATTTTGGGTGCTATTGGCACATTAGGTGCAAAATCACAGCACACTTTAGGAAACGGCCCCCATATTTCTGGCACCTCTCTGATGGCCCAGTAATACTTATGTGGTCCAGCAGAAACATGAGCCATCCTCCTATTTGAACCACACCATCATGGAAAATGTCAGTGACATCAGCTAAATGCCACCATTTTCCAAGATGGTGGTGATTGAAAAAGAAAGATGACTGATGCTTCCTCGGGACCAGGTAATTATTGATTCATTGGGGTGCTTTGGTGGTTAATGGTCTGTGGTACCATGGGGCAGAGGGTCACAGTCACTGAGGATACTGGGACAGGAGGTTCCTCTATTGGAAGGTCTCTCCCTGGACCAGAAAGTGTCCATAGTTATAAAAATAAGTAAAATTAAAGTTAATTTTGCCTCCATTCTAACACTGAAGCTAAAATGGAAGTTATGTTTATTTTGAAGTTACTTTTATTTTGTTTTAATGCAATACTTTGGTTTAATGCAAATTGTTTTACTTTTGTTTTAGCGCTAAGTTTTACTTCACTGCTTTTAAAACTAAAAATATTAGAGTATAAGTTATTTATTTATTTTTTATACCACGCTCTTTAGAATCAGTGCAGTTTACATGTATATTAACAGGTACTTTTTATTCCCTTGCCCCTGAAGGGCTCATAATCTAAGTGTACCTGAGGCAATGGAGGGTTAAGTGGCTTGCCCAAGGCCACAAGGAGTGGCCACAGGACTAGAGACCCCAGTCCCTCCGGCCTGAAGTTGCTTGTCCCCATGTGGGAATTGAACCCCCTGAGGTAACCTGTCCCAACCAAGTTAAGTTGAAAAAAAATGCATTCATAAACTAATGCTGATCTTTAATGCAGTTTTTTTTAAAAACTTGAGGTTGCCAATATAAACAAACCAAGAAATAGTTATCAGATGTTAATGAGCTCAGCTGTTATGGATGAAATGTGCACAGGGCATCCTTCATTCATTTCTGTTTTTAGCTATATAATTAAATCTGATTTGCATTCAAACATATTTGAATGTGAAGTGATCCATGAAGCTCCATGAATAATTAGATTGATGTGAGATATGGAGCATTTTATTTATTTAAAAAAGATTAGGGCTGTCAAGTCAATGTTGATTCCTGGTAACCCAGAAGCTGCTGTTTTTTTTTGGCAACGAGGCAATTGAAGGTAAAGTGACTTGCCCAAGGTCACAAAAAGTGCCAACGGGAATCAATTCCTGCTGCTCTAACCACTAGGTTACTGGTCCACTTTTAAAAAAAAGTGCTCTGTAAAAATGCAGACCAATAATTGTGTGATTTTTCTCACATAAGGATAGAACCACTAGATGTCAGCATTAGCTAATGTACAAAATGACTACATTTTGCAAACGACATGAACACTCTGTCCTAAAATATAAAGAATGTTAGAAAAGTAATGTGGCTTCATATGGCACAGCTGCAATGTTCTGTGGCATTGAGCAAAAAAGCAAAAACTGTATTAAAAGATCCCCTGAAGAAAAGTGGAGTTAGACAGTGGGAAAATACTTTACAATCATACACTTGCCCATTGTGCTATTCATTTCTCCACAAAGTCACTGAGAGTTGTTTTGAAAGGAAAAATCCTTTAGAGCAAAGCTAGAAAACTTTATGGGAAAAAGAATTTTAGCTTGTGCTTAAAGCTTGATCTTAGTATATCTTATGTTCCTATGTTCTTACTTTTAGGGGTATGTTTACTAAAGGACGGTAGGGGAGCAAATGTGCCCTTAACGGGTGTTATTGGCACCCTTGCGCCCTTAACACTGTGGTAAGGGCTAATAACTTTCTTCAGGTATATTCGGGAAAGGAAGAAGATCAGAGGGGGAACTGCAGGACTCAGAAGTGCTGGGAACGGACTCGTGGAAAGTGACATTGAAAAAGCGAAATTGCTAAACAAATACTTCTGCTCTGTTTTTACTAAAGAAAATCCTGGAGAAGGACCACCTGTGACTCCCAAATATAAAAATGGGAATGAAGTAGATACCACACCATTCACAGAAGATGATTTGTTAGAACAACTTGCAAAACTGAAAGTGGACAAGGCCATGGGACCGGATGGGATACATCCCAGGATACTGAAAGAGCTCAGAGAGGTTCTTGCAGGGCCGTTAAAGGATGTTTTCAAAAGATCCTTGGAAAAAGGAGAAGTTCCTCAGGAGTGGAGAATGGCTGATGTCGTACCTCTACACAAAAGTGGTGACAGGGAAGAAGTGTCAAACTACAGGCCTGTGAGCCTTATCTCGTTGGCGGGAAAAGTAATGGAGGTGCTCCTGAAAGAGCGAATAGTGAACTTTCTCAAAACCAACAGGTTGCAAGATCCGAGGCATCATGGTTTTACTGAAGGACGATCTTGCCAAACAAATCTGATTGCGTTCTTTGACTGGGTGACCAGAGAACTAGATCAGGGGCATGCGATGGATGTCATCTACCTGGATTTCAGCAAAGCCTTTGATACTGTCCCTTATAGGAGGCTTATCAATAAACTCAGTAGTTTGGGGATGGGTCCCAAGGTGGTAAACTGGATCAGAAATTGGTTTACTGACAGACGACAGAAGGTGATGGTAAATGGAGCTCACTCGGATGAAAGGAAGGTGATTAGCGGGGTGCCCCAGGGTTCGGTCCTGGGCCCGGCACTGTTCAATGTATTTGTGAGTGATATTGCTGAAAGACTGAATGGAAAGGTCTGTCTTTTTACAGATAACATGAAAATTTGCAACAGAGTGGACTCCCCCGAGGGAGTGGTTAACATGAAGAAAGATCTACAAAAGCTGGAAGAATGGTCTAATGCTTGGCAATTAAGATTTAATGCAAAGAAGTGCAGTGTCATGCACTTGGGTAGCAGAAATCCAAGGGAAATGTACGCGATAGGGGACGAGAGGATGGTGTGCACGGATCAGGAGAAAGACCTTGGTGTGATTATTTCTGTAGATCTCAAGGTGGCAAAACATTGCGACAAGGCGGTGGCAAAATCCAGGAGGATGTTGGGCTGCATACAAAGAGGAATTACCAGCAGAAAGGAAGAGGTACTAATGTCACTGTATAAGTCACTGGTGAGGCCTCACTTGGAATACTGTGTTCAGTTTTGGAGACCATATCTTGCAAAGGATGTAAAAAGAATGGAAACTGTTCAGAGGAAGACGACCAAAATGATTTGGAGCCTGCGTCAAAAACCTTTAGGGAAGAGACTTGAAGAACTAAATATGTACACTTTGGAGGAGAGGAGGGATAGGGGAGATATGATTCAGACCTTTCAATACTTAAAGAGAAATAATGAACAAACAAACCTCTTCCAAAGACGGGGAAGCTGTAAAACTAGAGGGCATAACAAGAGACGTCAGAACCAAAATGGAAAGCAACAAAAAACAAACCCAAGTCCAAAACCGTACCATGGTACACAGAAACTCTGACCAGACTAAAGAGAGAACTACGAAGAATAGAGAGAAAATGGCGACAAAACAAAACCGACGAACACAAAACAGAATACCTAACCCTACTCTCGAAATACAAAAACGAAGTCAACCTGTCAAAGCGAACACATCACACAAACTTACTAAACAAAGCATTAAACAAGCCCAGAGAACTGTTCGCCCTGGTCAAATCCCTCACCAAAACAGCGCAAGAGGATCAATACAACGACAAAATCAAGGTCCAAGCCCTAGCAGATCACCACGCTAGCAAACTAAACCCACAGATGGGCTCTAAACCCATACAACCACTGGACGAAACCCCCCCGCGCCACAACCTAGCACGATGACGAATCAAACCCACATCACCCACTGGAACAATTTTTGCAGCATTGGAGACAAGCACGTCATGAATATAATTGCCAGCATTAACACCACAACCTCTCCACTAGACCCCTGCCCCGCTGCATGGGTTAAAGCAACGAAAGCAGAAACCGCCCACCAAATCGCTCATAGAGTAAACCAATCACTCCAACAGGGAACCATGCCAGCACAACTTAAGAAATCCATCATAAGACCAATACTAAAAAATAAAACACTCAATAAGGAAGACCCAGCATCCTATCGCCCAATATCCAGCATAGCACTACTAGCAAAAATTATTGAAAAGGTGGTCCTACAGCAATTACAAGACCACCTGGACAACAACGGAACACTAGACGAGCACCAATACGGCTTCAGGCCACACCATGGGGTCGAAACTCTGCTTATTGCACTACTGGACAACCTACTCAAAGGGATTGAAAACAAAAAGAAAATGTTCATTCTCATATTCATTGACATCTCAGCGGCTTTCGATACGGTTCACCATCAAACACTCATAAACAGAATAGAAGCAATAGGAATATCGGGAACCCCCCTAAAATGGTTCTCATCGTATATCTCCAACAGAATGCAACAGGTACAGTTTAACAACGAAAAAGCAAAGGCTTTCCCCCAAACTCAGGGCATACCACAAGGCTCAGCCCTATCCTCGCTTCTTTTCAACGTGTACATGAAACCAATCTGCGAAATATTCAAAAGGCATAAAATCTACTACCACATATACGCTGACGATATTATGCTGTATACTCAACTTTACACAAACAACCCAAACTACTCCCAGCTAGAAGAATGCATAAGAGAGATGCAAACATGGCTTCAACGAAACAACATGGCCATAAACCATAAAAAAACCGAAGTCTTGTACATCTCAAGAAAACCGGAGTTCAACCCGCCTGCTACAATTTCCCTATGCAAGAATACCTATCACACAAAGAATGAAATAAAGTACCTTGGAGTAACACTTGATAGTGAACTAAAGATGGTAAAACACCTCCGTTTAGTAAACAGGGCCATTTTTCACAAGCTCAGAGTTATACAGCCTCTAAGGAACATCATTGAAGCTACCGATTTTAGGACAGTAGCTCAAGCCCTCATCATACCTCATTTCGATTACTGTAACGCAATTCTACAGGGCCTTCCAAAGAAAACCCTAAGCATACTCCAAGTGGCATAGAACGTCGCAGCCAGAATCATCATGAAAACAGGCTTTGCTGAACACATTACACCAGTGCTAGTCGAACTACACTGGCTCCCCATCGTAGCTCGCATAAAATACAAAACCCTAGTAACCACTTTTAAACTCATCCACAACCTGGCACCAACTTTCCTCACTAACCTAATCGACATGCAACCTGCTAACAGAAACAGGAGAACCACCAACCTAAACAACCTACATGTACCAATAAGTATAAGATCAGTTAAAACTGCCACAAGCAACAGAGCATACTCCTATACTGCACCCACACTCTGGAACCAACTCCCACCTGAGCTGCGCTCAATCAACGACCTGATGGACTTCAGAAAAAAACTAAAGACGTACTTATTTCAACAAGCCTACAACATGTCCTGAACAGTAATGAATTCAACCACTATCTGCAGAACCAAAATGTAGTCAAGTGTAAAATGTATATATGTAAATCTTCCTCTCTCCCCTTCCTAACTGTGTGTTGTGCATATCCCGGGAATCACGTTGTACATATTGTGAAAATGCTTTGCCCTTGATCTGACAACCTTGACATATAATCCTGTAAATCACGCTGTAATTTTTGAAATTTGTCATTGATCTGACAATCTCCGTTACATAATCAAACCGCTCCTGATCGCTGGAAGTAGCGGTATACAAATATATGCTAAATAAATAAAATAAATAAATGAAGCTGCAAGGTGGTAAATTGAAAGGCAATGTCAGGAAATACTTTTTCACTGAAAGGGTGGTGGATGCTTGGAATGCCCTCCTCATGGAAGTGGTGGGGGCAAACACAGTGACGGAATTCAAAATGGCATGGGACAGGCACAGTGGATCCCTTTATAGCAACAGGATAAAATCAAAATAAACCGAACCATCTAATTTCTCAACAAATAGGGATGTCCTACATGGAGCGGCGGGTCACCCCTAAACAAAGACATGGGGAGGGGTGGCCTCCACAGAGTGCCAGGTGCACCTATTCCTGCCATCTTACTGGGAAGACTAAATGGACCATACTGGTCTTTATCTGCCGTCATTTACTTTGTTACTATGTTACTATAACGCTGCAATAATGAGTGTTAGAGGGTCTGGCAGTATTAAGGGAAAAGGAGGTGGAGAGTGGGCATTGACAGTGCATGCTACCTTACCACTGGTTGTGCAATTGTGTGTTAGAGCCCTAATTCCAAGTAAAATCTCACGGAAAGGGGCTATCTTGAGGAGAGAGAACCTATTCCATTGTCTGCAATGTGATCCATACGCAGGGAAACTAAGAACAGTGATAGTAGTGCTTCATTAGCAGCAGCACCATAGTGCCCAAGTATGAAAGGCCACTATATTGATGGTGTAAATGGGGCAAAGGATGTGTCACATGGGTGATGCAGTGGGGATGGCTGGTGTGCAAGACTAACCAGGCAGCTCCCCAGGGGGCACATCTGTGATGTCCGTCATGACCCCACAGTGACGGTAGCAGCGAACAGACATGTTGCTGCTGTGGAAAAGGCCTTAGAGGTGCATAGCTGTTGCAAATCAATATTGGGCCCATTTTGTTCAAGCAGTAATATCTTCAGGGGAGGATTCATCTGACTGTCTGTCTGCCAGTCCATCTGTCTGCATAAAAACCTATGCATACAGAAGGGTGAGAGGAACTGGGGGCAGAAGTCAACAAAGTGGAAGAGTACTCAAGCCCTGCCACCTGAAAATGAATGGGCAGGTGGCAAAAAAAGTTGGTGCCTTGGGAACCCCTGAGGCAGTGGCATAGCAAAGGGCGGGGCAGTGGGTGTGGTCCACCCCGGGTGCTAGCTGAGAGGGAGGTGCACTCCTGCCAGGCCCACAGATGCAGTGCGGCAGATTTATAATTAAGCTGGGTTGCCTTGGAGCCTCACACTCCAGGGCTGGCTGCTCTTCTCTCCTGGCCGATCTTGTGAATCGCGAGACTTTGGCTGTGAGAGAAGAGTGACCAGCCCCTGGAATGTGAGGCACCGCGGCAAGCCAGCTTAATGGTAAGTTTGCCTTTCTGCCTCTGTGTGGCTGGCTGGGAGTGGGGAGTGCATTGTGGTGTGCAGGGTCAAGCTGTGAGGAGGAGGGCGCCAGCAGCGTGGGGGGGGGGGGGCACCCACCCCAGGCAACAGGGGGCTGGGAATGCCACTCCTCTGAGGCACAAGAAAAGAGAATCCATGTAAAGGTGTGCCCTAATCCCTACTCTGTAAAACAGATGAAGCGATAGATAAATCCTCGCTATCTGCAACAGTGACAGCACATATAGTAAGTTACTGCGCAGTAACTGCAAGGCACTGACCATGTTCATTGCCTAGCCATAACCCGCCCATTTGCAGCCCCATAATAGGGTATGGAGCTATAGTGTGAATTAGCACATGCTAATTTATGTGGTGACTGTTTTGCTACACTTTAGTAAAAGGATCCCATTGTTAAATGAAGTATTTGTTTCACTTTATTGTTATACTGTTATTGGCAAATTATCATATTGGGTAGATATCTTTTAGGGTAAGAACTGTGGGGCTTATATTCAATGGCGGTGGTTGTCGCCACTTTAAGTTAAACCTGGATATTCAAGGCTGGGGCCACATCCGGACACCAATATTGAATAGTCCTTGTGAACTGTTAGCGATGTAGGTAACTGGGCAGTGGTGATATTCAGCCGCTGCCCATTTAGCGAAACTGGTTAGTTAGGCGAATCATTTAAGTATCTAACCTTAGCCGGTTAAATAAATCGAGCAATGGTGGAATATTGCAACAGGCGGGTTAACTGCAGCACCACCCCCAGAATACCCTAGGAATGCCCCGAGGCTACATGCTGAGCATTGGGGCGTTTAGCAGCATTAGGGGGGGCTATTGAGCAAGACAAAACGGCTATGTGTCACTGAATATCCTGCTCACTGTGATTAATACAGTCAGCAAGTCTGCTATCCACATTAATCATTTTGAATACGCCCTCCTGCTTCTTTAGTTTACTAAGGGCTCTGTTTACTAAGTGGCGCTAGCGGCTTCCGTGCGATATCGCACGGAAGCTGCTAGTGCCGCTTAGTAAACAGACCCCTAAGTCAGTATGTTCTTCTGCTCTTTAAAGTGTGCAGCTCGAGCAGATATTTAATTGGGATATATGTGTAGCTCGAGCACATATATCCCAATTAAAAAAGATAAAAATATCTTTGTCTTGCATTGAAATAAGATGATGTTGCAAGAGGACTAGAAAAGCTGCTAACCTATATGAGGCTCAGAAACAAGGATTTAATACAAAAATGATGTACTTTTCCCAGTTTAAAATCTCATGAGAGATAATAACTCTAGAGTACGATGTGTGAACCCGATTGTATTTCTTTAGAACGTCCATTCGTTTCTTTGACATAAAGCTTCAGATGTGGAAATTTCACAGGCAGAATAACATCATCTTTTCCCATGTCTTAGTTATTTGAAAGAAAAGAAAACTAGCAGCATCATTACGTAGGAAGAGTAGAATAAAATGTACAACTCGTCGGTAAGATGTGGAGAAAGTGTTTCACAATGAATGCTATCATGCAACATGAATATCCATAATTTGGAGTGGAGGAGTGGCCTAGTGGTTGGGGCAAGGTACTTCAGGCCAGAACGTCAGGGGCTCAAATCCCACTAGAGGACAGCAACCTTGGGCTGGAAGGACTAGGGTTTCTAGTCCCACAGGTGCTCCTTGTGGTCTTGGGCAAGCCACTTAACCCTCCATAGCCCATGTTCCCTGTAAAATAGTTATCTCCAAGTTATAATGCCCTGTTCAATGTAATTTCAGTTTGTTCAATGTAAACCACACTGATGCAGAATAGCATGGTATATAAGAAAATGTAAATAAACAAATTCACACTGACTGTATTTCTTAAAAACAGGGTCCAATATTCAGGGGTAGGCAGTTAGTGCTGCTAAAGCAGCTAACTGTCGTTGCTTAATATTAGACCAGGGTGTTCATTGCCAGGGCCATGTCTCTGCCATGGCATTGAATATCTAGGATTGCCTTGAAGCTAACCTGGCAGCAGCAATTGTCCAGTTTCGGCAGCTACAGTAAGGTTAGGCCAGCCTTTACTATTCCTAACTTTCACCGCTTAGTGATAACCAAACAATGGCTCAATATTGCAGTTAGAATTTATTGCCAGATGCTGCCCCCCAAACACCTAATGGTTAGCATCAGGACTTGCAGCAGCAGCATCCAAGGATATTCAGTGACAATTTCAATTCTCTCCACTCTTAGGAGTCATATCAACAAGCTGATGACCTGGATATCCTTGCAACGCTCGATATGTACAGAACCACAGGATTTCTGAATGCAGCTGTGAAAACTTCTCACAGATCCCATACCTAGGAATCATCTTAGTAACTGGACTTAATCTGCAGACTGTAAGACAGTTGGGTTGCATTAACCAATCTAGTCACTGGGAGGTGCTTCGGTACCTCTTCGCATTGCAACTTGTTTCCAGGGGTATAAATGTTTCTTTGAAAATTGCCCTTCCTCTCTAAAATGCATAACTTTAGTGCACTTAGAGGGGAAATTTCTGGGGGTATGTTTTGCTGGCAGAGAAAAATATGACTTGTGGATTGTATTTACAACTCCTTATACACTATTTTCAATGAAATAGTACCAGTAGAAAAATCAAGTCAAATGTCCGCTAGATTCAAAATAAAAGTACAAGTATAATTATTCTTTGAAATTTGGGGCAAAAATGATAGGTGGAAAGTACCATGCAGTTGTGGTCAACATTATTGGCACCCTTGCATTTTAGGTATGCTGTGTACAATACCTTGAGAAATAATTGGAAATATTCCCAATTATTATATTTCCTGTCATCACTATATTTTAATTGTACTTTCGAAGGTATACAACAAAAAAAATGTTTGGTCAACTTAGATGTACTCATTTCTGAAAAAAAAAAATTTTTTCACTAATATTTGTTGTACAACCCTTGGCAGTAATGACAGCCTCCAAACGTTTCTTGTAGCCATCTATAAGTTTCGTACATCTGTCTGCTGGTAGTTTCTCCCATTCATCAACTGTGATTTATTCCAGCTCATGAATGTTTCCAGGATTCCTTTTACCAATGGCAAATTTCAGCTCTTTCCAAAGGTTCTTGATTGGATTGAGATCAGGACTCATTGCTCGTCAGTTTAAAAAAGTCCATTTTTCCCGTTTTAACCATTCTTTTGTACTTTTCAATGTATGTTTTAAGTCATTGTCCTGCTGGAGGACCCATGACCTTCAACCTAGACCTAGCTTTCTGACACTAGGTTGCACATTTCGCTCCAAAATACCTTGGTAGTCCTCTGAATTCATGATTCTTTTAATACATTGCAGTCCTCCAGTTCCTGAGGCAGCAAAACAGCCCCACAACATTATGGAACCTCTGCCATATTTAACTGTAGGAAGGGTGGGTTTTTTCATTATAAGCTTCATTTCTTCGCCTGTAAATGTATCACTGGTCTGCATTCCCAAAGAGCTCAAGTTTAGTTTCATCTGTCCACAAAATATTTTCCCAGAAGGATTGTGGTTTCTCAAGGTGGGTTTGAGCAGAGATCAGGTGTGTCTTTTTATGTTTGTCTTTGAGTAGTTGGGTCCTCCTTGGCCTTTACCCATGAAGACCTTCTTTGTTTAGTGCATGGCATATGGTGCAGGTTAAAACCACCACTCCAGATTGCTCCAGGTCAGCTTTAAGCTCTTTGGATGTTGTATATGATGTTTTTAAACAGTTCACACTATTCTTTAAGATTTCTTAGATTAATTTTCCTCTTCCCACCATGTTCCGGTAGGTTCTTGACAGTTCCATGAGCAGAAAATTTCTTAATAACATTGTAAACTGTAGACACAGGATCCCAAGGTCTTTGGAGATGGCCTTGTACCCCTTTGAATTTGACGTTTGGTGCTAATGGCTTTTCTGACAGTCTCAGGCAGCTCTCTTGTCTTCACCATTGTGAAAATGGAACAGGGAGTGAATGTGACCATTTTAAACATTAGAACCATCATTCATTGGTTGATTCAAGTCATGTGAGCAATGACAATTGATCAGAGGTGTATTTAATTTTACTGCAATAAGAATGTGGTACTTCTGTTCAAACCAATTTGAATTGTTTATAAGGGTGCCAATAATCATGCCCTGGCTATGTTCCAGTTTTTATACTATTCCCTTCTATTTCCTTTTGTAATTGGTTTTGTTTTATTTGATTCTTTTATATGTCATATGACCACTTTTTTAAGGAGATATTGGACATTAAGTGCTTGAATGACAATGGTGCCAGTAATGCTGACCACAACTGTATCTGTAGGTTTTGTTCTAAAACACATTGCTCAAAAATTGCCTCTTACAAATATAAACGATGAAAGCAGATAAAGATTGCCAGATAGGAATCTTCTGATAGGATGGAAGCAATTTAGAAAGGGACTGCTAAAATAATAATAGCTCTGCAACTCAAACTCTACAAAGAAAGGCTTGAGACATTAAGGGGGTCATTTTAGAGTCTATGTTCGTGATTTGCTCATTCACATGTGTCAATCACATCCACATCCCAAAAGCCATTTTAGAATGGCTTGAATTCATCTGTATCCAGCATGATCACATCTATGGTGCATGGGAGTGTGGTGGAGGTGTTTCCAGGGCAGTCTGTAAAAGATCCATATGTATATTTGATTTTAGAAAGGTGACACATGCTTATGAACACCGGTGACAATGTCTATACCTGCTCCTGGGCACAAAAAGTGCTCATTACTGCCAGAAAACAACAGTAGAGTGAAGAAAAGGATGCCCTCTGATTTTCACAATAATTTTTGCCCCCTCAATAAAGCATACAAGTAAATACAGAATCCTTTATGTGAGCCACCGCGCCACTGCATGTCTCCATTCACAGAATGACAGGGTGAGTTTGTATGTGGCGGCAGATATATATGCGCCTTCTGAAATACCATTGTGGCTATGTCTTTGCTGTTGGTTTCACAGATGTGTCTATTTCACATGTGCACATCTCTAAAATCTCCCGTTTCCCTGAGAGCTGTGTCCATGTGTCTGAGAGCTGTTGCTACGTGTGACAGTTTCCTCATACTTTGGTAAAGACCAGGGCCAGCTCATCCGCTAGGTCATCTATGCCTTTATGGTGCCATTTTCTTGCTCGTGCTTCTGATCCCCCTCCAATGCAACTTACTGTCGGACGGGTGTCAGAAGCGGCCGCTCATGTGTGCTGAAGCACATGGGCTGCTGCGGCAACAAAGCAGTGGCACAAAGCTGCCGCTTTTAAAATACTGCTGCCGCTGCCTGCCTTCCCCCCAAGACTGAATTGGCAGCAGCGTGGCATGGTGGTGTGGCTCAGTGGAGGGGGGGGGGTTGCGTGGCTCGGCACGGGGCGGCGGTGCTACAGAAACCTTATGGCCAGCCTTGGAAAGGTGTTTAACTTTTGGGGCAGAGAGAGGTCAATTTTAGAACACATGTACACATCTGCACCTCCTCTGCTGCTCCTCCAATGGAATTTCAGATATTTTGACTTGGAAATCCCAGATGGCACCTAAATAGCCTATCTAAAATGCAATTTTTGCATGAGTGTATGCTGGAGGAGGGAAAGGATGGGGAGG
Organism: Ichthyophis bannanicus; assembly: GCA_033557465.1. Taxonomy (NCBI): domain Eukaryota; kingdom Metazoa; phylum Chordata; class Amphibia; order Gymnophiona; family Ichthyophiidae; genus Ichthyophis; species Ichthyophis bannanicus. The sequence goes on along the minus strand of CM066032.1, from coordinate 374,718,316 downwards.
ACAACATTGAAACATGATGGCAGAAAAAGACCACATGGCCTATCTAGTCTGCCCTTCCATATCAACTACAATAGTCCCCTTTTTACCTTTAGAGATCCTCTGTGTTTGTCTCATGCATTTTCAAAATCAGATACTGTCCTTGGGTCCACCATCTCCATTGGGAGACTAGTCCACGTATCTACTACTCTTTCCATAAAGAAATATTTTTGCATTTTACTCCTGAGTCTATTCCCTTTCACTCTCATGCTATGTCCCCTTGTAGCAGTGCTTGCCTTCAATTGAAAGAGACCCTCCTGTGCATTTACACTATGGAGGTATTTAAACATCTCTATCATATCGCCCCTATCCTGCCTTTCCTCTAAAGTATACATATTAGGATCTTTAAGTTTGTCCTCATATGCTTCATAACGAAGACCATTAACCATTTCAGTAGCCACCCTCTGCACTGACTCCGACCTGCTTATATCCTTTTGAAGGTGCGGTCTCCAGAATTGCACACAATACTCCAAATGAGGTTGCACCAGAGACTTATACAGAGGCATTATCACCTCTTTTTTTCTGCTGACCATTCCTCTCCCTATCCACCCAAGCATCCTTCTGGCTTTTGCAGTCGCCTTTTCTATCTGTTTAGTTACTTTAAGATCAGACACAACTATGCCCAGGTCTCACTCCTCTTTTGTGGACAGAAGTACCTCACCCCCTACACTGTACAGAAAACATCAATTTCTTGAGAGAGTAGGTGATGCCTGAAATAGTCTACAGGAAGATGTAGCAGCAGCTGGTGACATCATTTAAATATGTCTGGCACAAACAGAGTGTAGTGGTAAGGACAAGTGGGTAGAAAGAGGTAAAAGCAATGAAGGCAGGGGCTTGAATGTTTGTTCAGTCATGAAATTTTAGGGGGCCAAAAAGAGAAACTTACACGCCAAAGGGCAGCAGAGTGTTACAACTGCATGAGGCTTTCAAGACGATGGGTAGAGCAGCCATAGTTACAACCTTAAAAGTGCTAGTGTACCCTACATGCAGGAGCAATTACAACCATAAACAGCAGTGGTAGATCTGGATCAGGCTTCCAAGAAAGCTGGGGCAACCTAAATGGAGCAGTTCTAGTTAAAAAAAAACATCAATGATCATAGGAAAGCTGGAAGTTTAGGATAACAGACTCAGGATTTGGTGATTACATGGACTGTTGTAGGGTTTAGTAGTGGGGCATCGAGGGCAGACTGAGTGTTGGATTGAGTGTCGGTCTTGTGACCATCAATGAAGATGACGACTACTACTACTTATCATTTCTATAGTGCTACTAGACCAAGGGTGGATTGCTGACAGAACAGTGGAGGCTGGTGTAGTGGAAGAATTTGGATATATTTGGGAGGATGGTGGGACAGGTTTGAGGACATACAGGGTGAGCTAGTGTAGATTTGGGTATGGGAATTTATGTGTTCAATTACCCATGGTGGTAGAGAGCTGAGTAAAAATTTCAGTAGAGCAGATTGGAAGGCAAACTGCTCAACTGAAATGGGGCACATTCAAATACTGAATGTATCCAGAAGATTAACATGATTAACAGGCAGGCAGCGTGGAGAGAGTTGAGGCAGAATAGCTACTCCTCCTGGTCTACTTTCTAATAATTAGGAGTAGATGTGTGACAATGTGACAATTATGGTAGGGAACTACAGGCAGGTCCTCAAAATTATCATAAGAAAAAAGTCTGATATTCCCTATGTAAAAACTGAGATGCAAAAAATACTTTTTAGTGTTTTTGCCATGTTGACTGCACAGTATCATAGGCATTGATTTTGGGAATCTATGCACATAGTCCCAAATAACTGTAGAGGGTTGTCAACATTATTAAAGCATGGAAAAGGCTGAAGTGAACAGAGAAAAATTATGCTGAAAGGACAAAACCTTCAGTAACTATGAACAATTTGTTCTGGTTCTGATGGCATTCTTCTCAGGTCCCTACATTATGTTATAAAATGTTCTAAGCTTTGTATGTTCTGCTACCGCATCCTCTCCATACTCATAATATAGTTGTCACAGTTGCCAGTTTACATGATAATACATTATTATTTTCTTGTGTGAAAAGAATACATAAGCGTAGCTCAGTGAGAGAGAAAAGTGATGCTCTGCTTGGGGGAAATTTCTCCAAATGGGTTAGTTTTGTGTATATGAAATCACTGCCGAAAGGGTAAATAACTATTAAATACACACAACACCACCCTTTACAACCCCAATTACAATAAACTATGAAATGGAGGGTTAAGTGGCTTGTCAAAGGCCACAAGGAGTAGCCATGGGACTAGAGACACCAGTCCCCCCCAGCCTGAGGTTACTTGCCCCTTTGTGGGACTTGACCTGCTGGCCCTTCAGCCTAAGGTAACCTGTCCCAGCCACTGAGCTACTCTTCTCAGGGTCTCTAGGTTGTGATCTTAGACTCTCAGATTTACTGCTAATGCTCAGCATAATACCTGCATCATGCCTGCTTCTTGCTTTGTGGGAAACTTGATAGTCAAATGATCACTGTAGTCTGAAATCAAACAAGATGGAAAATGGAACATATCTACAATGAGAAAACGATGAGGAGGAATTCACCTGGTAAAAGAATAACCTAAATCAATGGAGGAGAACTTGGCAGCACACAAGATGAATGACACCTGTAACTAACTAACTATAAATCCAGCCTTAGGAAGACGTTAGGGCTCTTTTACTAAAGGGTGCTAGCAGGCAGTGCATGTTCTGGTGTTTGCTGAATGCGCATTGGAACACGTATTACCAACTAGCGCAGTGCCATAACAGCATGGGATGATGCCCGCGGTAACTGTGTAACCTGTTTTAGGGTCATGAGTGGGCAGGTTAGGGGTAGAGAGTGGACGCGCTGAGCTCGGCGCAGTTAGCGCTGTCTTCACACCATGCACTGCCTGCATTAGCGTAGGATCACCTAACGCCAGCTCAATAGGTGAAGTTACGTGTATCTGCGCTAATGTGGCATGCGCTAAGTGACAGGACTATGTATTAACTTCCAGGGAAATGCTTTCCATGTCCCGATAGTTAACATAGCGGTGTTGTACCAAGTGCATCATCATTTTGGTGCTTTTGCCGCATTAGGTGCAACACCTTAGTGCCCTTTGTATTTGCAGCATCTGACAGAGCAATTTTGCTAGTTTCGAACCAACTATCACAATGTGAAATAAAATCTGATATATTCTGAACAGAGCAAAGTAACACAGTAATTCTTCATCCTTACCAGGAATGTAAAAAAGAGGTTTGTGTCACAGAGAACTGATTACTATCACATATTGTAACAAAGCCAAGAAGAGTTCTAATAGTATTTAATAAGTGTTCTGGAAAATGTTTAGAGACAACATACTTTACCTAGAGGAAAATATTGTTTTCCATTTTGATGGTAATTTCATAACTAGGTGCCTAGTTTAAGGCAGGTAAAATGTGCCTATTTTATTAAAAAAGTTGCCTATTTTTCTTTATAAATTACTAGGTATATATTCATTAGAAATCCGTTTCATCCAAAACAGAACAATGAAAACCCTAACCCCCCCCCCCTCCCCAAGTTTTGTCACAGGTCAGGCAGGCCTGAAACCAGTAACCTCTGGGTTAGAAGGCAGGTATCTTGCAGAAAAGTCATCATGTCTCCAAGTGAGCTGATTCAAGCCAGCCCGCTCTTAGCTTTTGTATTGCTGATAATGTGCATCACATCCATTTTGAAACTTATCTCAGGGAATTTATGCACTTAACATTTACTTCTGCTCTTTACTAGACAAAATGTTTCAAAAGTATGTGCACAAATGCAAATATCACCCCAACTTCGCCCACAGGAACGCTCAGTTTGAATAAGGTTTTGCCTGTAGGGCTGTATGTGCATATCTTTATGGGCATATCAGCTGAACAGTTTTGAAGGTCCTTTTTCTGTCCAGAAAACATTGCTCTCCATGCCAAAATGTCTTTTAACATCATTGACTTAATAATATTTATGTGATTATATTTCAAAATTCGTAAAATAGTCCTCTCAAGATATTGATATTTTTGAATGTAAAAAGGGGCACTGACAGACGATTAAGGCACCAAAACAAACTAGATAAGTCAGTAAAACTGAACAACACACATCTAAACTAGAGCATCAGGGGTATCAGCTACTTCTGTACTATATCATCGATTTTTTGCAGTCAGTCTTCTGTCTAGCACTCACTTTATTTGTTCTGCTCCTGTGATGATAAGTACAGTACAGTGAAAACAAGTCTTTTGATAAATGTTTAAAAGGTATTACATCTATGCACAAAATTTAGTGGATTTATATAAGGCATATACAAATAAAAGGATGGGGAAATGGTCTTTGTGGCTACTTTTCTGTGGTTAATGATGTGTTTAGCAGCTGAAAGCATTTGACAACCGAGGTTCCTATGTCTTTTAAATTCAATGAAGCTTTCTCTGCTTTACACAGCTCAAAGGCAGATAGTAGCTGCTGTTCCATGTCCATGAGAATCCTGACATTATCTGGCATTTCAGCTTTTCCTACAGTGGGGAAAATTAGTAAAGGGGGCGATGCAGTAACATCAGCGCTTGCTTAGCACATGGTGTGACATCTGCACATATTTTTTTATGCACTACTGTCACACCACAATGCAGAAAGGGGATTGGACGAGCATAAGCACAGTGCAGATACCAACATGGCTGTCAATGCATAGCCCATGTAAATGTATTCAAATTAGTATGATAATTAAGCAATTACCTATGTCACCCAGATGCAGAGAAGTGTATGGAACAGGCGGAGGAGCTCAACGATGGGATTTTAACCTCAGATTGGAGGAGACATAAGGGGCATGTGCTCAGCGCTGAGGAGGAATTCATGCCTCTTTCATAAGCAGATAATCTCCTACAGCTCTTTTATGGGCTATGCTGAAGTGAGTGAAGCCTGAAATAAACTGCAGAGGAAGTGTGTTTCAATATGTATGTGCATGTGCTATGTTCTGCTCAGAATAATATCGGTGTTCCTGGATATCCGGAGTAGAACCTCTGAGTGGAATGATACCCTATGCCCCACAGCATTCCAGCACATACACACTAGTGTCTTTTGTGCACAGAATATACTGTAGGTGCAGCTAACGCAGACCCCTGTGCACATGTGCCTGGCTTGCTCTCCAGGTTTGGCGCAGACTTTTTCTGCACAGCTCATTTGCATGCTATGTGCTTACTGTATGCCGTGCAAAGCTTCTGTACTAAACCTGCTTTTGGAAACCCTGCACTAGAGCTTTAGCGTTGGGCTCCAGCGCAGGGTTTCTGCATTGGCTTCAAAATATTTCAAATGCCAAAGGGTTTTTTTTTTCCCTAGCAAAAATCAACCACGTTGGTCACTCTCTACTATGGAAGCTGAACTTTGTTTCTTAGAGTGATAGTACTAATCTGTAGTACCTGTGACTGTGAAATTAAATTTATGTTGGAACATCTCATGTTCCTGACCATAGTAATGCCAGTCGGGCCCACTATCTTTAAAGGATCGAACTCCTGGTCCACATGGAAAGAGATGAATATGCTGGGTTCCAGGCAAGGGAACGATTGCCCTACTACTACTACTACTACTACTGAGCATTTGTAAAGCGCTACCAGTCGTACGCAGCGCTGCACAGACATGTAAGAGATGGTCCCTGCCCATCAAAGCTTACAGTCTAGTCAAGACAAAACACAAGACAAAACACAGAAGGTGTAAGCAGGGATAAACTAGGGGAAAGAAAAGGGGAGAGAAAAGGAGATCAGGTGAGTCAAGATCCAAAAGCAGCAGCGAAGAGATGAGCTTTCAACTTGGATTTGAAGAGGGTTAGAGAAGGTGCCTGGTGTACCAACACAGGTAGTTTGTTCCAGGCGTAAGGTGCAGCAAGGTGAAAGGAGCGAAGTCTGGCGTTAGCAGTAGAAGAGAAGGGCACAGATAGAAGTAGTTTGCTAGAAGAGCGGAGTTCCTGAGGGGGGTTGTAAGGAGAGATAAGAGAAGAAAGGTACTGAGGAGCTGCAGAGTGAATGGATTTATAGGTCAGCAGGAGAAGTTTGAACTGGATGCGGAAACAGATAGGGAGCCAATGAAGTGACTTGAGAAGAGGAGTAATATGGGCATGACGAGGCTGGCGGAAGATTAGTCGCGCAGCAGAGTGTTGAACAGATTGAAGGGGAGAGAGATGATTCAAAGGGAGACCCGCAAGGAGTAGGTTACAGTAGTCAAGACGGGAGCAGATTAAGGAGTGGATAAGCGTTTTAGTAGTGTGTTCAGAGAGGAAAGGGCAGATTTTGCTAATGTTATAGAGAAAGAAATGGCAGGTCTTAGCTACGAGCTGGATATGTGTGGGGAAAGAGAGAGAGGAGTCAAAGACAACCCCCAGATTGTGGGCCGAGGGAACAGGAAGGAGTACAGAGTTATCCACAGAGACTGAGAAAGTAGGAAGGGGAGGGGAGGTTTAAGGGGGAAAGATGAGAAGTTAAGTCTTGGCCATGTTCAATTTCAAGCGGCGGTGAGACATCCAGGCAGCAATGTCAGAAAGGCAGGCAGAGATCCGGGTCTGGATTGCCGGAGAGATTTCAGGCGCAGAGAGATAGATCTGGGAGTCATTGGCATACAGATGGTACTGAAAGCCATGGGAAGAGATAAGCACACCAAGGGACTGGGTATAGAAAGAGAAAAGGAGTGGACCCAAGAGAGATCCTTGGGGTACACCAACTGGGAGCGGGGTAGGAGAGGAGGAGGAGCCACCAGAACACACATTGAAAGAGCGATGGGAGAGATAGGAGGAGAACCAGGATAGTACAGAGCCACTAAAACCAAGCAAGGACAGGGTATCGAGGAGAAGGGTGTGGTCAATAGTGTCAAAAGCAGCAGAGAGGTCGAGAAGGATGAGGACAGAGTAAAGGCTCTTGGATTTTGCCAGGAACAAGTCACTGGAGACTTTGGCAAGCGCCGTTTCAGTAGAGTGTAGAGGATGAAAACCAGACTGTAAGGGATCCAGGAGGGCATGAGAGGAGAGGAACTCGAGGCAGCGGCAGTGAACCGCACATTCGAGTAGTTTAGAAATGAAGGGAAGGAGAGGGGTCGATAGTTAGTAGGACAGGTGGGATCAAGTGAGGGTTTCTTGAGGAGAGATGTGACTACAGCATGCTTGAAGTCAGCAGGGACCCAAGTTAAAATTAACACCTAAGGTTAGAATTATGATAATTAAGATGAACAAGGCCATATCCAGTATAAAGGGACAATTTATTGACATCACCAAAATAAATCAAATACAATAATGTGCAGCTAAAATTATTGCTGCAAAAATACTGCCAACTAAAATGCAGGGCCAGAAGAAAAAGAGTTCCTCCTTGGAAAAAGCGCATCAAAGGAAAAATACAACCATTGCGTGTGGAGGTATCCCTGACAGACAGGTATCTAAAAGAATTAAGATCATCAAGGATATTGAGGAAGATCCAAGAAGTCAAGTTGAAGCAATTCTGCATTAACAAAAGAAGACCTGAAATGTGTATGTTCCAAAGATACATTGAAAGTAGCAGCAGAAGTGCCAAAAATGCAACAATATGAAGAAAACAGAAAAGAAAGATATAAAAATAAACTATTAAGAGAGAACCCAAAACAATTCTACAGGGAATTGGGAAAGAGCACTAATATGGTAAAAAAAAATCAACTAAAGCTGAAACATAAACCTTCTCGTGACAACTATATGAGGACCCTATAGAGCACAATCAAAAGTTGAATGGTTACCCTGCATACCAGAGCATTTAGAAAAAGCAAACATCCAACCTAAGGAATCGCCTGCAATAACAATGAAAGAGCTGGAAAGCAGGTTAAAATGAGCCCCAAACTGGAAGATCCCTGCCCAGAAAGAGTAACCAATTTTTGGCTCAAATAGTTAACATCACTCCAGCAAGACCTAGTAAACTACAAAAATCAATTTGTCCAAGCAGCCAGACTTAACACCACAATGGCTTACTAAAGGAAGAACATTCCTCCTTCCAAAGGGGGACCCAAGTAACATTCCCAAAAATTATATGATAACTTGTCTACCTACAATCTATAAGCTGCTCATTGCAATAGATGCGGACAGAACATATGATCATATCAAGTCCAATAACATCATTTATTTATTTAACAGGTTTTTTATACCTCTTTATCATTTCAGTCAAAGTGGTTTACATTGTAACTTAAACTTCATAATGCACATTAAAAACGGACATTGATAACTTGGATTTGTCTGAGGCAATGGAGAGGTAAGTGACTTACCCAAGGCCACAAGTACTACTACTGGGAATCAAACCCTGGTTACATAGTTCTCAAGCTAGTGCTTTAAACATTAGGCTACTCCTCCACTAATGGCAGTAGAGCAAAAGAGTGACAAGAGAGGAGCATATGGCACCAAAGACCAGTTAATGTCAATGCTAAGAAAAGCAGACATCTCAAAGCTTTTGACAGCGTCCCACAATCTTGGATAATAAATTGCCTTGAAATCTATAAAATAAATCCTGGTTTGATAGAGAACATTAAGTTCACCATGACAATGTGGCAAACCACACTCTCTTTGAAATATGAAGATGGTCAGTACACCATTCCTAACATTAAGCTCTAGCAAGAAATGTTTCAGGAGGATTCCCTGTTGCCCCTTCAATTTTGTGAAGTGCTTAATCTAGTGATCACTCTCATCAACTCTTTGGGATATGGATTTAGCCTGATTCCTAAAGAAGGTGACAACCCAGAAACAACATCCTATTTAATATTTGTAGACGATCTGAAGCTCAACAGTTCCAGCAACCAACAATTAGCAGAGTAACTCCGTATGGTGAAAACCTTTCTGATGACATCAGGGTGACCTTTGGACTTGACAAATGTGCTAAGGCAACTTTTTTTAGAGGAAAATTGAGCAAAATGGAAAAGGTTTCCCTAGCTGAAGACTATGATATCAAGGATACTTATATATGCTTTTCTGTTCAAGGTCCTTGATGTCATAGTCTTCAGCTAACAAAATATAACTTATGTTAGCTGAAGGCTATGACATCAAGGACCTTGAACAGGAAGATGTATATAAGTATCTCAGAGAAGAGGAAGAAATGACACTCAAGCAGAAATTGCTGGGAGAAAAGATCAGTAAAGAATACTACAGGAGATTAAAATCATTATTGAAAAGTGCTTTAACATCACGGAATAAGATATAAGCCATCAATCAGCTGGCAGTTCCTGTACACTCATACAGCTTTGGGATTATGGACTGGCCTCTTAAAGATCTTGAATAACTGGATGTGCAAAAAAGAAAACAACTTCATGCCCATGAAGTAATTTACAAGAATCGGTGTATGCCAAGATTGTACATCTCTAGAGCTGAAGAAGGGCTAGGCCTCATATAGATTGATTAAACATGCAGAGCTACTATTGTAGGCCCTCCAGGCCTACCTAACTGCATCATCAGATCCAAATATGCAAAAAGTGCTGAAATATGAAAGTAAACATCCAGAATCTGTCTCCATCATCAAACTTGGACAAGTGTTATGACAACTGGAAGGAATGAGTGAGAATTCACAAGCATACACAGGGAAGGAAGTAACAGAATTTGCAAAATAAGAGAAAAAAACTCTTTAAAGGATTAGATCAACAGACAAGGAGAAACAAGTGGCAAATGCACAAATATAGGGGGAAATACAGAGTGTTACTCCAGGTGCCCTTTGTGATCAAGAACAAACATATGAATGGTTAAAGAGAGGTGAACTGAAACCAAAGGATGAGAGATTGATAGTCGCAGCCCTGAACATCAGATTACAGATGAGATGGCTTGCAGCGAGCACTAAAATAAATAGCAAAACAAACATATGTCGATTCTGTGGGAAAGAGCTGGAAACAGTGGATCACCTCATAACTGGCTGTGAAGTTCTGAAGGCAGAAAATTTCTATATAGAAAGTTACAATAAAGTAGCACGCCTCATCCGCTGGAAACTCTATAAACACTACAACATCACTGTGACTAAAATGCACTAGGATCATAACCCTAAAAGATTTACAGAGAATGAAGAAGTTATGATCACCTGGGACACTCCCATTCTGAATGATAAAAAGCTGATGCAAGGAAGCCGGATATAGTGGTAAAGGAGAAAAACACCAAAATGGCATTGATAATAGAGGTGTCAGTCCCCAGTGACTACTCGATTGAGAGGGAGAAAATCTTCCAAGTGCTAAGAAATGCGTCGGAGACCAAGAAAATGTGGCAGAAAGATACCGAGTTATTTCCCATTGTGTTGGGTCCCACAGGCTTAATTAAGAGGACTTTCTAAGCACTCTTAGAGGACTTTCTAAGCACAACATCTTACAAACTGCAGAGGGAGGCTCTCTTTCGCACAATGTAAGTACTACACCGAGCATTAGTAGCAAATTTGAGAGAATGAGATCATACGACACATACCGTTGCTTAGAAGTGAGGTACATGACTGTCATGATATGCACAAAACTCACCCATTTGGAGAAACTGCCCTGAAATATGCATGAGATAGATAATACATGTACTGCCTTCATTGTATGCAAATCTATCTCATGCCTATTCATTCTGGGAATCCCGAAAACCCGGCTGGCCTACATGTGCCCCGAGGATTGGGTTGAGAACCACTGCACTAGAGAGTAAAAAACATTCTCCCATGAATAATATTGAAAGTCCAAAATTTATAGTATTTTTATTCTCTTGTTCTTGTGATCTGTTTCTTTGGCAAAATGTGATGCAATCTGGTCACTCTGGCCAGCTTTCTGTCCCGCAAATAGCGGGGTTGGATGGCCAGGTTGGATGTCCAACCCACACTCAGCCCCGGAATGTGATTCCATCTTCTGCACTCCCTGCATGTACAGAGCGTTTGTGCGGGGAGTGCTGGATGGGGGTGGCACTAGGCTGGAGTGGGGGAGGGTCCAGTTACCAGAATGTACAGGGCTGTTTCAGGTTGGGCTACTGTATGTTCCCCAGCACCTGACTGCCTGTCTGGCTTATTGCACCCCAATGGTGGAATAAGCCCCGGGGGTTCCCACTGCATGGCACCACAGACCATGCTGCCAGCTGCGCTGTGCCCCTGCAGCTGCAATCCGGGCCATGGGGGCCTCCGGTGCTGACAGGATCATGGTCTGCAGGGGTGGACATGGGCAATGTCATTCTGAGTCGTCAGACGGCTCGATGTCATAGTGCCGGAATGCCACTGCTCCTGCCGTGATGTTCTGGCCTCGGGACAGGCAGCTCCCCATACGCCAATCTCCTTGGGATATGGGGCGTGTCCAGACGTCTAAGTCCACGATTCTGCCTTCGCGGGTACATCCAGGCCCTGCGGTGGCAGAATCTGGTCCATCTCCTACATGTCCAGTTTTTGCCCAGCCAATGTGGATGGACGTGGAGGAACCGGAATGTGCCTCTCTGTGTGTCTACCCTCCTACAGACAGCAGTTTCCTTGTCTTTCTCCTCTGGGACTGAAGAAGATTAGATGTCTCAAAAGGTGTATTTACTATTGCTGTCTCCACCACCAGATCTGGAAATTTGGAATGCAAAAGCCTCATAGCTACAGTTTCTTGTTTGCGGCATCTTCAGATTTTGGTTTCAGTCATAGTTTTTAGACATATGAGCGCTGTGTGAGCATTTGCACCTTGATCTTTTGTGTGATGATTTGCACTTGAACCAGCACAGGGAACAGAAATTAAACTACAGGAAATCTTATACAGACAGGCTTAATCTAACTTCCCTGTTATCATTACAATACTATACATAAGAATATGCTATATTAAGGGGTCTTTTACTAAAGGGCACGAGCTCTCAGTGTATGTTCTGGTGGGCACTGAATGTGTGCTGGGACATGTATTGATAGCTGGCATGGTACCATGACAGCTGCATGGCCGAATTTCCACGCTAACTTTCCATGGTGTATTAGAGGAGCAAGTGGGCAGATTTGGGCAGGGAATGGGTGGAAATATTTCTTTAGAGAAAGAGTGGTAGATGCATGTAATAGTGTCCCAGTGAAGGTAGTAGAGAGAAGGACTGTATCTGAATTCTAGAAAGCGAAGGGACTGTAAAGCTTAGGAGTTGGTATGGAAAGGCAGACTGGATAGGCCATATGGTCTTTATCTGCTGTCATGTTTCTATGTTCCTATGCAGCTAGCATAGCTGGATTTCTGCTCTAACTGTCCATGGCACGTTAGAGGAGTGTTAGAGTTCTGAGGTGGAGAGTGGGTGGGGAGAGTCCCCTTTGAATCAGTGCGACTATGCTGACTGCAAAGTGGCAAATTAGCATGGGTGCAATCATCACCACCCCAGTAGGTGGAGGTAAGAGTACCCATGCTGATGTGGCCCATGTTAGGGCATGGTGCTCCATGTTAATTGCCAGGATCATGCTTTCCATACCCCCGATAGTTAAAATTGATATTGAAAAGTGCTTTAACACCATGGAATAAGATACAAGCCATCAATCAGACTACAATACCCATACTCTCAAAAGGCTTTAGAATTGTAGACTAGCCTCTTAAATGCCTTGAAAAACTAGATGTAGGAATAAGAAAACTCCACCATGCTTACTAGGTCATTTGTAAGAATCAATGCATGCTGAGACTGTGTATCTCTGGAGCTGAAGGAAGAATGAGTCTTATAGAAACAGATTATTCATACAGTTCTATTATCATAGGTCTCCAGGCCTATTTAATAGAATCAACAGACCCAAATTCACAAAACATGCTGATGTATGAAAGTAATTGCTCAGAATCCAGTTCCATAATTAAACTTGGACAAGTATTCCGACAAGCAGATGGAATGAGTGTGAATCCACCAGTACACAAAGGGAAAGGAAGCAGCAGAATTTGCAAAACAAGAGAAAAACTTGTTAAAAAATTAGATTGGACAAGAAGGAAAGCAAGCATAAATATAATGAAAAATAGAAAGTATTACTCCAGAAACCACATATTGATCAAAACCAGGCACATGAATGATTACAAAGAGGTGAACTGAACTTAAGGATGAGAGATTGATAGTTGCAGTTCAGGACAGTAGATTACAGATGAGATGTATATTCTGTAAGGAAAAGCTAGAAATGGTTATTCATCTTGTAACTAGCTGAAAAATTCTGATAGGAGAAAAATTCTATGCAGAAAGTCGCAATAAGATATGTCTAATCCAGTGGAAACTTAGCAAACACTACAACGTTGCTGTACCAGAAAAGCGAGGCGATCATGACCCTAACAGAATTATGGAGAATAAAGAGGTTACGATCACCTGGAACATTCCCATTCCAAATGATAAAAAGCTTGAAAACTAGACACGGTGGTAAAGGAGAAAAAGACAAGAACAATATTGATAATAGAGATGTGTTGCCAAATGATAACTCTGCATTAAGTGGGGATGGAAAAGATTCTCAAGTACCAAGAAAGGCCATCAGAGACCAATTAAATGTGGCAAAAAGATGCAGAAATAATTACCATTGTATTGGGTGACACAGGCCTGATAAAAGTAACTTCCATTCCTATATATACAGTACTACATCCTATGAACTCCAGAAGAAAGCCTCCTTAGTATGACGCAAGTGATATGATGTTAGTAGTAAATCTGAGAGATTAAGATTACATTCTTTGGTTTAGGGGTAAAGTTCATTACTGTAATGGAATGCACAAAAGTAGCTCGTTTGGAGAAATCGTTCCCCAAGAAATACCCTTTTTGACCAGGTCCGGGGCCCTACTCAGTATTCTTTGGGAAGGAGACCAGCATGAAATCCATGGTTGCAAAGAACAAGCAGTAGAATGATATTATTGTGGTTTTTAGCAGTTCCAGCCTCCATGAGTTAATTGCAGAATACCTCAACAAGAGGCACAAAGACTATCAGCAACTATTCTAGGAAAATATAGCTATGAGCTTAGCAGATGATGATCAGAGGATGGATGTCATGCTGTATCCAGCTTAGTCAACCAAACAAAACCCACTAGAGGTAATCACAAAAACATGTACCAAAAAAAGAAAGAAAACCTGTATTCCACTTAAAGAGTAGTATTACCCAAATGAATATCTTATTCGCATACTATATTATTTATTTTTTTGTTTTTGTTGGATAACATGAATAAATCACACTCACCATATCGCCGAATCCTTTTGCTCAAAATCGATTCCTAAATTAGCAGAAAAGTTTTACTTATCTAAACACCAGAAGATTCCTCAAATATTAAATCCCCTGCAGTGTCCACACATACACGATGTGCACGTTTCTGGCCGTCAGCACCAGCTCTGCTTCAGGTGCCGCGGGACATGAGAGCATATATCCAAATTCGCTACTCAACTCACTCAAATGCAAAAGAACACGCCAGACCGAAACTATTTTTATAACTGTTCCATAAGCCCATAGGCTAGTGGACCGCATATGTCACGAATTTGGAACCACCAATCAAAGATGGGAAAACCCCCACATCATCGTGGATACCCTCATCTGACTGGATGAAAATGAGAGGTTTAAAACAAACTATGCCATTCTACTTCCAAGTTTAAACTTTTAGGTTGAACTGTATCAAGCTTAAATATCCACCACTGTTCCCACCATTGCAATTTCTGAACCCGATCACTACCCCGGAGATCAAAAGGAACATGATCAATTATCCACCAACGCAAATCTGAAAGCACATGCTTATTGGATAAACAATGCTCCACAATGGGCACTAATCATGTTTCAGTCTGAAGATGAGACTCAAGTTCACTCAAACACATTTTAGCCGATTGAGTATTGCGCCTTACATAAAGCAAATCACAGAGGCATCGGAGAACATACACCATACGGGTGGTCACGCAGGTAGTTCACCATTTAGTCCTGTAACTGTAACCAGTTGCTGGATCCTGCCAAATTGACCCTTCCACCATGAGATTGCAGACACATGCCCCACAAGCTGAATGACCCATTTGTCCAAGGTCTGCCCATGGGCGATCCCTATTCAAAGCCGCCCTGACCACCCTATCTTTAATATTAAGACCTCTAGCGTAGGCAATAATCAGAGATCTGTTAAAACATGAATGTAACTGTAAAAGAGGCCAATATTTTCTCAAAACACCAATCACCTTATTGGTGTTATGTATGACAGGAAGAACTCCCACAATGCCGTCTAAATCTGAAGAATCCGATCCTGTAATAACACCGATCCTGATGACAGTAACGAGTAGGCATGTTTAATAACCTGCACAGGATATCCGCGTTCCAATAACCTACACTGCAAAGCTCCTGCTTGCATACAAAATTCCTCCACAGTGGTACAAATATGGTGGAGTCTCAAAAACTGCCCAAAGGGGAGACCCCTATGTAACAGGCCTGGATGATAGCTATGGTATCGTAGCAAACTGTTACACTGTACAAGTTTCCTAAATAGCATGGTGTACAATTGTCCTCATTCCTTGTATATCATAACATCCAGAAAATCGATGGACTGAGCATGAACATGAGCTATAAATTGTATATTGGGCTTAAGAGTGTTCAGCCACTGCAAAAATAACTGGAGTTTCTCACTGGATGACAACCAAAGAAAAAGATGTCTACGCCAAAAACAGACATGCTGGAACCATGAGAAAGTATATATATCAACACCTCCTCCATAGCCGCCATAAACAAAGTTGCGATGGAAGGAGCCGCTGTGGCCCTCATAGCAATGCCAAATTTTTGTTAATAAAAAGCCCCATCAAACAAAAACTTATTACAGACCTAAACCAACCTGATCAATTCCAATAAAAACTCTCTAGGTATCCGAGCAGGAGCCATACAGAAAGAAGATTGAAGCAACTCCAGTGCCTCCTCTTGATTAATGTTAATGTAAAGAGCATTAACATCCAATATCACCAAAATCACATTATCCATTGGACCCTGTAATTCAGAAAGTTGAGCCAGAAATTGAGAGGTGTCCCGAACATAAGATGTCACCTGAATAGCCTCCTGTTTCAAAAAATGATCACAAAATTTGGATAGGGGTTCCAACACTGAGCCCCTACAGGAAACTATAGGTCGACCTGGCAGTTTATCCAAGGACTTATACACCTTAGGGACAGTGTAGATGGTAGGGATCCTTGGATGAGCCACAAAAAGAAAAGATCTCTCATGCTTTGTAATCT
This sequence comes from Ichthyophis bannanicus, assembly GCA_033557465.1. Taxonomy (NCBI): domain Eukaryota; kingdom Metazoa; phylum Chordata; class Amphibia; order Gymnophiona; family Ichthyophiidae; genus Ichthyophis; species Ichthyophis bannanicus. The sequence goes on along the minus strand of CM066032.1, from coordinate 374,702,207 downwards.
ACCCTGCCTGATAAGCCCGCGTTGTAATGTCCACAATCATACAAATCAATTCCAGGATAGGATCCTGTGAGAGGCGATGATAATAATACTGTTGGTCCTGTAATTGAAGATATAGAGCATTACGATACTCATCCAAGGATTGAACCACTACTGTACCCCCATGGTGTGGTGCCAGCTTAGTGGCATGGAAGAAAAACAGTTACAGTTTTAGTTTATTTGATATACTGCCTATGGCTAAGGTCATGTAGGCGGTTAACAATGATAAACTCAATAATAAAATAAAATAAAATTATAGGGGGAGAAGCAACAATATAGGATGAGAGGACAATGGATAAGAGGAGGGGAAGGAGGCCTAGGTTACAAGCCAGGAGCGTATGCCTAAAAACAAAGATACAGGAAGGGGGAGGGAAGAACGAAAAAGAGACAAAAACATATCAATGACTGGTGCAACTCCCGTACCGGCCAGCCAAGATGCGACAGAAGTGGGCCAGGTAGGAAACAAGAAATCAAGAGGAAGCAGCTAAAGGAAAAGCTAGGACAAAGAAATGGGCCTTCAATGGAGACTTAAAATAGGAAAAGGAAAGTTGGCAGTGAAGAACAGAAGGGAGTGAATTCCATAGCGTAGGGGCAGCCACCCGGAAAGATGAAGAACGTGTAATAGAAGAGTGGATAAGATGAAAACTGGGGACCACTAGAAGATTTTGTGTGGCAGAACAAAGAGCGTGCTTGAGGAGTATATGGTATCAAGAACTGCGGCAGGAATGAAGGATTACTGGAATGAAAAGCGTGACTTGAGATTGGAACATGTCAAAGGCCTTTTGGGTGGCTAAGATATGATTACAACCCGAACTGCAGAGAGCCCATCCAAGGAGGAGTATCATAATGTTTAGAGCAGGGGGCTGAGAACCAGAATGGCCGGCATTCAAATCTCATTGATGCTCTTTTGACTTTGGACTAGCTGCTTAAATCTCCACTGTCTCTGGGTATAGGGAAATAACTGTTGCGCATGAATGTAACATGTGTTCAGCTACTACTGAAATCTAAATCCCCTTTTCACCAAAAAAACAACAATTCATACATGTTCTCTTTGAGGTTACCTCTGTAAAGTATTTACTGTTATCTTTTGACAAGTTGGCTGCATTCCACTGATATTTTCCTGGAGCTGCTAGGCGAGTTTGTTAATTTCTTTATGTCATGTCTGGTTTAAATTAAAATGGTCTTAGAAAACATCCCATGACATTCCAAACAAGTAATAGTAGCTAGATCAGATGGTCACAGCAATGTGAATATGTCATAGTCATACTAATCGTTATCTGAACAAAAACAATAAAGCTAGGCACTCCATGAACAAAAATGAATTTATTAACTGCAAAACCAATATTTTGGTTCCACAATGAATATTTATCAGTTTATATACTTCTGTGTTGCATTTATTCATTGCAATGATACCATATGATTCTGATATGAACCAGAACAGAAATGCCATGATTTGACACGAATCATATTTATGAAGGCATATAAGGATAACATTTTCTTGCCCACAGTTCTGCAAGTGTTAGTGGTAGAGGGAAGTCTTATTTATTTATTATTTATTACATTTGCTTATATACCGCACTATTCGGTATCAGCGCGGTTTACAATATAACAAAACAACCAAGACAACATTCTGTTTGGTTTTACAAGGAACAGGAGTACCAACTTGGCAAACATAATGCATAGCCCAATGCTTCTTTTTTAAATTTATTACAGCATTTGTACATACAAAAGCTAGGAATAACGTGCACAATTCATATACTGAACAAAGAATTCCAAAAAGAAAAACACAACACATTAAAATAACCCACGGCACGGAGACCGGGTTTAGGAGAAACAAACAAATAATATAATAGGTAGAAACAAACCACTCCCAACATTAAACCTTTAACTCGAGCTACAGCATAAGAAATAATGGCATCCTTTGGCTAACAAAACAGACCTGCCTCTTATCTAGAAAAGCAATTAGTTGCAAGAGGTCAGTGTACACATATTTAACATTATTAAAAAAAACTAAACACATAGAAATCGCAAGAAGAAAGTCCCTCCTGCAGCCAAGACACAAGGTCTTAACTGCAGGAAGGACTTCCTCCGCTCCTGAGTAATACATGATACATCAGGAAATACTGTCACCGACTGACCGCAAACAATGCTTCCTTTTTATGAAAATAAAGTAGTGAGATTGACATCTTGTCTACCTCTGTAGTAAAGTAAACTATCAAGGTTGCCCGGGTGGGAACTGTTTCCATTGTGGATTCCAAAAAATCTGTCAAATCAACAGAAACAGCTGTCTCCCCCACCCCGACATCCTGACAATCCCCAACCACTCGAGCAGAAGATACATAATACTCTTTAGACACTAAATTTTTTTCAGAATGAAAAGTGAGCAAAATATCTACAATATTTTTGAAACATCCATAATGGGGATAACAGGCAGGTCTTTGGAAAATTAAGAAACCTCAAATTACAAGATCTCATAGAATTCTCCAGAGACTCCACCTGTTTATACAGAAAGAAAGAATCCTTCAACCCCACTGAGCCAGCAAACTGCAGGGTCTCAACTTAACCCTGAAGTCTTCTAGCTATCGGCCAACAAATGCCTATGAATTATCAACCAATTTAACCTCTGTACTACCTGCTCAGAGAAAACAACTGTCTGCTCTACAAAACCTTGCAATAAGGAGTTTATCTTAGAAACCTCACGCCAAATATCTAACAAAGTCACTTTGTTTAAAGAAGAATCTCCTTACAGGTAGAATCACTTGGTCTCTTAATGACATTTACTTAAAAATCTAGAAGAGCAGGCAAGGCCTGCGGTGAACCGACAGGAGAGGTTAATCCAAAACCTCTCCAGAGTCCATTAAGGGGACCTTGTCCCCTACCTCTGTAGCCAGATGGTGACCTGAATTGGGGGGGGTGGGGGTCCTCACTATTGACTTAAGGATGCCGCCATAGAATCTGAGTCTAAGGAATCCCTTCCTACCAACGGCTTATCCATTACCTTATTCAAAGACTGTACATGTTTGTCCATGAGTCCACTTTGACTTACTGGTGTTGATGCAGTAGCTGTCTTAACTTGCTTTGGACCCTTTGCTTTGCTCTTTCTAGATCCATGGGGCATCTCCTATGGCTCCAAGGGCTCCTCAGACCCCGAATTTGCACTGAAGGGACACCAAAGGGGATAAACCCCTTTGGTCACATGCGCCTTCGGGCACATGACCATGGGCCGCGTCTGCAAAAGGCTGGAAGGATTTTAAATACCTTCAGGGAGACCGCCATCAGATGACATAACCAGCTGCTCTCCCACCAATGCAGTTGCTCTCTTCAAGCAGCAGCAGCTGCACGGAATGGCTCAGCCAAATCTCCACCTCCCGGTATCAGTCTCACCAGCCCAATGCTTTAACTACTCATCGACTAATCTTCCATTAACTATAAAACTACAAGGAACTTTCAAAGTATCTAAAACCTAATATATCTTCAGGAATCAAATAGAAATCACGATAAGTTGAAAAGACCACACACATAGAAGGTCATTTTGGAAGCCCTGTTCATGCTTTGGCTGTCTGAAAATGGGCATAGAGATTTCCAAAGCAGAGCAATGTCTCCAGAGCCATTTTAGAAGCTGGCTCTGGGGATGTTGCCAGTGTGAAGACATTCAACTCTGAATGGGGGTGTGTGGCTGGGAGATTCCCAGGAACTTGGACCTCCCTGGCTAATTTCAGAAACTTCCGGCATTGCATCTAAGTTTAGACCTGCTCCAGGCATGAACAGGCATCTGAAAAGTGCCTGTTTTGGCTGAAAACCATCTACAGAGAAGATAGCACTCCATCATCCCCAGCATTCAGCACAATGTCAACAATAGTAGGAATGTGATTTGGAGCATGGCTGCCCTGTTCCTTACCCACTATTCTAACCAATATGCTGTCCTAGACATCCAGGTTCTGGAGCACAGTTCTGAGGATGCCTATGTAAATGTCTCAACAGATGTCCACATCGGCCATATCCACATTTGTGAAATCATATCTGCTTTTTTCAGACATTCTGTCTTAGACGTCCCCGATTGCACTTGGACACCTCTTCAAAAAATTCCTCTCAAAGTGTGAGAAAATGTCACTTTTCCCCTTCTTCCATTTGCAAACTCATACTTATTTATTTAACATTTTTTATTTATTTAACATTTTTTATATACCGTCCTTCTACAAATCAGGACGGTTTACATAGAACATTTTTATAGCAGTATGTTTCAACTGTTTACATAGAACAATGAACAGGGATAAATATGTGTACCAGGAAATAGAAACAAAATGCGGAACTATATACACAGAATAACTATGTACATGGTATATACAGGATAATAACTTGTCTGGAGGGGAGGGCAAAGAGTTCAAAGACAGAAGATAAAATGTGTCTTGATATGATAGCAGGGGCTATATGAGGCATCTTTATAACTGGTGTTATCTATATTTGTGTCCATCTTCAGACAGCAAGTGTCTATGTATATGATCCAGGAATAGGGTACCTGTGTATGTGGTGTGATGGGGGGTTCCTGAGTGTGGATGGGGTGCCTGTGTGTGGATAGAGTGCAAAGCCGCAGTTCAAGTGTGCATGTGGTACAGCGGTAAAGTGCATGTGTGTGTGGTATGGATGTGGGATGCAGGGCTGGGGTGCATGTTGTGTGTGGAATGGGGGTGGGGGGGCCTCTGTATGTGTGTGGTATGGAGGTGGGATGCCTATGTGTGTTTATGTGTGGAGGTTGTGTGTATGTGTATGCGCGTGCAGAAGTGATGTGTGTGTGCATGGAGGTGGGCTGCCTGTGTGTGTATGTGTGATGTGGAGGTGGGTTGCCTCTATGTGTGTGTATGATTATCTATGGTACAGTAGTGGGGGCCTGTGTGTGATGCTGGGGTAGGGCGCCTACATGTGTGTGGTGTGAGGGGGAGTGCCTTTACTCTCTATGCATTTATGTCTATATCCTCCCACCCCTTGCACTCTTCTCTACCCAACCCCTCTTCTGCTTTACCCCCTCTATCTGCCTACTCTCTGTTTCCCTTCCCAGACTCTCTCCTTTTCTCCCTCCCCCTTACATTCTCAGCCCTGTCTGCCATTACCCCTCACAGTTTTTCTTTTCTCAAATGTAGTGTCCCCTTTCAGAGTGAGGAGTAGCCTAGTAGATAAAGTGACAACTAGTAACCAAAAGATCAAGGTTCCTACTGGCACTCCTTGTGACATTAGGCTTTACCCTTCATTGCCTCAGAAGAAAAGGACTCATAATCTACTTCTGGTCATGTCTTGCCAAGAAAGGTCACCAGGGGCTGCTGGGTCATCAGGACTCAGCATTGACTCAACCGCACTTAAAAGAAAAAAAAATACCCCTTTAAATTTCTTCAGCCTTTGGTGCACCAGACTCCTCCTGCCTCTAACCTTTTTTTGCCGGTGTGCAGGTAGGCCCAATGTTGTGCACTTTTTTCTCTGTCTCTCTTGCTCTTCTTCCGGTGTGGTCCCCATGGGCTCTCGGCCATGATCATGGCCTTTCCTCTTTCTTCTTCTTTGTTTGTTCTGAATTTGAACCCATTGGGTTCTTTGCACAAGCACAAAAGATCCTAAGTGTATGGACAGAAAAACAAATACATAGCTTGCCCCTCAACAATAGGCGCTATAGCTTAATGTGAAATATTCCCAAAATGGGTGAGCTTAATGAGTGTCATTTAAATGCTAGCTGAATTATCTAAGTACAGCTGTTTAAGAAATATCTTGGTTTATAATTATATTTGAGGCAAACTCTATCCATCTAGTTTTCCTAATCAACTTTTACAGATCTTATATTTCACTTATACATTTTTACAATATCTAGATGCTGGTAGCTGCTTTAATCTCTCCCAAAGATCTCTTGTTCACCATTTGTATAATAAAATGTTACTGGATCTTGAATATCGTTAGGGGTGTAGTTATTAAGGGGCACTAACATTCACTTTATCATGTGTTATTAGTAACTAGGTCCCATTGAATAACATGGGACCTGCATTGAAATGACGTGCGTTAATGCTGAATCAAAATGCTTTAGTTTTAGTGCACCTTAAGATATATTAGGATTTGCACTTAATGCATATTTAGCACTAAAACTAATATGTGTTAAGTGAAAAGCCTCTGCAGTAACTGCTGGGGGCATGGCCAGCATGTTAACGCATGGATGTGCACCTTAATGCATGGTGCAATTATCATGGGTGCACCCACGCTAAATGCAGCATTGACAGTGACAATACGGTATTTATTTATTTATTACAATCTCTTATATACCGCACTATTCAACATCAGCGCGGTTTACATGAAACAAAATGACCAGAACAACAAGCTGTAACCGAGGTACCCGTAAGCCCACCCTGCACTTGACCATCCCAATAAACCAATCCACACCAGATTATGGTAAACAGATGCTTGGTCGCAGCTTTATTAACAACAGTTAAATTCCGGCCCAACATGGGCCAACTTAATATTGCCCAACATTGCAAACATACCCCCCTACCCCCCCCATTTCCGGATGATACCCCACCAGCCATTTCTAGCAAAGTGGAGCACCATCCACCCCCCCATTTCCCTTCCGCCCGCCTCGCCGTTATTAGCAGAGGCAGGCTCCCGTTGCCATCACCGGGTAGAGACCCCCAACCGGGACGTCTCTCCCACCCCGGGAGCTGAACCGCTCCCACTCCAGGCGGCAACAGCCTCAAGTGCCCCCCGGGTCGACGAGCGCCCGCTCGTCACCCCGCCTCAAACGCTAACCAGAAAACATACCCCCCCCCAGCTGCGACAACCACCCCCTTTATGAGAGAAGAGGGAGGGAGGGAGGGACCTTTCCACCGGGCAAGCAGGACGAGAGAGGGCGAATAGACAGCGCGCACCCCTCTCGTAGCCTGCCGCCCCGCCTCCCACATCTTGCAGCCAATCGGGCTGCACGCTCTCCGTGACGCGGCCCGCTCCTGCTCGCTCCAGCGATCCCCCCCCCCCCCAGGAAACCCTACCCACGTGCAGGGTAGTCGGGCCCCGGGGACCCGGTTACAAGGCCGGCCTCGGGACCCGGCCCTGCGGCGACGGCGAGATTAACCGAGGTACCCGTAAGCCCACCCTGCACTTGACCATCCCAATAAACCAATCCACACCAGATTATGGTAAACAGATGCTTGGTCGCAGCTTTATTAACAACAGTTAAATTCCGGCCCAACATGGGCCAACTTAATATTGCCCAACATTGCAAACATACCCCCCTACCCCCCCATTTCCGGATGATACCCCACCAGCCATTTCTAGCAAAGTGGAGCACCATCCACCCCCCCATTTCCCTTCCGCCCGCCTCGCCGTTATTAGCAGAGGCAGGCTCCCGTTGCCATCACCGGGTAGAGACCCCCAACCGGGACGTCTCTCCCACCCCGGGAGCTGAACCGCTCCCACTCCAGGCGGCAACAGCCTCAAGTGCCCCCCGGGTCGACGAGCGCCCGCTCGTCACCCCGCCACCGGCACAAGGGAAAACTAACCTTGTGCCGCCCCCACCAAAGAAAGCTGCGACCAGCACCAACCCTCTAAAGCTTCCTGCCAATCATTCAATAGCAGGTCCTGCCCAACAGGTGCAAGGTGCACCCCATCCAGCCGGTACAATCCGGCACACCGAACATCCGCCCACGGATGCAACACCTGAAGCCCCCCAGACTGCTGGACCCAGCGCCCGATCTGCCTATTAATCTTGATGAGGCCTCGGGACCAGCGCCGCTGAGACCAGCAGGCAGGACGCAGGATAATATCCGACCATATAATGGCCACGCCTGGGAGGAGCTCCCGCACCAGTTCAATGTCTCGTTGCACAGTACGGATGATCTGCAGACACGGCAAGCTCGCCAAGTCATTGCCACCCAAGTGTAGCAACAATCCTGCCGGGTGCTGCCGCTGAACCATCTTCGCCTGTAGGCAGGCCAGTAACTGCCACCATCGCATGCCGCGGTGCCCCATCCAGTGCAGCTGTACTCCAGAAGACTCGAGACCGAGGTGGATGCCCAGTGGCCGGACCGCCGCACGACGCTCCGCCCAATAGATGAAGGAGTGTCCAACGATCCACCAGTCTGTCCAGTCCACAGCATCTGAAAAAGGGGAGAAGCCGCACTGCCACCAGTAGCCCACTCTGAAACAATAAGGACAACGTTAGGCCCCCCCCCCCCCCCAGGGCCCGCAACCGCCCCGCCGCCCGGAGGGTACCCCTCCGGGCGGCTGTAGCCCTCGTAGGCCCCCGAACGCCAACGCCCGATTCGCTGGATAACCCGGGGTTGAAGACCCGCCGCAGCCGCGCTCGTGGCCGCCCTGATCCGAAAAGAATGAGACGCGTAGCTGCGCTCGGGAAGGCCCAGAAACCGCAAAACCTTCCTCAGCACCGCCGTGAACTGAAACTGGGTCGCGGGCCGGCCATCCTCATGCAGGAAAAAATTGCCCCGCGCCCCCGGCCGAAGCCGCACATAATGCTGCAGAGCGCGCACCGGGCATGACGGGACCGGGGCAATCGCAGTGAGAATCGCCCAACCCCCTCTTCCAGCCTGATCAGTCTTAGAACGCGAGACATAAATACGCACTACCGATTCTGTCACTGTCACATGCTCAACACCGAGCCCACCAACGGCGCCCTGCCGCGCCGACCGCGGGACGAGCTCACTAACCCGAAAAGCCCCGAAAAACGCGGTCACGAATAATGCACGGAAAAGACTGTACTCAAAATCTGAGGATGCGATGCGGGATAACGCCTCGCAAATCTGTAAAAGTAAGTCATGGGAAACCGGCCGCCGCCAATCCCGCGGCTGAGGCTGCACTCGAGCCCAACCTGCCAGCAAATGCCTGACCAAGAAGGACACTCGTGGGTTTCCCCAACCGGCCGCCTTGCAAAAGAAGGAAAAACCCGCCAACGCGGCGACGACCGCGGACCGCGCCCAGCCAGCACCCCTCGCCCACAAAACAAACTGTCCGACCAGCCCGTCCAGGACCCGCCCGCCAACCCAGCCCCTGTCACCCAAGAACACACTCACCTGGGCATAACCGCGCCGATACCCCGCCCAGGTACCACGCGTCACCGAAGCCGCCAGCAACGCCATTACTTCAGGGTCCCAACACTCCAAAGATGTTCCGGAACCCGCGACGCCAACTCCTCTGCCTCGGGCGCCAGGCGCCGAAACTGCTCCCACTGGAAACGGGACAGAGCATCAGCAATGGAGTTCTGCGAGCCCGGCACGTGCCGCGCTCTAGCCGCCACATTAAGGCGCAGACAAGCCAGCACAAAAAGTCTCATCAACAAGGCGACCCAAGGACAGCGAGGCGCATGCCGATTGATCACCTCGACAACCGCCGCATTGTCACACCAAAAGACCACTCGCCGATTCCGCAGGCGATCAGGCCATACCCACAGAGCGACCACTAGGGGGAACAGCTCCAGAAAAGCGACATTGCGTACCAAGCCCGACTGTACCCAAGCCTCCGGCCAGGGTTCCGCACACCAAGCCCCCTGACAGTACGCACCGAAGCCGGAACTACCAGCGGCATCAGTGAATAAGTGTAAATCCCGGTTCGATATCTCCGGCAATTGCAACACCGAGCACCCATTGAAGGTGGCTAAAAACGAGTCCCACACCCGGAGATCCTCACGCATGCCGGCCGACACACGAATCCGGTGCTGCGGTAACCGCACCCCAGCCATGGCCAACGATAAGCGCCGCGAGAACGGACGGCCAATGGGCATCACCCTGCAAGCGAAATTAAGATGCCCCACAAGGGACTGCATGACTCGCAAGGTCGTCCTGGTCGCAGACCCCACGGATGCCACCAGCTCCTTCAACCTCTCAACCTTCTGGGCCGGCAAGCGGACAACCATGGCGACGGTATCAATCTCGATCCCCAGGAAAGTGAGACAGGTGACCGGCCCAACGGTTTTGTCGGCCGCTATGGGAATGCCGAACTCCCCCGCCAGGCCTTCAAAAGCCTCGAGCAAGATAGCGCAAGCGCGGTCACCCCTGGAGCCCACGAACAGAAAGTCGTCAAGATAATGAACCACCCCGCTAAGGCCCGTCCTTCGTTCCACCACCCAGTGGAGGAAGGTACTAAAGGCTTCGAAGTATGCGCAAGAAATGGCGCAGCCCATAGGCATGCACTTGTCGAAGTAAAACGCCGACTCGAAACGGAAACCCAGCAATGGGAAAGCAGAGGGGTGGACCGGTAACAGCCGGAAAGCGGATTCGATGTCAACTTTCGCCAACAACGCCCCAGCCCCAAACCGCCGGACCAGTAGCACGGCTGCGTCAAAGGAAGCGTAACGCACAGTGCACCGCTCACGAGGGATGCAATCGTTCACCGAAGCGCCCGGGGGCAGGAAAGGTTGTGAATCAACCGGAACTTGCCTGGCTCCTTCTTAGGAACCACCCCCAGAGGCGAAATGGTGAACGGCGAAAAGGGAGGGTCGCGAAAAGGCCCCGCGACCCTGCCCAACACGCACACTCCTCCGCAATCTTACGACGCACAACCTCAACGTGGGCCGTAACCGAACTGGCGTTACGCGCACCCCCCCCCCGCCGGGGAGCCCTGGCAAGGAATATGGAAACCCTCCGAAAAACCTTGAAAAAGCAGCCGCCCCACCCCACCCCGCCGCCCGCGCCCGTAACTAACCAGCCAAGGCCGCATCACAGACACCCTGACCGGCGTGGGGGCCAAGGTGCCGCAAACCACCTCACTTTCCCACAGCGGGGGCACCCGCCACACCTTTGCGACTGCACTTAAGTGCCGAGTGCCCACTCCCACACAAGGAGCAGACATGTCTAAATTTACAGTCGGGGAACGGGCACGACGCCTTGTTGAAACGCCAACAGACGTCACCCCCCCCGGCACCCCCTTTATGCATGGCCTGCGCGGGAGCAGGGGCTCGAAAGGACCGCACCCCCCCCGCCGAAGAAGACTCCCCCGACCACCCACCCCCCCCTCCGGCGCCCCCCTCCCCGCGGGCGGGCGGACATCTGCGTTAACCAAAGATTGATGTCCTTCTGACCCCACGATAACTGCACATTCTCCTCCATCATGTCCCGAAACTCCTCATCGTAATTTAACCAAGCCCACCCCTCGTGAGCCTGGGACGCTGCCAAAATCGCATCCGCATATGCCAACAGGGCCCCAGCCTGGTCTGGGAAATAATGACCCCAGACACTAGCTAAACGCAAAAAGGCACGAGTCCAGTTCAAGGTGTTGCGAGACGCCCGCCGCACCCTGCCCGCCTTCTCATCCTCCTTGCGCTTCTTACGGCTTTCACCAGAACGCTTTCTGCCATCCAACAAGCGGAAAATAACGATGTACCTACGCCGCTTAATCCGATGACGCAGCTTCCGAGGCACGCCCTCCCAGAGTTCCGCACAGCGCACCACCGCGGGTCCCCCTCCGTCGCCCCTCACGCCCCCCGCCGCCCCCGAATCACTTGAAGAAACCGACGAAGACGACGACGAGGAGGACGAGGAAGAGCGACGACGGTGACGCCCACGCTTGCGCTTCGATCTCGCCTTCGTAGCCGCACCACCCCCCGCCTCAAGGGCCGGCGCCACCCCCTCCCCCTTTCATACTCACCGGCGGCAGAGCAGGAAGCCACAGGAGCATCTGCAGGCTGGGGCGCTGCCGCCACGTCGGACCGCGCCTCCGAGGCGCCGGCCTGTCCCGAACCCGTCACCGTGCTTTCCATAGGCGCCCGATCCTGTGACGTCTGGTGAATCTGTGGGGGAAGAAAAGAAGAAAGACCAGCAGCCATATGCCCAGACGAGCCCTGTGCAGGGGCCGTCCCACCGCCCCAACCCCAAGTGGAGGAGCCCAGACCACCCGCTTCCCACGCCGCGGGGCCGCAAGGCCCGGCGCCGCCAGACCCACCATGCCCTGCAGCAACCCACTCGCCCCAAGGACCCCGCCACGGCCCCATGCCGAATGCCCACGGGCCCCAAGACCCGAAGCCACCCGGAGGCAGCAAATGCCCTGCAGAAATCCCGCCGGGAGGCCCGGGGGGGCCCACAGATGCGGCAGCGCCCCCAACCTGCACCACGGCCTCAGATGCCCCCCCGTCAACACACCCATGGCACGCACGCCCCCCATAACGTCGAGCCCAGCTCCGCCCGCTGCCCCAGTAGCCAACTGCCCTGGGCCGCACAACCCAGAGTCCCCCTCCCCCCCCAGGCACCCTGTCCTGTACAGCCTCTCGCAAGGCCCCTTGGCCCCTCCCCCGCTTTTCTTTTCCCCTGCCCCGCTCTCTGCGCGCAACACCGGGGTCCCCGCCCAACCTGGCCCCCCCACTAGAAGCCCTCACCCCGTTGGATCCCGAGCCATGACCCGGAGGTGCCCGAGTCCCTTTTTGCGTACCGCCGGTGCGCCCACCGGTCCGACGCGGAGCAGCGCCTCTGCCCATCCTGCTCAGGCAAATAAGCAGCCCCCCAGACTCAATCCCCGAATTAAGTCCCCCACCAACCCCGACCCAGCCACCCCCGGCCTGGTTGAACCGCACAGGCCCACAGCAGGAGAGCCTGCAAAATTAGCCACAAACCCCCCCCGAACAGGCCGACGCCGACCTCACCGAAAATGCAGCCACCCCACTCCCTGAGGCAGGAGCACGGCCCGACCCCACAGCTCCAGCCCACCTCTACACAGTTAGAAAGCAGGCCGCCGCACGTGCAGCAGGCCCGCAAAGCACGCTCCCCCACCGCCGAGCACACACCCCCTCCCAAAGGCCCGAAGGCACCGGCAGAAAAAGGAGGAACCGGGCTGAACTGGCCGGCGAAAGCCCCCAAGAGTCTCCCCGTGAATGAAGAGGTCGGCCGCAAAATATCCCCGGACCCCCGGCGCACTCTAAACCCACCTTTCCACCGGGCAAGCAGGACGAGAGAGGGCGAATAGACAGCGCGCACCCCTCTCGTAGCCTGCCGCCCCGCCTCCCACATCTTGCAGCCAATCGGGCTGCACGCTCTCCGTGACGCGGCCCGCTCCTGCTCACTCCAGCGATCCCCCCCCCCCCCAGGAAACCCTACCCACGTGCAGGGTAGTCGGGCCCCGGGGACCCGGTTACAAGGCCGGCCTCGGGACCCGGCCCTGCGGCGACGGCGGGATTTCTGTTTTTACAGAGAACAGGTGTACAAACTTGGATAACATAGGGGAACTATTTACATATACTATCTACATACAGGCGTTATGACAAAGCTCAATGATCTCGGATATCGCACCGAGAAAGTTGATGAGGCTATGTCCCCCATGCTAACTGCAATGTGCTCTCCATGCCCACTCATCACCCTTAACCCACCCATTCATCACCCCAACGTGCAATTGGCAGTTAGCACATTGTGCAATAATTGTCATGTTCCCTCAGTAACAGTTACCTCAGGGCCTTGGCAAAGTTACCATATGCAGAAATGTGCCTTAACTGCTTAGCACACTTTAGTAAAAGGACCCGTTAGTAACTGGTCCCTTTAGTATCAGTTAACTTTGCATCTACATTCTCTGGCTACCCAGAAAGGATTTAGCCTTTACTTACTGAGGACTTCACAGTAAGTCGTGAACCTTCTATTTATTTTATTTATTTAACTGGTTTTGATATACCGTTCTTCTACCAGTCAAAATGGTTTACAGTAGAACGGGTCAGTACAAATGAAAGAGGTAGCACGGTTTACAGCATGGTCTATGCAGATTTGTTGAATTTTATGATAGAGTTTAAAGCTCCGGGTGTTAAGCACCATGCTAACAATATGTTGTAGCAAAATACTCTAGTTAGTCTGCAAATGTTCTTTGATTCAGCTCAATAAATGTGTATAGATGTAGATAGTTTCCCCAGTTGAAACCCAAGTTGTACCTTCCCGTTTTACTGTAAGTGCACAGCAGGCATCTGCTATGCACAAATCTGTTGTATGTAAACCGCACTGGTTTTAAATAGCGCAGTATATAAAAGCTATAAATAAATAAAGAAAATAAATAAAAAATAAAAAAATACCATTTTGATTTTTTTTCTGTAGGCATCCTTTGATTTCAAGGATCTGTAGCCTTGTCTGGTTTTGTAATATAGCCTCTTGTTTACAACGCTGTGTTCAGGTAATTCATGTTGCCTGAGAATTTTTCACATTGTATGGGGTAAAATTTCAAAGATATGTGGGCCTGTGCAAACATTTTGTAGCATGCATATGCATACAGCACTGTTGGTGTACTTCTGAAAAGGTTGATTGAATTGCCTCTGCCTGCTGTGACTGGGTGGCATTTTGTTGGCTTATCTACCTGATTTCTAAATAGTGCCTAGACCCATGAAGGCTGCACGCTTCCCTTGTATTCTGAAATGCCACAGCTGATTTTTTTCAATTGGGCATCCTGGGATTTGCACTTGCAACCAGATACTACTGTTGAGTTAATGGAGCAGATTAGTTGCACATATCCATCCCCTTATTACTTCATCCTTTCACATGGGTATTGCGAACATTGCAGGAGGAGCTTTGAGACTGGAAGACTGCGAATCCAAGTGGGAAATGAATTTTCATATGGATATATGCAAAGTGATGCAGGTAGGGAAGAATAACCCAAACTATAATTATATGATGCTAGGTTCCATCTTAGGAGTCCCCATCCAGGAAAAGGATCTGTCCAATACGTCGAAATCCTCTGCTCGATGTGTGGCAGTAGCCAAAAAAGCAGACAGAATGTTAGGAATTATTAGGAAAGGAACAGAGAATATCATAATACTCTGCATTGCTCCATAGTGCAATTGCACCTTAAGTATTGTGTGCAATTCTAGCTGCTACACCTTAAAAAAAAAAATAGCGGAATTATAAAAGATACAGAGAAGGGTCACTAAAATGATAAAGTAGATGGAATGACTCCTCTCTGAGGAAACGTTAAAGAGGTTAGCGTTCTTCAGTTGGAGAAGAGATGGCTGAGCAGAGATATGATAAATGTCTATAAAAATCATGAATGGAGTGGAATGGGTAAATGCAAATAAGTTTGTTACACTTTCAAAAAGTAGAAAGTACTAGAAGAAGCACATACATTTGAAACAAGTGTTAGAAAATATATTTTTTTCTCATTCAATGTACAATCAAGCTCTGGAATTCATTGCCGGAGGATGTGGTAAAAAAATGTTAGCATAGAAAGCCACTGCTTATCTCTGGGAATAGGCTGCATGGTATCTATCTACTCTTTGGGATCCTATCAGGTGGGATTGGCCACTGTTAGAAGCAGGATACCAGCCCAACACAGTATGGCAGTACTTAAGTTCTATGATCCTACCCAAGTTAATGCATACAACCTAAACTGGCGGCTTTCCCTCTTGAGTCTTCAATCCTGTATAAAAGTAAGAATGGCACATGATGCTGCTTGTCAGTGCTGAGGCTGCTCTCATTCATGCTGGGAGACTTCAATATCCATTTTGACTCACCTAGACCCCGTGATAGCGCCCTGCTCATCACCTTGCAGGATCTCTTTCTTCACCAGCACATTTCATTCCCAACACATGCTGCCGGTCACACTTTGGATCTCATTCTTTCTTCCTCAGATCTCAGTAATAATCTTCCTTCCTCCTTCATGCATCTGGCTCTCCCATGGTCTGATCACTCATGCATTTCTTAAATCTTCCTGCTCTCTCCTCTGATCCCTCCCTGCCCTCTGCTCTGCCTTCCTCCTCCTTAGCCATCGCTTCACTTTCTCGGGCCCTCTCCCCCCATTCTATCCTGCTGTTTCCTCCTTCAAATCTCATTTACCCTAACAATTTTACTTCCCTTCCAGTCATCACCCAAGTGAACTTCTGGTATTCTATACTCTCTGGTGCTTTGGATCAGATTGTCCCACTTCGCCCTCGCAGCAAGACTTCCAGAGCTTCCCAGACGTGGTACCACCCCCGTCTCTGCTCCTTCACTCCTCCATCAAGCCGAGTGCCAGTGGCATAAGTAGCCTTCCCCTGACTCTCTCCAGCACTTCAATGGTCTGCATCACCATTATCATCTCTGCCTTAATAATGCCAAGCACTCTTTTTACGATAATCTCATGTCCTCTGTGCCCAGTTCTGCACGCCAACTTTACTCCGGTCTCTCCTCATTCTCCCAGATTCGGACATCTGACCTTCCTCCCTCTGACCTCCCCCCTCAGCCCCACTGTCTTTGCCCACCACTTCCAGAACAAGGTCCATACCCTTTGTTTCACCTTTGATGACTGCCCCCCACCCCTGTCCCCACTTTCTCCCCCTCCCTTCTCTTCTTCAGCTCACCTTCATACCTGATCCTCCTTTTGTGCAATCTTGTCCAATGAATTCCTTAAGGCTTTATCCTCATCCCATAAAACTACCTGTCTTTCCATTTGTATTCCCTCAGCATGGCTCACAGAACCCTCTCTGGCTGTTTTCCCCCTGATTCTCTCTATCTTTAACAACAGCCTATCCTCTGGGACATTCCCTTCCACCTGTAAATACGCTTGTGTCTGACCTTTACTGAAGAACCCCTCTCTCGACACTTCCAGTCCAGCTCATTTCCAGCCCATTTCTACCCTCCCCTTCCTCTCCAAGGTCCTTGAGAAACTCGTTTTTTTCTCAGCTTTCTTTCCATCTTGACACCACTCATGCTTTGCAACCTCGATGGTATGGCTTCTGCATGGGACACAGCACTGAAACTCTTTAATTTCTGAATGAAATTCACCAAGCCCATGATTGCGGCAATCTTTTCTTTGCTACCTCATTTGATATTTCCTCGGCTTTAGACCTTGTTGTCAACATATGCTTCTTGCCTGTTTACATGACCTTGGGATTCGTGGGACTGTTCACTGTTGACTGCATTCTTTTCTGTGTCATTGGTCTTTCACTGTTTTAGATCATTCCCCTTCTCCGCACGTCTCCCCCTCTTTTTCACTGACCTGGGGTGTCTCCCAGGGTTCGGTTCTTGCCCTTCTTCTGTTTAACATCTTTTTGATTCCCCTCACTCTGTTCATTCAGTAGCATGGACATTCTGCTGATTACTATGCCGACGATATCCTTTTACACCACACAGATCCTTTCACTTCTGACTTGACCCCTCTGAATATCTGTCTTTTTAGCATTTCCACCTGGTTCTTGGACAACTTCTTACATCTTAACCCTTCAAAAATGGCCGACATTTGGTTCTCTCTCTCCAATACCCCCCCTCCCTTCGTTGGCTCCCAAATTTCCCTCCAGCCCTATCCTCATGGTAGATAGCCTCCATTACATTGGAGTGATCCTTGATTCCTCTCTTACTTTCTGGGTGTACCTTTCCTCTCTTATCTATCGCGCTTTCTTCTCCCTTCACTGTATCCATGCTATCTGCCACTTTCTGTCCCCCTCTTCTCTTATTATCCTTCTCCTGACACTGGTAATATTAAAACTTGACTACTGCAACATTATCCTCCTTGGTCTCTGCAGTACACCATTTACAATTCATCCAGAATACTGCTGCCTGCCTTGTCACACATGCTACCTGCTTTGATCATGTTACTCCCCTCCTGATTCATTTCCACTGGCTTCGCCTCAGATATCGTGCACAATACAAACCTTTAACCTTAGTTCATAAAGCCATCCACACTGGTATCCCCACCTATCTGATGTTCTCCACCTTCATGCCCCCCCAAGACTCTTCATTCACAGCACACTAACCACCTTCATTTGCCATCTGCCTCACATGCCTGCTTTGAATCTATATGCTCCTCAGCCCTATACTTCCTTGGCCCTGTCCTTTGGAATTCATTCACACTGACCTCTGCCTAGACCTTTCCTACCCTCATTTCCAGACCAAACTCAAGACGCATCTATTTTACACTGCCTTTGACCTTTCTCACCCTGACTCCTAGCCTTCCCCCTCATTCTGTTCTCTTTTTCTAACATCTGTATGAATGTACAACTTTCCTATCCTGAATTGGCATTTCTTTTCTACCTGGATTTTCTTTATTTTTTGGATTGTACACTGCCCTGCTGCCTCGAAGGCATGGTATATCAAGTAAACAATAAACAATAAGCTTCAACTCTAAGCCTCTGTCCAGAGGGCTTAAAAGATCGTCAGAAAGAGGTTAACAGTAAAAATAAAAAGAACTGTTGACTTGAAAGAAACCATTGTAATCCAGATCACTTTTCTGACACAACCTCAAAATGCCTGAAATAGTCTTTGGATAGATTAACCATAGTAAGGACATCAAGAAGAACATAAGAAACGCCATACTGGATCAGACCAATGTCCATCAAGCCCAGTATTCTGTTTCCAGCAGTGGCCAATCCAGGTCACAAGAACCTGGCAGGTTTCCAAAAAGGTACATAGGTTCCACAATAGTTGTCCCAGGGTAAGCAGTGGATTTCCCAGGTCCACTTTAACAATGGTTTATGGACCTTTTCTCCAGGAACTTGTCCAAACCTTTTTTAAACTCAACTACAATAACAACTTTTACTATATCCTCCGGTAATGAATTCCAGAGTTTGATTACACATTGAGTGAAAAAATATTTTCTATTAGTACTTTTATTGTAGCTTCATTGTGTGCCCCCTAGTCTTTCTACTTTTTCATGGAGTAAGCAACCTATCTACGTTTAACCGTTCTACTCCATTCATTAATTTATAAACCTCTCTCATATCTCCCTTCAGCCATCTCTTTTTCAAGTTGAAGAGCCCTAACCTTTTAAGCCTTTCCTCATAGGGGTATCCTTCCATCCTCTTTACCATTTTTGGTGGCTCTTCTCTGTACCTTTGCTAATTCTGCTATATTCTTTTTAAGATATGGCAACCAGAATTGCACACAATATTCAAGGTGCAGTCTCATCATGGAACGATACAGAGGCATTCTAATATCCTTGGTTTTATTTTCCATTTCTTTCTTTATGATCCTTAGCATTCTATTTGCTTTCTTGGCCACTGCTGCACACTGGATGGAGGGTTTCAACGTATTATTCACGATGACACCTAAATCTTTTTCCTGTGTGGTGGTTCCTAATATGGAACCTTACATCATGTAAGTGTAGTTTTGGGTTGTTCTTTCCTTGGTCCATAACTTTTCATTTGTCCACATTAAATTTCATCTGCCATTTGGGCGACCAGTCTTCCAATTTATCAAAGCCCTCTTGCAATTTTTCATAATTCTCTTGGGTTTTAACAACTTTGAATAATTTTGTGTCATCTGCAAATTTGATCACCTCACTCATTATTTCCTTTTCCAGGTCATTTATAAATATATTAAAAAGCAGCAGGTTGAGCATAGATCCCTAGGATAGTCCACTATTCACCTTTCAACATTGAGAAAATTGGCCATTTAGCCCTACTCTCTGCTTTTTATCTTTTAACCATTTCCTGATTCACAATACTACACTGCCTCCTATCCCATGACTTTTTAATTTTGCCATGAGTGTCTCATGAGAGACCTTGTCAAAGCCTTTCTGAAAATCCAGATACACCATATCAACTGGCTCACCTTTATCTACCTGTTTATTCACACCTTCAAAAAAAAACCAGATTAGTAAAACAAGACTTTCCTTGGCTAAATCCATGTTTGCTTTTTCTCATTAACCCATGACTAGTTACATGTTCAGTAATTTTATTCTTTATAATGGTTTCTACCAATTTGCCTGGTACTGATGTCAAGTTCACTGGTCTATAGTTTCCCAGATCACCCCTGGAACCCTTTTTAAAAACTGGAATTACATTGGCCATTCTCCAATCTTCAGGTACTACAGATTATTTTAAAGATAGTTCAGATTACTAATAGTAGGTCTGCAGTCTCATATGTCAGTTTTTTTATGCACCCTTGGATGTATACCATCTGGTCCAGGTGATTTGCTACTCTTCAGTTTTTGAAATAATTGTAATACATTTTCCCGGTTTATCAATATTTATTTCAATTTTTCCAATACGTCACCTTTAAATTTCATTTCAGGCATGGGCAACTTCCTTACATCTTTTTCAGTAAAGACCAAAGCAAGGAATTGATTCAGTCTCTCCGCTATGGCCTTGTACTCCCTTAGCGCCCCTTTTACCCTTCTATAATCTAATGGTCCAACTGACACTCTCATAGGTTTTTTCCTATGAATATACTTGAAGATGTTTTTATTATTCCATTTTTGCTTCCATGGCAAGCTTTTTAAAAATTCTTTCTTTGCCTGTCTTATCAGTGCCTTGTATCTAACTTGCCAGTGCTTAAGTTGTTTCCCATTTTTGTTATTTAGCTCCTTTTTTCATTTCCTGAAAGATGCATTTTTGGCTACAACAGCCTCTCTGACCTTATCTTTAAACCATGCTGGCAATTTTTTGGCCTTCTTTCCACTTTTCTTAAAGCATGAAATACATCTGGCCTGGGCTTCCAAGATAGTATTTTTAAATAATTCCCATGCTTGATATAAATCTTTAACCTTTGCTGCTTCTCCTTTTAGTTTTTTCTTAACTATTTTCCTTATTTTATCATAGTCTCAATGACTATAATATGCAAAGATCCTGGCCATCTGGTTGACCTTTGGTAGCCCCATGCCATCTCTTGCCCCTGACCTTTCCTCCACCCACATTCCATTAGTCCTCTCCTTGCATTACCTCAGTATCACCTTAGAAGCTGCACTATTCTTCTGTGCGTCTGTCATCCATTGCTCTTTCATCTGTCATCCATCGCTCCTTCTGTTCTGTGTATCAGATCCGTGCCGTCCACCCCTTTATATCACTTCATCTTTGACTACACTTCTCCTCTCCCTTGTTATGACACAATTGGACTATTGCAACATCACTCTTGCCAGCCTACCTCAGTACCAACTACGCAGACTACATCTCCTTCAAAATACTGCAGCCTGTATTCTTATATATGCTACCTGCTCAGATCATATCACCACATTACTCATTCACCTTCACTCGTTTCCCATCACTTTCCAGATACAGTACAAGATTCTCATTATGGTCCACAGAGCTCTACACACTGACACTCTGCAATACCTCTTGGATCTTGTCTACCTTCATACCCCTCACTGTTCACTCCGGCTCATTCATTCCAATTGCTTGTTCCTCCCATCTGCTTCACAAGCATGCCTCGAGCCCACCTGCAACTCCGCATTCTTCTTTGTTGGTCCCAGATTATGAAACTCCCTCTCACCGAACCTCTGTCTTGAATCCTCCTTCAATAAATTCAAATCAATGTTGAAAACTCACTTTTTCTGCACTGCCTTTGACCTCTTTCCTTCTCAGGTGTTCACTATTTCTTCACCCCCACTCTGAAGTGTCTCTACCTCTCTCTCATCTCTGTCCTTTCTCTTGCATAGTATGGCTAACTATTCCTTTTCTGTCTAAATATTGGCGTTCCATTTCCAGTTTCATGCAGTGCTGTTGATTTAGTGTAAACTGTTCAGATGCCTGTGTGTTGGATGGTATATTAAATGCCTGAATAAAGATAAAGATAAAGATTTTATAATAACTTGTGCAACATCTCGTTATTAGATACAGTAAAACCCATGGAATGTACAACAATACATGAAAATCTTTTGTTCTTTTATTTGAAAATACAGTCGATTTATGTAGGAAGACTTAAAGTGTGCATGCTCATTTTTGGCTGTGCACGTGATAATGTGTGCTGCTGTATTTTGTACCACCTGGAGTGGATGAGTGGCTTGCTTTGGGAGTCCTTGATAAAGTGCATTACCATAGTTCAGTATAGGGGTGATGATAGCCTGGCACACTGTGGGGAAATGATCCTGGCTTAGGACTGGTTTCAGCCTCCTGATGAGCTCTAGTCTTTGGTATGCTTTTGCAGTGGTTTTGTTGATGTGAGACCGAAGGTTAAGATTTTTGTCAAGGGTGATACTCAGGTATTTCACTTCACTTTTTACTGTTATTGTCTTGTGCAGGAGGATGACTGATTGTGGGGAGTTAACTTAGCGTTTCTAGTAATGTATTGTGCTTCTGTCTTGTCGTAGTTTACTGATAAGTTGCTGTTGTTGAGCCAGTTTTTCATGTCTTCAAGACATTGGATTATGGGTGTGAGGTCTGGTGTGTGTAGGTCAGTTACCATGAGATCATCAGCACATATGTGGTAATGTATGTTATGTCTTTTAATAATATTGCATATGGGCTGTATGTATAGGTTAAAGAGGATTGATGAGAGTGCAGAACCTTGAGGTATGCCTTGTGGTATGACGAACAGTGTGGATTTGTTTGCATCACATTTGACTTGCTGCATTTGGTTACTTAGGTGAGATCCAAACCACTTCAATGTGTTGTTGCGTAGTCCAATTTCTTGGAGACGTTGAAGCATTATACTATGTGATACAGTATCAAATGCAGCTGAAATGTCCATAAATATTAGAAGGAGTCCATTCTTGATGCTGTCTATGCCCCTTATGATGTTGTCAAAGAGGGAGGTTAACAGTGTTTCTACATTATGTCATGGTTTGAACCTGTGTTGGTGGGGGAACAATGGCACATTCTGGTCAATATGGTCCTGCAATTGTCTTTGGACAGCTTTTTCAATGATCTTTGTGATGAATGGTAAGTTGGAGATAGCGCAATATGCTTTTGGATCTTCTGTACTGAGTGAGGTGTTCTTAAGTATCGGTCGTATAGTTGCCTGAGAGAGGATGGCATATATCCTTGTTGAAGAGATGCCTTTACTGTCTTGTAAAGATATTGGTTAAGTTGATCCTTGGCAGATTTAATCTATGCCACTGGACACGGGTTCGCAGGTGAGGTTGTTGTGTTGAGGAAATCCTCGATGTTTGGATGGTATGGTGAAGTCATCCCAGGTTTGTGTATGTTCAAGGTTGGCAGCATTGTTCATAGTGGGAGGAGTCTGTGGTAGGAGATTATTGTGTTTTTTCATTTTGTAGTTTGCAATTCCTTGAGGGTGAATCTCCGGGGCATTTTGTTGTGTTGTGTCTCTGGTGAGCTTCTGT
Organism: Ichthyophis bannanicus; assembly: GCA_033557465.1. Lineage (NCBI taxonomy): Eukaryota > Metazoa > Chordata > Amphibia > Gymnophiona > Ichthyophiidae > Ichthyophis > Ichthyophis bannanicus. The sequence goes on along the minus strand of CM066032.1, from coordinate 374,679,275 downwards.
ACAATGCTATAAAGCTCTCTTGGTTTGCTTGCTGATTTCATAATGATATTGGTGTGATATTGTTGCTTGCATCTGTCGATCAGGTTATTGTATTTCAGTTGTTTGGTTCTGTACTGGTGAAGGGTATCCAGGGCCTTGTTTTGTCTCCATTTCCTTTTGTGTTTCCTTAGAGCTCTCTTTGCCTCCCTGATGTCATTGGAATACCAGGGGACGGTGTTTCTCCTGTGTGCCTGTGCATGTTTTCTGCTTGGGGCAGATGCTGCTTTGGATATGGTGAGGTTCCAGTTCTAGATGGTTTGGCCCAGGTCATCAATATCCTGTTGCAGCTTTGAGATTATTTCCTGTATGAATTTTTCTTTGTTAAAGGTCTTGAATCTTCTGCTCTTACAGTCTTCATCTTGGTGGCTGATGGAGTTGGTGATTCGAATTGAGAATGTTATTAAATGATGGTCTGATCAAGGTATTGGTGAGATTGTGACTGATTGTGGTTTGATCATGTTCATGCAATAGCTTTGGGATGAATATGAGGTCAGTAGTTGTTCCCAGTCTATGTGTGGGTGCACCGACTGATTGGATGTATTGTAAGGATTCCATCGCTTTAAGGAAAGCGTTAGCTTTTTTGTTGGGTATGAAATTTAGGTTGGAGTCTCCTAAGGCAATGAGCAGTTTATGTAGTGTGTTGAGTGCACAGATTTCCTCGAGGATTGTGGACAGTTCTTCAGACTTGGCATTGGGTGGTCTGTATGTGAGGCATATGCTAACATATTTGTTAGATATTGTGAATGTGTTGGCCTCAGTTGTGTTGCTTGAGGAGATGGTCTTGAATCTGTATTTGCGTCTAGTTAGTATTAGAACCCCCCTCCTCTTTTGTGTGTTCTGGGGCAGTTGAATGCTGAGTAATCGGGTGGGGTGATTTGGTTTAGGATGATCTGGTCAGTGTCACTAAGCCAAGTTTCAGAAATGCATAGGATATCTATTTTTTGGGTCAGTAAGTAGTCAGTGATAATGTTTGACTTGTTTCTATGTTCTAGCATTAATGAGCGTGCACGTGATGGCAGAGTCAAGGATGGGGTTGGTGTCTGTGGCTTGTGGCTTGTGGATGGTGTGTTGGAATTATCTGTATTAGAGTGTGTGTTTTGCGTGAAGTTTGGTGTGGTGCTGCCACGGGGTGTTGCACAGAATATGTGGTACTAGTGGTTGTGGAGTTATGTGTGTCTTGGCTCGTGAGGCCCTTGTTTGGTGTAGCAGGGCTTGCAGCAGAAGGAGGATTACCACAATGTAGATGCCATGTGACTGCATTCTGGCTGTGTTGTGGTTCTTACCCTGGGTGTTTTTTCTTCTGGATTGGGCTCATCTGTCCTTGGAGTGTTGTAGTGTCTTGGGAATCTGGTCAGTCTCCTTATCTGGTATGTGGGCTGCTCCTAAGGGGCAAGCCAAGCTTGGCCATTAGGCATGGGCTACCAGGCACGGGAGCACCTGAAGTAGCGGCTATAAATAGTAATTGGTGTTGCTGGGTGATGATGCCTGCGGGTGGAGCAAGGCGTTTTGCGGTGATGTCAAGTGCTGCGATTATGAGGCTCACCTTTGTGCTGCTGCATTTAAGACTCCTATTGGTGAGTCAAGCAACGCATTTGAGTTCCTGGTGCTGTCCGTGTGCTTCGGGGGGCCTGTCTGCTGCTGGGTATAGCTGAGTCCTAGAAATAGCATGCACTCTAATAATCTACAACCTGGTCTGAGGCAGATGTTTAATTTTAGCAAGCATGTGGAGGAGAGCCTACCATATTATTTTACAAAATCCTGCTAAAACATAATTTGCATTTAGTGTCCTTTCATTTAGATGCATTTTAGGGGGATAGTTACTAAAATCCATGATGGGAATAACTTACAGTTTTGCATTGCACCACCTGTTGAATAATAATGAGATTCAAAGTATGAAAATGCATGCAAAACACCTCATTATTATTCAAATTGAATAACGCAGCTTGCAGTGATTATCTCAAGATGTGTTTTTCTTGGAAAAATAATGCCAGCTCAAAGCTGGCATTATTTTTTTTGGCTGGGAGAACTGGGCTTCTAACATGCGACCCGATGCTCCAGGCTACAATATTAAGGCGGTCTCCTTCTCCCAGCACTACAAATGGTCTCTAGGCTCCCTTCTATCTACACCACAGATGACTCAGGGACCCCCTCTACACAGAGATCCTGATGCCCCCTAAGCACAGTCGAGGACCCCCCAAAGACCTCTACCCTGCATTATAGAATTCATTCCCTTCTAAAATTCTGTTGGTATCTTCATTTCCCTCCTTCAAGTCCCTTCTGAAAACACATTTGTTTAATATTGCTTATGACTTGCCTACTTAATTTGGTTGATTTGTTTGTCTTATAAGTCCCTCTTTTGTTCTTATCTTTCATATGGTTTGAATGACTCTCCACTTTCCTGTTTTTATTGGAGTTCTTTTCTATTTTATTATGTTTATTTTAGACATTGTTGTACATCACTCTGCTGAGATCCCTTGAAGGGCGGTCTATCAAATAATTAAACCATAACTATAATCATAACCCTTGGATCTTGAATGAACATCCCACCACCTTTGAAGACCCTGCACATCCACTGAAGGCCACCAGGGCCTACCTTTCAGAGTCCTTGGTAGTCTAGGGGTAGGCCAGCAGGAGCAATCTCCTCTTGCTCCTGCGACTCTGGGTTCAAAATGGCAATCGTGATCCCCTAGTAGTCTCATGATACTACTACTAGGGGTCAACCCCAGTGGTAGTATGGTGAGACTACCACTAGGGGATTATGGGTGCCATTTTGAACCCAGCGCCAGCATCTTTAGCATGGGAGTCACTAACCTGCAGTACTGAGTTACCACAGGTTAGTGACTCACACAGTGGACTAAAGTGTGGTAAAATGTCAGATTTTACCATAACTTAGTAACTACCTCTAATGTTAATTCTAGCATATACAAGCTAATGTCTTCATGGTTCATGATTTTATGTTAAGCTCTAGTTCATAGGCCCCTTAATCACCTGTTGTGTGGGTAGAAACAGAGTTAACAGTATGTGGGTAAGATGATTTTTACCCAACAGAGTTTGTACATAATTTCATAATGCACACATCCTTGGCTGCATAAGACAGACACATGATAAAGGGTTGGTTTGAAGGTATGTATTGGATTTACACGTGTACCTCAAATTTTCAAAAGGTATGCGTGAAGAATGTCATTAGTTGCCTAACTTTAACACCCGATTTTACTTTGCCTAATTATACATACATACATTCATCTGCACGGAAAACAGGTTTTTAACCTCAGTATATGAAGACCCCTTGATCGTTCTGTACAGGTTTAGCAGAATGAACAGAACTTTGTACTTTAAGGCACCTTCCTGAGAAAGTACACCCTTATGTGCAGTAATTCTGGAGCCGATTTTCAAATGGATTTATATGTCCACTGGCATCTGGTGAATGTCAGCTATTTGTATGATTTTTAAAGGCTATATAGATAATGTGATACTTTAGAAAGGATATCTAGGACGAATCTGGGATCCAGTGGAGTGACAGCCATGAAGGGAGGCACATATATGTGCTATCTGAAATAGCTTCAGCTCTACCCCCCAAAAAATGAGTGTCCAGGTAGCCATTTCTGGAGATGCCCTCAAGCACATAGCAAGGCTGGGTACATAGATGGCTGTAGGCCATTAGCTGCAGAACCAGGTACTTGGACATTTCAGCCAGGGTATTCCAGAAAGGGGGGCAACTTTGTCCTGAGACTAGCATGTCCTTACCTGCTACTTCAGATACTCAGATGAGCGGCAGTGGACCTGTAGTATGTTTGGAGTATGTATTTACTTGCAGGTTTCTTCAGGTAGGAAATGATAACTGCGGTGATGAAAGTGCATTTTGCGCTCCCCCTGGAAACACTGCATTCACTTTTTTCACCTTATTTGTGGTTAGGAGCAGGTATAAGCATGGATTCCTCACTAATCAGGGCCAGATATGATTAAGCTATTGTGAAATTGCCCTGCAACATGCATCTCCATTTCCCCTCCCACACCTCCAGCACATCCCCGTTCTACTAGGTTGTTCTCGCACTGGGGATGTCCATATACCCGATTTCTAGAATTGATCCAGGGATTTCCATGTTATTTGGACAGCTGAGTGCCTGTTTTCAGATGCCTAAAGCATGAAGAGGGCTTCTAAAATGACTCCCATAGTGTCCGACCAAAAATCTCATTGACTGGCTCAATACTATCCATAGTGAAGCAGCATGGGGAGGACGGAGCTTGGGCTATTATCCTGATAGCAGTGATTTTCAGCCTCTATCCAGATAATCTATATGTTTAGTATAGGCCTACTATATAGCAGTCCTAAAATAAATAATGGCAGTCCATGACCAAGATGTATATTCTGTATCACTGAGTATACAAATAGGGGCGATGGATATGCATATTAATTTAAAAACCAGCACTGATCATGAGTTAAGCTGTTCACCACTGCTTCTGAAAATTACCCCTACGTGTCTAAGCATTCGATGATAAACCGCATTCCTCAGTACTATGTGAGTGTAGGCTGAAGAAAGACCTGAATCTATCAGATTCAGCAGTCTTCTAGTTGTCTATAGCAACAGTCCTATTCAGAAATGGAATGCATCACCAAATCCACAATTGCTAGTGGTGTTAAAGAAATTATTCACCAGAAAACTCCCATTTTCATTTCCACTTTCTTATTCTTGGGAATATCATCTTATTTTGTGTGAAAATCCCGTTATTAGATGTTAGTTCAGTATCATTTAAGTAAATTTAATATATAAAAATTAAGCACACAAAATAAAATGCAATGCACTGTAGAGTAACTTTATTTTAAACTAATTTTGAGCAGTTTGGACAAGCTTGAACTCAGATTTTGGTAGGGATGATATCAAAGTCTATGCACCAAGGGTCATTTTAGAAGCCCTATTTGTGAATGATACATCTGAAAATGGGCACTTAGATGTACAAAGCAAGGAGATATCCTCATGGCTATTTTAGAAGCTGGCTATATGGATACCCACAGCGTGACAACGTCCATGCAGAATGGGGGCATAGTGGAGACACGGTCTGCGTAGAAAAAGGCAGATGCACGTCGCGATGCAACTTCAGAATTACACAAGCATGTCTGGTCTTGGTTGTTGAGGTGTTCCTGCCTATACCTGCTTCTGACCATTTCATGAATGCAATTTTTCCAAGGGAAAGCGTAAAATGCAATTTCATTGTCACAGTTTCCTGTCCAAAGAAACCTGTGCGTATATAGATATTCCAAACATATTACTGATCTGCTGCAGCATGTCTGAGTATCAAAAATGGCAGGCCAGGACGTTCTTGTTTAGAGTATGTATTTACGTGCAGGTTTCTTTAACCAGGCAGTGGTCCTGTAGTATGTTTGGCGTATGTATTTACGTGCAGGTTTCACTAACCAGGCAGTGGTCCTGTAGTATGTTTGGCGTATGTATTTACGTGCAGGTTTCACTAACCAGGCAGTGGTCCTGTAGTATGTTTGGCGTATGTATTTACGTGCAGGTTTCACTAACCAGGCAGTGGTCCTGTAGTATGTTTGGAGTATGTATTTACGTGCAGGTTTCACTAACCAGGCAGTGGTCCTGTAGTATGTTTGGCGTATGTATTTACGTGCAGGTTTTCGCTAACTAGGCAGCGAATCCCGAAGTACAGTTCTACTATCTGAAGTTGTTCTGGAAAAGAACTGTAGACTTATTAGGCTATGATACCTTTTAAAAGATCAACAAAAAGGAATTTTCTCAATCTTGTTGAAATTCCTGGATAAATTGCTTCCATCAGTGGTGCCATAAGCATTGCTATTTAGCAAAACATAAGGGTTTTTTACTAAGGTGCGTTAAGTTTTTGCATCTAACACAGATTTAGTGCAAAACCTAGTGTACCTTAAGTGCAAAGCCTCTGTGGAAATTGTCAGGGCATGACCAGCACATTCTTGGCAGGTAACATGTGAATGCATATCCTAATACATGGTGCAAGTACCATGGCTGTACCTCACTCTACTTATTATAGTGACATCAGGTGGGATGGAAGAGTAGCCTAGTGGTTAGTACACTGGCTTAATGACCAAAAGACCACAGTTTGATTCCCACTGGCATTACCTGTGGCCTTGGGCAAGTTGCTTAATCCTCTATTACCTCAGAAGAAAGGCCTGATAGCACATGATACTTTCCCCACACTAACTGCAATGTACTCCCCATGTTCATTCACCACCCCAATGCACAACCTGCAGTCAGCATGCCCCATAGTAACAGTTATTGCAGGCCCAAGAAAACAGCTGTTGTGCATGAAAACATGCATTAACTGCTTGGTACACTTTAGTAACAGGGTTCCATAGAGGAATAACTATGATGTTACAAAACATCCAGAAAACATGTCCATTTTTATTGTAACCATGCTGGGTGGACAACTCAAATGAAGGCTTGTCATAAGCGAATCATTATGGTGTCAAATGTAAGTGAATCATCACAAATAGGAAGGCAAATTTTAGATAGTGCATGGAGACTGGAATTGAGATGTAGATGATGTGTAAGTTGGTATTTTGTAACTTACACATGTAGGTTGGTATTAAGCAGATTAACACATATAAATACTGCCAATTAACTACAGAAGTTGCTATTTTTAATTTGGAGGGGGAAATAAACATTGGAGGATTAAGTAGGAAAACCTCTTTAATCCCTACTGCAAGGGAGCAGTTGTAAATTCTGATGTAGACAATTTTGGTCATACATGTGCATCCCCTATATGAAATGGAGAATGCACATGTAGAATTTTGACCCACTCAGGCCACACTCTAACCATGCCCTCTTGCAATTTCTACTTATTATGGATTTTATTTTGTGCTGTCAAGTCAGTGCTGGCTCCTAGCAACCTAGCTGCTTCTGGGTTTTCTTTGCAATGTATCACTGGAAATAGATTGCCAGGCCTTTTCTTCCAAGGCAATGGAAGGTAAAGTGACTTGCCTAGGTTCACAAGGCGTGCCAGTGGGAATCAAAGCCATGATCTTCTGGAGATCTCATGGATAGGCAAAGTAGCTGCCTCCTTAGGAGCTTTGGGATATTGAAGAATCTCCAACTCCTTTGCCCTGGGGATCGCTCTTCTTGTCAATTAGATGCTGTAGCCTGCTGAATGTCATGCTGCCGTTGCCAACTGGTAAGTGTGTAGGGTGGAAGGGAGGGGGGCTGCAGCATTCACTGGAAAAAATACATTAAATAAAAGACTCCCGGCACCTATCTTCCTTCTACCCCCCCCCCATCAAGAGAGAGCTGAGCCTACCAGTGGGACTTCGTGTTGGTAGGGAGGGGCACTCTGTGACAGCAGTCACCTGCAATAAAAGTTTTTATAAAGTCTCCCGGCACCTTCCTTCTCCTCCTCCTCCAACCTTGAGAGAGAGCTGAGCCTGCCCATGGGACTTCTGATCCTGCGGCCAGGCTCAGCTTTGTGTTGGGGGGGGGGGGGGGGGAGGAAGGGAAGCAGTGTGCAGCGGTCATGAGCAGAAGGGAAAATGCCACCAAGTAGAGAGCCTGCCTGTGTGTGGGGCAGGTTGCTCCCACTGGCAGAAAGCTGTGTAGTAATTCACTACACTGTAGGCGGTGGTGACAATGAGTTTGATGGGGGGGTGGGGGGGTGAGCTAGGAAGGCGATGGCAATGAGATGGGGGGATAGGAAGGCGGTGGCAATGAGATGGGGGGATAAGGAGATAATGGCATAGGGAGAAGCAAGGAGGGGAGATGGAGTGGTCATGTTGGTGAAGGGGTTATAGGGAGACTGGGAATATGCTGGACTTGGGGAGGGGGAGACAGAGGGGGATGCTGAATATGGGGTAATAAGGGAGAGAAAGTGGAGAAAAATGGACATGGGGTAAATTAATAAGGTTGAGAAAGAGATGGATAGCAGGATAGATGTTTGACATGGGCGTAAAAAGTAATAGGGAGGGGAAGGGGAGAGTATGGTATGGAAATGGGGTAGTGCTGGTCTGGCGATTGCAGGAGGATAGGAAGGGGGAGGGCAGACATGGAAAGAAGAGAGATCAGCAGAGGTACTGGATAGAGGGAAAGAGAAAGCCAGAGAGAGAGAGAGACTGGGTGGGTCCTGAGAGATGTTAGTCATGGAGAGAGTGGGTTAAAGACTAGGACAAGGGAAGAAGAGCTGCGGGATGGAAGGACTGGGGTGAAGGTTGAAAAGCAGTAGATAGATTGCGTAAAAAGGAGGGGGGGTTGAGAGCTGTTTAGTAGGAAGTGAAATCTGGGTGGACAGAGCCATAAATGGAAGAAAGCAAAAAGAGGAAAGGAAATCAATATCCAAGATGGAAGGAAGAGAAGAAAATAAAAGAAGAGACAAATATCAGATGTACTAGAGATTGTAGAGAGAAAACAAAGAGAAGAAAGGTAAGCAGAAGCCTTAGATTGGGACTAGCATGATCAATGAATAAAAAGATAAAATAAGTTAGAAAAATAATTTAATTTTCATTTTAGTGATTGGACTTTGTGTAGTCGTTATATTTGACACAGTATAGACAAGTGCACCTCTTTTATTTCTCTGGTGTTGCTCTGCTTGCAGAGTCTGGCTTTTTGGGGTTTCAGTAATTTTTGTCTATATATTTTGATTTTTACTTTAGGTTGTGGTCACTTATTCTGTACTTGGTGAGGATCTGTGTTACGAGTGTGTGACTTAGGCCAGGCGTTCTGTTAACATGGAGTTTGTGTTAGGGCTCTATACGTATTGTAGTAATTGGACTTGTTCAGCTTTTTCAATAGGTGTATGGATGTTCTAGGGCCTGCTACAGTATTTATACTGCTTTTTTCTGAGTAGGTGCCTTGTACTGAGTTTTGGAAGTTTATGCTGGTATGATAGTAGATTTGCGTTTGTAGATCTTTGGTGACTTTTGTGTGGTGTTATATTAATTCACAATATGCCTGGTACTGGAGAATATTTGTTAGGGAGATGACCATATTCCAATTTTTTTTTAACATGTATTGAGTTCTGTCGGTCAATTGCCTAGATATGTTGTGCAACCATTGTTGAGAGAGTTTTCTGTGGGTGCAGAATATATATTCAAAAAGAAAAGGTGAGAACCATATAACACAATAAAATCAGTTATAATTTTATAATCTTCTGTTATAAACTGTACTGTGGTTCTCGCTTTTTCTCTTAGTTCCTTGGTGTGTGAGCATTTTATATTTCCTTTGTTTTTTGTAGAACATATATTTATATTAACACCATGCTGGTCAAGTGTGCTGCAGTTTTAGGAGTTATGTTGGGGTTGCTAAGCCCTCCTTTATGTTGGAGTGGCACCAGATCCGCAAAGCGGGATGGATCCATGTGGGCCTGGGATTGACCACCTTCCAGGCAGGGATGGGTAGCTTTTGCTTTTCTGAAGAAATGGAATTGGGAAATGCAAACTACAAATCCATACCTGCAATAAGGTAACTTCCAGGCCTGGATAGACTCTGTTGGGCAAAACTGGAGCCAGTTGGCAAGCCTAAGTTGTGTACGTTTCTGTTGGAGGGGAAGGGGATGAATTATGCTTTGCTGGGGTCGCCAAACTCCTTTTATTCATATGTGGTGGTGACATTTGGTTTGATGTGGGTGTGCATTTGTGCAGGACGTGAAATGTGGTATGGAGGCATCGTTGACATCTTTGGTAATATGAAGTGTTTTAAGTGTTTATTTTTTTGATGCTTTCACAACAGCTAAATTTATCTGAATTTCAAAATATCCACCCCCACCCCCCCAACAGAGCCAGGAGATCATTTGCTGCCAACACTCTGATAATCCCAAAGGAAATAACAAAATGTTCACAAGCAATGAGAAACAGAGCCTTCGTATTCTATGCACCCACATGCTGGAACGCCCTTCCACCCACCCTCTGTGCCATCACTGACCTCGCCCAATTTAGGAAGTCACTGAGCACCATCTTTTCCTCCAGCACTACTCCCATAAAATGACATATCACAACCAGCCACACTCAATAACCAGGACGTCACCCATAGTGCACCCACTCCACGCAATTGCAGACCTCTTCTAGCTCAACGATACACCTAGCAGGTTGAATGTGTATATAGTAACCTAATACTGTAAAGGATTACCAATGTGTAATAGATGCCAATATGTATATAGCCACAAGCAGGTTGAATATGTATATAGCAACCTAATACTGCAAATGATACCAATATGTAATAGATGCCAATATGTATATAGCCACCCAATATCGCATATAGTCGCCGAGCAATACTGTACATCCGCACTCTGGCGATCAATCTGTATATAGTTAGACAACCTGTAAATAGTTGCAAGTTGACCCGGTCACCGGCGACCGATCACCTAGCCTGTATATAGCTACCCTCGTTAGTCCCAAGTAGTAACACTTGTTTATTGTAAGTCCAGTGTAGGTCCTGCCTGCTCTGTACAAATTTTGTTGACTGTAAACCTCACTGATTCCAAAGAGCGCGGTATAAAAAAAAAAGACCTTAAATAAATAAATAAATAGATAGCTGATACAGTCTGCTGCAAAGATGTCTGATGGAAGGAAACATCTGTCTGGAGCACATTATAGAAAGAAGAGGGAAGTGAAAGAAGCTGCTCTGTCATAACAAAAAGGAGCCATGCTAAAATTTTTGACTGCAGAAGTTACTTATAAACAGCAAAATGAATTGTGTGAGATGGGAAGCCTTAACTATGAGGATGGAAGTGGCACAGCTCTTGAAGATATTCCAGATGTTCTTGTATGAGCTCACTGCCGTTACCTCCACATCAGCATCTCAGATGGAAGAAGAGGTTCCTATGCTGGAGGAAGAGGTTTCTATGCTGGAAGAAGAGACTGCAACATGTGCAAGTACAATGGAACCGGAGGTTGCAGTTTCCTCAGAATTTAATCCATCCTTATTAGAAGATCCAGGGCTGTGGCCAGAAACATCCAGTAAGTTAAAATACTTCCTTGTACTGAATGGTCCAAAGCAAGTTAAGGTGTTTAAGTTTCCAAAAGATCTTGTATACAGAAGAAGCTGTTCATTACTGGCATGAAAAACCCAATGGTGAGAAAGTGGAGAGACAGTGAATCATGCACTCGAAGAGCCAGGATGCTGTCTACTGCTTTTACTGTAAACTTTTCCAAGCTGCCACCACCACATCTATATTAAGTTCCACTGGAAAAAGAGACTGGAAGAATCTGGCTAGAACACTGGCAAATCATGATATGGCACATCACTATAGAGCGTTCTTTTTTTTTTTTTTTTTTTTTAATTTATTTATTTATATTTATAAAGTTTTATACATACAATGCAAGAAACAAACAAAACACTTCAGCAATTTCAAACATCAGTTGAAAATTAAGAGGGAAAAAAAAAAGTGAACAACCACTACAAGGAGGTGCATCTGACTCACTGCCCCCATATTGGTTCCTAGAGTAAATTATCTATACTCCCTTACTTTTTAAGAAATCTAATAACTGAATAGTTTCATAAAAAACATATCTTTCACCCTGAAACAATATCAAACATTTACACGGAAATTTAAGATGAAACACAGCACCAAGGGCCAACACCCGTGGACGCAATTCTAAAAAAAAGCCTTGTGTCGCACTTGCGTGGCCCTGGACACATCAGGAAACAACTGAACTATCTGACCACAAAATTTCTCTGATCTTTTCTTGAAGTAAGCTCTCATAATTCTATCTTTATCTATCTCTGACAACAACGTAACCAACAAAGTGGCCCTAGAGGAAATATCACCTAAGGACGATTCTATAAAAGCAGATATGTCTAAAGAAGAAGAGGCTCTGTGATCATATAAAGGAACCACCTCCCCCTCCTCACCCGATAACTGAACTGAAGCCCGTGGAAAAACATAATATATTTTTGACACCATAATCAAATTAGAATCAGCAATCAGCAAATTCTCCTTAAGATATTTCTGAAATAATATTAATGGAGAAAGATAGTGTGTACGCGGAAAATTCAACAACCGAAGGTTTTTAGATCTTAAAGAATTTTCCAACATTTCGTCATGACGATGTAAAACACTAAAGTCCTGCACAAAACCAGCTATCGCATCCTGACGAACAGCACCATCTGATTCCAATGAAGTAAGTCGCTGATCTACTGCTATCAACCGCTTATCCTGGTCAGACAATTTCTGAACTGTAGTTTTAGAAAAATCTAAAATTTTTTGCAGGGAAGCGGTCAACACCGTCTCAATCCGTGAAGTCACTAACCAAATATCTTTCAAAGATAGTTCAGCCGGCGGTGCCAACACTTCACCAACTGAGGAAAAACTTATCACTGCGGGCAAAGGAGGGGGTAGTTCTGCCATTCGCAAAAAAGACGCTGGAAGAACTTCCCCATCTTGAACCACTTCAGATATACTCAAGATAGAAGTGTCTTTAACAGTCAGTTGCTTAATTTCCTCACTGGGGGGAGTAATACCCATAATACGGGAATCATTGTTAGAGGAAGGAGTACTCACTGTTGATATTTCCGACAAGCCATCACAAAGATTTGCAGAGACCAGCGGCACTTCACCCACAGAAACATGGGCGTCCATCGGCCCCACGACTTTCCCAACTTTAGATTGCACGGGCTGCGGATAGCGCTTCCTCCGCTTCCCCATAACAGGGAACCTCGAACGCCGAGATTTCGCCGAAGGGGCGCCAAAGGGGCGGAGCCTGCCCCTTTGGTCATGCCCCTTTGGACACGCCCACGGGACGCGCCCGCTTCGCGTCCGGCGAGGAGGGCGATGGTGTTATAGCCCTCAGAGGAAGCCGCCCCAATCAGGACAGCCTCAGCAGGACTCCAGGAACCAATCGGTGAGCAGAAACAGGAACTCCCAGGAACTCCGAAGTATCAGGAAAAGAAATGCGCCCCGCAGACCCGCACAGAGGGCTCAGCTGTTATAGCCCTCAGAGGAAGCCGCCCCAATCAGGACAGCCTCAGCAGGACTCCAGGAACCAATCGGTGAGCAGAAACAGGAACTCCCAGGAACTCTGAAGTATCAGGAAAAGAAATGCGCCCCGCAGACCCGCACAGAGGGCTCAGCTGTTATAGCCCTCAGAGGAAGCCGCCCCAATCAGGACAGCCTCAGCAGGACTCCAGGAACCAATCGGTGAGCAGAAACAGGAACTCCCAGGAACTCCAAAGTATCAGGAAAAGAAATGCGCCCCCCACTATAGAGCATTCTTGAGCTGGAAAGAGCTGGAGGCCAGACTGTGAACAACGTGACATGTTTCGGGTACAGAAAATCCTTTTTCCCCTGCTTCAGGTTAATCAACATTCGGTCGATCTTCAGCCTCAAAAGTTGTTTGTAGAAACACCTTAAATATCATGGCATTGCAACCACGACTCTGCAAGATTGCCCTCCTATTTCACATGAAATAAAAGGATATTATCCTTGTGAGGCTTGCATTTTCTGTGAAAATTCACTGGTCCATTCAGGGTCAGAAACGTGTAACGTTGTTGTTGACTCTGGTGGTGTTTTGTACAGCCTGAAAAGACGCTAATGTTACAGCTAAGTACAAATGATAAGCTGTTTTTTGTAATAGTGATTTATTAAAATGGAGTTACCACGGTGGTGTAAGGACTGGGTTCCTTTCACTGGGCTGGTATCTCCAACAAAAAAAGTATCTTTAAATAGTGATTTGCCTGGCTAGACCAGAATCTGCTTTTTTGGGCGTTGATTTGTTTGGTTCTGGTAAGGGTTCTGTTGCTTCTGGATAAAACATTGAGCAACATTGGGATGCATCAAACTTTCCATTGTGGCTGCAGTCTGCTTTATACAGGTGCTAGCTAAGTATTTTAAAATATTCTCCATATGTTTTGCTTTTGCAAGATTAGAGTTCTCATGACTATTGATTAGTACACTTGAGGTTCTGGAAGCTATTTATTACTGTTGCTTCTCTAGCGTATGATTAGCAGATTGATTTCCTCCGCATTAGCAAATCATCTTTTTGATTTGGTTGGGTCCCTGACTGGAGTTTTGGGATTGTTTTTGATGTCTTAGTTATTTTTCAGAACGAACTCTTTTTAGCGATGGAATTCAGCTGCACCAGTTTTAGCTGTGCAGATTAATGCTTTTCAGCTAAATATCTAGCTGACTAGGTTTGCCTGAACATTTGCTTTTAGATTGTCTAAAATTAGCCAATTATGTCCGCTCAGCAGCTCTTTGAAAAAGGACCTCCGCGTTATGCAAATTGTTCCATATACATTTATTTATAGTGCCATGCAGAATGATGCTGATGAATAACACGTTTATTTTCATCCAGAAAAACATGCACAATTTATATACACGCAAGATCTTTCTAAGGCACATTATATGTAAAAAACTTCGAGTTTGGAGACCAATGTGGCATTAAAGCCTTAGAAGGCAGGCATTTTTTAGCTCCTCAAGGTCCGTTTTGCATTAATGAGCTTAGGAAAAGAATCAGGAATTCACTAGGAAAGAATGATAAGGCAGAAAGAATACATTTAACGTAATGAGGCTCTTGGAAACTCCACCATCCCTATAGTTTAAAGATTGTTTTAGAGTCTCTTGGGAGGTTTTACAGAAATGTGTTGGAACATGAACCTTATCACAAGAATCTAGTAATTCAGAAAACCAAGGTCAAAAAGCAAAATACCTTCATGTATCAAATAGATACTTTTCGCCCAAAGTACTGAAATAAAACATTATGGGATACTTACAGGAAAACTGGTTCACTTATATTGTAATAACAATAATAAAAAAGTGTTATATAATTGGTTTTATCTTAACCACTTCAGTTTGGCATGTAAGAGAATGCGTACACTGCCAATTGAATGCCAGAAGTATTCCCTCATCTAATAACAAGAGCCGTATGAACAACAGCATCAAGGTATAAAAAGTGCCATGCAGTCATTTACTATACATATCAGGAGAGACTTACAGATATTAAATTTGTTCCTATTTTCTGTACATTTCCCCAGGCATAGTGTGGTTTTAGGGCAATCCAGAGTGGACAATCGCAGGCCTCTAATATTAATGTGTAATTCTAGTTGATTTCTGGTTGGAACCAGTTGCAACCCTATGCCAGGAAGAAGGTAATTTTATAAAGAGTATTCCCCATGTAAATCATGTTTTACATGCGGAAAAGGGCTCTTATAAAATTGCATGTGTGTATATGCATGTAAAAAGTAGGCATATAGGAAAAAGGTGTGTCTACTTTTATGCAGATTGCGCATAGGTGGTCCTGGGGGATCATTTGAGCTGAGCTGGGGCACAGTTGTGATGTACATGTATATTTTATGAAACAGGCAAATACACACAGAGATCACACGTGCTCATTTACACCCACCCTGGAATAGTTAGGCGCGAGAAGATTTGTGCGATACTGGGGCTCATTCTGTGGGCCTATTTTATAGGGGCTGATGTTGCCCTTATAAAATATACCAAGTACCATCATCCATTACCACAGTTTTTAATTTAAAAACAATTTAAATAAATGTATTTAAATGCAAAAATACAATTAAAATAAATGCATTTAAATTGTTTTTAAATTGCAAACTGTAGTAGTGGATGATGATAAAGGACCTCGATGCATACGAATGAAACAACTTCATTCAAGCAAAGCCCAGAATGCCAGGTTTCTGAGCAAGACATATAATCATCAATCCTGCATATAACAGTTCTTAGCAATGTTCCGGTTATTCAATAGCAGTTCACTTAGTTGCTTCAGAATATAACAAAAAGGTTCAAAGAAACTTGCTGCACAATGCAGGCATATGCACATCCATCAATGCAATATTGCATTTTGAAAAACGTATCTGCATCCGGGATAGAGCTCAAACTTCTGAACGTCTTTTCCTTTTTTTTAAAGGTATTTATACCATTTCTGAAGCAGCTATATAACCAGGATATTTTTATGTTATTCTTATTATAAAAGCTATGAAAGGATATATTTCTACTGGAGCCAGATGGACATATAGAGTCTGAAATAATATCGAAAGACTGAATGACATGACCTGTTATATGCAGGACTGATCATGATAGAAGATGAGTCTGGCTCAGTAGCCTGGCTTTCTGGGCTTTGCTTGCCTGAAGCTGTTTCACTGATATATATTGAGGTTCTTTATTTAAATACATTTATTTAAATTGTTTTTAAACTGGAAGCTGTGCTAATGGATGATTTGCCCTTATAAAACAGGCAGAGGTAATTCTGTAAGTAGCACCTAGATGGACCAAGGGAAACACCCCAACTGCAGCGTCACCAGGCACAAAAAAAAGCAGGACAACAATACACCATGGATCAAAGACAGTTTATTCAGGAACTGTGAGGTTGGCCCAACATGTGTTTCGGCCGGGGGTCCTTCTTCAGGGGACTATGTTTTAGCACTGTTATTTACTTGGTTTTTATACCAATAGAGGTCATAGTCCCCTGAAGAAGGCCCCCCGGTCGAAACATGTGCTGGGCCGACCACAGTTCCTGAATAAAGTGTCCTTGATCCATGGTGTATTGTTGTCCTGCTTTTTTTTGTGCCCAGTAGCGCCTAGATGTACATGCGTTAAATGGCTCCTGTTCTTTAAAGTCAAGTCCATGTGAATTTTACTTTATGGGATACTAGCCTAAGTGGCAGGGGACGTGTGCAAATATCATCACAGTCACTTATACTAGCTCTAGAGCCGATGCAAATGACTGGGTGTATCTTGTGCATGTTGGGGCCTGTTCTGTAAAGTATGCGCGTGAATATGCGGACCTCTTATGCTCTAGTCAAACTTCATCCCTGTGTATGCTTGCACTGAAAGTATGTGCCGTCGATCCATGCTGCATACTGTCTGAATGGTACCCGACTAGACTCTGTGCATAAATGACCAGAATACCTTGTTTTCCACGTGTAAACCCGAGCGGAAATCTAGCCGGCCTTTACAGACTTATCCTTAAACCGAGCAACCTTTTAGGGATGTTTTATAAAATCAAGCCCAAAGTGCCATGTGCAAGCATTATTGGTGCAGAAAAGCAGTGTGTCCCTGCTTTCCCCTTTCTTCCCTTTTGAATAGTTGCTTTTGGAAGGCTTTCAGCCATTGCTGACAGGAATTATTGCTCGGTAAACGATTTTTTACTGCAGCGATAGCTTTATTCCAGGAAAAGAAACCAAAATGGAAATGAGCATGCAAATGACTTAGCAGCGAAAGTGCCTGTACATGAATGCTCTGCTATACTGCGCAGAATGTAAATGGGATGCTAATGTGGCAAAAGCACAACATTGAGGAAGCAGGTGCTATTAATTAAAACAAGATAAGCTGTGAAAAGGCACGTTGTGCTGAAAATAATGTCAGAAAGCTATCACCAGCTGCAAGCCGAAAATATAGCCTGACTAACCCTGCTTTCTAAAACTGACAGGCCAGGACAAGCTCCGTTCTGCCACTCTCGAGGCACTTGCTGGATGTTGCCTGCTTTTAGAGAAAGAGCCCTAGAAGCAAATAAAAGCAGATAAGAGAAAGAGAGAAGGGGAGATTGATAGGCAGAGACACCCTTAGCCCTGGGAGAGAAGGGCATGGAGGCTTCTGAGATCCAGGAAATTGTGGGGTCCATTTTAAAGCTGCCTGGATAACTTGTGGGATCTGCAGCCTTTGAAACTTCTGGGCTGATACAAAAGGCCATTTGGGCTTTACAGCTGATTTCTCTGCACATACTTCCCCTTCCCTGTGCTAACCCTGCCACATCCCTTCCACCAGCAGCTAGAGGTATGTGTCCTGTGAAACAGCACAAGCAGGGACATAGCAGCATTATAAAGACCATCTAATCTGCCCAGCAAGGTGGCAAGGGTTGCGCCTACTGCTCCTTGCAGGTTACTCCCCTCCTAAGGTAGAAAGCCATTAAAGTTTTGCTTTCAGTAGGAAATGCACAGTTACCTTGTTTCCATTTTCATTTTTTGGGAATTTACTTAGAAAATTCCTTTCTTATCCATGTAAATCGCTTTGAAAACTGTCCTTCCAGTGTAAGATCACCTCATTAAGGGGGCTAGTTACTAAGGTGGGGTAAAATGACATGCAATAAAGCATTGCATTTGCATGGGTTAAAATCAATAGTAGCATGGTAGTTATCAAGGGAGGGGCCATGTTTGCATTGAAATAGCACTAACATAAATAACGCCATTACTGCATTGTGTGCATTTCTCCTTGCATACCGTGCAGTGCATAGCATGCATTCCTATACTGCTTTTTGTAGCCTTTTCCTGTATGATATGAAATAAAGTGCTAAAGCCCACGGTGTGCATATGACGCTCACACTGATGGCTGTCTTCAAAGGCACTATGCCAGCAATCATGAATTATGCATTACTTCCAGCTGCATATCTTATCTCCCCTGCTCTGCAATGAATTTCTCCAAAGCTCCTCATCCCTTGTAAGACACCACAAAAGTGTAGACACAGCTCTCCGTTCCTGACTGCATGGCTCCATGAGGATCAAAGCTTAGTATAGATACTAGAGGAAGGTAGAGTGGAGGATATCTTGGTGTTTATACCAGGTCCTTGTGCAGTGGCAAGGCCAGGGTTCAATTCCCTCATCATGCGGTTATCATTAATGTCAGTGGCTTTTCACCCATGGGCAGTATGCAATAGACCCTTTAGGGAGGTGGTTAACTAAATGATTATTTTTAGAAGATGTCAGCAACACCAAAACTGCTTATCCATAGACACAGATGGGGATGCATGTGAAGAGTCAAAGAAAAAACAACAAAACACACAAACAAAAAAATTAATATCTGAGTATTTTGTATTTTTTTGTATTAAGTTTTGTTTATGTCTGGCTCAGTTTCCCTGTTGTAGAGGTTTTCTTTCTACTACTGCTTTCTGACCATTGATGACTTTTTGTGCTCAGTCGACTATTTGAGCATTGTTTCATGTTATCTTTGCCGTTCAACTGGCTCACCCCTTTTATTGAGTTGTGCAAAAGCGGACACTGAGATCTTTTTTTCTCTATAACATTATTGTTTTTTGTTTGTGTGTTTTTTTTTGTTTTGTCTTGGAGATTCTCATTTTATGTCTGTTTTTTGTTTTATTTTTTTTTGTTTTATTTTTCTTTTTTATAATGTTCTGATTTTTTGGGTGCCTTGTTGGGGTCATTTTTATTATTTTTTCAAGTCTATTTTGGCTCGTTGGGGGGACTCTATTTAGAAATGTCAGGTATTCCATAAAGAACCCAAGTGGTATAAGTCCCACACCGAGGATGATTTGAGTTCTTATAAGGTCTATGCCACCTATTACGGCATTAGCAAAACGCACCTTGACAACAGCAAACAGGGCCTTCAGACTCTGTGCTCCAAGATGCTGGAACGCTTTACCACCAAACATCCGGGCCATTACTAACCTAACCCAGTTTAGGAAGGCCCTCAAGCACCACCTCTTCCTCAAATACTTCTCAGATAACAATGAATCAATTCACTCAAACGAATGTATCTACACCAGCATTCCTAGTCAGCTAAACTAACACTCCTATCAAGATATCCTTGATTATTGAGACCTATGTCACTTATTATTAATGACACCTGTATGTAAATAGTTACCCACTATGTTACATATTATTCTGACACCTGTGTGTAAATAGTTACCCCACTGTTATCCAAGTTTTGCTGTCCTGTTAATTGTAACTCAGACCCGTTATCCTGTTCTGAGAATTTTGTTCCATGTAAACCGCACTGATGCCGAATAGCACGGTATAGAAGAGATTGTAAATAAATAAATAAATAAAATAAATATTATTTAGGTTTGTAAATAGTGTAAGAAAAGCGAATTATGTTCATAAATTGGAGGCAGCAAGAAATTGTTCAAAGATGTTTAGCCTGGTTCAAAGCTTGATATAGTACAGCCATAAAATTAGTGATGATGTACAGACCCCTACTTCAGATGAGTTTGGGGACTATTTTTTGGAAGATATGTTAGGAATTCAAAATAGTCTGAATGATTCTGGCATGTATGATGGTATAAAGTGGTATAAAAAACTTGTTAAATAAATAAAATAAATACCTAGATTTGGATGGAATTTTCCACTGTTACTTGGGATCAGTTGGGATCTTAGCTTCTTTTACTTTTTCCCAAATGACTCATCCCCTTGAGTTGAATTAAAGTAATGAAAGCTGTCTTTGCCCCACAACTGGGAGAAATTGTCAGTACTTTCTCTGATAACTGATACCGTCCTAAAACAGGCAGGCCTTAGACCAGTTTTGAATAAGGGGAGTCTAAATCTGACTTTTGTGGTGAATTATCACCTAGTAGCTAATCTTCTGTTCTTAGGGAAGGTAATAGAAAATGTAGTATTGCACCAATTAGATTTACATCTGGATACAAATCTCATTCTTCTTAATAGCAAATCCAGCTTTCATCAGGATCAAGTTACAGAGACTATTTTGCTTGAACTGGTTGATTATTTTAATATTCAAAGCAAGCAGGAAAGAGTGTTGATTTTTTTAGATCTACCTACAGTCTTTGACACTTGATCTTAAGATTGCTGCATTGATTGTATATCATAGGTGTGCAAGGTGTTGTATATCAATACTTTGCATCTTTTTTAATGAATAGATCATTTATGGTGCAAGAAATTGATTCATATTCTAAAACAAAAATTATTGCCTTTGGGTTAACAAGGCTCTATCATGTCTCTAGTTTCCTTTAATATCTATTTAGTACCACTAGCACTTCTAATTGATGAGTGTGGCATGAAATGTTGTCATAGCCAAAACTGAAAAAGCCAAATGACAAAAACAGGAAACAACATAAGCACTAACAAGTTAGATGCCAGGCATTGATAAGATCGGCAAAGAGAGAACTTGAAAAGAATACTATCTGACAGCAAAAACTCATAATAAAAACTTGGATGCATATTGGCCTGTGAGAGTCAATTGGACCATTAGATGATAGAGGGGTATAAGGGAAGACAAAGCCATAGCGGAGAGAATGTAAGTATTCTGCTTCCAACAGTGGCCACTCCAAGTCACATGTACCTGGCAGGTTCCCAGAAAGACACACAGGTTCCACAAGTCTTGTCTTGTTAATCCGCAACCTTTTTTTGAAGATATGCATAAACAAATAGATACACTGTATCAATCAGCTCACGTTTATCTTGATTTTCAGAAAGCCTTTGATAAGACCCCTCATGAGAAATTCTTGAGGAAATTAAAACATCATGGGATAAGAGGCTGTGTACTATTGTGAACTGGGAACTGGATAAAAAAAAAACAGAGAGTAGGGCTAAATGGCCAATTTTCTCAATGGAGTATCCTAGACCTGGGGTAAATGACCTGGAAATGGGAACGAGTGAGGTGATCAAATTTGCAGATGATACAAAATTATTTAAAGTTGTTAAATCTCATGAGTATTGTGAAAACTTGCAGGAGGAGCTTGAGAATTTGGAAGACTGAGCATCCAAATGGCAGATGAAATTTAATGTGGACAAATGCAGCCAGTTACAAGATGAGTAATCATTTCTAGCTCTTTCTTACACAATCTTAATATGCTTGCTGTGAACTATGTTGTCTGTAATCCACTATTCTAGATTGCAACTAGAATCTCTCATCCTTAGGTTTCAGTTTGCCTCTCCTTAGCCACTCATATATCCTCGTTTCATCAACAAATGGCTCCTGGAATAATGGTTTGTATTTCCCATTGTATATATACATTTGCAACTTGTTCCTCGTTTGCTGATCTAATTCTTTGAAGAGTTTTTTCTCTTGTTTTGCAAATTCTATTGCTTCCTTCCCTTTATATACTAGTGGAAATTTATACATACTTCTTAGTGGAATGCCTGTCCAAGTTTATAACGGAGATGGATTCTGGTCGTTTACTTTCATACTGCAACACTTTTCATGCATTCAGATCTGTTGATACTGTTAAGTAGGCCTAGCGGCTTATGATGGTTGCTCTATATGTATAATCAATTTCTAAGAGACCCATTTTTCCTTTGGCTCTAGGGATAAACCACCTTATGGGCATTGAAAAATTTTCTTGTTTGTATAACCTTTTTTCAAGATATTTCAGAGGCCAGCCTACAATTTCAAAGATATACAAGAGTACAGGTATTGCAAGCTGGTTGATGGCTTGAATCCAGGGCCAGTACTACAATTAGGAAAACTAAGAGATTGCCTAGAGTGCCAAAATTTAGAGTGCAGCCCATTCCCACCATTGCTGCCCCTCTCCGAGACCTACAGTGGTGGCAATGAAAATAAAACAGCAGTGTGTAGAGCCTCCTTGGGTGCATTTCTGGGTTTGGGACCGACCTGGCTGGAGTCCCATCCAGGATAGGGTCCATCAGTCCTCTCTACTCCTCCCTGTTTCCTCGGCTCGCAACCTTGGGGTTGTCTTTGACTCCGCTCTCTCTCCTTCTCCACACACATCCATCTGCTAGCTAAGACGTGCCGTTTCTTTCTCTATAACATTAACAAAATTTGCCCATTCCTTTCTAAACACACTACTAAGACACTTATCCACTCCTTAATCACCTTCCATCTTGACTACTGTAACCTACTCCTTCCTGGTCTCTCTTTGAATCATCTCTCTTCCCTTCAATCTGTTCAACACTCTGCTGCGCCAGCCTCATCATGCTCATATTACCCCTCTTCTCAAGTCACTTCATTGGCTCTCTATTCGTTTCCACATCCAGTTCAAACTTCTCCTGCTGACCTATAAGTGCATTCACTCTGCAGTTCCTCACTACCTTTCTTCTCTTCTCTCTCTCTACACCCTCCCCTTGGGAACTCTGCTCGTCTGGCAAATTGCTTCTATTTGTGCCCTTTTCTTCTATTGCTAACTCCAGACTTTGCTGCTCCTTATGCCTGGAACAAACTATCTGAGTCTATACGTCAGGCGCCTTAAGAACATAAGAACATAAGATGTGCCATACTGGGTCAGACCAAGGTCCATCAAGCCGAGTATCCTGTTTCCAACACTGGCCAGTCTAGGTCATATGTACCTAGCAGTCTCCCGAAAAGACACAGGTTCCGCAATGCTTGTATTGGGTCAAGCATTGATATCCTGGGTCCCTTCTTAATAATGGTTTATGGACCTTTCCTCCAGGAACTTGTCCAAACCTTTCTTAAACCCAGCTACACTAACAGCCTTTACTACATCCTCCGGTAACAAATTCTAGAGTTTGATTACACGTTGAGTGAAAAAATATTTTCTTTTATTAGTCTTAAATAGTTTACCCTGTAGCTTCATTGTATGTCCCCTAGTCTTTCTATATTCTGATAACGTAAACAATCGATTTACGTTTACCCATTCCACTCCGTTCTCTGATCCTTTTCAAATCCAGGCTGAAAACGCTTTTCTTTGCTGCCGCTTTCAGATCTTGACTCACCTGATCTCCTTATGCTTCTTTACAGTTCCCCCTAGATGTATGCCTGTCTATACCTACTGTGTTGTCTGTCTTGACTAGATTGTAAACACTGATGAGAAGGGACCGTCTCTTACATGTCTGTGCAGCACTGCATACATCTTGTAGCGCTTTACAAATGTTCAGTAGTAGTAGTAGTAATAGTAGGTTCTTGTCAGTTTGGTGCCTGGTGCCTCAAACCTGGGGAAGAAAGGTGTTAGCTGATAGGATTTCCCTCCTCTCACCCTAGGAAAACCTCTAAAAAAAACACTGCTGTGAACAAGGCTGGCTTAAATAGTATTTACAATTTATTTACAAAATATATACGTGATAAAGTAATGCAGTAAGTACAACCTGCATTATAAGTGGTTCAAGCAGGTAAGATGAAATAGCAATATAGGATAAGAGATTAGGCAGTTCAAACAAGCAACTATAATCTTATATGTGGCAACTTAAGTAAGCCTAGAGGGCTGATATTCAACTGGCAGGGCTAAGCGCCGTAGCCGCTTAACCCTGCCTACCCACTCCCAAACCCCGGATATTCACTTCTGCGGCAACGGAAGTGAATATCCGGGTCTGGCCTCACTGCCCAGAAGCTGCTGAGGCTAGCTGTGCAGCATCGATATTGGATGATGCATGGTTAGTCTCGGCATCTATAAGATAGGCGAGGGTTTTCTTGCTTATCTTATAGGTCTTGAGCGCTAAATGTGCAGCTTCCAATATCAGTGCTGCATGGTTAGCGCTGGTCCTCGCCTCTGCTCTGCCCCGGAATGCCCCCGGAATGCCCCAGTGCTAGCCGGCTAGCATCGAGCTACGTAGGGACTTCGTCGAGGATGTTTGATGGCACCACCTGTGTATGTGCTGCTGAATTTCTGGTTAGCAGGCATTTACATGCTGTTAACCATGTAAATGCCTTTTGAATATCGGGCCCATAAAGATTATGGATTTAACCTTATTAACCTGTCTCCTAACTCCCTTCCCTTTCCCTTTGCCCACCAACCCCAAGTCTCACCCACTGTTGGAACTCTGGACTGGTGGCTGCTTTTGAATAGAGAGATTTTGCAGCTCTATCCAATCACTGAGGCAATAGCCTTGACTCCACCTCCTCCAAGCTCTCCTCCAATCCAGAGAGGGTTTTGCATTCCTGTCCAATCAGGAGTAACTGTTGCAGCTCTCTCTTGAGCTGATCTGCTGCTGGAATTCCCTAGGTCTTGTGGCTCCTAGTCTGGAATAGACTCTGACACTGCAGCTCTCCCTGGAACTGATCCACCACCGATTCTCTCTGGAGCTGATCCATTGCTGCAGCTCCCCCTGGAGCTGATCTGCTGCTGGACTCCCAAGCCTGGATTATGCTCTCCAGCATCTCTCCACTGTCATCTCCCGTCCCTGGGTTATCCCTGTAATAAATACAAAAAACCTGTCTGGCATGCATATTCTTATCTCACTCCATTGTTCTACACTTAGAGAAAGTGGCTCTAAAGCTTTGCTAAGCACATAAGGAGGGGAGAGGGAGAGGGGAGTTATCTTTGTGGTCCTTGATGATAAGGACTGACAGAAGGAACCGAAACCCAAAGCCAGAAGGCATACTGTGTGGATCATGAGAGCCAAAAATTGTTGTTAAAGTATGTCTATTTATAAGAAAGCTGCTTCTTTTAGTTGCCATAAGAGACAAGAGCCCTTAGAAGGAAATGTATGCAAGACAGAAAAATCAGTTTAGCAGAGGTCAGGCTAGTCTTAGTTAAATAAAAGAGAGATCCTTTCTCTGTTGACTTTTTGCAATGCAAAGATCTTATGGAGCAAGCACAAACGTAAATAAACCATTGAGCACCTGAACATGCAAAAGAAAGATAAGGACTGACATCATTATGTACTACCATAAAGGGGATAAAAGATGTCAGAAGATCAAGGTAAATTGCATTCTTGCATATGGTCTGTCATGTAAGAATATGGAATTATGTTAAATAAAGTAAACAAATAAATAAAGGGGATGAGCAGAAACCCACTTGTGCTGCCTGAGCACAGCAGATAGGTCAGTAACACTGTATTAGTTAGCCAATAAGATGCAGGGGGTAGGGGCTTGCTGATTTGACAAATGTATAAAAGTCACTGAAATATGTCAAAGTGTGTACTCTTTTATCAAGAAATGTGATATTTGACTACCCCTTCTTGCAAGATTGTAATAAATAAATAAAAGGAAACCTTTGGTTTCACTGAGGTGTCTGTTATTGTGATAAAATTATTATTGCTTATTACGGTTTGGGGTTCTCTTCTGGGATTGAGTCATCACTGGAGGAGACCACTGCTGCCGAGGACGGGGAAACGTGTCCCGTTGAGTTTAACGGCCTCGTGTATTGACAGCAGAATCCTGAGACCAGTAAAAACAATACAGACTCAGTGAACCAGTATAGGTTTTAAGTGGGTACGAGCGTGACAACCAGGTAATTCTGTGCATGGACAAAGGTAAGAAACAAGATTGTAAAGTATTACCTTGGTGGTTGGGTATCGAGACAGAATGTTGTGTGTGTGAGGCGTGTCCTAGACACGAAGTGAGTGTGGAGTCTTAACATGCGGTTCCGACACATCCGCAGGGTGCGGCCAGAGAGAGATGAAGCGAAAGATACACTGGTGACAAAAAGTCTCGATGGGAAATAAGGGCTCTAAGGGAAACTCGAGTAAGGATGGGGCTGGCAGTGTAGACCCCGGGAACATCCCTCCAGGCAGTCTTTTAGGGAGGATGTTAAAGTACATCAGGAAAAGGAAGAAACACTTTCCGCTTTCCTGCAGAGACTAAAAGATCAGATGAGAAAGTTTGCAGGAATAAGTGCAGACAGTGAGGTAGCCAAAGGACTACTAAAGGTCCATTTTGTGACCAAGTCCTGGCCAGACATTAGAAGGAAACTTGAGAAAATAGAGTGTGGGAATGATAAACCTCTAGAAGATTTGCTGAAAGAAGCACAGAAAGTGTATGCGAAAAGAGAGGATAAAAGGCAGAAGCAGAAAACAAAAATAATGCAGTAGAACAAGTAATGAATGAGAGAATGGGACCTGCAGTGCAGATCTGGGAAGGCGTGGGACAAAAGGAACAAGGTTTGATAAACAGCAAGGGAAAGGAGTTAGTGCATGAGGAATTAATTAAACAGCTGTTGAAGAATTTGCTGTTACCACAAGAGATAGCAGTAGTGCATGTGAAAGGACATCAGGCTGGGAATTCATTGGAGGTTAGGGGAAATAGGGTAGTGGATGAGGCTGCTAAGGAAGCTGCCTTAGGGGAAGACATAACCCCTATAAACCATTTAACCCCAGAAGTGGTGAGTCACACAGTAAATCCCACATTTACTGAAAAGGGAAAAACAACAACTTGAGGAAATAGGGGCAGTAGAAACAGAAGGGGGAAAATGGGGTTTACCTGATGGGAGGCAGATGGTGAACAAACAAATAATGAGAGAAATTATGGCCATGCTACATCAACGGAGTCATTGGAGTGTGCAAGCAATGTGTGATTTAATCTTAAGACACTATGGATGTATGGGAATTAGTCAAGCAGGTTTGTGAGAGGTGTATAACCTGCAAGAGAATAAAGAAAAAAGTCCTTAGGAAACAACTGGGGGGGGGGGGGGGGAGTAGGGACCCTGGTCTCCGTCCATTTCAAAATATACAGGTTGATTTCACTGAATTACCCCTGTGAAGTACCTCTTAGTAATAGTGTATCACCTGACGGGATGGGTAGAAGCATATCCCATGGCCACTGCCACGACAACAGGGGTAGCAAAGATAGTTTTGGAGCAAATCATTCCAAGATACGGAATAATAGGGCATATTGACTCTGACCAGGGAAGTCATTTCACAGCCAAGGTACTGCAGAATATAATGGAAGCTCTGGGGGTAGTTTGAGACTTTCACATTCCCTGGCATCCACCCTCAGGGAGAGTGGAATGCATGAATCAAACTATAAAGAAGCAGTTAGCTAAATTGATGTTAGAAATTGATGTTGCACTGGACCAAATGTTTACCCTTAGCATTACTAAGAATCCGAACAGCCCCTCAGAAAGATCTGGGGTTGTCTCCCTGCGAAATGCTATTTGGGCTACCCTACCTGGGGAAATGAAAGGAAACTGCTCAGTTTGAAACCAAAGTTAAGTTTCCTAGAGAATATATACTTGGGCTGTCTTCTTCTTTATCTTTTCTCAGAAATAAAGGGCTCTTGGCACAGACGCCTCCTTTGGACTTTGCAGTTCATAGCTTTAAACCTAGACAGTGGGTTCTGATAAAATCCTGGAAGGAGTCTAAGCTGCAGCCTGATTGGGAGGGGCCATTCCAGATATTCCTGAGCACAGAAACAGCTGTAAGAACTACAGAAAGTGACTGAACTCACTACACCAGAATTAAGGGACTAGTAGAAGTACCTTCTCCTTCCCAGGACCTTGGAGTGTGGGAGGCACAGCCAACTGAAGGCCCCATGGTTGTAAGACTGAAAAGAAAACTCAAGATATCCGAATAGGGATTTTCCCATTACAGACTATATGGAATCATATATGGTGGAGCCCCTGGGGGATGGACAGCAAAGGGAGTAAAAAAATGGCAGGGATTTATATCCATAATTAAAGGACCAGTGAAGCGAGACCATGGCAAAAATGAATGTAACACTGTAATTTTAACTTTAAAACAAACAGCAACATGGGTAGAAACACTATGGACAGGGACATTTGAAATGAGTATGAGTGGTGGAGTCTATGGTATGGGAATGGATGTATCAGGAAAAGACCCAAGGGGTGGTTGTTTTCAGATTCTAGTGGAAAAGGAGGAGATTACTAGTACTGGTAGCCCAGTAAGGCTAACAGTTAAGCCTTTCCAACCGCCTAACGATGCCACAGTAGTGAAAGTAGTGGAAGTTAAGGATCTGAGACAGACCTTTGAAATTGAAACAGGGTATGGAGAAACAAATGCCTGGATTGAATGGGTAAAATATACTGTTAAAAGTTTGAATAAAAGCAATTGCTATGCATGTACCTCAGGAAGACCAATAGCACAGGTAGTATCTTTCCCTGTGAACTGGAAGCTGGATCCAGATAGGATGAAGTGCATGATCTCTCTGTATCAAGAAGCAACTGCCTGGGGAAACGAGAGCTGTAAGTCCCTTGCCCTTTTATTTCCACTTCTAAAGGTGACGGACATGAAAGTGCCACCGGTGTTCTCGGCAGTATATGGGAATCACTCTGCCTGCCTCACCAGGCAGGGTGAGAACTATACCAAGGCTGTAGGGGAACTAACCTTGTGCACTGAAATCCTTAATCTCACTGGAACCAGCAACGTGCAAGGGAACTACTCTAAGCTGAGAGTACCCAGGGCAGATCTGTGGTGGTGCTGCAGAGGGAAGATCTTGAGGTAGACACTACCAGAGTTATGGTCAGCAACGTGTGAAATTGTTCAATTGGCTATTCCGTTCACCCTGGCATTTGAAAAAGAAATGATAACTTACAAGGGTAGAAGCAAGAGAAATGTGTTTTCTTGTTTGTATAACCTTTTTTCAAGATATTTCAGAGGCCAGCCTACAATTTCAAAGATATACAAGAGTACAGGTATTGCAAGCTGGTTGATGGCTTGAATCCAGGGCCAGTACTACAATTAGGAAAACTAAGAGATTGCCTAGAGTGCCAAAATTTAGAGTGCAGCCCATTCCCACCATTGCTGCCCCTCTCCGAGACCTACAGTGGTGGCAATGAAAATAAAACAGCAGTGTGTAGAGCCTCCTTGGGTGCATTTCTGGGTTTGGGACCGACCTGGCTGGAGTCCCATCCAGGATAGGGTCCATCAGTCCTCTCTACTCCTCCCTGTTTCCTCGGCTCGCAACCTTGGGGTTGTCTTTGACTCCTCTCTCTCCTTCTCCACACACATCCATCTGCTAGCTAAGACGTGCCGTTTCTTTCTCTATAACATTAACAAAATTTGCCCATTCCTTTCTAAACACACTACTAAGACACTTATCCACTCCTTAATCACCTTCCATCTTGACTACTGTAACCTACTCCTTCCTGGTCTCTCTTTGAATCATCTCTCTTCCCTTCAATCTGTTCAACACTCTGCTGCGCCAGCCTCATCATGCTCATATTACCCCTCTTCTCAAGTCACTTCATTGGCTCTCTATTCGTTTCCACATCCAGTTCAAACTTCTCCTGCTGACCTATAAGTGCATTCACTCTGCAGTTCCTCACTACCTTTCTTCTCTTCTCTCTCTCTACACCCTCCCCTTGGGAACTCTGCTCGTCTGGCAAATTGCTTCTATTTGTGCCCTTTTCTTCTATTGCTAACTCCAGACTTTGCTGCTCCTTATGCCTGGAACAAACTATCTGAGTCTATACGTCAGGCGCCTTAAGAACATAAGAACATAAGATGTGCCATACTGGGTCAGACCAAGGTCCATCAAGCCGAGTATCCTGTTTCCAACACTGGCCAGTCTAGGTCATATGTACCTAGCAGTCTCCCGAAAAGACACAGGTTCCGCAATGCTTGTATTGGGTCAAGCATTGATATCCTGGGTCCCTTCTTAATAATGGTTTATGGACCTTTCCTCCAGGAACTTGTCCAAACCTTTCTTAAACCCAGCTACACTAACAGCCTTTACTACATCCTCCGGTAACAAATTCTAGAGTTTGATTACACGTTGAGTGAAAAAATATTTTCTTTTATTAGTCTTAAATAGTTTACCCTGTAGCTTCATTGTATGTCCCCTAGTCTTTCTATATTCTGATAACGTAAACAATCGATTTACGTTTACCCATTCCACTCCGTTCTCTGATCCTTTTCAAATCCAGGCTGAAAACGCTTTTCTTTGCTGCCGCTTTCAGATCTTGACTCACCTGATCTCCTTATGCTTCTTTACAGTTCCCCCTAGATGTATGCCTGTCTATACCTACTGTGTTGTCTGTCTTGACTAGATTGTAAACACTGATGAGAAGGGACCGTCTCTTACATGTCTGTGCAGCACTGCATACATCTTGTAGCGCTTTACAAATGTTCAGTAGTAGTAGTAGTAATAGTAGGTTCTTGTCAGTTTGGTGCCTGGTGCCTCAAACCTGGGGAAGAAAGGTGTTAGCTGATAGGATTTCCCTCCTCTCACCCTAGGAAAACCTCTAAAAAAAACACTGCTGTGAACAAGGCTGGCTTAAATAGTATTTACAATTTATTTACAAAATATATACGTGATAAAGTAATGCAGTAAGTACAACCTGCATTATAAGTGGTTCAAGCAGGTAAGATGAAATAGCAA
Source organism: Ichthyophis bannanicus (assembly GCA_033557465.1). NCBI lineage: Eukaryota > Metazoa > Chordata > Amphibia > Gymnophiona > Ichthyophiidae > Ichthyophis > Ichthyophis bannanicus. The sequence goes on along the minus strand of CM066032.1, from coordinate 374,648,657 downwards.
TATAGGATAAGAGATTAGGCAGTTCAAACAAGCAACTATAATCTTATATGTGGCAACTTAAGTAAGCCTAGAGGGCTGATATTCAACTGGCAGGGCTAAGCGCCGTAGCCGCTTAACCCTGCCTACCCACTCCCAAACCCCGGATATTCACTTCTGCGGCAACGGAAGTGAATATCCGGGTCTGGCCTCACTGCCCAGAAGCTGCTGAGGCTAGCTGTGCAGCATCGATATTGGATGATGCATGGTTAGTCTCGGCATCTATAAGATAGGCGAGGGTTTTCTTGCTTATCTTATAGGTCTTGAGCGCTAAATGTGCAGCTTCCAATATCAGTGCTGCATGGTTAGCGCTGGTCCTCGCCTCTGCTCTGCCCCGGAATGCCCCCGGAATGCCCCAGTGCTAGCCGGCTAGCATCGAGCTACGTAGGGACTTCGTCGAGGATGTTTGATGGCACCACCTGTGTATGTGCTGCTGAATTTCTGGTTAGCAGGCATTTACATGCTGTTAACCATGTAAATGCCTTTTGAATATCGGGCCCATAAAGATTATGGATTTAACCTTATTAACCTGTCTCCTAACTCCCTTCCCTTTCCCTTTGCCCACCAACCCCAAGTCTCACCCACTGTTGGAACTCTGGACTGGTGGCTGCTTTTGAATAGAGAGATTTTGCAGCTCTATCCAATCACTGAGGCAATAGCCTTGACTCCACCTCCTCCAAGCTCTCCTCCAATCCAGAGAGGGTTTTGCATTCCTGTCCAATCAGGAGTAACTGTTGCAGCTCTCTCTTGAGCTGATCTGCTGCTGGAATTCCCTAGGTCTTGTGGCTCCTAGTCTGGAATAGACTCTGACACTGCAGCTCTCCCTGGAACTGATCCACCACCGATTCTCTCTGGAGCTGATCCATTGCTGCAGCTCCCCCTGGAGCTGATCTGCTGCTGGACTCCCAAGCCTGGATTATGCTCTCCAGCATCTCTCCACTGTCATCTCCCGTCCCTGGGTTATCCCTGTAATAAATACAAAAAACCTGTCTGGCATGCATATTCTTATCTCACTCCATTGTTCTACACTTAGAGAAAGTGGCTCTAAAGCTTTGCTAAGCACATAAGGAGGGGAGAGGGAGAGGGGAGTTATCTTTGTGGTCCTTGATGATAAGGACTGACAGAAGGAACCGAAACCCAAAGCCAGAAGGCATACTGTGTGGATCATGAGAGCCAAAAATTGTTGTTAAAGTATGTCTATTTATAAGAAAGCTGCTTCTTTTAGTTGCCATAAGAGACAAGAGCCCTTAGAAGGAAATGTATGCAAGACAGAAAAATCAGTTTAGCAGAGGTCAGGCTAGTCTTAGTTAAATAAAAGAGAGATCCTTTCTCTGTTGACTTTTTGCAATGCAAAGATCTTATGGAGCAAGCACAAACGTAAATAAACCATTGAGCACCTGAACATGCAAAAGAAAGATAAGGACTGACATCATTATGTACTACCATAAAGGGGATAAAAGATGTCAGAAGATCAAGGTAAATTGCATTCTTGCATATGGTCTGTCATGTAAGAATATGGAATTATGTTAAATAAAGTAAACAAATAAATAAAGGGGATGAGCAGAAACCCACTTGTGCTGCCTGAGCACAGCAGATAGGTCAGTAACACTGTATTAGTTAGCCAATAAGATGCAGGGGGTAGGGGCTTGCTGATTTGACAAATGTATAAAAGTCACTGAAATATGTCAAAGTGTGTACTCTTTTATCAAGAAATGTGATATTTGACTACCCCTTCTTGCAAGATTGTAATAAATAAATAAAAGGAAACCTTTGGTTTCACTGAGGTGTCTGTTATTGTGATAAAATTATTATTGCTTATTACGGTTTGGGGTTCTCTTCTGGGATTGAGTCATCACTGGAGGAGACCACTGCTGCCGAGGACGGGGAAACGTGTCCCGTTGAGTTTAACGGCCTCGTGTATTGACAGCAGAATCCTGAGACCAGTAAAAACAATACAGACTCAGTGAACCAGTATAGGTTTTAAGTGGGTACGAGCGTGACAACCAGGTAATTCTGTGCATGGACAAAGGTAAGAAACAAGATTGTAAAGTATTACCTTGGTGGTTGGGTATCGAGACAGAATGTTGTGTGTGTGAGGCGTGTCCTAGACACGAAGTGAGTGTGGAGTCTTAACATGCGGTTCCGACACATCCGCAGGGTGCGGCCAGAGAGAGATGAAGCGAAAGATACACTGGTGACAAAAAGTCTCGATGGGAAATAAGGGCTCTAAGGGAAACTCGAGTAAGGATGGGGCTGGCAGTGTAGACCCCGGGAACATCCCTCCAGGCAGTCTTTTAGGGAGGATGTTAAAGTACATCAGGAAAAGGAAGAAACACTTTCCGCTTTCCTGCAGAGACTAAAAGATCAGATGAGAAAGTTTGCAGGAATAAGTGCAGACAGTGAGGTAGCCAAAGGACTACTAAAGGTCCATTTTGTGACCAAGTCCTGGCCAGACATTAGAAGGAAACTTGAGAAAATAGAGTGTGGGAATGATAAACCTCTAGAAGATTTGCTGAAAGAAGCACAGAAAGTGTATGCGAAAAGAGAGGATAAAAGGCAGAAGCAGAAAACAAAAATAATGCAGTAGAACAAGTAATGAATGAGAGAATGGGACCTGCAGTGCAGATCTGGGAAGGCGTGGGACAAAAGGAACAAGGTTTGATAAACAGCAAGGGAAAGGAGTTAGTGCATGAGGAATTAATTAAACAGCTGTTGAAGAATTTGCTGTTACCACAAGAGATAGCAGTAGTGCATGTGAAAGGACATCAGGCTGGGAATTCATTGGAGGTTAGGGGAAATAGGGTAGTGGATGAGGCTGCTAAGGAAGCTGCCTTAGGGGAAGACATAACCCCTATAAACCATTTAACCCCAGAAGTGGTGAGTCACACAGTAAATCCCACATTTACTGAAAAGGGAAAAACAACAACTTGAGGAAATAGGGGCAGTAGAAACAGAAGGGGGAAAATGGGGTTTACCTGATGGGAGGCAGATGGTGAACAAACAAATAATGAGAGAAATTATGGCCATGCTACATCAACGGAGTCATTGGAGTGTGCAAGCAATGTGTGATTTAATCTTAAGACACTATGGATGTATGGGAATTAGTCAAGCAGGTTTGTGAGAGGTGTATAACCTGCAAGAGAATAAAGAAAAAAGTCCTTAGGAAACAACTGGGGGGGGGGGGGGGGGGGGGGAGTAGTAGGGACCCTGGTCTCCGTCCATTTCAAAATATACAGGTTGATTTCACTGAATTACCCCTGTGAAGTACCTCTTAGTAATAGTGTATCACCTGACGGGATGGGTAGAAGCATATCCCATGGCCACTGCCACGACAACAGGGGTAGCAAAGATAGTTTTGGAGCAAATCATTCCAAGATACGGAATAATAGGGCATATTGACTCTGACCAGGGAAGTCATTTCACAGCCAAGGTACTGCAGAATATAATGGAAGCTCTGGGGGTAGTTTGAGACTTTCACATTCCCTGGCATCCACCCTCAGGGAGAGTGGAATGCATGAATCAAACTATAAAGAAGCAGTTAGCTAAATTGATGTTAGAAATTGATGTTGCACTGGACCAAATGTTTACCCTTAGCATTACTAAGAATCCGAACAGCCCCTCAGAAAGATCTGGGGTTGTCTCCCTGCGAAATGCTATTTGGGCTACCCTACCTGGGGAAATGAAAGGAAACTGCTCAGTTTGAAACCAAAGTTAAGTTTCCTAGAGAATATATACTTGGGCTGTCTTCTTCTTTATCTTTTCTCAGAAATAAAGGGCTCTTGGCACAGACGCCTCCTTTGGACTTTGCAGTTCATAGCTTTAAACCTAGACAGTGGGTTCTGATAAAATCCTGGAAGGAGTCTAAGCTGCAGCCTGATTGGGAGGGGCCATTCCAGATATTCCTGAGCACAGAAACAGCTGTAAGAACTACAGAAAGTGACTGAACTCACTACACCAGAATTAAGGGACTAGTAGAAGTACCTTCTCCTTCCCAGGACCTTGGAGTGTGGGAGGCACAGCCAACTGAAGGCCCCATGGTTGTAAGACTGAAAAGAAAACTCAAGATATCCGAATAGGGATTTTCCCATTACAGACTATATGGAATCATATATGGTGGAGCCCCTGGGGGATGGACAGCAAAGGGAGTAAAAAAATGGCAGGGATTTATATCCATAATTAAAGGACCAGTGAAGCGAGACCATGGCAAAAATGAATGTAACACTGTAATTTTAACTTTAAAACAAACAGCAACATGGGTAGAAACACTATGGACAGGGACATTTGAAATGAGTATGAGTGGTGGAGTCTATGGTATGGGAATGGATGTATCAGGAAAAGACCCAAGGGGTGGTTGTTTTCAGATTCTAGTGGAAAAGGAGGAGATTACTAGTACTGGTAGCCCAGTAAGGCTAACAGTTAAGCCTTTCCAACCGCCTAACGATGCCACAGTAGTGAAAGTAGTGGAAGTTAAGGATCTGAGACAGACCTTTGAAATTGAAACAGGGTATGGAGAAACAAATGCCTGGATTGAATGGGTAAAATATACTGTTAAAAGTTTGAATAAAAGCAATTGCTATGCATGTACCTCAGGAAGACCAATAGCACAGGTAGTATCTTTCCCTGTGAACTGGAAGCTGGATCCAGATAGGATGAAGTGCATGATCTCTCTGTATCAAGAAGCAACTGCCTGGGGAAACGAGAGCTGTAAGTCCCTTGCCCTTTTATTTCCACTTCTAAAGGTGACGGACATGAAAGTGCCACCGGTGTTCTCGGCAGTATATGGGAATCACTCTGCCTGCCTCACCAGGCAGGGTGAGAACTATACCAAGGCTGTAGGGGAACTAACCTTGTGCACTGAAATCCTTAATCTCACTGGAACCAGCAACGTGCAAGGGAACTACTCTAAGCTGAGAGTACCCAGGGCAGATCTGTGGTGGTGCTGCAGAGGGAAGATCTTGAGGTAGACACTACCAGAGTTATGGTCAGCAACGTGTGAAATTGTTCAATTGGCTATTCCGTTCACCCTGGCATTTGAAAAAGAAATGATAACTTACAAGGGTAGAAGCAAGAGAAATGTGTTAGGAAGGTTATTTGATGATAGAAGTGACATTGATGCTATAGGGGTGCCCCAGGGAGTCCCAGATGAGTTCAAAGCCAGAAATCAGAAAGCAGCAGGTTTTGAATCAGTACTATATTGGTGGTCCACAATTAATAAGAATGTAGACTGGATCAACTATATATTTTATAACCAGCAGGGATTTATAAATTACACCAGAGATGCAGAAAAGGGGATTGGTACAGAGATTAATAGAGACAGCTGTTTCAAAGAAAATAACTGCGGGGTCCCTACCATATGGGGAAGGGATAATGTTTCTAGAGTCCAGGGAGAATAATAATGAAGAAGACCATGAGCCAAAATACCAGATAATGATGGGGAAATTGGAGTTCCAAGAAGTGTAAAAAGCAACAAAATAATGGAAAAAGAAGGGAGGGAGGTGACATAAAGGTTTAAATTGTTTTTACAAAAGTATCTATACAAAGGTGATAGAAGAATGCAAATTGTTATTTGTACAGAATGATCAGGAAATTAAGCAAAAGTGTGGAGGCTTCTAAAAGTGCTTTGCAAAAATAACTGTCTGGCAGGCAGATTCTTATCTCACTCCATTGTTCTACACTTAGAGATAGTGGCTCTAAGGCTTTCCTAAGCACATAAGGAGGGGAGGGGGAGAGAGAAGTTATCTTTGTGGTCTTTTATGATAAGGACTGACAGAAGGAACAGAAACCCAAAGCCAGAAGGTATACTGTGTGGATCATTAGAGCCAAAAATTGTTATTAAAGTGTGTCTATTTATAAGAAAGCTGCTTCTTTTAGTTGCCATATTGTAAGAGACAAGAGTCCTCAGTAGGAAATGTATGCAAGAGATCCTTGCTCTGTTGACCTTTTGCAATGCAAAGGTCTCATGGAGCAAGCACAAATGTAAATAAACCATTGACCACCTGAACATACAAAAGAAAGATAAGGACTGACATCATTATGTACTACCATAAAGGGGATAAAAGATGTCAGAAGATCAAGGTAAATTGCATTCTTGCATATGGTCTGTCATGTAAGAATATGGAATTATGTTAAATAAAGTAAACAAAAAAATAAAGGGGATGAGCAGAAACCCACTTGTGCTGCCTGAGCACAGCAGATAGGTCAGTAACACTGTATTAGTTAGCCAATTAGATGCAGGGGGTAGGGGCTTGACGATTTGACATACGTATGTACGTATTTGACATCATATGTACAAATGTCACTGAAATATGTCAAAGTGTGTACTCATTTATCAAGAAATATGATATTTGACTACCCGTTCTTGCATTCCCATCTTCACTCCTACCCCCGACTGGGTCTATAGGAGGCTTTCTGCTTGCATCTTCACACCAAACCTGTCTAGGCTCCCAGAAAACTTTCTAGTGCCACCTTTAGGAGCAGGAGAAGTTCTCTTCTTCCCTCTCAGATGAAGGTTAAGCTCTTTTTAGATAAAGAGGTCCGACGCCTCTAAACCCCATTTAACTCTTTTCCAACTCTCTTCTGCACAGGGCTACACTATACCCTGTAGATTTAAAGTTAAATGTTAATAATAGATATAAATATGAGCAAATACTACCCTTGCTCCTTCAGCACAGGTAGTGATTTGCATATCCCCCTAAATGTTTACGTTCTAGCTCTCCTAGCAGAGCAGACTGTTCCCTTAGTGTTGTCCCTCATCTGATCTCCTCAGCTGCCACGTCTTCAGCAGCATACAGAGACCATTTACCTTTGATTCTACATTATTCAACACACTCTCAAACACTCACCTTTAGTGGGGGTTTCACTCTCCCCTCCATAAATCTCTTGTTTTCTTTATTTACTTCAACTTCCTTCTTTACAGCAGGGTCTAGCAACTCAATTTCCTCCAACTTTTGTTCAATGTCACCAGGTTCCACATCTTCCGGGACACCATTAAGTATCAAAGCATGTGAGCAATCCATCCACTTACCTATTCACAAATTCTTTAACATCACTCGTATAACTCCAGTATCCATCTTTACAATTTGCCAGTCTTGTTCACAGTACAAAAACTTAATTTTAAAATCCTAGCGGTACCTCTAAAACTTTTGTGTAGTGCCCCCTTGGGTGCGCTTCTGAGTGTGGGACCAGCCTGGCTGAAGTCTTCTTGAGGGCGGGCTCTGTCGATCCTTGTCAGTTTGGCACCTGGTGCCTCCACCAGGGAATAAAGGTGTTAGTGGGCAGGAATTCCCTCCTCTCACCCCAGGAAAACTACTCCAAGCCTGCCTAGGCTCCCAGGAAATTTTCTAGCACCATTTTCTCCCCTCTCAGATGAAGGTTAAGCTCTTTTTAGATAAGGAGGCCTGACACCTCTAAATCCCATGTAACTCTTCTCCAACTCTCTTCTGATACCATTTCTCTTAGGGTGAACAATTTCCACTGGCCCCAGTATTCACTTCTCCACTCTCTGTCTAGTGTGTGCACTTTATTCTCCTATACCATTCCCCATAGATTTAAAGTTAAATATTAATAATAGATATAAATGTGAGCAAATATTACCCTTGCTCAGAGGTGGCTTTATAATTAGGCGGAGTGAGGCGGTGGCCTCAGGCGGCAAACTTTTGGGGGTGGCAGAAATGCCCCCAAAAGAGCCGTTTCACTCCGCCTTTGAAAAAGAAAATCTGAAGGAAGAGCCGCTGCCAGGAAGTGTCCTGCGGCCGCAACGGAAGAGCCCTCTCCTCTCCCTCAGCGCCGCCGGCTTTACAGAGCTGTGAAGGGAGAGTTTCCCTTTCTTGTGGCTCTGCTAATCCTGCCGGCGCTGATAGGAACCAGGAAATGCCATTTCCCATCAGTGTCGGTAGGCTTAACAGAGCCGCGAGAAAGGGAAACTCTCCCTTCGTGGCTCTGTAAAGCTGGCGGCGCTGAGGGAGAGAGAAGGACTCTGCCGAAGCAGCCGTGGGGCACTTCCTGGCAGCAGCTTCGGCTTCAGCAGCAAGTTTATTTTAATTTCAATTTCCCTGGGGTGGGGAAGATGGGACTAGAAATAGTCAGATGGGGGGGTTAGGACTGGAAGTGGGCTGATGGGGGGGGGTTAGGACTGGTAATGGGCTATGGGGGGTTAGAACTGGAAATGGGCTGATCGGGAGGGGGGCTAGGACTGGAAATGGGCTGATGGGGAGGATAGGACTGGAAATGGGCTGATGGGGGGATAGAACTGGAAATGGGCTGATCGGTAGGGTGGCTAGGACTGGTTATGGGCTGATTGGTGGGGTACTTATGCTACTGTACAAGTCACTGGTGAGGCCTCACTTGGAATACTGTGTTCAGTTTTGGAGACCGTATCTTGCAAAGGATGTAAAAAAGACTGGAAACTGCTCAGAGGAAGGTGACGAAAATGATTTGGAGCTGTGTCAGAAACCTTATGAGAAGAGATTAGAAGACCTAAACATGTACACTTTGGAGGAGAGGAGGGACAGGGGAGATATGATTCAGACCTTTAAATACTTAAAGGGAAATAATGAACAAACAAACCTCTCCCAAAGATGGGGAAGCTGTAAAACTAGAGGGCATAACAGGAAGCTGCAAGGTGGTAAATTGAAAAGGTGGTAGATGCTTGGAATGCCCTCCCAATGGAAGTGGTGGGGGCAAACACGGTGACGGAATTCAAAATGGCATGGGACAGACACAGTGGATCCCTGTACAGCAAAATTATAAAATCAAATAAACTTAACCATCTAATTTCTCAACAAATAGGGGTGTCCTGCATGGAGTGGTTGGTTCACCCCTAAACAGAGACGTGGTGAGGGGTGACCTGCACGGAGCGGCAGGTGCACCTACTCTTGCCATCATGCTGGACAGACTAGATGGACCATGCTGGTCTTTATCTGCCGTCATTTACTATGTTACTATATAAGTACAATATAGGTAGTAGTGGATCCAATTTTGCCTATTTATTCAAACAACCATCCAAATTGAAGGGTGGAGATATGCAAAAGTAGTTATGCAGTCAACTGCAGATGTCGACTGCATAATTGTTTTGCTTTCAGTTTTATAGCCTAAGTAACACATATGAGTATGTTTATTATAAGAGCTTTAAGGGAGCAGTGGAGTGGATTTCGAGTGGTAACAGCAGTGTTAAGGGTGTTTGTGTCTGATAAAGTCTCGGGGCGGAAAATTGGATGTTTCAGCGGTAAGGGAGCAAGGGACCACTTATCGTGCACTAACAGGACACCGGGCATTAAGGTGCCAAGCATGCATTGTAACGCTCGAAAATGGCACTTACCTTACCGCTGAATAGGGGAGCCCCAGCGAAAGTTAATGGTGCTGGATGGAAGGACCCAACAGATATGTGGGCATCCTATGTGGTAGTCAGTAAGTGGTATGAGCATGTGGAAGGCAGCAGTACTGATGCATTGAGGGGTGCCCACATAAAATGCTGTGATGTCAATGGGCCGCAGAGGATGGGGAATACGTATTGGTGCCATAAGTGCCATGATGTTTGCATCAAAAGGATGACGGAGCTGGAGTGGTGACATGCCAATCAGTCACAGGAGAGGCAGGAGTGATACATCAAAATGAGGAAGACGTACCTGTGTGGTCCATGGTGTAGCAGCTGGCAGGAGAATGCATCACAGCACATAGCCGGCAGAGGCAGATAGATTCATTTATTTAGACAGATTTGTATACCACCTTATCCTACAATCAAAGTGGTTACATCACAATTGGAGGGTTACATTTAACATGAGGGTATTTAACAACATTTAGACAGCACGATTGGAGGGTTAAATTTAGTATGAGGGTATTTAACAACATTATACAATGAACTTATGTCTAGTTGGGATGATTGGGTATTGAGTTGGCGGAGGTAGTTGCATTAACGTTTGGGTGGGAGTGTTGTTTGTCTGCTCATAGGTTTCTGTAAAGAGCAGGGTTTTAAGGGTCTTGCATAAGTCTGTGATGTCATTTAATGCCCTCAGGCTTGTTGGGAGGGAGTTCCATAGATAGATGGGCTGAAAGAAGATGCCGGTAGATGAGAGGGTGGTATGGAGCTGCAGCACCAGTGTACCTGATGTGACATCACCAATGCAGTTGTGGTGTGTCGGCTAAAAGTGTGTCCGTGCCAAGTTTAATCCCCAAGACCAGCTATGTTGGTCACACAGCTGGCACAGCCTCCCAAACACCATGCAACTCTCCAGACAAATGTGCATACAACAACGGAAGAAGAATGGCTCCACTGGTCATATGGAGCACTTAAGGAAGTGTGATTAGCCATGCAGATGGCCATCCCAAGGGTAGTATGTGGGAGCATGCTAGCATAGAAGTGATGGAGCCAAAGCTGGACAGTCACAGTGATGATGAAAGACTTGAATCATGTTTGCTGTATATGTTAGATATGTAGCTACATAAATGGTCTTTGGGATACCGCTTCATCATCTTAGTCACAGCGGTTCACATTGTAGCATTAACATGGTAAAGTACATTACAAACAGGGGCAGTGATAGCTTGGATTATGCTAAGGCGATGGAGGGTTAAGTGACCTGCCAAGGCCACAAGGAGTAGAGGTCATGCTTTGAAGGATTATACACACATAAAATGCCTTAGCAAACTGTTCCCACCATTGTGTTAGTGGGATTTCAACCCTTGTTTCTTGGTTCTTAAGCCACTGCTGGAACTGTTGGGCTACACCTTGACTCAGTGTGAGGCCCTGTTACTCACAAGAGACCGATTACTAATTATCACTAATTTCCTGTATAGTCCAGATCCAAAAGTCAGTACAGGTGCAATCAGAATCTCTGTTTATTAGATTACTGATGAACAATACAGGCAGTGGGGAAGAGAGTTTCTGTCAGTCATCAGACACCAGAATTCCTCCTCCCCCTGAGTATAATAGTCATGTTACATATATACATTTTTTGCTTCCGTGTATTGCTTCCGTATATGCATACAGTCTCCAAATCCATCCCTCTGTGAGGCCCCCTCTCCTCCCTCCTTCTGTTTCCTGTCATTGACGTTTCTGTCCCCTCTGTTCCTGTTTCAACATTCCCCAGGCCTCTGTCTTGCTTATACTCACCAACTGTCAAAAACCATCTACTGTCTTCAGGACTAACGGCTCAGCTTATACTTTTTTGCATGGTTTCCTGTGTACGTGCCCTCTGCACAAAGTCTCTGCATGGATTCTCCAGTTCATGCATACACTTTGCTAAGGCTTATGATATCCTTATGCTGGCCTGGGGTTTTTTCTTTGTCCACAATATAGTAGTTTGGTTGACATATTTTATTAGAGCAGAATAAAGGCCATTGAGTGATTATGAACCAGGAACATATCCCTAAACCTTATAATCCCTACAATTCTCCCATTTTTTTTTTATTATTGTGGAGGAGATAAGACCAAGTCAGGGAATTCAGAAGTGGGGACCGCAGCATAGGAAACATTCACATGTGTATGGCATGTTTGAACAGGCATAAGGGAATTGGACACTTTGGTACACTGTTTCTTACAACAGGAGATGACAAGAGAAACAATACAACAAAAGGACAAGGCAAAAATTAAAAAGATGCCAGCAGAAATTAAAAGACCTTTTAGGCCAGCACCTAGCGAGTGAAACCAGGAGGCAAGGGATGAGAACCAATTACCTACATTCAGTCCTCCCTTAAAGTCATCAATATGTAAATCTGACAGGTGGCGTATCTTATCCATAGCATTAAGCACAAACACTGAATGATTCGCTATGACCGTACAACAAATAGTGCATTAATAAAAGAGCAAAGGCCTCCTTCAGAAGCAAGGAGCAAATCTAGCGCAAATCTATTTTGTAGGGTCATTTGGGTATTTTGCTCTAGGGACTCTGATAGCTTAGTTATAGAATCAGTAACAGCTTTCATTTGTACATGAAGCAAACATTGTAACCGGCGTATAGCCATTCCTAATTCAGCCGTGAGGGCAGGGGTAGCAAAAGGAATCCATGCTGTCCATGACAAAGCATCTAATCGTGTTTTGGTCAAGGGGTAATTAGAATTAATATATTCAAAAGATGACTGTATGGCCTCATCTTCAGAAACTTTCGCATCCCATGGACCTGATCCTACTAGAGAGTGTTTAACTCGCTGGAGGAGTGAATGAGTTTTGTGTGAAACCTTTAAAGGAATAAGGGCAGAATAGAGAGATACACGGACAAGGGTACAGGGCAAGTGAGAAATATTAATTTTCTTTAATAAGGCTTCCCCACAAAGAAAATAGTGACCTGTTAAAGCAGAAATTTGTGTAGAAGAACACCATTTTCTTGGAAATATATTAATATTACCCCAATAAAGGTTAGATTGTAACTTCCCATGACTGTAGGTAGAGCGCTGAGACTGGGGAGTATAGCAGGAACTAAAAGGGACTTTACCTCCAAGCCAGTAATCATAATGACCAGAAGGTAAATAGGGACCCACAAGTAGGGCATCCTGCCAATAATTGGAATCCACTAGCAAAGGCACTAGGGTGATATTATCCGCCGGGGACAGGGTGGAGGGGTTAGCAGTAAATTGTGACAAATACGTAGAATTACCATGGCGAGGAACAAAGGTTCCAGTAGCTATATGCCAAGAAGCATTTTGGACATTATAAGTAATATTGCAGCGAGAGGAAAATGAAAGAGATGCATTAGTCACAAGACAATAAGTAAATCGCATCTCTAAAGGAACATAAACAAAGAAAGGTTCACTGGAGGCATTCACAGACTCCCATGTGTCAGTACAGTCTATGGATTCAAAACATGGAGCAGTAAAGTTTTTGTTGTCCCAACAAGAGACCTTTCCCATTAATTCCGAGAGGGACAAAGGATAAACCGCTACGGGAGCATATTTTACAGCTTTAGGGATGGGGGTGCATATTAAACAATCAGAAACATTAGTTAAGCGTAAATTCTCCAGAACAGATGATTGCCATAAATTGGAGGCAGATGCTGTAGCTCTAGGATGACGGGAAAGGGCAGAAGGATTTTGATTATTTAAAAACATAGCTAACTGACTATCAAGGACAGTTGGTTTCCAGGTATTGGGAAGAGGGAGGGACCTAAGGGAACGATTCAGGGAGGAGGTGGTAGTGGTGGGGGGTGACTTAGGGGCAGGGACACAAATGAAAAACAAAAGCCATGCTAGGAGAATCGCAAATAACATGAAACAATATAAAAAGGCATACTTAAGAGCAGGAGAGGCAGACATGTTATGGAAAATTAATCAAAGTCCAAAGCACAGTTCAAGGAATCCAAAGGTGGGCAATATGAGTCCAGGTTTGACCAGAGTCCAACAGAACAGCAAAAGGAGTGGACGCAGAAACAATATGGGGTCCTGAATATGTTGGGTCTTGCCAGGAACTTCGATGAGGATTTCTGCGATAAACTTTGGTCCCAACCGGAATCAGACTTTCCTTGGGAAGAGACGGATGTTGATCACGGATGGCACAGTGTCGGGAGATTTCTGCTAAGGCTAAACGCAGACCTGCAATGTAAGGAGATATAGAGTCTGGTAAGGAAACAGACGTTTCAGACAGATTGTATAGCAACAATCGCCTGCCAGTACATATTTCATGTGGTGTTAGAGCAACATTCTTCAGTGGGCGATTCCTGAGCTGAAACAAAGCTAGAGGCAGGGCCTGTAACCAGGAAAAACTTTTGTCTGATTGAATCAAACGCAGGGCAGTCTTGAGCAGGCCATTGGTCCGTTCGACGAGACCATTGGAGGTGGGGCGATAGACTGAGACATACTTCCAGTGCAGGTTCACTGCTGTAGAGAAAAGATGCACTAATTGATTCCGGAAATGAGAACCATTATCAGAATAAACAGTTTGGGGAATGCCAAAACGGGGAAACAAATGTTGTGAAAAGCATTTGAAAACTTCAGCTGCAGTTTCCTGTTTACAGGGAAAAGCCTCCACCCATTTGGAGAATGGACAGACACAGACAAGAAGGAATCTGTATCCATCTACACGGACCTGCATATCTGTGAAATCTACATACCAGGAAATGAACGGACCCTGAACAACGGGGAGATGACCTTGTAGCATTTGTTTGCCCTTCACAGGAGAATTCTCTAAGCATTGGGGACACTGCTGGCACAATTCCTGCACCCTGGCCCTAAGACGGTGGTACCAGAAGAGCCCAGAAATTTGTGCACAAACGCTGGAGGCAGGGGCATGGGCTACAGAGTGTAACAAGAGACACAATTGTTGTAAAGACCAGAGTGAAATGCAAGCCTTTCCGGACAGGTGAACCCACAACTGTTTGTGCTCTGAACATCCTAACAATTTCCACTTCTGCACTTCATCTTGCAGAAGATTCTGCTGATAATCCCGGAGTGAAGGTAAGGGATAAGTCTTTGCTCGTGTAGAAACTAAAATGGGGACAGCATCTGTAACTTGTCTAGCTGCTTCATCAGCCAGAGCATTTCCGAAATGTAAGAAACCATAATGTCTGGAGTGGCCGGGGACCCAGTTACAAGAAGTTAGAATACCTTTCTGCTGGCGCTGCAGTAACAGGTCATACAAGTATAGAATCAATGATTTGTATACAAGCTGACTACTAGATGAAGTAACAAATCCCCGCTGTAACCAAATCTGGAGGTACTCCCCACACAATTTTTTAACATACTGTGAGTCAGTGTAGAAAATCAGGGGCATTTCCGGACATTCCTCTAGGACAGCTAATATAGCACACAATTCAACTGCCTGTGCTGAATATCCCTGATCCGAGTCCAGAGCATACTGTAAGCGATGCTCAGACACTCCATCAGGGGTCACCAGCACAGCAGCAAATTCCACAGCACCTTTCTGTTCTGATCCATCAGTAAACCAAATTTCACTATCTGGTGGCATGTCAGAGGGTGATACCATAATGGATAAAATTTCCTCATAGGGGGAGTCACATACTGGGGTATGAACATCTACCGCTGTCTGTAGCCAACTTAGTGGGCATGTGGAGGCAGTGAGAGGGCGGAAAATCACTCCACTGTTCAAGATAGATGCACAGGCTTGCTGTAATTTGGTCGGGGACAAATGTAACATATCTTTGTTTAGAATAGCCTTCAGTTCAATGGACTGATAGAGAATCAGGGTAATGGGGGTGAAAATAGACAAAACTTTCTCTATTGCTGCTGTGACTGCAATGACTAATTTCTCAAGATCAGGAAGGGGGAGTTCTGTACACCCAAAAGAACCAGACAAGAATGCCAAAGTAGAAACCCTGTCCTGAAATAGTATGGCCGCCCAAGCCTGAGAGCCTGTCACTACCATCAATTGAAAGGGTTTGTGATGATTCGGCAAATGTAAGGCTGGAAGACACTTTAAATCTTCCAAAATGGACTGGAGCACGCTTACAGCACAAGGGTCTAAAGTAATTTTGTCTGAATTTTTTACACCACCCTTCAAATAAGGGCGGAAACAAAGAGTCCGAGAACTAAAAGCTGGGCTCCAATTTCTGCAAAAATTCAGGGTGCCCAAAACGGAACGAAGTTCTCTCACTGTACTGGGGATGGGTAACAGTAAGCCATGTTGTACTGTCTTATCTCCCACCTGAATAGATCCTTGGCTTAACTGGAACCCCAAAAAGGTAACTGTTGTCTGCACGAGTTGTGCTTTTTCTGCATTTAGTTTGTACCCTTTCTCATGCAGTTCCTGTATTAACTCCTGTGTATACTTCTGCATTTGTTCATAATCTGACCCAGACAGTAAAATGTCATCTACATATTGTAGCAAACACATTTCTCCAGGGAGATGTGAATTGAACTCCTGTAAATCTTGTGAGAGAATCTGGGAAAATATACTAGGACTATCGACATACCCCTGAGGTAGTCGTGTCCATTGGTAATGTACTTGATCAAAAATAAAAGCCTGTAAGGGTCTAGAATCAACATCAATTTCTACACTAAAAAAGGCATTTTTCAAATCTAATACTGTAAAATATTTGTACAGTTGTACTGTATTCAATGTGGTGGCTGGGTTTGCAACTGCAGGAAACTGAGTTTCTACAACTTGATTCAGCGCACGAAGATCATGCACAATTCGCCATTTACCATTAGGTTTACTAACTGGAAAAAGAGGGGTATTATATGCCGAAGTACTGTGTTCTATGATGCCGTGTAGTTTAAGCTGATTAATTTCCTCTCATGCACCCTCTATAGCTGCCTGCTGCAAGGGATATTGGGGCAATTTTGGACCCTCTTTCCCTTGTTTTAATCGTATGTGAACCGGTGTACCTCGTACCCGCCCATATGGACTAAGGAAGTAAGTGCCAGTTTCACTTGTCCCTGCGGATTGAAATGCTCCTGCCACTAAGGTGACTTGGGCTTTTACAATTAGATCTCGTCCCATCAAATTTATAGGACAGTGAGAGGTATACAAAAAACTATGGAAGATGGCAAATTGTGGCCCTTCCACCCAAATTGGATTAGTCACGGGGTTTTTTACTGGCTTACCATCAAACCCAGTGGTCATTACACTGTCTCTGCCAATGGTTCCACCTATGGGCATGGTGTTCAGAACAGAAAGTGTAGCTCCAGTATCAATTAGGAATTTCATTACTTGGTCATTCAAAGTTAATTCAATATGGGGCTCCTCTGTTCCCAGCACCACCTGCATATCATATATACCTAGTCATTGTCTATCTTCCCTATTGCCATAGCCCGTCCTATTTGGGGGCTGCCAGATAGGGTATTGGCGGGGTCTTGCAGGTGGTGGGGGACCTTGGTCATATCGTCGCCGCCCTCCCGGTAGTGGGGCACGGCAGACCCGTTGCAGGTGACCCCTCTCACCACACCGCCAACAAGTGAAATCTCTCTCCCTGTCCTGCTCTTGTCTGGGGAAGGATCGTGGTTCCTGACCCGTGAGCTGACCACGCTTTTGAACATTCAAAACTCGCATCAATTGTCTACATACATCTTCAGAGTCACTTTCTGCACTGCTATCACTTGAAGAATCTTCCAAACATTCCATACATTCCTCAAATTGTTTCCTTGTTTCTTTAGCTTGCTGCCTTGCTTTTTTAACCTGCTGCTGAAGGGCTTTAATTAACTTTTCGTCGGTAGCAGATCTGCTGACCCGCCCTCCCTTCTTCTTCTCCTGTTCTATTTCTTTCAATTGCAAATTAAACAAACGAGTTTGGGCAGCTTTTCTGTCTCTTTCTGGTTTATTCAATTCTTCCTCAGCTTGTCTGACAAAATGAAAAATATGTGCCTGTTGTTTCTGCCATGGTTCTGATTCTAACGCTACTATGTTTTTTAGCTTTAACTGGATAGGCAAAGGTAAGGTATTGCAGAGAGTCTGAAAAAACATGAGAGCCATGTTAGGGTCATTGTGGGGTACGCCCATCTGGGCCTCCCACAAATCTTGGAATTTAGCCAAGTAAGCACTGATATCTTCCCCTACTTTAAACTGCATTGAGGTGAGGGGTCCCATGCTTCATTGGGTGGGATAAATGTCCCTCAAGGAGTCCCATACCATATTACGATAAAGATTGAAAAATGCCCCATCATAGTGGGGCTCATGTACCATAACCCCTCTGATATGGGCATTCTGAAAAACTTGATTAGCCGCATTATTACCCAAAATTCGGGCCAGTAGGGCTTTTACATCTCCAATTGCTAAAGTATAACCTGCTGTTAATCGTTCAAATTTTTGTATCCACGCTCCCGCTCCCTGGTTCAGGGGAGGGAGTTGCTCGGCCAGATTAGTCATATCGGTAAAACTCCAAGGAATATATATTTCTTGCTCGTGGGGAGTATGCCGCATGGGAAATATCAAATGATTAGGTGTTTTTGGGTTATTGGGATCTTGTCCCTCATACTTTTCCCATACCCTCATACCTGCTTCCATATACTTATAGTCCCATTGTGGATCTCCCTCCCCTCCACGAATACATCTATGAGCTAAGTTTAAATCTGTAGTATTCAGTGACCCTTGTTCTGGCCAAATTCTCATTTGCGGGGCACAGGCTGTAGTCCACCCATGTAAGTTTGAACTCCAATGATATACATAGGAAACCTTCACCTCCTTCTTCATTGAAAACAAAATCTACAGGGGTTTTCTTAGATTTAACTGGTTCTTTAGAACTCTGTACGGGCATTAAGTGATATTCATGGGCTCTGGTCGTCCGGTTCCTAACATTCTGCCTACTTTCACATGGTTGTTTAGAAAAATAATCACGCTCCCATTGACCTTCTGGTAAATCAATACTACCAGGGAATTTGTCCGCTGACATCACGGGAAACTTATCGCAATTAATGGAGTCAAGGACAGAGGGAGTGGACTGTACTTGAGTTTGATCACCCCCTGTGGCTCCCAGCAATGACTGGTCACACACCGGGGGCTCAGGGATTGGATCAGGGGTCAAATGTAATTTACCTGCTACCTGGACCCATCCCGTATGCTGTTCCCGGCGGGGAGATGCAGACTGGGATCTTCTACGTGGTTGGGAGTTATTATTTCGCATTATGTCTTCCAATTCCCGATAGGGATATATTGGATTACATGGGGGAGTCTCAATAAGAGATGGTGTTTTTATCTCATCCCAGTATCTAACTCTTTCCTTGTGTGTTTCTGCTGGTCTTTTATCTTTAATTTTATCTTTAGGTCTGTCCTCTAATTCTGTCTCCTTGGTGTCTAGATCTATGGAAGGGTCTGCATAACCTATCGCTGCCATTGTACGACTCTCTGTCATCCAATAGGGGGGTGGATCATCACTACTGAGGGTGTTTGGATCTACCTGTTTCATCCACATGGAAATGTACCTTAAGTGTTTCAGCTGCCTAGCCCCAGTCTTATGAAATAAAACATAATCCCTAATTTTTACTAAACAACGACCATCAAAGGACCCCTCCGGTGGCCAGCCAAGAGGAGTTCCAGGAGCAGCACTCCATTTTGCCCATTTAAGGCAAACTTTCAATATTTCCTTTCCTAATAAGGGATTATCTCTCATCATCCGTTCGACCGGAGTCACTGGGGAGATTTGATTTACCATTATGTCCTGATTGCCATCTTTCTTTCTCCTAAACAGAGACATGATTCCTACGTGCAACCTTTTATTTAAGGATCTCAAATATCCACCCTCTTTATTTACAGAGGAAGGAAGTGCACAAAATGTCCAGGACACCTTTCAAACAAGAATTCGCTTCATTCAAGCCCAGCCAATCTCCTTGCGGAGATATGGAACCATGAGCAAGAACACACACACGCTTCGTGTCAGACGACACGTACTGTCTCAATCACTTATCATTCAGTCCCAGTTTATAACAGCAAATTCTTCTTACACTTTATTCATATAACAAAAACAAAAATTAAACAACACTTACCAAGCTTGGTTAAAAATACTTATACTCACGACGCCGTCGTCACAGCTGCCGTCATCCTAGGGAATCCGTCACTCACTTCTTCTCCTCCGGTCTCTACTACGCACTGGGAACATACCTCCCTCTTCTTTCTTGAGGGGAATCCAAATCTTTAAATTTGTATCTTGGTCATAAAGACCCACCCGTACCCCAATCCCGGGTGTTCGGCACCAATTGTGAGGCCCTGTTACTCACAAGAGACCGATTACTAATTATCACTAATTTCCTGTATAGTCCAGATCCAAAAGTCAGTACAAGTGCAATCAGAATCTCTGTTTATTAGATTACTGATGAACAATACAGGCAGCGAGGAAGAGAGTTTCTGTCAGTCATCAGACACCAGAATTCCTCCTCCCCCTGAGTATAATAGTCATGTTACATATATACATTTTTTGCTTCCGTGTATTGCTTCCGTATATGCATACAGTCTCCAAATCCATCCCTCTGTGAGGCCCCCTCTCCTCCCTCCTTCTGTTTCCTGTCATTGACGTTTCTGTCCCCTCTGTTCCTGTTTCAACATTCCCCAGGCCTCTGTCTTGCTTATACTCACCAACTGTCAAAAACCATCTACTGTCTTCAGGACTAACGGCTCAGCTTATACTTTTTTGCATGGCTTCCTGTGTACGTGCCCTCTGCACAAAGTCTCTGCATGGATTCTCCAGTTCATGCATACACTTTGCTAAGGTTTATGATATCCTTATGCTGGCCTGGGGTTTTTTCTTTGTCCACAATATAGTAGTTTGGTTGACATATTTTATTAGAGCAGAATAAAGGCCATTGAGTGATTATGAACCAGGAGCATATCCCTAAACCTTATAATCCCTACATCAGCTAGCATATGTCTGCAGTGTGAGCATGTCTGACCCTCTGCAATGGCCTGTAGCAGAGCCAAAAAAGGTGCTATGATGGGCAGGTAATGCCCCTCAAACTATGGCACTGTAGATGCCCATTTAGTTCCCATAGTGCTTCTACAAGCCCTGAAATCATACATACCAGGGTCACATGTATCAGTGAGATAGTAGTAATAGTAGTTCTAGTAGCTTTATTGGTCATGGAGAAAACCAAAGTTTTAGCAGGATTAACAACAAAAATTCTCTATTACACAGTCTTTCAAAACCACAAGTTTCTTCTATAATACAGTAGATATTTGAAGAAAGGACTGGTGTGGTCTTGAAAGCTCATGTACAGAAACTTCTCCTTTTCTGATCCTTTAAAAGATCTTGCAACCTATTAGGACGCCAGTTATTCACATATATAAACTAAAATAACATGAAATATGTAGAGTTACATGAAGAACATCAGAATAGCGTAGTCTGTGGTGAAGCGGATAGAATATGCTGCATCTGCTGTGCAGATGATTTATAAACACCATTTCAATTTTTTGACAGCTACTTAAAGTGACAGCGGCTACACCTGAACTGTTTCAGCAATACGCCTTTAGGGGCCAAAATTCAGCTGCCATGGTCAGCAGTTTTTTTAAAAGCCAGCCATGGTGGTCAAAAGAAATGCTGAAAATTTAGATATTGAGTGACGTGATATGTGGATAGCATTGCCGAAAAGCTTTCTGAATGCTTTGGCACTATCCAGAGGCTGAGGTGGGCCATGGATGGCACGAGAGTGAAACTGGTAGTTAACTGGATGGCAGCACTATTCAGTCTCCTGTTCAGATGAAGTTAGGACAGCCCTTCTGCTTTCTTAACTTTATGCAGATAGTTATCTAGATTTGAGCTGAAAAGCTCCGCCATCAGGATACCAGCTATGCTCGCCCTCCACCCACAGACTGCCCAGGCACTATCTGGATACTGCGGAGGCAGTCAGGTATATTTCCAATGGTGCTATGTGGCTAGTGTCACTGCCAGATTCCCAGGTCACTAGAACTTGCCCCGTAAGGACAAATGCCTTTGAATATTTATGCCCTGGTACACAAAACTAAACTAAACTAATTTGTCTGTGGAGAGGATAGGAGTGGAGCTGTGGGTGGACTGGGGACAAGGCATAATCCTGTAGAAAATGAGAAATAGAAGGTAATTTTTTAAAGTGCTCAAGTCATTGAGAAAACAATAAACATTCAAGCAAAGACTACGGTGATTATTTTGAAACTGGCAACAAAACCATTCCTCTCACTTCTAGGTGGTATACTTACTTATTAGCAAGTCTCTCCTGGGTCTTTCATGTTCCTTTAAGACCTGTAATGTGCTGAAAATCAAACGTAGAAAGGTCTATGTAGCCATTACAGTAGTGCTAAAATGTTTTGTTTTCAAATTATCTTTTATATTGATTTTACAGAAATTGTATAGCAGTACAAGAAAAGGGACAGGGTGCTGCATTATAAACAGAGAAACAAATAATAAAAACACAATAGTCTGCACTTCCACTGAGGGGAAAACAATATTACCATGTGTCCATCATGCAACACAGTAATGACACTTTGGTAATTTCCTGCAGTAGCCCTGCTGTCCTCTCCATTCATCATTTATGAGACACCATAACAAATTTAAATGCTTTGTTTACTGGCAACTCTTTCATCACTGCTCAGAGGAAGCTGCTGGGGCTCTTTTCTGGTTTGCAAACTATTTCCTTCTACAGTTGTGGTCAACATTATTAGCACCCTTGCAGTTCAACCCTTTAATGTCCAATATCTCCTAAAAAAAGTGACTACTGAAATGGCTTTGGACTATATATGCACACATATTTGACACATAAAAGAATCAAATAAAACAAGACCAATTAAAAAAGGAAATAGTAGGAAATAGTATAAAAACTGGGACTATTCAAATCAATTTGAACAGAAGAACCACATTCCCATTGCAGTAAAAATTAGACACACCTGTGATCAATTGTTAGTACTCACATGTTTTGAATCAAGCAATGAATGATGGTTCTAATGTTTAAAATGGCTACAGTCACCTCTTGTTCCATTTTCACAATGGTGAAGACAAGAGAGCTGCCTGAGACTGTCAGAAAAGCCATTATCACCAAACATCAAACTTCAAAGGGGTACAAGGCCATCTCCAAAGACCTTGGGATTCCTGTGTCTACAGTTTTCAATGTTATTAAGAAGTTTTCTGCTCATGGAACTGTCAAGAACCTCCCAGGACATGGTGGAAAGAGGAAAATTAATCCAAGAGGTATTTGAATGTTAGTGCAAACTCTGGGAAAAACACCACATACAACATTCAAAGAGCTTAAGGCTGATTTGGAGTAATCTGGAGTGGTGGTTTCAACCTGCATCATACGCCATGCACTAAACAAAGGACTTGATTGGCAAAGGCCAAGGAGGATTCCACTTCTCAAAGACAGACCTAAAAAGGCACGCTTGATCTTAGCCCAAACTCACCTTGAGAAACCACAATCCTTCTGGAAAAATGTTCTGTTGACAGATGAAACCAAACTTGAACTCTTTGGCAATGCAGACCAGGGATACATTTACAGGAGAAGAAATGAAGCTTACAAGAAAAAAAACACCCTTCCTACAGTTAAATATGGTAGAGGTTCCATAATGTTGTGGGGCTGTTTTGCTGCCTTAGGAACTGGAGGTCTGGAACGTATTAAAGGAATCATTAAGTCCTTGGACTATCAATGTATTTTGGAGTGAAATGTGCTACATAGGGGTCTGTTTACTAAACGGCAGTAGCGGACTCCGTGCGATATCGGAGCCGCCATCCCATTGATTTCAATGGGGCCGTGGCTCCGATATTGCACGGAGTCCGCTACCGCCGTTTAGTAAACAGACCCCTATGTAGCACATTTCACTCCAAAATACATTGATAGTCCAAGGACTTCATGATTCCTTTAATACGTTCCAGACCTCCAGTTCCTAGTAAACAGACCCCATAGTGTCAGAAAGCTAGATCTGCGTCAAAGGCCTCCTGCAGGATGATGACCCAAAACATACATCCAAAAGTACAAAAGAATGGTTAAAATGTAAAAAATGGGCTGTTTTAAACTGGCAAGCAATGAGTCCTGATCTCAATCCAATCGAGAACCTTTGGAAAGAGCTGAAATCTGCCATTGGTAAAAGGAATCCTGGAAACATTCATAAGTGGAACAAATCGCAGTTGAAGAGTGGGAGAAGCTACCAGCAGACAGATCTATCTACAGATCTATCTACTTATAGATAGCTACAAGAAAGGTTTGGAGGCTGTCATCACTGCCAAGGGTTGTGCACCAAATATTAGTGAAGGGTGCCATTAATCCTGTCCAGGTCATATTTGTTTTTATCTCAGAAATTACTACAGTTGCACAGACATCTTTTTTTTATGACATACCTTTGAAGATACTAAAAAATATTATGATGATATACAGCTGGAATATTTCTAATTATTTCTCAAGACATTGTACACAACATACCTAAAATGCAAAGGTGCCAATAATGTTGAGCACAACTGTAGAAATAGAAAATAAAACCTCCAGCCCTATGGACCACATTATTTCTGATGAAGGAATTTAATGTTTACATCATAAAACCAGAACATGGGAGGGCATTTGCTTAGGAAAGTGGGCTCTTAGAAAATTGTCCACCCTCCCTGCTGGCGAAAGTACACATTCCCAGGGGCGGGGATAGGGAGTTGCATACAATAACATATGTAGTTCTATATCAGAATTACACACTTTGTGGTCTGTTGACCCAGTGGCACTAGCAACTTCCGTGAGAAATCGGAGCCACGGCACCATTGAATAAAACGGGGCCGTGGTTCCAATTTCACATGGAAGCCGCTAGTGCCACTTAGTAAACAGACCCCTTTGTCTTGAAAGGAAAATCTAGCCACAGAAAACGCTGACACAGTATAAATTTCTGCAGGCTCTTATTTTCTCTAGGCAATTTTCAAAAAGAAATTAAGCCCTAAAAAGGCAGCATATGGGATGAGGAAGGGGTAGGGGTTGCGGTTTTAAGTTTAGCCCCTAAAAGAAAGCAGGGGGAGGGGTAACCTGCATGGTGCAACAGTTACATCCCTAACCACCCTACTGGACAGACTGAATGGGTCATTTTGGTCTTTATCTGCTAGCATCTACTTTCACCTCGTAATCTTTGGCAAGTCATGTAAATCACCATTGCTTCTGGAACAAACTTAGGGGCATGTATATGAAAATGTGTTAACTGGTAGTGCGGGGTTTAGTGCACGGTTGGCGTGCATTTGGTCATAGAAGGGGCGGGGACAGGGCAGAGTCAGGGTATGTGGTGGGGCTAGTGCGGTAGTCGCATGCTAGTTGCACAAACACGGCATTAACATGGGTGCAGCTAATGCCAGCCTCTGAAGAGGCGCTAGCTGCACTCGCCATGCTCACATGCACCGGCTGCATGGTTTGAATGTGTGTGTTAGGAAGCATGAAGGGCAGAAACAGGTCAAACACATAAGAAGAGGATAGGGCAAAAGGAGATGTGAGCAGATTAACAAGGCCCACTGGGAGCTGTTTTTGTTGCCTGCTGCTTGAAGACCATCTATTTGTGTACCTGCCTGCAGCCTGGCATTGCCGCGGTTACCACTGCTGTCCCTTGGGCCCTATAAAATCCAGGACTCTCCTATGTGCATGGCCATTGGTGAATGGCCAGGGGTATTCACTAAGGGGCATGCAACAAGGGGCATGTATGCCCCTTGGGAGCTCTTTAGGAGCATTTAGGAGAGCACTGGTGACTGTGAAATATTTGAAAACGGAATAAGCAAGGTAAGGAAGTGGACTCTACTATATGATGCTAGGGAAAAAGAAATCTAAAGATGGTAAGGCACCTGTAGGACTTGGGCCCATGGATAAACATTTGGTAGCAAAGACAGGCCATACTCATCTTAAAGTGTTACAGTCGGTATCATCGGGTGGAGGAAGTATCTTTGAGCTCTCCGGAGCGACTCCACTCCCCTCTCCTCAGCCGTTGTTGCAGGAAAGTTTTCTGGGGGGAGTTATGGACGTTCCTTTTGCTTCCTTAGGACCCAGTGACTTGACTCCCTGCCCTAAAGCAGTGCAATGTAATTTGGATAGAGTTCCTACGCCTGTGGTGGACTCTGCTGTTTCTCTTCAAGATATATGGCAGGTAGTGTTACGTACTGAGGCCTTTCTTACAATTGCAATTCCTAAGCTCTGTAATTACTCTCAGGAAACTACTGCTAAGTTTCAACAGGTGGACACCATCCTGGGGACTTTAGGGAAAAAGGTCTCCGACTTTGATGTCCAGGTAGCCTCTTTGAGCTCAGCAGATTTGTCCTCCATTAAGGACAGCCTGCTGGTTCATCATAAATTGGAGTCTCTGGAAAATTTGTCTCATAGTAAGAAGTTATGCCTTATTAATTTTCTTAAAATGCATTTGTTGCCACCAGATGTTTTGTTTAGAAATACTGATCATGCGTCGGGGAGTCAAGTGGGATGATCGCTCCTCCCTGATCAGTCCCCCAAGGCCAATCAGGCCCAACGGAAGCGTTAAAACCCCAGCGCCCCTTGGCGCGAAGCCAAAACCAGCACTGGACTCCATCGGGGGCCTGATCATGCATCGGGGAGTTGAGCGGGAGGATTGCTCCTCCCTGATCAGCCCCCCAAAGCTAATCAAGCCCAATGTAAGCGTTAAAACCCTGGCGCCCCTTGGCACAAAGCCAAAACCAGCGCCGGACTCCATTGGGGGCCTGATCGTGCGTCGGGGAGTCGAGCGGGAGGATCGCTCCTCCCTGATCAGCCCCCCAAAGCCAATCAGGCCCAATGGAAGCGTTAAAACCCCGGCAACCCCTTGGCGCGCCTGCGCCAGTGGGCCTGCACCTAAGGGCCATGCCAAAGGGCCCTTTGGCGGGGCCCTTAGGCGAGGACCTGCTATGAGGACACAAACAATCAACCTCCTACTGCAGAGAACAGGCACCGAATGTCCAAACCACGGATAACTGTAAGTCAATTATATTACAACATAGATAAACGCCACTATTTGAATCCACCTTGTATACCAAGATGGAACATAAACTCCATCATACTCCAACATACAAGACATACAAACCTCAAGGCAAATATCAAAGGTACAAACAGACATTCCTCAAACAGATATATGCTAGCTTACTAATTCTTATTATATGCACACACCCCACAAATGCTTACTACTACACTAGCTACTTTACAGCCATTCAACCCTCCCCAATATATGTATCATATCTTCCTACCATCTACCAACGCATCTACATATCATATCATAACATATCATAACATATTTTATAGTTTTATTGTTATTTTATAGTTTTATTGTAAACCGCCTCGATGTAATGGGGGGCGGTATATCAAGTGATTATAAACAATAAACAATAATATCTGCCCCCTACAAACATTCAGGCAAGAAGCCCTCCAAATATCTACAAACAGAAACTCCCCCAAATATTCCCAAACATCAAACACACCCATCATATACCACCCCCATAACCATAGGACTGATCAACACGAGATCAATATGCAACAAAACACTATTATTGATCACATCCAAGAAAACAACATTGATATCCTATGCATTACAGAATCATGGCTCAAAAGCTCAGACCAGGTGATACTGAATCAAATAACACCACCAACATTCACAGCATACAACTGTCCCAGAGCTCACAAACGAGGAGGTGTGCTAACTCTCGCCAGATCAGACCTAAAACTCAAAACGTCGACCACAAAAACCTCTGAATACTGTGACTTCATCAACACAGAAAACAAGTACCTTTCCATCTGCCTTATCTACCGACCCCACAAGACCTCAAATGATGACACGTCCAACATCCTAGACATGATATATGCAGTGAACCACCCACACAAGACCCTCATCATCCTAGGAGACCTGAATCTCACATCTACATCTACAACATCTGAAACGGCTTTTCACAAAGCAATGGAATCCATTCACCTAAAGCAGATCCTTTCTAATCCCTCACATTGCTCTGGATCTACACAAGATCACATTTGTGTACCAAAGAACACCCTGAACCAAGGCCTCATAAAACCACCTAAAACCACACCAATACCATGGTCAGACCACCACGCCATACGATTCAAGCTTCAACATTATACCCAACATTCATCTAGGAGAACTGAACATCCAACAAGATGCTTCAAAGCCTTTAACAAAGAACAATTCCTCAAAGACACCTGTCAATCCCTTCCCCAAGACTTCACCGACCTAGATGAAGCTATCAACGCATGGAATAACACTATCCTGGCAGCATCTCAACTCCCACCTCAAAAGAGCTCACACTACTAAAAGAGCAGACCCAGATCGGCACCTTGTCCCTCAAACACCATAAGAGAGTCCAAAAGGAAACTCGAACACTGCTGGAAACGTGATAAATCAGAAACAACATTGCGACAATATCAGGAGAAGCAAAAAGAATATAATAATATAATTAACAAACATAAACAAGAATACCATACAACCTTATTCTAAAAGCCTGCAACAAGCCTAAAGAGCTTTTCACCATTGTACGCAACCTTACAAATGACCCAACCACGAAGGATGAAAGCAAGATCCATCCTAAAACCTTTGCTGATTTTCTTATAGCTAAGAATAGCCACAATCACAGCACACCACCTACGAGCATTCCTCCTATGGGCACACCAACTACAGATACAGACTGTAACATCACCAAGCAATGGAAGAATTTCAGGAGGGAGGAGTGGCCTAGTGGTTGGGGCAAGGTACCTCAGGCCGGAAGGTCAGTGGTTCAAATCCCACTAGAGGACAGCAATCTTGGGCCGGAAGGACTGGGGTTTCTAATCCCACAGGTGCTCCTTGTGGTCTTGGGCAAGCCACATAACCCTCCATTGCCCATGTTCCCTGTAAGTATTAGTGTATGTGTCTCATATCCCCTTGTGTTAAATGTATCCCCCAATTGTGTTGTGACCACTTTGATTGAAGGATAAGGTGGCATACAAAACTGTCTAAATAAATAAAATAAATAAATTCCAACATCAAAACAAATAACTCAAACCATCACAGCTTTAAACACCACCACTTCTCCACTGGACCCATGCCCGGTGATGTGGATTCAATCCACTAACAAAGATCTAAACACATATATGCAAAAAATAGTAAGCACCTCTCTCAACCAGGGCTACATGCCCAAAGCACTCAAACAATCTACTATACGCCCTATTCATAAAACCACATCAACTAGCAACACTGACCCTAACACTGACCCAGCAAACTACTGCCCAATATCAAGCCTTCCATTCCTAGCAAAAATAATCGAAAAAATCGTACAGAGACAGCTTCAAGATCATATTGATCAACACACCCCACTGGACCTTCACCAGCATGGATTCCATCCAAACCACAGTGTAGAGACCCTTCTCATTATTCTATTTGACAACATACTAAAAGGAATAGACAAGATAAAGAAAGACTTCCTACTTATCTTTATTGACATATCATCCGCATTCGATACAGTTTCTCATCACATCCTTCTGAAGCGCCTAATGGAAATTGGCCTCCAAGACACCATCATAAAATGGTTTCAATCATGCCTTGAAGACAGACAACAAAAAGTAATATCTGATAACCTCACCTCAGCACCCTTCCACATGACACAAGGAGTTCCCCAAGGCTCCTCATTATCTGCACTCCTCTTCGACATATATATCCAACCTATTTGAAAAATATTTAACAAATACAAGATTCAATATGCCATATATGCCGATGATATCATGGCATATACTCCAATCCACCTGGATGCCCCAGACTACACAGACATATCAACATGCATTCATGAAATAACGACATGGCTGAATAACAGCAATTTAAAAATCAACATAAAAAAACTGAAGCAGTCATCGTCACAAGGGACTCCACATTCACTCCTCCTACCACCATCAACATTTCAAATGCACCAATCACTGTAAAAGAGGAAGTTCGATACCTTGGAGTGATACTAGACCAGGGGTACTCAAATCCAGTCCTGGAGGGCCACAAACAAGCCAGGTTTTCGGGATATCCCTAATGAATATGCATGAGATATATTTGCATGCACTGCTTCCATTGTATTTGACTCTATCTCATGCATATTCATTAGGGATATCCTGAAAACCTGACTGGTTCGTGGCCCTCCAGGAATGGATTTGAGTACCCCTGTACTAGACAAACAATTTACTCTACAGGCACACATTAAGCTTCCAGATATGGTCACCAATGTTACTCCTTCTCCTAGTGGGGGGGGGGGGGGTTGTCCTATCCCATGATTATAGGGGGCTTCTTCCTGTGTCCAGCCTTCCTAGGAAGGTGGGTAGGAACTTTGGCTGTCAGCGCTAGTGTGAGAACTTCTAACCTTCTGTCCCTGGCCTTATAGAGGCTCTTCAAGGCTAGACTTCCTCTTCACCTAGTTGCCCTGGCTCAGGTGCTGCCTTTCTCCTTTTCTTGTTGCTGGGGATCCATACTCCCTCCCCACATAAATTTCAAACTTTTTTTCTTGTTTCCAATATGTTCATGACTATCAGGCTATTTAAATGAAGAGCCATAGGAAGAGAATGAAAGGGGTAGACTCAGAAATAATCTGAAGAAATATTTATTTACAGAAAGGGTAGTAGACATGAGGAAAGCATCCCAGTGAAGATGGTGGAAACAAGGACGGTATCTGAATTCAGGAAAGCAAGGAAAAAACACTGAGTATTTCTAATAGAGAAGGGTTTGCAGAGACCTGGTTATTGGTCTGAATGGGCAGACCAAATAGTCTATATGGTCTTTTTTTATGTTTTGGTGTTTCTGTTTCCCTTCTTCCTCCCCCTCTCATACTCTCCTACCCATTTCTTCTCATCCCATTTTGTCTTATAATTGCAGTGTCCTTTTTATCTCTTCCCCATGACTCCCTTCACTTTTCTAGCTGCCCCACTGCATGTCCCGCCTGCAGCCCCCTTTACCCCATTTGCAGCATCGCCATAGTGCCCTTTCATACTTGGGCACTATGCTGTTGCTGCACATGTAGCACTACTATCACTTTTCTTGTCTCCCTGCCTTTGCTGTACATTGCTGACTGAAATGGTTTCTCTCTCCTGCAATTGTGCCTCTAACACCAGGTTTTCACTCGCAGTAATTTTCGGCCCTACATTTCACAGCATTAGTGTGACAGGAGCCTCTCCCCACCCACTCCCCGCCCAGTGACCCCTTCCCTCCGCCCTCTCTCCACCCTCTGCGGGACTTAATGCTGCCGGGGATGTTATTGCACGATATGTAACGTTATCGCGCATTAATGTTACGTTATCATGCGATAACGTTACATATCGCGCAATAATGTAGCCGCTGCGACGTTATCACAGCTTAGTAAACATACCCCTTAGTCTTTTCATTTAATATTGGTTGCTGCTCTTCTGAATGAGGCCTGGAGTCATGTCATCAACTGCAATCCAGAGATTCCAGCAGAGGGAATTGGCCAGAATCCAGATGGAACAGACCATCCCAAGAACTCCTAACTACACACCATAGAAATGTGTGAAGGAGTCCCTACCTGGATCCATGCATCACATTGAAAAAAGGCCAAGATATCTGCCTATGAGAATGAGAGGTTCAACTTTTGGGAGAAACCAAACTTAAACTTCAGAGAAAGGTGAAGCACATTACGAAGTCCTGAAGAACTGCTGAGAAGCAGGACCAAATTATCTGAAAATAGGAAGAGGACTATTAGACTTATTGGGGGCTTTTGGGAATGATTTTTTGTCTTATGTATTGTTATACTTTTATTATTGTTTCCTTGGAAAATGACTGTAATTCTAGTATCTCAGATTTTTTCTGCTGAACATCATGTGCCCAATTGCTCGTTTCACCTGTTCCCCAGATCTTAGTTATGGCTGTGGCTTCTCTTTCTCCTGCTCATACTGCTTTTTGAATCCACGGGTGGTCAATAGTGCAAACATTTGGGTACCTGGGATCTACAAGCCATTTGGCTTCGGCAATTTCAGTGTTGGTGGGAACAGCATATTAGATACCTTGGACAAATATCACCTAATTTACACCATGATTTCTTGTCCCCTCAAGCATTTACCTTAATGTTATCCACTATGTTTTATTGATTGACTTAACCTTATGG
Source organism: Ichthyophis bannanicus (assembly GCA_033557465.1). Taxonomy (NCBI): domain Eukaryota; kingdom Metazoa; phylum Chordata; class Amphibia; order Gymnophiona; family Ichthyophiidae; genus Ichthyophis; species Ichthyophis bannanicus. The sequence continues at coordinate 374,617,218 of CM066032.1, read as the reverse complement.
AACTGTATTCTCACTTATTGTATTTCCAAATGAACTACAAAGGCAATTCAGCCAGTGCTTACTACAATACCCTTGCTGATCCACAGGTGAAATGTATTACTAATTTAAAATGTATTTGGATCAGCAAGGAATATTGAACTTTGAGCCATCCTGCATGTGAGGAATCATGCTGAGCCAGCTGTTTACTAGCTTACTAGCCCAGAGGCCAAAGCTGTATTAACTCAGAGAACAAACAAAGGCTGGAGAAACTAGGGGTTAATACAACCTCAGTTTTGCAGTTTGGTGAGAAACTGCTTACATAGCTACAGAGAGATACTGGAAGACGGGATGGGAGGAATTCTTCACCTAGCAAATGTGGACCAATTAAGGAGAACAAGAGAACAATTCACCTAGCAAATGTAGAATAATTCATCAATTGTAATTGTAGAGTTTTTGAGCTTCTAAAGCCATGGGGGGGTGTATCCCTTGAGCATTCTCAGAGGTCTGGCCAGCGTCTTGAGTTAGTACTATGTGTATGTAACCTGATGGAAAATAACTGGTGTATGGGATGGAGAATATCTGTAGAGATAAGCTCATGTGAGGAGTCATGTGGTCCAGCTGCAACACACTTACAGCCTATATATATAGAGAGAGAAAATCCAGAACAGAGAGAGAGCTGATATCCACTTGGCCAGGCGCATGCCAATGCATGAGGAATCCCAGACTTTTCCAACCTTCGCTGTGCTCTCCCAGCTGATGGTAAATGGTAAGGGGCTGTGATGATGTCAGAAAGTTCTGGTGATGAATTGATTGTTCTATGTGTTGTCCTTGTAACGTTGTTTTATTGTCTAGCTAATTGTCATATTAAATAGCTTATTAAATACCATGCATGAGTGGTTGAATGATCTTGAATTTAATAGAATCCTAAGCAATACAAATGCTCAAAGAAATCAGGGAAGCTAACAATATTTACCGCACAGTAATAATAATGGGTGACTTCAATTACCCCGGTATCGACTGGATCAGTGTCATGGCAAGACATGCTACGGAAACAAAGGAGTATGTTTACTAAAGAGCGCTAACATTGCAGCAGCTACGTTATCGCGTGATAAGTGATGTTATCGCGTGATAATACCACAATAATGTCTCCAGCAGTGTTAAGGCCCAAAGAGGGTGGAGTAAGTCATTCCAGAGGGCGGAGAGAAGGGGTCAATGGGCGGAGAGTGGGCAGGGAGAGGCTCCAGGCACACTAACGCTGTGAAATCAGGGTCTGAAAATTAACGCCGGTGAAAACCTCACGTTAGAGGCACATTTGCAGGAGAGAGAAAACAGTTCAGTCAGCAATGTACAGCAAAGACAGGGAGACCAAGAAAAGTGATAGTAGTGCTACATGTGAAGCAACAGCATAGTGCCCAAGTATGAAAGGGCACTACGGTGAGGCTGCAAATGGAGTACAGGGAGCAGAAGGCGGGACATGCAGTGGGGCAGCTGGGGCACAGGGTGGAGCAGGGAGATGCCTAGGTGACACATAGGAATGTAGAAACAGAAAACCAGCAAGACAGCAACTGACCAAGGGCAACAAGTCCACAAGTGTGTGTCCCACAGTGTCCCAGGGGACAGTACCCATCAAGTACACCAAAGAGCACATAACATTGGCAGGCAGTGCCGGGGGGAAGCATGGATGTCTATGTAGGCACCCCTACCCCATATCACACACCATAGGCAGCCGCCTACCGGCACACTGGATGGCATGAGACTGCAAACCACCAGCACCACCGGTACATGAGCATGTCAGCATGGTGGCAGAGGGGTGCTGGTGGTGGAGGGGGCAGTAGCATCTGCCCACAGCAGACCAAGGCCAAGCCCTGTTTAGGTGGGTGCTGTGCACTGCAACAGACAAGGTCTGTCTGACGAACAGTCATGGTATCCCCAGGGAATGATCTGCCTCTGTGACAACAGTTTGGTGCAGTACACACAGCCAGTATATTCAGGGGCAGAAAGCCACAGGTTCAAGTCCCAGCTGTGGCTCCTGAAGACCATGTCCCTACATTTTACCCAGTACTAAACCGTGGTATTAAAGACGGAACCTTTATTGCAGATAAAATAAACACGCCATAAAAAGCCTATATTTTACCCTACAGAGCACATACACCATAAACATGTGCAATCCCTAGAATAGAGTTTCCCAACTGCAGTCCTAGAGGGCCAAACACCATTCAGGTTCCATGCTGTCCCTAATAAATACGCCTGTGATGCATTTGTATGCACCGCCCCCATTGTATGCAAATGTATCCATGCATATTCATTAGGGACAGCATGAAAACCTGAACCCTGTTTGGCCCACTAGGACTGGAGTTGGGAACCTCTGCCCTAGAGCAGCGGCCAACAGGGGCACAAATACCCACACCCACAGGCTCCACTATCCAATGGCTCATGGAGAGTCAGGCTGTTGGGCCCTGCGCAGAACAGCATCTACCAATACTAGCACCTGCATACCTTAGCAATGCCGTCTTAAACTTGGAAACACGTTCCACATATATCAAAAAAGTTGCTATGATTAATGTCAGATAACAAATCCTAAGTTAAACACAATTTGTTGACAGAGATTCATCATAGCAACCTTTCTGATATCTGTGGAGTGTATTTCAATTTTTGTTTCTGACAGTGTTTCCCACCCCGGGGAGTGAGCCTAACAGTACTGAGTACTATAGCAATGCCTGCACTGTGCCCAGGACTGGTGTGGCGGCCAGGGCTGCCAACCACCTCTATATTTGCACAATGCTGAAATAAGTGTGGCAGTGTGTGTATGTCTATCCAGTGTTTTGTGGCTGCCTACACCTTACTGAGCCCACAATGCTTGCACTGTTTCCAGTGTTAGCCTGCCAATGTGCATAATGAGGAGCAAGGTACTGTGGGTATGGCCCAGACAGGGCGGCCTGGGCAGGCTGGTTAGTTTAACTTCGGTGGTGAGTAAATTATTGGAAACGCTGCTGAAAGAGAAAATAGTGAGGTTTCTGGAGTCCAGCAGATTACAGGATCCAAGGCAGTATGGATTCACCAGAGGCAGGACTTGTCAGACAAATCTGATTGACTGGGTGACCAGGGAGTTGGACCGAGGGAGAGCCCTAGATGTGGTGTATTTAGATTTCAGTAAAAGCATTTGACACTGTTCCTCACAGGCCACTTATAAACAAATTGAGCACCCTAGGGATGGACCCTAAAGTTACTGCTTGGGTTAGAAATTGGTTGGGTGGGAGGCAACAAAGAGTACAGGTAAATGGAGCTCACTCTGAGGAGAAGGATGTTACCAGTTGTGTGCCCCAGGGATCTGTCCTTGGTCCGATTCTTTTTAACATCTTTGTTAGTGATATAGCGGAAGAGCTGTTGGGTAAAGTTTGCCTCTTTGCGGATGATACCAAAATCTGAAATGGAGTAGACACCCAGGAAGGTGTAGATAACATGAGGAGGGATCTAGCTAAGCTTGAATAATGATCTATAATTTGGCAGCTGGGATTTAATGTTAAAAAATGTAAGGTCATGCATTTGGGCTTCAGCAATCCAAGGGAGCAATATAGTATAGGGAGTGAAGTACTTTTGTCCACTAAAGAAGAGCGGGACCTAGGCGTGGTTGTGTCTGATGATCTTAAAGTAGCTAAACAGGTAGAAAAGGCAACGGCAAAAGCTAGAAGGATGCTTGGGTGCATACGGAGAGGAATGGCTAGCAGAAAAAAGGAGGTGATAATGCCTCTGTTTAAGTCTTTGGTGCGACCTCATTTGGAGTATAGTGTGCAATTCTGGAGACCGCACCTTCAAAAGGATGTGAACAGGATGGAGTTGGTGCAGAGGATCGCTACTAAAATGATTAGTGGTCTTCATTATAAAGCATATGAGGTGTGATGAAGCTGAAGCCATTGAAGCTATAGACTTAGAAAAAAACACTTGTTTATTATAAAGCAACTGACTCACAGAGGGTGCAGTTACCTAAAAGTGCAGCTAGAGGGAGCAGGCACGAGGTTGCAGAAGCTAAGCTGACACACCCAGGTTTTGAGAATGCAGGAGCTAATCAGGTACACCTGAGTAGAGAGCCAGGAAGCTCAGTGGAGAAACGGCTTTATAAACAGTGCTCAGAAGGAAGAAAGCAGAGAGGATCTCAAGTTCAGAGAGGAAATGAGAGAGGACTACAAGCTGAGAGAGGACCTCAAGCTCAGGGAGGACCACAAGTTTGGAGGGGAACACAAGTTCAGAGAGGACCTGAGAGAGGATTGTGGAAAATTGCAAGAGGATCTTGATAAATTGGAAGACTGGGCATCAAAATGGCAGATGAAATTTAATGTGGACAAGTGCAAAGTTATGCACCTAGGGAAGAACAACCTAAACTGTGGTTACACGATGCAAGGTTCCACATTAGGAACCACCACCCAGGAAAAAGATTTAGGCATCATTGTGGATAACATGTTAAAACCCTCGGCCCAGTGTGCAGCGGCAGCCAAGAGAGCAAATACAATGCTAGGTATCATAAGGAAAGGAATGGAAAATAAAACAAAAGATATTATAATGCCTCTATACCGTTCCATGGTGAGACCGCACCTTGAATATTGTGTGCAAAATTCTGGTCGCCGTATCTTAAAAAGTATATAGCGTTATTAGAAAAGGTTCAGAGAAGAGCCACCAAAATGGTAAAGGGGATGGAAGGATACTCCTATAAAGAAAGGCTAAAAAGGTCAGGGCTCTTTAACCTGGAAAAGAGACGGCTGAGGGGAGATATGATAAAAGTCTATAAATTAATGAATGGAGTGGAACGGGTAAACGTAGATCGACTGTTTATGTTATCAGAATATAGGAAGACTAGGGGACATGCAATGAAGCTACAGGGTAAACTATTTAAGACTAATAAAAGAAAATATTTTTTCACTCAACGTGTAATCAAACTCTGGAATTTGTTACCGGAGAATGTAGTAAAGGCTGTTAGTGTAGCTGGGTTTAAAAAAGGTTTGGACAAGTTCCTGGAGGAAAGGTCCATAAACCATTATTAATTTAATTTAATTTAATTAACAGTATTTCTAAACCACCTTATCTTAATAATCAAGGTGGTATCACAGCAAACAATCGAGTAAAGTGAGTGTGTTATACATGCAGTGAGGGTGAAGTTGAGTGTGTGTTGTATTGTGTGCTGGATTGGTATGAGCTATGTACAGAGTGGGCTATATACAGTGGTGCAAAAAACATATACATTCATTATTTAGGCAGTATCATGTGCTGTTATACATTTTCTGAGGTTATGTGATGTGTCCATAGTGTTCTATGAACAGCATGGTTTTCAGTTGTTTTCTAAAGTCCTTGAGGTCTGTAGTAGCTCTTAGATCGTCCGGTAGATTGTTCCATATTGTTGGAGCGGCCATGGAGAGTGCTCTGTCTGTTGTGTCCTTGCGTGTGTGTTTGTATTCACTTGGGGTGCTGACTCGGTTGTGTGTATGTTTTCTTCTGGGACGTGAACTGGTGTCTGGTTGTATGAGGGTGTGCAGGCTGTTTGCTGATGTGTGCTGTTTTATCTTAAATAGGTTTATGATTGTTTTGTATCTGATTCGTGTATGGATTGGAAGCCAGTGTAAGTCCTTTAAGGTGGGTGTGATGTGCTCCTGTCGTGCGGTTCCTGATATGATTCGTGCTGCTGTGTTTTGTGCCAGTTGGAGTGGTTTGAGGGTTTGTTTCGGTAGTCCAAGGTATATCGGATTGCAGAAGTCCAGTAGTGGGGTTATCAGTGCTTGACAGACGGTACGGAAGTGTTCTGGGGTGAGGAGCGGTTTTAGTCTCCTGATGATTCGCATCTTGTAGTAGGCTTTTTGGATTGTTTTGTTTATGTGAGGCTTGAGATTGAGTTTGTTGTCCAGAGTAACTCCGAGGTATCTCACTTCTGATCTTATTGGTATGGTAGTGCTTTGTATCATTATATTTGGTGGGTGTATGAAGCTTTGGTTCCGAGTGATGATTAAAGCTTCGGTCTTGTTGTAGTTTATTGCGAGGTTGTTGTTTTGACACCAACTCGCCATTTGGGTGAGGCAGTCTGTTATCTTGGAGAAGTCCGGGTTGTCGATTGATATCGGGGTGTATATCATGATGTCGTCTGCATATATTGTGTATTGAATGTCGTTCTCTTTCATGATGTTGCATATTGGTTGGATGTAGATGTTAAATAGGAGTGCTGAGAGTGCGGATCCTTGAGGTACTCCTTGTTGGACGTTTATGGGTCGGGAGGTGTTGTGTCCCAGCTTGACCTGTAGTTGTCTTTCGGTTAGGTATGAGTGGAACCATTTCAATGTGATACCATGTATACCAGTGTTCTTTAGTCTTTCCAGGAGGGTGTTGTGGTCTACTGTGTCGAAGGCTGAGGAGATGTCAATGAAGATCATTATGATTCCATTCCTGGTGTTGTCAATTGTTCTTAGGATGGTGTCGAAGAGGTAGATCAGTAGCGTTTCGACTCCATGGTTGGGCCGGAATCCATGTTGGTTGTCATCGAGTGTTTCGTGTTTGTCGATGTGTTCCTGAAGTTGTAGTTGAACCGTTTTTTCGATGATTTTTGCGAGGAAGGGTATGCTGGAGATTGGTCGGTATGCTGCTGGATCTTTTTTGTCGAGAGTTGTTTTCTTTGCGTTGATATCCTGGGTCCCTTCTATTAAGAAGGGACCCAGGATATCAATGCTAGACCTAGTACAAGCATTGCAGAACCTGTGTCTTTTGGGGAAACTGCTAGGTACGTATGACCTAGATTGGTCACTGTTGGAAACAGGATACTGGGCTTGATGGACCTTGGTCTGACCCAGTATGGCATATCTTATGTTCTTATGTTATGTAACCTCACATATTGAAAGGCAGAGAAGCTTGGAGTACTTATAAGGAAGAGCTAAGTTCCAGGGAGGACAAGCCCATTCCAGAAAGCTCCAGGAGCCAGTCTTCAGGGAAGACGCTAATAGAAGGAGACTGCCGGGTAGAGCAAATACCAGCAGAGCACGTCTCAAAGATCCAAGGTACAGTTATATTTCCTTTCCAAGATGTGTGCCAGCTCCTAGAAAAGCTTATAACCCAGAGAGCCGTACTGATAGGAAACAAAGCCGGGAAGGGCTTGTGAAACCTTTACAGAGAGGCATAGTAAAAAGCCATAGCAGTTATTTGCCAAACCAGGACCAGCAAGGCTGGGGAATATTGGAGAGATCTATTGAACTACAACCTGCCTTATCCAGGGAAAGCTCAGGACTAGCTGACAACACGGCTGAACAGGAACCTATGCAAATAGAGGTGATAGAGCCAGAGCCGTTGCAGTTAGAGCACCCGATGGACTGCTCACTCTGTGTTTCCAAGAGTCTAAAGTCTCTCACAGAATTGTAACTGGCAGGACATGCTTTAACATATCTTTTTGCTTTTGTTAAGCTGAAAGAAGAAGTTTTGTGTTTGTTTTTCCTCTTGGTGTTGAAAACCTGTTTGAACGCAAAGAACTGTGAAGCGCCTGTAACAGTTACTGACTTTGTAAATATTTTGGTATAAACCCTGAAGTAAGGTACATTCTGTTTTTGTCTTCCTGGAGAACCTTTGCGCAATAAAGGGAATAAAAACCATTTAAGTTTAACCCTGCACAAGGCTCACAACTATTTCTTTATGAAAGTGGGACTACAAAGACCATGATGCACCTGGTCTAGAAATGTTTTTCCTTCTTCAACCAACAATAAGTGTCCACCCTCTCCTTTCTGCACGCTGCCACTAGGAGGGACTGTGACAGAGGACAGACTTAAGGATCTTAATATGAACACCTTAGAGGAAAGGCGGGATAGAGGTGATATGTTTAAATACCTCTGTGGCATAAATGTTCAGGGAGAGAGCCTCTTTCAATTGAAAGTAAGTTCTGCTAAGAGGGGACATGGGATGAGGGTGAAGGGAGATAGATTCAGGAGTGATATGCGGAAATATTTCTTTATGGCAAGAGTAGTGGATCCGTGGAATAGTCTCCCAGTGGAGGTGGTAGAGATGAGGGCGAACACAACGAGGAGCAGCGCTCTTGCAATGCCAACCAGGAAACACAAGAAGCAAGGAATGGAAAGATGAGTGGATGATAATCAGTGTTTATTCAAAAGGACCCCAACGCATTTCGGCATGACTGCCTTCTTCAGGGGGTATACAGCTTAAAAATACAAAATAGACATAAAAATATAATAACAATTAAAACTGAACCAATAAAGAGCACCCAGGAGGTAACTTTATAAACAAGTAAATAAATTATACAGCGTGTAAGGATACACAAAAATAAATTTAAATTGGGTAAATTTTACATACAAATAAAAGCAAATGTGGTAAACGCAGGACATAAGGCATTGAAGATGTATATAGTAATGGTAAAACTTATAAAGACAAACTTGTCACGTGAGTAATATTCTAATATGAAAAAAACAAAAAACAAAAGTGGCAGGTGAAAGCTATATATACTCACAACATATAGTTGGAAATGTAAGTGGTTAATTATGAACAGACATAACAAGTCTGATTGCCTGTAATAATAAATGATAATAATAATAAGTAGGTAAAATTAATAAATTATTATCTTAAAAGGCAACTTTACATGTTAAAACAAACATTGTCAAATGAAACTAAAAACAATTAAACCAATAAAACGGGCGTCATTTGCAGGAAATAGAATACTATAAGCCCCAAACATAAAACTTCATAAATAGTTTAAAATGTTTTATTTTAAATTATATATATATACTGAATTGATGAAAGTCTATGTATACAAATACTGCAGGGACGTATATACTTTGAAATGAAAGAACCAAGACAGTAGTGACACTAATGCAGGTTGCATAGTCACTTCGATAGAGTAACAAGGCTAGATTGTCTTGGATACGAAACTTTAGAAATTAACTTTACAGTGTATGCAGTCTTTAAAATACATCGTAGTTTCAACTTTTCCATTACTTTTAAATAGTTGAATTGATTCTGCGCACAGAGTCCCTACTGTCTTGGTTCTTTCATTTCAAAGTATATACCTCCCTGTAGTATATTCCAGGACTACTGCCAGTGCCCTTTGTGATGTGTGCATTGACTGCCCTGTAGGGTGCCTATTCCCCCAGCAGAACTTGGGTTGATGGTTCCCTCTACTGCCACCATTGCAGAGATGTAGAATGTGGAACTGTTGGTGGGAGATCCTATCCCCCACCCTGACCCACAGAGAGCAGATTGGGTGGTGCTACATAATCCGCTTTTGGGTCCAAACACCACCCTTCTCTTATAACATGTGATCATGGCAACCACACAGGATACGCACTATTCTGGGTGCATCATAGTCTACAAGGACTAGATGTGATTGGGAAATACAGATGGACACAGGTGTATCCTAGATGAGTCTACAAGAACTACCTATCAGACACTGGCACTGATGGGGATCTGCAGCACAGTCTATCTCAGCCAACCCAGGTGCTGCGGACCTGGGGCTGGGAGCCCCACCTCACCCTCAGGGTGAGCACAGAAACCACACAATGTCACGGTCTGTAGCTACTCTGTGCCAGTAACACACACGGTCAGTTCCCCCTACCAGGCCAGGGTGCTATAGAGGCACATACCCCATCTTATGATCAGATGTAGGCTGCTGATCTGCATGTGCAGTGCATCTTGGGTACGGGTGGGTTTAGCAGACAGTTTGTGTGGTGACCTGCAGTCTTTCTGTAGCCAGTCAGTGGTGTATTAGAAGCTATCGAGATGTAGCCCACTGGTTACTTCAATAACTACAAAGGCAGAGGTCATGGGTTTGATCCCACAGTGGTGCTGTCTGAGGCTTTTCCTTTTAATTTAAATCAGTGCTGCCAGCAGAAACACCCTCACAGTGCCATAGCCTAAGGTGCCTCATAAGGAACCTATAGGGTGCCCTATTAAGCACCCTATAGGGCAGATTATAAGATGCCTTGGCGGACAGGGCACTTTATAATGAGCCCTATGGAGTTCCTTATAGGGCACCTTAGGTTACGGCACTGTGAGGGTGTTTTTGCTGGCAGCACTGATTTAAATTAAAAGGAAAACCCATGACCATTGTCTCCACAGTCATTGCAGTAACCAGTAGGCTACATCTTTATAGCTTCTAACACTGCACTGGCATGAACTTAGGGTTAACGCACGTTAACATGCCATGGCACCAACTATCGCAAGATACCGATTCCTTGCAACCTTCCCTCCGGACCACCCACTACCTTATATAGCATTCTTCACATTAATGCTGCAACTAGCGCCGGTAACATTAAGATGGTTTAGTAAACATACCCCAAAGTTTCTAGATGAAATAAATGACTGCTTCTTGGAGCAGCTGGTACATGAATCGACAAGAGGGGAAGCCATCTTGGACCCAGTCCTTAGGGGAACACAAGATCTGGTGTAAGAGATAAGGGTGGCAATAGTGATCATAGCATGATCGCATTTGATTTGATAAATGGAGGAAGGATGGCAAGGAAATCCACAGTACTACCTTTTAACTTTCGAAAGGGAGACTATGATACAATGAAGAAAACTGTTAAGAAAAAACTAAAAGGAGCAGTTGTAAAGGTTGAAGATTTACATCAAGCATGGATGTTGTTTAAAAATACTATCTTGGAAGCCCAGACCACCTATATTCCATGCTTTAAGAAAAATGGAAGGGTGGCTCAAACACTGTCAGCATGGTTTAAAGGTGAGGCCAAAAAATCATCTTTCAGGAAATGGAAAAAGGAGCCAAATGATGAAAACTGGAAACAACATAAGCATTGCCAAGTTAGATGCCAGGTATTGATAATTCAGGCAAAGAGTGAATTTGAAAAAAAAGCTTGCTGCGTAACTGAAAACGCATAATAAAAGCTTTTTCAAGTACATTCATAGCAAAAAACCTGTGAGAGAGTCAGTTAGACCATTGGATGGTAGAGGGGTAAAAGGGGCACTAAGAGGGGACAAGGACATAGCAGATAGACTGAATGAATTCTTTGCTTTGGTCTTTACTGAAGAAGATGTAGGGAAACTTACCCATGCCTGAAATGGTATTTTAAACTGATGCAGCAGAATAATTGAAAGAAATATTGAGACTATTGGCGAAATTTAAAAGTCATGGGATACGAGGCAGTGCACTATTGTGGATCAGGAACTGATTAAAACATAGAAAGCAGAGGGTAGGGCTAAATGGCCAATTTTTTCAATGGAGAAAGGTGAATAGTGGAGTACCCCAGGGAACTGTGCTGGGTCCGCTGCTTTTTAACATATTTGTAAATGACCTGGAAATGGGAATAACGAGTGAGGTAATCAAATTTGCAGATGACACAAAATTATTCAAAGTTGTTAAACCCAAGAGGATTGTGAAAAATTACAAGAGGACCTTAATAAATTGGAAGACTAGACTTTCAAATGGCAGATGAAATTTAATGTGGACAAATGCAAAGTTATACACTAGGAAAGAACAACCCAAACTGTGGTTACACGGTGCAAGGTTCCACATTAGGAACCACCACCCTGGAAAAGATTTAGGCGTCATCATGGATAACACGTTGAAACCCTCTGTCCAGTGTGCAGCGGCAGCCAGGAAAACAGAATGTTAGGAATCATAAAGAAAGGAATGGAGAACAAAACCAAGAATATTATAATGCTCCTGTATCGTTCCAGGGTGCGACCACACCTCGAATATTGTGTGCAATTCTGGTGTCCGTATCTTAAAAAGGATATAGCAGAATTAAAAAGGTATAGAAAAGAGCCACCAAAATGGTAAAGGGGAAGGAAGGATACCCTTATGAGGAAAGGCATAAAAGGTTAAGGCTCTTCAACCGGGAAAAGAAACGGCTGAGGCGAAATATGATAGAGATCTATTTTTATTTATTTAGCTGCATTTATATCCCGCTTTTCTCCGGGTCAAAGCGGTCTATAAATTAATGAATGGAATGGAACGGGTAAACGTAGATCACTTGTTTACACCATCAAAATGTATAAAGACTAGGGGACATGCAATGAAGCTACAGTGTAACCCATATAAGACTAATAAGAGAAAATATTTTTTCACTCAACGCGTGATCAAACTCTGAAATTCATTACCAGAGGATGTAGAAAAAGATGTTAGTGTAGCTGGGTTTAAAAAAGGTTTGGACAAGTTCCTGGAGTAAAGGTCCATAAACCATTATTAACAGGGACCTGGGAAATCCACTGCTTGTCCAAATACTAGCACTGTGGAACCCGTGTCTTCTGGGGAAACTGCTAGGTACTTGTGACCTAGATTGGCCACTGTTGGAAAAGGACACTGGGCTGGATGGACCTTGATCTGACCCAGTATGGCATATCTTATGTTCTTAAGCTTGCCAGTAGAAAAATGGGACCACTAGGATTGATAGCACTGCTCATGCACTGAGTCTCTGCAGCCCAGCATGAAGCACTACAGCACCAACTGCTTGGGCCCATTAACTACTCAATGTGGGCATCAGCTGCTACTCCAACCCTCCCCTCTCCTCCCCGTGCTATACTCCACCTATTAAGAAGAGGTTAATAAGGAAGGCTCTGACAGTCTGGGGATAGTCAGTCAACATAAAAACCTGCTCTTTCATTTGTAGGTTTACGGGTCCTGCTGGCCGTAAGCCTCTTGAAAAAGAACACCAGCTAATCTGAGCAGATATCACCTGGGTAACAACCCTAGAGATAAATCCCTGTAGGATTTCTTCTAGGTCTTGCCTGCTGTCAGTCCTCTTCTTTTGAAAAGAGGATAGATAGGCAAAATAGATTTTAGATTTAATCACTTGCCATTTCCAACCTGAGCTCAAAGTGAGTGACATTTAGGTACTTTTGATATGTCCCTGCCTCAGAGGACTTACAATCTAAGAGGTATATTTACCAAGGTACAGTAAAATATCCAAATTCAATTACCCACAGTACTTGGGAATATATTTCTGGACACAGCAATGCACGATATCAAGTTCCAAACTCAGGTTGATGTCTTTAAAAGCTGCCTGCCTTAAAAACAGAGCCCCACTCCCCTCCCCAGCATAAGTTCATCATGGCCTATGGTAAGGGTGATGTTCCCCTTACCCGTGCACCAATTTAGTACCTGACCTGTTAAAAGGAAAATTGCCTTTTACCCCAATCCGTAGCCATGTGGTAACTGTTGTTATTGTTGTTAAGTGCTGTCGAGTCGTTGCCTACTTATGGCGACCTTCTGGATAGTTCTGAACTTCTGTGTTCAGTCTTCATTTGTGTGGCTAATTGTTGATAGAGTGGCATCCATAGCTGCTGTTATTATATCGATCCATCTCATTGCTGACCTTCCTCTTTTGCACCGACCTTCATCCTTGCCAAGCATGATGTCTTTCTCTAATGATCTCTCTCATTGCATGATGTGTCAAAGTCTTGCCATCTGAACTTCTAAAGAAGTACTGACTGGTTTGTTCTTTGCCAGCACCATAATTCAAAGGCATCAATTTTCTTCCTGGCTATATTTTTCGTTGTCTAACTTTCACATCCATATGACATTATCGAGAATAGCATGGCTTGGACAAGTCAAATCTTTGTATGGAGAGATAAATCTTATCTAGGTCCTTCATAGCCATTCTGCCAAGGGCAATGCATCGTTGGATTTCTTGACCGCTTGTTGTTTCTTTATTGATTATTGATCCAAGCAGGTTAAAGTTGTCCACTATCTCTATTTCAACTCCATCAACGATGAACTTATTGATTTTGCCATTTGTCAGGATCTTTGTCTTCTTCATGTTAAGGTGCAGGCCCACTTTAAGACTATGGGGCTTGTTTACTAAGCAGTGGTAGTGGCTTCAGGGCCGGCCCGTCCATTGAGCGAGAATGTTTTTTGCACAGGGCCCCGCGTTTCAGGGGGCCCCGCGCAAAAAACATTCTTTTGTAAAAGTAAAATAAAAAAAAAATGAAAGAACCTGTCTCCTGCCGATGTCGGGCTGCCGCGGCCGAAGCGAGCGTGCCGCGGGGCCCCCCTGTACCCGGCACAGCCTCTTCTCCCCGTAGCAGCTCTCACTGTGGAGCTGCAGTCAACGCGCCGGCTTGCAGAGCGCGAGGGAAGAGTTTCCCTTTCGCGACTCTGTTAAGCCCGCGGGGGCTGATGGGAACGTCCCATCAGCCCCCGCGGGCTTAACAGAGCCGCGAGGGAACAACTCTGCCCGCGCGCGCTGCAAGCCGGCGCGGTGACTGCAGCTCAGAAGAGAGAGCTGCTACGGGAGAAGAGGCTGTGCCGGGTACAGGGGGGCCCCGCGGCACGCTCGATTCTGCCGCGGCGGCCCCGACATCGGCAGGAGACAGGTTCTTTCATTTTTTTTAACTTTCCCTGGGCTGGGCTGGGCTGGGCTGGGGGGGGGGGTTAGGAGTGGTGCGGTGCTGTGCTGGGCTGGGGGGGGGTTAGGAGTGGTGCGGTGCTGTGCTGGGCTGGGGGGGGTTAGGAGTGGTGCTGGGCTGGGCTGAGCTGGGGGGGTTAAGAATGGTGCTGGGCTGGGGGGGGTTAGGAGTGGTGCTGTGCTGGGCTGGGCTGGGTGGGGGGGTTAGGAGTGGTGCTGGGCTGGGTGGGGGGGGGGTTAAGAGTGGTGCTGGGCTGGGTGGGGGGGGGGTTAGGAGTGGTGCTGTGCTGGGCTGGGTGGGGGGGTTAGGAGTGGTGCTGGGCTGGGCTGGGGGGGGGTTAGGAGTGGTGCTGTGCTGGGCTGGGAGTGGTGCTGTGCTGGGCGGGTTAAGAGTGGTGCTGGTCTGGGGGGGGTGTAGGAGTAGTGCTGGGCTGGGGTGGGTTAGGAGTTGTGATGGGCTGGGCTGGGGGGGGGTTAGGAGTTGTGATGGGCTGGGCTGGGCTGGGGGGGGTTAGGAGTTGTGATGGGCTGGGCTGGGCTGGGGGGGGGGTAGGAGTTTTGATGGGCTGGGCTGGCAGGGGGGGGTTAGGAGTCGTGATGGGCTGGGCTGGCTGGGGGGGTTAGGAGTGGTGATGGACACTGGGCTGGCTGGGGGGGGGTTAGTAGTGGTGATGGGCACTGGGCTGGCGGGGGGGGTAGGAGTGGTGATGGGCACTGGGCTGGCTGGGGGGGGTTAGGAGTGGTGATGGGCACTGGGCTGGCTGGGGGGGGTTAGGAGTGGTGATGGGCACTGGGCTGGGGGGGTTAGGAGTGGTGATGGACACTGGGCTGGCTGGGGGGTTAGGAGTGGTGCTGGGTGCTGGGCTGGGGGGGTTAGGAGTGGTGATGGGCGCTGGGGAGGGGTTAGGAGTGGTGATGGGCACTGGCGGGGCTTAAACTAAAAATTGGGTGATGGGGGATTAGGACTGGAAATGGGCTGGTGGGATTAGGACTGAAAGTGGGTTGATGGGGGGGTTAAGACTGGTAATGGGCTATGGGAGGGCTTAAACTAAAAATTGAGTGATGGGGGATTAGGACTGGGAGTGGGCTGATGGGGAGGTTAGGACTGGTAATGGGCTATGGGGGGGCTTAAACTGAAAATTGGGTGATGGGGGATTAGGACTGGAAATGGGCTAGTGGGATTGGGAGTGGGCTATGGGGGGGCTAGGACTGGTAATGGGCTGAGTGGAAGGGGGCTTGAACTGCAAATAGCTGTTGGGGATGGGGCTTGGAATGGAAATGGGCTGAGGGGAAGTGGGGGGCTTGAACTGCAAATAGCTGATGGGGAGGGGGACTTGGAATGGAAATGGGCTGAGTCGAAGGGGGCTTGAACTGCAAATAGCTGATGGGAAGGGGGGCTTGGAATGGGCTCTTAGGGGAGGGAGCTAGGACAGGAACTGGGCTGATGGATGGGCTAGGATAGAACTGAGAATTGGGTGTTGGGGGGAGCTAAGATTGGAAATGGGCTGTGGTGGGGGCTTGGATTGAAATGGACTCATGGAGGGGCTAGAACTGGAAGTAGGCTCATGGGGGGCTTGGTTTAGAGATGGGCTGAGTGGAGGGGAGCTAGGATTTGACATGGGCTGATGGTGGGGCTAGGAAAGGACTAGAAATGGGCTGATGGGAGGCTGGTATTGGAAATGAGCTGATGAAGGGACTCGGATAGGACTGGAAATGGATGGGGGAGCTAGGACTGGAAATGGACTGATGAGGGGCCAGGACTGGAAATGGGCTGATGTGGGGACTAGAAGGGAGCGGATACTGGGTGGGGCTGGAACTAAAAGGGAGCTGATGTTGGGGGAGATTAGAAGGGGATGGGGCTGGGAGAATGAAATGGAGAGAGGAAAAATATTTTGTGTGGGAGGGAAGAAAAATGTACAATTGGCCGGGTATTGGGAGACTAAGTGGGGATTGAGGATGGAGGGGTAAAATTTGAGTGGATGAAATAGGAATGAGGAAAGAGCAAAAGGAGAAAGATTATTATGTTAAAGCAGATGTAGAGAGAGAATGGAAAAAACTAGAAGAGAAGAAAGGACAAATGGACAGCAGACGATGGAGAGATAGCAGAAGACACATACCAGAAGAAAGTGGCTGGAACAATTGCAACTGAAAAAAAAAATGCACAAAAGGTACAAAGATATCTCTTTATTTTGAATTTATTAACTGGAATATGTCAGCTCTGGGAAATGTGCATCATTAATGTCTGTGCTTTGTTTAGTACAAGAGGAAATTAATTTATGGTTTTATTTCTACATTGTTGTTGTACATTCCAAGTTTGACTTTTAGGGTTCCCAGTTTAATTATTGTCTTCCTGTTTTTAAATTGTGATTCCTTGTTTGGTGATAGTCTATGTTCTGCATGTGTAACTGAGCTGAGGTATTCTGTTTATGTAATTCCTATTTGACATTGTCACTTGTTCTCTTTCCCCAGTAGGTCATGTATTGTTATTCTCTGAAATGTATTGGTTTAATATTTGCAGTGTTGTCTTTTAATAGGTAGGGTTTGGCGCTTTGTGAATCCTGGTAGTGCTGTTAGGATACGGCGGTTTTGCTATGGGTTCTAAATGGGCAGTGTTTGTAGTAGTTCCTAATGTGCCTGGCGGTTGGCACTGGATTATAGTAATGTAGAAATCTTTGTCTTTTTTTTATCCATACACTCATGAAGAGGCATGTTTACTAAAAGTTAGTGTATGGTAACATTATGCAAATATTTATGCAAATGAGGCCACTTATGCAAATGAGGCCCCGCACCGAGTCTCCGCACATGGCCCCGCACCCCCCTTGGGCCGCCCCTGAGTGGCTTCCAACTGATATCAGAGCCACGGCCCCATTGAATTCAATGGGGCCGTGGCTCTGATATCAGTCAGAAGTTGCTACCTCTGCTTAGTAAATAAGCCCCTATGTTCTTTGATCTTGAGAAGCAAATGTTTCAGATCATCTTCACTTTCAGCCAATAATGTGGTACCATCGGCATAGCGAAGGTTGTTGATGAGTCTTCCACCAAGCTTCACACCTCGGTTGTCTTCATATAGTCCTGCTTCTCTGTTGATTTCTCTGCATATAAATTAAACAGGTAAAGAGAAAGTATACAGCCTTGTTGTACACCTTTGCTGATTTTACTGCATGCTAATTCACATTTTAGTAAACAGGCCACATCATACGTACTGAACTACTTCTTCAGTAAAGTTTTATGTAGGAACACCATACTGGGTTCAGACTTCTTCGGCATATCACAAGACCAGTGTTTCTCAAGCTGGTCATGGAGTACCTTTTAGCCAGTCTGGTTTTCAGAATATCCACAATGAATATGTACAAAATGTTGCTCCCTTTACTCCAAATAGGTTACCATCAGACTCACTTGCAACAACACCAATGATGTTTAAATGTAGTCAGATGGCCCATGTGGCTGAAGTCTGGCGGTTTCTTCGGGTGAAAGCTGACAGATTTCACTAACCTTGCCTTACTCTCCCTTTACTATGAGGCAAGTAGAGAGCAAGAGGAAAATAAACTTAAGGGAAATCTATGCAAATGTCCAATCAATTCACATTGTACAGATGTAAATAGTTAGCCCTGTTTCTTTCCAAGTTCCTATTCCTGTTATTTGTAAACACAAATCAAGTCATTTGAAATGTGTATGTAAAATGTTCCATGTAAACCACACTGATGGAAAATAGCACGGTATATAAGAAAATGTAAATAAATAAATAAAGTGGATAAGCCACTATCAAGGTGATGTTGCAGGTATTAATAGTAGCTAGGTATTGGTTTGTAATAATGGACTTTCAGGAATAGTATTTTTAGTGCAATTTATTAAATATTACAATAGTGTAACCATCCAAAATATTCTTCTTAACTCACAGTAATATTTTGCTCACATCAACATAATAATAACTCTGGTAAGTGTATTCAATCAGATCAAGTAACAGGCAAGTCAAGTTATTCTTTAGATCGCGGTGAAACTTTTACACAAAACTTTCCAGGCCAATTTCTGCTAAGGAATTTTTTTTTTTTTTTTCGAAACCTTCAAACTTTTCCCTCTCTAACAGGTAAGCTTTCTTTTTGGAATTTGATTTTGTTTCCCAGAGGCTGTTTTATTTGGGCTCATATATATTTTCCCTGTTTGTCTCTGTGTAGAGTGCACCAGAACCTCTTCCAGTTCTCTTTTTTATGAAGGGGCCCAGGACTGTGGATCCTTTTGCTACTGGATTGAGGATCTTCCCAGGTTCTTCAGATGTCCTCTTCCGCGCTGGATCCTACTCCCTATCTTTAACAAATCAACAAGGGAAAACCCTCTCTATCCTATAAGTTGGAACAAAATGTCTTTCTCTTTATGAAAGAATACTGTTTGTTATTTTTTCAGCAACTGTAACACTTTCCCTATCTAATTAAATAAAAGGATAATTGATACACCCTGTCTTTGTTTCTTTGAATACACACCTTCACACTCTGGACTGCAACCCATTCACACCCACATGCAGCAGTCTCCCAAACACACTTCCCTTAACTGAGCAAGCTAGGGACTGCTTTATTCTTTCAATCCAGGAATGAGACTATCTTCTCAGACCCATTAAGGAGTATGTTTACTAAACCGCAGTGCAATATCGGAGCCTGCTACTGTGGTTTAGTAAACATATCCCTAAGTGTCAGTCTCAATTAACTAAGCACAAAGCACAGCAGAATGTTTAAGCTATGTATTCTGTTTCAGTTGCACACAACAGTTCAGTCATAGTTTAGGTTTGAATTTCCCCTTCTTTTCTCAAGGTACTTTTCAGTCACTTCTGCACACAAAGAGTTCAGTCACTTCAGCCAGAAATTACCCACTTCTGGAAAGGCAGGGTTTTATCTCTAGTCCAAGAGGATATTTCTTATAAAATCAGCCCTCTCATCCACTTTCAAGAACTTAAAGTCAGATTCAGAATTACAGTTCCAGCTCAGAATATAAATGGCTACTCCAGACTTTAGACAGGATTCCAAGGAGAATTTAATTTCCTTTAAGAAATATTTGTTACTCAATAAGACTCTCAACTAGTCAATCAGTATTTCTCTCAGAGCCACTCACTCAAAGTTCCAAATGGTCACCAAATTCAGTTTCCAGAGAATTAAGCCATACTTCCACAGTCACCAAGCACTAGTTCAAACCTTTTTCTATACTCGGCACTCTTCAAAAACACTTCTTTCAGTCTTCTTTTCACTCAGAAATCTCTCAGACATCTCACCTTTCCCACGAACAAGCTTCAACTGCTGTTTTTAGTTTTGTTTCCCTTGTTTTGCCTCTGCAGTTTCCCTATAAAAAGACTGCTTACTCAAAATATTCCTGCATCCCCCCCCCGCCCCATATAAACACACAGTCCTGGAAGCTGCAAAACTTCCCTGAAGGGGAAGGAAACATTTCTAGCTGCCAAAGATAGCCATGGATAGCACTTCCCCAGCCTAACCAGGCAAAATGTATTTTATTTTAACCCTCATAAATATATTTGCATTCTGTGGAGGTAGTGCATGCAGTTCTATCTCATGCACATTAATTGTGAATACCCTAAAAACCAGAATGGCTAGGGTGTACTTCCAGACTGACACGAGAAGCACTGCATAGGAGCAAGAACACTCTAAACCTTGGGCCCTGGGGCCCTGGAGGTCAAACCTCCCCACCAAATGAGTTTTAGGATTGGGAGCTCAGTACTGATACTGAAGGTGAGCACTTCACCCTTGAGACAGGCCTGGTTCAGGGTTGCAGATACAAATAGTTAAATATATAGAAGCCTTAAGCTGCTGTAAGGTAGAAGGTAAAGTCGAGTAAGTTCAATTTATAATAAGCCCATGCATTCCGTACAACAAAACACCAATTTTCATCAAGGATGCTAACATGATTCAAATTGAAAAGACACACCTTTTACAGAAAAAACTGTGAAATGTTCTAGCTAGCTGTGCATTGAGTCAACATGTTCTATTTAATTATAAAAAGCACACAACTGCAGTCAATTCTTTCATTAAGCAATAAACTGCTCATGCACTCATGAGAAGTACGTTGATTTAAATAACGTGGAGACTATGCAGAAGGTGTTTAGCACTGAACAGGAACTGAAAGTCTCCAAGTAGCTAAGTGCAAAATTAGCTCTTCTCATTTATGTAAAATAAACCATTCTGCAAATTCTACTGGCTAATGCAACTATTACAAGCAAATGACTATAAATAAGTTTATAGTTTATTGTAAGTTTTGATACAGGAAAACAGTTTACCAAAAAATTGAGTACAAAATATAATTTTCATGACAGAAAAAATATGTAAAGAAGTGAAGATCTAGTAGAAGACTAAAAGATAGAAAGGTTAGTAGAACAGATTAGATTTAGTTGGGAGAAGAAACAAAGTAGTGATATCCATGGTTATTGCTGTGCCTCTACCTGGTTGCTTATTAAAAGCTATTACAAAGTAATATGCTTTCAGTTTCTTCTTGAATTGTTTAAAGGAGTACAGTCAAACCTCGGTTTTCGTATGCCCTGGTTTTCGTACGATTCGGTTTTCGTTGACTTTTTTCATCAAGATTTTGTTTCGGTTTTCGTACGTTGTCTCGGTTTTCGTACAGCATTTTACCCCCCCCCCCCCCCGTACCTGCCATGGATTAGCGTGAGCCAGCGATCTCCCACGGAGCTTGAGCCAGCGATTCTGCGGGACCTCTGGGGAGCCGAGGAGTTCAACGCTCCAGCGTGGCCTGCCCGAAACTGCTTCCTGCCCCGGACTCTCCCCCGATTGACGTCTGCCTGCTGCCTCTTCCCCTGCACATCCCTTGAACCGGGACAGGAGCTGGTGACCGAATCTGCTTCTCCTTGGCGGCCCAGTCTCCCGCCGGGGCCCCTGCCCTCCCGATTGGATTCTGGGTGTCCTGCAGGCCTGCACACGCGGCCTCTCCTTGAAACCTTGCAGTCTGCAGCTGCAGGCTCCTGCTGGCACAGCCCCACGCTGTTCTCTGACTCTCACCTGTGTCAGGCTGCTACCTTAGGGGGGCCGGAGGCAGCCTAAGACTCTCTGTCCCACTGTTTCTCAACTGCCTGCTGCTTGGCTGACACTGCCTCTCCACCTCTCCCGACACTGTGTAGGAGTGGCTGCCCTACAGGCTGGTGTGACTTCGGGCACTGTCCTCTTTCTGGTGCCCTTACTTTTGCTGACATTGGCACTACCTCTCCTGACACTGTGAGCTTGGTAACTGGGTGTGATGGCTGCTAAGTTAAAAGGCAGGCTGGAGCCCCGATTGTGCAGACGGCCAAGATGGCTGTTCCCACCTCCGCTGCTGGTGGTGATTGCTCGATCCCCAGAGGGGAGAGCAGCTGGAGCTGGCTGGAGTGCGTCCCATATGCCAACAAAAGTCTTCAATAAAGGTAAAAGTGATGTTACATGCTCATTTATCCATTTCATTAGTCATTTATATGTATTTCTCATTGTTTTCTGTATGTAAAAAGATAGTTATTCTCTATAAAATGTATTTTTTGTCAATATTTTTGGGTGTCTGGAACGGATTAATTGAATTTACATTATTTTTTATGGGAAATCTTGCTTCGGTTTTAGTCCGTTTCGGTTATAGTCAGACTTTTTTGAACGGATTAATCATGAAAACCGAGGTTTGACTGTACTCCAAATGTACATCAGTGAGCACTGAGTTCCAAAGGGAGGGGGCAAGGAAGCAAAAGCTTGTTATCTGGATAGAAACATAGAAACATAATGGCAGAAAAAGACCATATGGCCTATCCAGTCTGCCCTTCCATATCAACTACGGTAGTCCCTCTTTTCCTTTAGAGATCTTCTGTGTTGGTCCCACCTGGTAAGGTGGTGGGAGCACCTGCTGATTTGCTCCTTGAGAAGGGACATATGGATTGAAGGATGTGACTAAGTAGTGTGGGATATCAGATTTGCAAACCAGAATTAAGATTTGAAACTTAATTTGATAAATTATGGAAAGCCAGTGGTTCGCTCTGAGAAGTGGTCATATTCCTGGGCATTGCAAATGAATTATTATTGACTCTATTTTTGGTACCAAATGGTGAGTCAAATACATGCATAACACAGTCTGAAAGTAAAAAGCAAACAGGATTTAACTGTATTTAAACCACCCAATAAAACTAATGGCAATGAAAAATAGTACATCTATATCGAATGTCTTATCAATACTGTGAACAAAGATGAGTACTATTTTTTAATATTTTTTCCTATGCAGGCTTTGCATCGTCATGATCCAATATATATAGCACAGAAAGAGTGGATCACTGAAAACTGATCCATCTGTTATTATCTGTCCATATATTTTGGAAAGCTTTTTCTTTATGCAACCAAGCTTGGCAGGGGACACCTTTCCATCCAGAGGAAGTTATGCTGGCTTTCAATCTGCAATGTTCATTCTTCTCCAAGCAAGAGTCTTCAAACTGAGATTCTCTCTCTCTCTCTCTCTTTCTCTCTCTGTCTCAGAGAAACATACATACTCATGTTTTCCATCCATAAAACTCAAGGACAGACACTTAAAGGCAGCCGATATTAACCTAGGAAATTCTTGTTTTTCTCATAGCCAATCTTATATAGTATACTTAAGGGCTTGGAAAAAAATTGCATATATGCATCCCCATCTCTAAAATAAAAAAATATTTCATATCTCAATGTGTTCCAATAAAAATCTAATATATGATGTATTTTGCGAAGTTTATTTGAGTTTGACCAAGTTCTATTATTTTTAGCATTAGCTAATTGGATTTCCCAAGCAACACTGGGTAACTCAGCTAGTCCAACATATATTACAGCAATTATACTTCTTGTGATAAAGAAAGCATGGAACATATGTATTTCCAAGGTATTTTGCTCTCCAAGTCTTCTGAGCACACTCAGGTGGGCAGTTATTAACATGAATTAAGGGGGTCTATCCCGCTATTCGTGCCGGCTCCTGACCCCAACTAACTTCCCCTCTGGTTGTGCGGGGAAGTTAGACGGGGACAGGAAATGGGTGGCCTGTGGGCGGAATCTGGGTGGGGAGTGGGCGGCCGCTGGCCCTGGACATACAGGGCCGATTCTAATGTCGGCCCTGTACATATAAGGCCAGTGACATGTGTGGGGAAGTTATCCCACCTCTGAGGTGGAATAACTTCCCTGGATGTGTCTTCATTTTAATGTCAAGGCACGGATGAGGCAGGGGGGGCCAGGGGACATTCCCTGCAGCCCGACCCTGGCCTTAGGAGGCCAGATCGGGGGTCAGGCTGCGGGAATAAATCCCTTTTTCAGGCAGTCAGTATCGCAGCTCTTCAATGGAGCTGCGGTGCCATGGCAACATGACACCATGGCACCATGGCTCCATTGAGGAGCCTTGACTGAGTTAGCTGGGGGCAGTCCTACACGTGCAGGCCAGACTGAATTGCAGTCCCGGTCTGCATGTGCAGGATTGTTTGCGATTCTGATCCCGCGAGGCTAGACGTGCCCCATGGGATCAGAATCGTGATCCCCTCTGTGCGTCCGGTTCAAACCGGACGCACAGAGGGGATGTACGTGTGGGGCGGAATCGGGCCCTAAGTGAATAACACATGATTTATGCCTCTTAACATATGTTAATTGGCAAAATTGTGTGTCATTTTACAGTAACATGTTAGTTTATCGCAATATGAGTTAGCAAATAATAAAATGTAAAATATGCAAATGCATGCAAAGAACCTCATTATTAGGCTAATTAAATAATGCAACTTGTATTGAACTTCACAAGTTATGTTATTCCAGGGGCAAACAGAGTGGAGGAGTAGCCTAATGGTTAGAGCACTAGCTTGCGAACCATAAGACCACAGTTCAATTCCCACTAGTACTACTTTGTGGCCTTGGGCAAGTCACTTAACCTTCCATTGCTCAGAAAAGTCCAAGTTATCAATGTCCCTGTTTAATATACATTACCAAGTTTAAGTTACCATGTAAACAGCTTTGATTGAAATGATAAAGCAGTATAAAAGAACTGTTAAATAAAAATAATGCCAACTCAAAGCTTGTATTATTTTTCCAAGCTGGGTATATCAGACCACTAACACATGGCCTGATGATCCCAGCTACCATCTTAAAGAGGCCAAAACATCATACTGTAGCATGAAACCTAATCCAGACCCTCACAGAAGACCCTACCAGAATCCAAGTCACCAAATACTACTGATCTTCTCCTCCAAATAAAGTCCCACCACCCTCTATAGGCCTCTCCAGGCCTTTCTGAGGAACTCCCTGGTGGTCTAGGGTAATCAGAGAGAAATTTTGAGCTATTGTATGCAGGGCCGGTGCTAGTGTCTCTGGCACCAGTGCAACCTATAGATCGATGCCCCCGGCCTCATTACTGTTAATGGTAGGCTGCACGTTCCCCTTTCCCAAAACTCCTTTGTGAACTCTGTTAACATGATGCTGATATTTCTCCTAACAATCAAATGTAACAAGAAAATTGCAGTGTAGAGGCAAATGCATAGCTGGAATAAAAAGAAGTACTGAGAAGTAAATATTTAATATCAATGTGTTTATTATTTAACCAAAAAAAGATCTACAAAGATAACAACCACTTAGCTTTTCCTGCTTCTTCTCCCACCTGTTATTGTTGCCACAGATAATGCCACCGGTCTATCTCTGCATCCACAGTTGAACAGCTCTTTTATAAATCTGATAAATAAGAAGGAGGTGATAAAAGCAGTCAGTGTAGCTAGGCTTAAAAATGGTTTAGACAAGTTCCTGGAGAAAAAGTCAATAGACCATTAAGACAGACCTGGAGAAAGCCACTGCTATCCTTGGGTGTAAGCCACATGGAAACTGTAGTGAGTACTAAGAGGCAGGACGCAATCCCAGAGCTGATGTCGGCAGTCCCGACAGTCAAGGGCGGCAGCATCAATGTGAGAAACACTATTTGGCTGGGCTTTGGGATTTCTTTGAGAGCACTGTTTCACAGCTGCAACTGTGAAACATGCTGAGACTTTGCTGGCATTACAGCCAGGCTGGCTGAAAATGGAACGATTGCTCTGTAGCCTCCCATGAGAGTCAGCGGTGGTGCTCCATGTAGTGGACTGGCAGTTATGCTAACCAGAAGCTTCATGCCCTGCGCTGCCATGCATGTGTGTCTGATTCCGACCTAGCAACTCGCTGCACCAGAGGTCCCCTTACTACCTCTATTTTCTGTGCTTAGCTGCCTGACTGGTCCATAAAGGTAAATATCACCCTAGCAGCATGCCACAAGAGGGAAGGAGGGGGGTCTAGCATCTTTGGTGCCCTGCAGTGAAGCTGAAACAAATCAAAAAGTTCACACTTTACAGTGTGATATAATGGCCTGTTTCCCTCACTCACAGGTCAGACATTTGGGAGCTTAATCTGTGTGTGTCACAGGAAGAGTCGGGGATCCGTGCATGTGCAAGTGTCAGTGGGTGCATGTGTTTGTGTCTTTCTGTGTTTCATGGAAACGGCTGGAGGCAACATACATACGTGTGTGTGTATGTGTGCAGCATGGGGACTATCGAATGCTACATATATGCATGTGTGAATGTCTGTATGTGTGTGTGCATATGTGTGTCATGGGTCCTGTTGAGGGCAATGTGTGGGTCTGTGTCATGAAGAGTGCCAGGGGCTGCATGCATGTGTGTCTGTGTGTCATGAGGAGTGTTGGGGCAGGGCTACATATGTTCATATTTGTTGGGGACTGTGTGTGCATATGGAAAAGCACATTTACTGTGTGACAAAGCAACATATTTCCCCTTCCTTCTGGGTTTGTATGTGTCTAAGGAAGGGTTCAAAGTGAGATGATAAAGTGTATCTCGCTATGGTAGTAGAGGCTGTATGACAAATCTTTCTAACTTGTATTGTCTATATACATATGTCTCTCTTCAAATAGTTATTGTGTTATGTTCAGGTGGGGTGCCTGTGGGATTGTGCGTGTGGCGCAGTGTGGGGGTGGGGTCTCTGACTATGTGTGTGTGTAGTGCAGGTATGGGGTTCCTGTGTGCATTCATGCTGCATGGGTCAAGTGCCTTTGTGTGTGTGTGTGTGTGTGCAGGGCCGGCCCATCCATTGAGCAAGAATGTTTTTTGCATAGGGCCCCGTGTTTCAGGGGGCCCCACGCAAAAAACATTCTACATAATAGATTTAAAAAAAAAGCAAACTGGCTGCTGCTGCCACTGCCGCCGTGGCAGCGGCAAAATCAAGCGTCCCGCCGCGGGGTCCCCCCTGCCCGGCAAAGCCTCCTTGTAGCATCAGCCCTGGAGTCCCAAAGCACGGGCTTTCAGAGCCACGAAGGGAGAGCTTCTCTGACCTCTCATGGCTCTGTTAAGCCTGCCGGGGCTGATGGGAAATCCCATCAGCCCCGGCGGCATTAACAGAGCCGCGCAAGAAAGAGAAACTCTCGCGACTCTGAAAGCCTGCGCTTTGGGACTCCATCCAGAGCTGATGCTGCAAGGAGGCTTTGCCGGGCAGGGGGGGGGCCCCGCGGCAGGACACTTGATTCTGCCGCTGCCATGGTGGCAGCGGCAGCTGTAGCAGCAGCCGGTTTGCTTTTTTATCTATTTGGGCTGATGGGGGGAGGGGGGTTAGGACTGGTAATGGGCTATGGGGGGGGCAAAGACTGGAAGTGGGCTGATGGGGGTGTTAGAACTAGTAACGGGTTATGGGGGGGCTAGGACTTGAAATGGGCTGATGGGGGGCTAAGACTGGAAATGGGCTGCTGGGGGAGTTAGGATGTAATGGTCTATGGGGGGCTAAGACTGGAAATGGGCTGGTGGGGGATAGGACTAGTAATGGCTATGGGGGGCTAGGACTGGAATTGGGCTATGGGGAGGCTAAGACTAAAAATGGGCTGATGGGGGGATTAGGACTGGAAGTGGGCTGATGGGGGGTTAGGACTGGTAATGGGCTATGGGGGGGCTTAGGACTGGTAATGGGCTGATGGCGGGCTTAGGACTGGTAATGGGCTATGGGGGGCTAGGACTGGTAATAGGCTGGGGGTTGCTAGGACTGGAAATGGGCTGAGTGGAAGGAGGGCTTGAACTGCAAATAGCTTATGGGGACGGGGGCTTGGAATGGAAATGGGCTGAGTGGAAGGGGGGCTTGAACTGCAAATAGCTGATGGGGAGGGGGGCTTGGAATGGACATGGGCTGTGAGGGGAGGGAGCTAGGACTGGAAAAGGGCTGAGTGGGGGGGTAAGACAGGAAATGGGCTGATGTAGGGGCTAGGATAGGACTGGAAATGTGCTTTTGGGGGTGCTAAGATTGGAAATAGGCTGTGTTGGGGGCTTGGATTGAAATGGACTCATGGAGGGGCTAGAACTGGAAGTAGGCTCATGAGGGCTTGGATTGGAAATGGGCTGAGTGAAGGGGAGCTAGGATTTGACATGGGCTGATGGTGAGGCTAGGAAAGGACCAGAAATGGGCTGATGGGGGCTGGGATTGGAAATGAGCTGATGGAGGGACTCGGATAGGACTGGAAATGGATAGGGGAACTAGGACTGAAAATGGGCTGATGGTGGGGCTAGGATAGGATTGGAAATGGGCTTATAGGGGGCTAGGACTGGAAATGGGCTTATGGGGGGCTAGGACTGGAAATGGGCTGATGCGGGGACTAGAAGGGAGAGGATGCTGGGTGGGGCTGGAACTAGAAGGGAGCTGATGTTGGGGGAGGATTAGAATGGGATGGAGCTGGGAGAGTGAAATGGAGAGGGGAAAAATATTTTGTGTGGGAGGGAAGACAAATCTACAATTGGCCGGATATTGGGAGAGTAAGTGGGGATTGAGGATGGAGGTGTAAAATTTGAGTGGATGAAATAGGAATGAGGAAAGAGCAAAAGGAGAAAGATTAGTATGTTAAAGCAGATGTAGAGAGAGAATGGAAAAAAACTAGAAGAGAGAAGAAAGGACAAATGGACAGCAGACGATGGAGAGTTAGCAGAAGACACAAAGAAACCAGAAGAAAGTGGCTGGAGCAATTGCAACTGAAAAAAAATGCACAAAAGGTAGAAAAATATCTCTTTATTTTGAATTTATTAACTGGAATATGTCAGCTCTGCGAAATGTGCATCATTAACATTTGCGCTTTGTTTAGAACAAGAGGAAATTAATTTATAGTTTTATTTCTACAGTGTTGTTGTACATTCCAAGTTTGGCTTTTGGGGTTCCCAGTTTAATTATTGTCTTTCTATTTCTAAACTGTGATTCCTTGTTTGGTGATGGTCTATGTTCTCCATGTGTAATTGAGCTGAGGTATTCTGTTTATGTAATTCCTATTTGACATTGCCACTTGTTCTCTTTCCCCAGTAGGTCATGTATTGTTATTCTCTGAAATGTATTGGTTTAATATTTGCAGTGTTTCCTTTTGATAGGTAGGGTATGGTGCTTTGTGAGTCCTGGTAGTGCTGTTAGGATATGGCGGGTTTGCTATGGATTCTAAATGGGCAGTGTTTGTAGTAGTTCCTAATGTGCCTGGCGGTTGGCACTGGATTATAGTAATGTAAAAATCTTTTAGTCTTTCCTTATCCATACACTCATTAAGAGGCATGTTTACTAAAAGTTAGTGTATGGTAACATTATGCAAATATTTATGCAAATGAGACACCTTATGCAAATGAGGCCACACACCGAGTCTCCGCACATGGCCCCGCACCCCCCTTGGGCCGCCCCTGTGTGTTTGTGTGTGTGTGTGTGTGTGTATGTATATACTGCAGGGGTGGCGTGCCTCTGTGTATATGTTTGTGTGGTGTGGGGATGGGGGGCTGCTGGGCATCTTCTGGTGGGGGGGGTAGGGGCTGCACCTTTTAGCATATATTCATTGTGCTCTTTTCTTGCCCTCTCTTCAACCTCCAACCCTTGCAATCGTACACCCCTGGCTGCAGACTCTCTCCTGCTGCCTCCCCCCAACTCTCTTCCCTTCCCAGCCTTTGTCCCTTTCTCCCTCCCCCCTTCCCCTAGCATTCTCACTCCTTGCCCTCCATTCCCTCCCCCCTATCTTTCTTTCCCAAACCCACTATGCCTTTAAATTTATCCTTCCTATCTCCTGTGCGTCTCTGGCCCCAATTCCTCTTCCTTCAGTGCTCTTTGATGCAATCGCGGCCTTCTTCTCCTCTTCAGCCTGCAGGACAGCTTGTTCCTTGAGTACTGATCA
Organism: Ichthyophis bannanicus; assembly: GCA_033557465.1. Taxonomy (NCBI): domain Eukaryota; kingdom Metazoa; phylum Chordata; class Amphibia; order Gymnophiona; family Ichthyophiidae; genus Ichthyophis; species Ichthyophis bannanicus. The sequence goes on along the minus strand of CM066032.1, from coordinate 374,587,765 downwards.
TCACTGTGCTGTTGGACGTGATCTCGGCCTTCTTCAATGCTGCGGAAACATCCTGTCCTGCGGGCAGAAGAAATAAAGAATACTGAGATTCAGGAGCAGCCCGAGGGTGATGTGGGCAATGTGTTGAGGCTCATTGCAAAGCCTCATTTGCATAAAATAGTTGCATAAAATATTTGTACACTGGAAAGTAATCCTGGTAACTGTGAATTCAGGATCATGGTGCACAGAATGGAGAAGCCCAGAAGTCAGCAATAGTTAAGCTATTAGGCCACAAAACAAGATTAAATTGATTGTTCCCTTATTATTTCGTCAAAACTGAACTAACAAAATGCTTTCAATTTTAGAGTAGCAGCATCAATATCCATATTCCGCTACCCCACACCAAAACCCTACAGTCGATGCCACACAAGGAGCAAAAAGAAAAAGTGAAAACCAGAACACAGGACCTATATAGCAAATCTTAGGTCAAATATCTGGGTGTTACCCTAGATCAAACTCTCAGCTTGGCTACACACATCAGTCTAACTACCCGCGCAATCTACAATAAGCTGAGGATGATAGAACAGTTAAGACCTCTACTATCAAGCTTTGACTTTCACTCTGTACTTCAGGCGATGATTTGCCCCTTCTTTGACTATTGCAATAGCATCTTGGAGGGTCTTCCGAAACAAGATGACACAGCACACGGCTGCTCATATAACTCTTAAGGCCCACATTACTGATCATATCACGCCCATTTTATACCATCTACACTGGCTGCCTATCCAGAGCAGAATTAAATACAAATCTCTTATAATCACATTCAAATTGCTGCATGACATATCTCAATTCTTCCTAAGCTCCCTGATAAACAAAATATCCAGCGAAAGACCAAGAAGAGGATGCACACAAAACACTCTACTCATCCCTTCAGACTTTCTAAAATCTAATCGATCAACGAGCAATAGAGCATTTACAGTCCTTGCATCATTCCCTCCCTGACAATTTAAGAGGTATTGCGGACCTTTCCACCTTTCACAAACAAATCAAAACACACCTTTTCACAGAGGTCTTTGAAAGTCAGCTGGGCACAGTCACAATTTACCCAACTTAATCTTCCTTGCTGGTCCACTTATTTTAGATCATTAACAATCACATACTTCCATAAATCCTTTTCAACCCTCATTATTCCCCTGCTTACCTGACCTGCTTTTGCCTTTGTAATAAATTCTCTGTAAATAGGTTAATAGGTTACAAGTCCTTACTTATGACATTCACCTTGTAATATACTAAGTTCTGTTATACTGTTATCCTTGTTCTCTGTAGAAGTTTATACTATTATACTGTTAAGTTCTTTGTAAACCGCTTTGGTTACATGATAAGGCAGTATAAAAAACTCATAAATAAATAAATCTACTATTCCATAATAGCTGACTTCCAAACTCACACAATGAGGAGCCTACCCTCAAAAGGACAGCAATGTAAATATTGCAGAGTGCCCTAATCTATACATCTACTGGGAAAACTGAACAGGCCAAATCACTACAGATTCCTACATAGAAACTCCATACTAATAGAATACCTGGCCTCAGTCGCACACTTAGAACATAAGTAGACCCTCATCAAGTACAGAATAAGTAACAAGCTAAAAACAGAAATATGTAGACAAAAACTGAAACTCCAGGAAGCCAGACTCTACGTTTAGTGCAACAACAGAGAAACAGAGATGCAAATAAAGAACATGTGTAAGTTACAAAAACCTGATATTTATTTATTTTATTTATTTAGCTGCATTTATATCCCGCTTTTCACCGGGTCAAAGCGGTTTAATAGAAAAAGGGGGGGGGGGGGTACAATAATCAGCTCAACAGTGATGGGGGGCCAACACCAGGGGGGCCAGCATTGATGATCTAAACAGAATATTCCAAATATAATCCAAACACTAAATTAAACATTAAGGGCCCGATTTTCGAAGGCATTTATATAGGTAAGTCCCCTAGTTAACCGTCTAAATGCCTTAACAGGGAATTTTCGAAGGCACCTACACAGGTAGTGCCTTTGAAAATTCCCTGGTTTGTCCCTTACTCGCCCCGATGCTATGCGGTCAGCATTGGGGCGTGTCAGGGGCGTTCCAGGGGCAGGCCATGGTGCTACCCATGTAGCACCAATTTTCAGTGCTACATTGTTAGCATTCTGTGTCTTAAAGATAGGCAAGGGAAACCGTGTAGCATTGAAATGGTACACGGGTAGGTCCTGTGGCCTCCTAGCTCTGCAGCAATACCTGGTTTTTCGATACCGGGGCTGCATATGACCCCGGCATGGAAAATCCAGATTAGGTACGAGGAGGACGGGCTACTTGCTGATGCGGCGCATAGCACCGCCCAGATCAATATCGGGCCCTAAATACTTTTTTCCGCCTTTGTTGTCTAGCTATTGTATTTTTGTAATTGTGTTGGTTCTCGTCACTGGATTCTGATTTCCACAATTTACTCTTAAATTGATCAAGGCCTCTGTGAGTACAAACACTGCTCAAGTATCTGATTTTTCCTTGCCAGTTGTGCCCAAGTTAGAAGAGCACGAAGAAGGTCTTTGTGTTATGTATAGGTGAGTTGACTCAGTACAAGCTCAAATGGTTTTACCAAAGGACGATCTTGCCAAACAAATCTGATTGAGTTCTTTGACTGGGTGACCAGAGAACTAGATCAGGGGCAGGTTATGGATGTCATCTACCTAGATTTCAGCAAAGTCTTTGATACTGTTCCTCATAGGAGGCTTATCAATAAACTCAGTGGTTTGGGGATGGGTCCCAAGGTGGTGAACTGGATCAGAAATTGGTTGACTGACAGACAACAGAAGGTGATGGTAAATGGAGCTCACTCAGATGAAAGGAGGGTGATTAGCGGGGTGCCCCAGGGTTCAGTCCTGGGCCAGGCACTGTTTAATGTATTTCTGAATGATATTGCTGAAGGACTGAATGGAAAAGTCTGTCTTTTTGCAGATGACACGAAAATTTGCAACAGAGTGTACTCCCCTGAGGGAGTGGATAACATGAGGAAAGATCTACAAAAGCTGGAAGAATGGTCTAATGCTTGGCAGTTAAGATTTAATGCGAAGAAGTGCAGTGTCATGCACTTGGGAAGCAGAAATCCAAGGGAAATGTACGTGATAGGGGGCGAGAGGATGGTGTGCACGGACCAGGAGAAGGACCTTGGTGTGATTATTTCTGAGGATCTCAAGGTGGCAAAACAGTGCGACAGCAGGATGTTGGGTTGCATACAAAGAGGAATTACCAGTAGAAAGGAAGAGGTACTAATGCCACTGTATAAGTCACTGGTGAGGCCTCACTTGGAATACTGTGTTCAGTTTTGGAGACCATATCTTGCAAAGGATGTAAAAAGACTGGAACCTGTTCAGAGGAAGGCGACCAAAATGATTTGGAGCCTGCATCAGAAGCCTTATGAGAAGAGACTTAAAGACCTAAATATGTACACTCTGGAGGAGAGGAGGGATAGGGGACATATGATTCAGACCTTTAAATACTTAGAAATAATGAACAAACAAACCTCTTCCAAAGACTGGAAGCTGTAAAACTAGAGGGCATAACATGAAGCTGCAAGGTGGTAAATTGAAAGGCAATGTCAGGAAATACTTTTTCACTGAAAGGGTGGTGGATGCTTGGAATGCCCTCCCAATGGAAGTGGTGGGGGCAAATACAGTGACAGAATTCAAAATGGCATGGGACAGACACAGTAGATCCCTTTACAGCAACAGGATAAAATCAAAATAAACGTAACTATCTAATTTCTCAACAAACAGGGGTGTCCTACACGGAGCAGTGTGTTCACCCCTAAACAAAGACATGGGGAGAGGTGGCCTGCACGTAGCGGCAGGTGCACCTACTCTTGCCATCTTACTGGGCAGACTAGATGGACCATACTGGTATTTATCTGTCATCATTTACTATGTTACTATGTCATCTATTCAGTCAACAGTGAGAAGTTTTGTGAAGGACAATTTGTCATTGCATTACAAGATGGTGTTGGTGGAGAATGCAAAACAATCCTTACAACCCTATTCAATGATCTGATCACAGGAATAAACAGCATCAAACAAGGATTTGTCTTCATCTTTCTTGACATTTCCGCCGCCTTCGACTCTGTGAACCACGATATACTTCTGCAACGTCTGATAGAGAAGGGGATTCGAAGCACAGCACTGGAATGGTGTAAATCCTACCTTTCCAATAGGTGGCAACAAGTTAAAACAGGCCAGGACTCCTCCGAACCATTCCTACAGTCTCAAGGTGTACCACAAGGATCTTCCCTATCGGCACTAATGTTCAATATATATATGCAGCCGATATGTGAATTGATCCGATCCTTCAACGTGCAATGCCTGGCATATGCAGATGACATCCTCATATACATGCCATTCAAAACTGACCAACCAGTGTTTGCACCAATAAATTGTTTCGGAGCAGTAGCTGAATGGCTGCTGACCCAAACCTTAAGAATAAATCATAGCAAAACTGATGTTCTTTTTGTTACAAGGAACCGTAAGTTTGTACCTCCTCCGTCGCTACTGGTCAACAACATAGAACTGACGTCCAAACCCACAATCCGATATCTCGGCATCACACTGGACCAACACCTGGATATGTCAACGCATGTGAAGAATGTGACAAAGAGTATATATCATAAGATCAGAACACTGCGACACCTCCGCCCCCTACTTGATTATGCTGACTACCGATCAACCTTTCAGGCATTAGTCCTCCCACATCTTGATTTTGCAAACATCATCCTCCACGGGCTCTCTCAATCAACTTTAAATCCACTTCGTTTGGCTATGAATGCAGCTGCAAGAGTCCTCTCTGGGGCACCAAAATCTGCTCACATAACGCCTATCATGAAAGACCTCCACTGGCTACCCCTACAAGCCAGACTCCTATATAAGTCACTAGTCCTGACCTTCAAAGCCATGAATAATTACCCACCAACACCAATCAGCAAACTAATTCATATCACCCTCGAAAATAGGAACAGAAGGACTACTGCTATGAACACCTTAATAGTTCCCAAGTTGATGACATCATGTACCAAAGCTACATCGAACAGAGCTTTCTCAATATTCGCACCCATAAATTGGAATTCACTCCCCCATGAAATCCGTGGCATCAAAAGTCTATTACAATTCCGAAAAGCCGTGAAGCATCACCTATTCACAAAATTCTACCCAGAAGTGATCATGGATACTCTCACAACCAACAGGCCTCCCACATACACCAGACACCTTAGCACCCTTATACAACCAGAAAATGGTTAGACTACACGGTAGCCCACAAGACTACCATCTACCCGTAACACCCACTTGAATACATGCACAATATCCATTCGAGCTTGAATTTTGTATATAGTTAAATATATATACAATATAATGTTGATTGTACATAGTTATCCCTGTTATTCCATGTTATATATGCCCCGTTCTCTGTAAACTCAATATTGCCTGTATGCATTGCAGTATATTTTGTTCAATGTAAACCGCGCTGATTTTAATAGCGCGGTATAGAAGAGATGTTAAATAAATAAATAAAATAAATAAATAAATAAATGTACACTTATTAAACTTTCCTAAGATTAGACTGTTGTCTACCAAGGAGTTATGGCAAATGTATCTGAGGGATATATTAAAGATCATTAATCCAGAGGAGATACAGCTGACCAAGCTATTTTACTTGCTGTCCAGAAAGAAGATGGAGTCTGAGGAGGAGGGTGGTATGGACCCTTTAGTATCAGCAGACAGTTTGGACCTGACGGCCTTCCTGGAGTACTCCATGGACAATAATGACGATAATGACTAATGAATAAATCAATAGCAGCGTGATTAAATTTATTATAAATTGTAAATAGTTTCCCAACCACTAATGGTTGTTGTTCCTGTATATAGTTTCCCTAGTTATATCTCCGAGTTATATCACCCTGTTACAATGTAAGCATATGGCTACTTGGTCTGTTGCAAAATATTGTTATTTGTAAACCGCACTGTTACTAAAGAGCACGGTATATAAGAGCATGTAAATAAATAAATATAACTACATGAGTCACTCTTGTAGTGGTGTTAGGGTCGGACTCTGATAAATCAAAATTATTCAAATCATATTTCCAATGGCGAGATGTTTCCTTTTGTGGACAAAAAGTTCAGATCTTCCCTGATATCACCAGGGGAATGCAGGCCAGGAGGAAGAGTTTTCTCATGTTAAAATCTAAGGTTTTGGTGGCAGGATGGTCTTTTTATTTAAGATTCCATTGCAAATGCTTTGTGAGGTATCGGGGTAACACTTTTACTTTTTTTGATCCCTTTCAGTTTATAGATTTTTTCTGATAACAAAGTTGCCTAATTCTATGTTACTTTGTTTTTTCTTATGGGGTTATTGAGGGTGTAATATAAATATTTAGTTTTGGGCATGATCGAGTTTGAAATTGTTTTCTTTTGGTCGTGAAAAATAGCCTTATTACTTAGATTTCATCAGGATTTCTCTCCTTTTGAGTTCCGCTGGTGGTCTACTGTGCGTAACGGTTAACTTGGTTCTATTGTTGATGTTTCTTTTGGGATTTTTTATTTATTTATTTATTAAATTTAATCAATACATTCAAGCAAATGAATGAAAGCAAATCGGTAAAAAAGGAAAACAGGGATACAAGCAAAACAAATACAAGGAAAATATACATTAACCAAAATCAGCCCACAAAAGCTAAAAGGGAGAGGCAACAGGAAAATATAAAACTACCTAATAGGAACTTATGAAATAACATGGCAATGTGAGACTTATGCGTCAGCCGTATGAGACGCGACAACAGCAACTGGTTCCTCCCTAGCAACCAGAAACTCCAGCAGCTGGTGGGGCTCAAAAAACAGAAATAATTTCTCTTTGTAGGGAAAATGACATCTAGCAGGAAATTTCAACAAAAAAGTCCCGCCGAGAGAAAGTACATGAGAGCCCATAAACTGCTCACTGAAATTTCTAAAATAGGAACGAAGAATTAATGCTTTATCAGATTCAAGAGCCAAAGTAATAAGGAGAGTAGTATGGGCAGTGATCAACTCCACAGAGCTCTCCAGAAACCCCGTGTTTGTGTACTCTGAACCTCCCCTCACCGGTAACTCACCAGGGCTCTTGGATAACGGATATCCACACACAAAGCAATGAGAAGGAAAACAAGCATGGTAAATCGGTAAATAATACACAACACACTTGTATTAGTTAAAAATAAATAACCAAAGCTTTGGGAGAGCAAACCAAGTTAGCACCTTGTTTACTCTGCCATCACAGCTTTCAGCCATTTTATTTATAGGTAAATATTCCATTACACAGCATAATTTCCACCTTATTGTTCTACGTCAAGCAACACGTATATTCATAACATGCATTTCTATATCTCTACATCATAGGTCAGTTCTTATTAGCATAGGTCATGATGAGGAGACATACATGTATTCCCAGACATAACTTTTGAGACAATAATTCTAATACTTGCAGTTTTGATATCTCTGAATCGAGACTGAGAGGCTGAGAAACAAACTTTTCCCTGCACTATCTTTTTTATAGCAAGACTAGTGTCTTTGTTTTTAGGAAAGTTCAGCCTAGTTATTTCAGTAGAGTCTTTCAAGGTTGTTGCTGAGTAATAAGCTCTGGAATGTATGTGGTGTTAACTCTTTCTTAGGGCTTTTAGTAATATGATGTTATTAAGTACCCTGACCGTGTACACAGCTCTGTACAGACAAGCTTCCTTTCAGTAAGGTCTCCGGGAACCCCTGGAGCTCCACCGCTAGCTCCCTGGTCACCCCGGCCCATAGACAAATACTGAGCCCTATTCAATGGTGGGAGATCCTCCCTGGAGATCTTTAAGACCTCCTGGAAGTACCTACAGACCATTTCCAAGGGCGGCTGTAACGGAGATCTAGGAAAATTAATCAGTCTTAAATTGTTCTTCCGGACTTGATTCTCAAGGTATTCCATTCTCCTGGATGTCATACTCCAATTTTTAATGTGGGCACAATGGAGATCCTGAAGTTGCTCAAGTTCTCCATTCAGCCGGGCCAACTTCCCCTCCTGTTCCTTTTGAACTCTGGAAACTTCTTGAAAGTCCTTACGTAAGATATTAGTTTCAGTACTTACAAATGTAGCAATAGTCTTGAGGGAAGAATTCATTGTTGAGATAGCGTCCCACAGCACCTCTAATGTAACTTTAGGGGGCCTCTCCAACATACCAGCACCTGCAGTAACCAACGGGTAAAGCACCTCCTGGGTAGGCTGTCCTCTGGTAAAGACACAGCCTCAGGTCTCACTGCATCCCCAGGAGCCCCACACGGATGAGCAAAGCCAACACGGGAGCCCTCTTCACCTCCAAGCACCAGCATGCTAGTCTTCATGCCGGAGGGAAGCACTCCTCTGTCAGCTGCAATGCTTCCGGGGCATGGCGGGGGGCCCACTGTTTAGGGGATAAGAAAACCCCCGACGTGCTCAGGTCCGTCAAAAGCACCATACCCGCCGAAGACACCGCTCCCGCTCCTGGAAGAGAGAATCCACACATCAGCAGCGTTTTCTGAGCGGCATAGCTAGAAATAGCTTCACCCTGATTGTATAAAGGCACCAATCCCTTTAAATGGCAGCTAAGAGGATTAGGTTGTGTGTAAGTTTCACAGTGCTCCTGGCCAGGAAAAATAATGCCAGCTTTTAGCTGGTGTTCTTCCCTGGAATAACACAGATTTCAAAGTTTAATGTGTCGCGCCACCTTAGGTGAGCTTCTGGGTCCGGGACTGGCCTGGTTGGAGTCCCCTCAAGGGCAGACTCCGTCTGTCCTTGTCAGTTTGGCACCTGGTGCCTCCACCTAGGGAAGAAAAGTGTTAACGGGTAGGATTTCCCTTCTTTCATTCCCAGAAAACTCTTAAAAAAACACTGCTGTGAACAAGTCTGGCTTAAATAGTATTTGCAGTTTATTTAGAGTATTGTGACAGAGTATTGTGATAAAATAATGCAGTATATACAACCTGTATTATAATAAGTGGTTCAAGCAGGTAAGGTGAATATCAGTACAGGATAAGAGATAAGGCAATTTAAATAACCAATACGTAGTGATGTAAATAAACCTTTAGAGATTATGAATTTAACCTTTTTTTAAAATTTCCAAATATTTCAAATAACAAAACAGGCAATAAGCAAAAATCAATAAATAGAAATATAACAAAACTAGGAAATATATGATGCCTATATATCAGCCCACAATAATGAGGGAAGCAAGCACAAGATAATAAGGAAATACAGTTAAATCAACAAGAGGAACTTTAAGGGAGTGCTACCAGCAGAAACGCACCATATGGTTCCCTCCCCCTCCCAACCCCAGATTACCCTGCTTAGAAACAATAAGATCTAAGAGCTGTTTATGTTCCGTAAAGTAATAGTTCTGCCCCTCAAAACTAACATAACATAAAGAAGGAAACTTCAAGAGCCAGGTACCCTGAAGCAAAAGGACTCTAGGCCGTAAGGCCAAGAACTCCTTTCATCGAGCCTGGGTCTGCTTAGATACATCAGGAAATATATGTACAACCGAATCCATAAACTGCTCTTGCATATGTCTGAAATACAAACATAACACAGAAACTTTGTCCTGCTCAAAGGAAAAAGTGACCAACAATGTATTGTGAGATGTTACCGGTTCCATAGAGCTCTATAGGAACCCAGTCAGATTAAGCTGTTCCTGGGGTCGAGTAGGATTACCCAAACTTCCACTGGAGAAGGGCACATAGCCACAGGAGGAAGATTATCGGAAGCCCAGTCCAAGATCTCAGTTAAATACTTCTTCACCAACTCCACAGGCCCGAGCACAGGGGATCGAGGAAACCCCAGGAAACACAAATTGTTCCTTCGAGACTAGTTTTTCAAAAACTCCAGCTTCCTACAAGGCCCAAAGTTCTCCTTCACTTATGCATCTTTTAAAGTGCCCACCATTCGACACTCCAGTTGCTCCAGTCTGACCTCATGTTAAGCCACTTCGCTCTTCTGAGCCGAAACAACTTCTGTAAAGGAATCCCCTTTCAAAGAAAGTTGCACCAAATTTGCATTGAGAGTTCCATCCAGGGTCTTGATTGAGTTCCATAGTAACTCCAAAGTAATAGCAGGCTCCTTCCCCACAGAAGGCTCTCCAAGCCTTCTCCCTAGATGACCCACAGGCAAACCTCCTACTCCAGCACTTATGCCCATCCCTTTAGGAAGACTGAGCAAGGGGGAGGTCCAGCATACCTTCCACTTCCGGTGAAGCAATTCCAGATGATGGAGGTTCCACACCCCCCCCCCCTCAGGAGCGCTTCCAGGTTGCCGGGGAAGTACCCAATACTTGGGGCTCAATGAAGCCCCCTCTATGCTCTGCTCTAGAGAAATTCCTCCAGTGCAGTTCAAGGCAGCAACAATCCCTTTCATCAGGTGGATGCCGAGCATACCGTGGGTAAGCTGACCACCTCCTCCTGCAGCTGCTCCAGGCGGACATTACAGCTGCTTGCCCTTGCGCTTCAGCATTATCGTGCCAAGATAGACGCTCACACTGGACACCATGCAGTGCTCTGCTCCTCAGCCCTCTTACAGCACCATCTTGCTTTTGAATTTAACCTTATTAACCTGTCTCCTAACTCCCCCTCCCTTTCCCTCTGCCCACCAGCCCTGTCTCATCCACTGCTGGAACTCTGGACTGGTGGCTGCTTTTGAAAGGAGAGGTTTTATAGATCTCTCCAATTGTTGAGGCTGGGCTCTGCCTCCTCCAATCCGGAGAGGATTTTGCACTCCTGTCTGATCAGGAACAGCTGTGACAGCTCTCCCTTGAGCTGATCTGCTGCTGGACCTCCCTGGGTCTTGTGGCTCCCAGTCCGGAATGGACTCTCTGCCATTGTACCTCTCTCTGGAGCTGATTCAGCTGCTGCAGCTCTCCCCATGGAGTTGATCTGATGCCATAGCTCCCTCTGGAGCTGATTTTCTGCTGCAGCTCTCCCTGGAGAAGATCTGCTGCCACAACTCCCTCTGGAGCTAATTCTGCCACCCCAGCTCTCTCTGAAACTGATTCTGCTCCCCAGTGAGCTGCTGCCACTGGGCCCTTTCTGGGCCTTGTGGTTCCTACCTGCCACTGGACTCCTGAGTCTGGATTAGGCTCTCCAGAGTCTCTCTACTATCTCCAATCCATGAGTTTGAAAGAGATTGTCATCCCCATCTTCACCTTCACTTTTATCCCCAATTGGGTCTGTGGGAGGCCCTCTGCTGGAATCTTCACTTCAAGCCTGTCTAGTCTCCTAGGAGACTGTTCAGTACCATCTTTAGGAGAAGAGTCTGCAGAGTAGGAGCTCCTGCCTACTCTCAGATAAAGGCTCAGCTCTTTTAGATAAAAAGACCTGATGCCTCCAAATGTCAGATAGCTACTTTCCAAATTCTTTTCTGCACAGGGCTGCTGGTGCCAGTGTGATGTGATACCATTTCTCTTAGGGTGAGCAATTTACACTGCCCCCCCCCCCCCTCCCTGTACTCCACCCTCTGTCTAGTGTGTGAATTTTATTCCCCTACTCTTTTCACTATAGATTCAAAGCTAAATCTTAATGCTAGATGTAAATGTGAGCAAATATTACCCTTGCTCCTTCTGCACAGGCAGTGATTTGCATATCCCTCCTAAATGTTTACTTTCCAGCTCTGCTTGCTCAGTGACTGTTACTGCAGGCTGCTGCTTTAATGTTGCCATTCATCTGACCTCTTCAGCAGCATACAGTGACCATTTACCATTGGATTCTATATTATTCAGCACACTCTGAAACACACACCCTTTAGGGGGATTTCAAATGCAAGCTGCATTATTCGTTTACCATGGAGTCACTGCCCTATGGTACTGAGTTAAAGCAGATTGGTGACTCCCACAGTAAACTAAGCTGTTGTATTGTCTGTTTTAACTAGTTTGCAAGCTCTGATGAGCAGGGGCCATCTGCCTGTACAGTACTGCGTATGCCTTGTAACGCTATAGAAATGATCAGTAGTAGTAATAGTACTAGTAGTAGTAAAATCGGAGAGTCCAATATTCAGACATTTACATGGTTACAAGCCTGCAAGCAATGTAAATGCCATTCAGAGGGATGTTCAGTGGCACTAACATGGTTAGTGCCACTGAATATTCGCGGGTACTGCTTTTTCATGCCCCAGTGCTAACCAGTTAGTATCAGGGCATACCGGGGACATTCTGGGGCAGCACCAATACAGTTGACCAGAGTACGCTCCTACAGCAACTACATTGATATGGAATCCAAGATACCGTTTTCAAATGATTTCACTCCTACGTCACTGACAGACAACAAATAAGACTGAGTATGAGCATATCCAAACCATACCAATAAACACAAGGAGTATCCCAAGACTCCACACTATCTGCACCCCTCTTCAACTTATATCTCCAACCTCTCTGCTCAATCATCAAAAAGCACAACATCCATTTCAACTTATATACCGATTACATCATGCTATACTGTCCACTTCACACAAAACAACCGACATATAAAAGAATTCAAGACTGCTTCACAGACGTCTCCCACTGGTTTACAGAAAATAACCTATCAATCAACTACAAAAAGACTGAAGCTCTGTCCCTTATAAGGGACTCCTCATTCACCCCTCCAACCACAGTAATACTGAACAACATTCGGCTAAATTTTAAACCGGCACTGAAATACCTAGTTATCACCTTTGACCAACAACTCTCATTCAAAGCTCAAGTAACGAGGACAGCCAGAACAATACCGTATTTCAAAATGAAGACCCTGTAATGACTCCATCCCCTCCTCGAACCAGCAGACTTCCAATCAGCACTTCAAGCCCTTACTCTCCCTCCTGAAGACTATTGCAACAGTATCTACCATGGCCTCCCTCAAACCGCCCTCCTCTCCCTTCAAACTGCTCTATACACTGCTGCAAGTCAAGCCAAGAAGCTGCTAAACATGACCACATCACCCCCATCCTAAGACATCTCCACTGGCTACCCCTCCCCAGCAGAATCAAATATTACTCCTTACACTCAAAGCATTACACTCCCACCCGGCCACACACCTCCAAACCATCCTCCAGAGATTCAAAACAAACAGACCACGAAGAGATGTTACAATCAACAAACTTACCATACCACAATCCAAAACAAAATTCAACCAACAAATTTGCTGCAGAGCTTTTGAACTCTATGCACCATCCCTTTGGAGCTCCGACAGACACAATAAGGAATATCACCAACCTCCCTCCTTCTGCAAACACCTGAAAACCCTTTTATTCTCTGAACACTTTGGACCCACCACCTAACACCCCCTGCGACATGACACCAACAAGGCAGTATCTGCACTTGTAAATAGTTAAAGAATATACCACCTGTGTATATCCCTCCTATTGTATATAGATCAATGATCGCAAATAGTTTGCTTATACAGGGTGGCCCAAAAAAAGTGAAAACATCTCGTAGCATATAAGTTATTTAAAAATTAAAAAAGACAGATGTAAAAGATTGACAAATTTAAAAAAAAAAGATGGCGACTGGAAATTGTCAAAATAAAGACGTTATATAGCTAAAAAAGGTAAATAAGTAAACTATTTAAGCTTTTAATTTACGAGATGTTCTCACTTTTTTTGGGCCACCCTGTATATATATACTATATAACCAAAGTATTATCTGTTCCATGTAACTGTATTACTTACTATCCAAAATGTTATTTGTTCCATGTAACCGATGTTCTGTTCACTGTAAACCACTTTGACCCTGTGAAAAGCGGTATATAAGCTTAGCTAAATAAATAAACATGTATGATTTTCTCCTAGTTGGTGAGAAGTCTTATGTGTGCACTAGGTACAAAGAGCTTTTAGCACTCAGGGAACCATTCTGATCTCTGGAGGCTAGAGTAGCAGACTTGGAGCAGCTGAAGCAGACAGTGGTATGTAGATGAGACCTACAGGGATATACTATTGAAGTCTCACCTCCAGTATGGCAGCCTTTCTGCTGCCGTGGAGGAGAGAGGTCACTTGGAAGGACAGCATCATTTTGGTATGGCAGGAAGCAATTCTAAAGCTAGGACCTGTTCTCCAAGTGATGTAATACCCTCTTGCACCAAGGATGTGTCTCTAGGGCCATGTGCCCATGAGAGAAGGGTTAGGATGGCCGTTATAGTTGGTGGTTCGATCATTAGGCATGTAGATAGCTGGGTGACTGGTGGACATGAGGATCACCTGGTAACATGTCTGCCTGGTGCAAAGGTAGAAGACTTCACGTGCAATGTAGATAAGGTTTTAGATAGTGCTGGGGAGGAGCCTGCTGTCTTCTTACATGTTGATACCAGTGACATAGGAACATGTGGGAGGGAGATTCTGGAAGCTAAATGTAGGCTTTTAGGTAGAAAGTTGAAATCCAGAATTTCCAGGGTAGCATTCTCAGAAATTCTTCCCGTTCCACACACAGATCCCAAGAGGCAAGCAGAGCTCCAGAGCCTCCATGCATGGATGAGATGATACTGCAAAGAAGAGGGTTTTATATTTGTTAGGAACTGGGCAACATTCTGGGGAAGGGTTGGGGGACTTTTCCAAAAGGACACGTTCCACCTTAACCAGGGTGGAACAAGGCTGCTGGCATTAACCTTTAAAAAGGAGATAAAGCAGCTTTTCAACTAGAAAGTGGGGGAAAGCCGACAGTCGCAAAAGAGTGTATGGTTCAAAATGATGTATCTTTGAAGCATGCTAGCAAAACAGGGAAGTTAGGACATTCTGAAAGAGAGGTTACAATAAAGTTAAAAGTAACCCTGGTGCCTTTAAATAAAAACCAGACCGAGTTGAAAGATTCCAAATTATCCCTGTCATCCGATAGCCAGACTGTTAATATGCACAAAAAACATTGAAATGCCTGTATGTAAATTCCAGAAGTCTAAAAAGATAAGATGGGAAAATTAGAATATACTGTACTGTATAGTTCTGAATGAAAGGTTAGATGTAATTGGAATCTCAGAGTCCTGGTAGAAGGAGGATAACCAATGGGACACTGTGATACCAGGCTACAAACTATATCACAATGATAGGGTAGATTACATAGATGGAGAAGTGGTGTTCTATGTTAAAGAGGGCACTTAGTCAAACAGGATAAAGGTTTTGCAGGAAATAAAATATGCTGTAGAATTTTTATGGATAGAAATTCCATGTAAAAAGGGGAAGGGAATGGCAGTAGGGATGTACTACTGTCCGCCTGGCCAGAATGAACAGATGGATGATGAAATACTAAAAGAAATAAGGAAAGCTTGAAAAGTTTACAACAGAGTAATAATGGGAGATTTCAATTACCCCAGTATTTACTGGATCAATGTTATATCAGGCCATGCTAGGGAGATAAAGGGGCATGTTTACTAAACATTCGTATCGTGCGGGTCCGCGGTAGTGTGCCTGTGCCATAAAAGGAGTGGGCGGGTCAGGCAGAAAAAGGAAAAAAGCCGACCGTACGTGTGCGCGGCGCGCACATTTGCGGGCCCGACATTAGCGCGTGGGAAGGCTAAGTGGGGCGCTGCTGGGCACATATAGGAACAGAGCCGTAGCACAATGCTGAAGACACTGACCAGTAGTGCAAGGATCAGGGGTTCAATCCCCCATCGTGCGCCAGGAAAAAGGCTGGCTGAGGCATGAATTTTCATGGTTAAAACTGCTTTAGGAGGCATAATAATTTTGGGCGTCATTAGGCGTTGCGCTGTTAATTGTGGGCGGCAGTAATTAAGTTCGTGCGGCATTAGGCATTGCGCTGTTAATTTTGCGCGCTGTCCATCTTGTGCGTTTTGGCCGGCATCAGGCGGTGCGCTGTCAGTTGTGAAGGGCATAAGGCGGTGCGCAAATGTCCAGACAGGAACAGAGCCATAGCACAATGTTTGAAACAGTGACCACTGGTGCAGGGATTAGCGGTTCAATACCTCACAGTGCCCAGTGAACACGGCTGGCTAAAACAGTATGTATTATGTTGTGTTGTGGTATAGGTGGCTTTTTTTCTTTTTGTATCACTACTAGCAAACGCACTCTCACAGCATGTTAACATAAGGCGGCCCATAGGGCACATGTTACAGTGCACTGTCCGCCAACGCACCCTAGAATGTCCCCTATAGGGCACCATATATGTTGCCACACAGGATAATGTATAGTGCACACTATATGGATGGCAACCATAAGGTGGCCTATAGGGCGCCCTATAAAGCACCCTCAGACACACCTTATGGGTACAGTATGCCGCGGGTGTTTTATCATGCATAAAAATAGGTGGATTTGAGATGGATAATGCTGTGGACAAGCCTATCACATTACCACACTGTGGTTTTGAACCCATATCCTCTGGCTACACAGGCAGTGACATAACCTTTGGACTACAGCACTATAGCTGTTAGCAAAAGCCATGGCTGGCTGCAGAAAGCCTGCACGTCACCTCACAGACAGTCTGCTGTTGTGAGGTGGATAGGGTTTGGCCACCCGTGCCCATGATGCACTGCACATGCAAATCACCAGTCCACAGATGCACACAGGATGGGGACTGCAACCTGACAGCTCCAGGCCTGGTATGGGGATGTGCCCGTGTGCACCCACACATCAACTCGGCCTGGTAGGGTGTACTGAGTGGGTGTTGTACTGGCACAGAGTAGCTACACACCGTCACATTGTGCGGGTACTGTGCTCACCCTAAGGGTGCGATGAGGCACCCAGGACCAGGTCCACAACACCCTCCACGGCAAATTTAGGCCATGGCAGAGCTCCAATGCACTATTACTCTGTGAGATAGGTTCTTTCTGCAGAAACAACTTGGATATCTCTGTCGGTCTGAGTCTGGGGAACCCCTTATGGATACCTAGGTGGGTTAGGTACCACCATTTGTCCCCCTCCTCCCCCCCCTGCTTGCAACACAGGGTCTCCTCTCTAAATGCTACCTCCCTGCAATGGTGGCAGCAGAGTAGACCATCAACCCCAGTCCTACTGTGAAAGAGACACCCTACAGGCCAGTCATGGCAGCTGTATACACATCCATAACACAATATCTGACAGACATTAGGCCTGTATGTGCTCGGTTGCACCCCACCACTATCTGATATTGTCCTGCAGCAAGCCATCAGCCACTGCAAGGCGCTCCATCAGGACACAGACCAGCTGCGGACAATCTGCTAGTTAGTCCTGTTAGACATGCACATCCCTGACATAATATCTGACAGACAGTATGCCTTGATATGCTACGTTGGGCCCCACCACTATCTGATATTCTCCCGCAGCAAGCCATCACCCGCTGCACAGCACTCCATCAGGACACAAACCAACTGAGGACAGTCTGCTAGTTGGTCCTGTTGGAAATGCATGCACCCAGAACTAGGATGGCCGTGCACACCAGCAGATAGGTCAGTGACTGGGCCCCAAAACACAACCCATATATATCACATGACAGAGATACTATCTATCACTATGGGGGTGCCTAGCCATGCTGTCGTCACTGCACAGTCAGGGTGTTGTACAACCCCAGCAGCACATACAGAGGCCACCCTGTCTGTGTGGGTGGTGGCCAGCCACTACAGTGTCCCAGCCAGTGCCCTCTGCCCTGTGCAGATGCATCCTGGCCATCCCACCCTGTCTGATCTATACCCATGGTACCTTGCTGCTCATTATGCACATTGGCAGGCCAATACTGGCAACAGTGCTGGCAGTGTGGGCTGTGGAAGGTGTTTGCAGCCAACACACACTGTATAGACCAGGGGTGGGTAAACTTGGTCCTGGAGGGCCGCAGGCCAGTCAGGTTTTCGGGATATCTCTAATGAATATGCATGAGATATATATGCATTAGAGATATCCTGCCAACCTGACTGGTTTGTGGCCCTCCAGGGCTGGATCTGGAGACCCCTGCCTTGCACCTCTGTCATTTAAGATTGTGAGTGGACAAGGTGCAGCTGTCCAAGACATCAAAAAGTTTAGATAGAATTTGTCACAGTCCTCCTCACTTCTCACCACCACCAAAAAATTGTCTATTAGACAACTTTTTGGTGGTGGTGAGAATCGAGGAGGAATGTGACACATTCTATATACCCTTTCAATGTCTAGGACATCTGTACCTTGCCCACTCATGATCTTAAATGACAGAGGTGTAAGGCAGGGGTCTCCAAATCCAGCCCTGGAGGGCCACAAACAGTCAGGTTGGCAGGATATCTCTAATGCATATATATCTCATGCATGTTCATTAGGGATATCCCAAAAACCTGACTGGTCTGCGGCCCTCCAGGACCGGAGGTGCCCACCCCTGGTATAGACAGACACACACTCACACACGTATGCCAGCATTGTGCTACTATAGAGGCGTTTGTCAACATTGGCCACCACACCAGTCCTGGGCACAGTACAGGCATGGATATGGTACGCAATACCGTTGGGTGTCACTCCCCAGGGTGGTAAACACTGTCTGAGACCAGACCTGATGCACCCACTGCAGACAACAGAATGATTGTCATGATGGAGCTCACAGAGCATAATTTGCGTAACGTAGGGTTATCTATCTGCCAGTACTCATAGCAAGCATTTGACAGCTGTGTACCGTATACCCTGGTGTAGGGTGACATTGCTAAGGAATGCACATGCTAGTATTGTGAGATGCACGCAGGGCCCAATGTCCTGCCTCTCCAGGGGCATTGGCCAATGGGGCATGTGGGTGTGGGTGTGGGTGTGTCTGCCCCTCTTGGCTGCTGCTTTACAGCAGGGGTTCCCAACCCCAGTCCTGGTATGCCACACACTATTCGTATTTTAGTGCTGTCCCTCATGAATATGTATGAGCTACATCTACATGCCATGGGGGTGTTTCATAGATATGCAGCACTGGCATTTGTATTAGGGGCAGCATGGAACCAGAATGGTGTGTGGCCCTCCAGGACTGCATTTGGGAGACTCTGCTCTGGGTAATGCACCAGTTCATGGTGTCTGTGCTCAGGGGGGTTAATAAGAGGGGTATTACCAATGCGTAGCATATGTCCTCACTACCACGGTGTGGGTGTGTGATAAATATGTGGAGAGGATTGTCGGTTACTCCAGCTGGGCATTGAACCGGTGACGTTCTGTTCTTGCATACACTGTCTGTGTGCACTGCACCACCGTGTTGCCATGGATAGGCTGTATTCCCTGGGCAGACCATGACTGTACATCCCACAGGGCCTGTTTGTTGCAGTGGACAGTGTCAGCCTGCACATGGCTAGGCCACTGTCTTCTGTGGCTAGCACCCACTACCCCCTCCACCACCTGTCCTCGTCCGCCAACATGCTGGCATGTCCTTCTCTCAGGGACAGCATATGACCTGCTTGCGTTGTGGCACTCCGGGACTGCATTTGTGGGACTGGGCTGTAGGTACGGCTCATTGTTATGGGGGGTGTGCAGTATAGGGCAAAATGTGGGTGTTTGCACTATGCTTATGTTCCCTGCAATACAGGAGTGTCTGTGCTATCTCTGCTTGGTGGTGGGTAAAATATAGGGACTGGGCTGGCAGGTGCCCCAGCTGGGATTTGAACCTCTGCCCTCTGGTCCTAGAGGTACTGGCTCTGTCTGCTGCACCACACTGTGGCCACGGAGACTGTGCAATCCCTGGAGATAGTTAACCTTGCAGGATGGAGTCTCAACCCCTGCTCTGCACATTTTGACTGTGGGCTCATTCACCCTGTCTGGTGACACACGTGCAAATAAACCCCGCAATTGACCACAAGAGAGGGGGATGACATATAACCATGCTGGGCAACAGTGATATTAATGGCCAACCATATAAAACACTTCCAGGACAACTCCAAACAACGGACATGTTTTTTGGAAAGGTCTCCGCTCCGTTGACCCTTCCGACATTCATTTCCTGTTTCTGGAACCTTCCTGGGTGTATTTGTTATATTTGCCCATGGCTATCACTGTTCCCCAGCTGACTTACTGTTTTTAATATTTTTGTGCTGGTCATTTTCTAGTTTTAATAGCACTTTTGTGCTGTGCACATGTATCACACTGCTCACGTTTTACAGGTTTCCCCGGTTTTGCTCTACATTGCTGACGGAAATGGTTTCTCTTCCCTTTAAATGCCCTCTACCGCGAGTGTTTCACTCGCGCTATTTTTTACTTGTAAATTCGGCCCCGCAACTGTGCGAGGGGCCTCTCCCCTCCCCTTCCCCGCCCATTAACCCCGTCTCTCCGCCCCTCGGGGGCCTTCCTCCGCCCTCAGTTAGCCTTTCCACGCCTCTATCGGACATTTGCGGGCCCGTACTTGTGCGGGGCCCGTTAGTGTGTCGCGCACATGCACGGGGCTTCAACGCACATGTCCGGGGCGTTTAAGAGCGTTTAAGAGCGTTTAGGTGCCGCGTTTCCGTGCGCTATTGTGCGGCGCGCACCTTTGCGGTTTTTAGTAAACATCCCCCAAAGTTTCTAGATGAAATAAATGACTGCTTCATGGAGCAGATGGTTCAGGAACCAACTCGAGGGGAAGCTATTTTAGATATCATTCTTAGTGGAATGCAGGATTTAGTGCGAGAGGTAACGGTATTGGGGCTGCTTGGCATTGGCGATTCTAACATGATCACATTTGATTTAATAATGGCAGGAGGATAACACGAAAATCCACTGTGCTAGCATTTAACTTTCAAAAAGGAGACTGATAAAATGAGGAGAATGGTTAAGAAAAAACTAAAAGGAGCAAAGGTTAAGAATCTGCATCAGGCCTGGGTGTTATTTAAATATACTGTTTTGGAAGACTAGGCCAGATGTATTCCATGCTTTAAGAAAGGTGGAAGGAAAGCCAAACAACAGCCAGTATGACTTAAAGGTGAGGTCAAAGAGGCTGTTATAGCTAACATCATATACTTATTTATTTAGCTGTATTTATATATCTTCTTTCGCTGGGTCAAGGTGGTTTACATAGAACGTATGTGGTAATACAATAAACAGCATCATGATAACTGTTTACAACCATGCAACAGTAACAGGGATTATAACTATAACTATATACAATTAGGAGATATATATAACAGTGGGAAATTAGTCAGTCCAGTTTTGCTCCCATTGAGGGGGCAGATTATTTGATAGGGTTGAAATGTTCTGAGAATAAGTAGGTTTTCAGATGTTTCCTGAGGGTCTTGAGGTCTGTTGTATTTCTGAGCTGGTCTGGTAGATTGTTCCATGTGGAAGGAGCATACAGTTGAAAAGCTTTTTTGCATGCTTGCTGGTTGCATGCTTGCTGGTTGGATTTCGTTTTGATATGGGGAATTGTGAGGTGTTCATCGTGGATATGTGTCAAGATCTGTGGGGTTGGGAAGTCTGGAGTAGCATGTGGAGGTGTGGGGGGTCAGAGTGTACTTCTTTGTGTGTTAGGATGGTGGTTTTGAATTTTATGTGGCTCTGTACTGGGAGCCAGTGGAGCTGTTTGAGTATAGATGCAATGTGGTCATGTCTCGCTGCAGCTTGTAGGGTCCTGGCTGTTGAGTGAAGTGCTGTTTGGAGGGGCATGAGTGTGGATTGAGATAGACCATGGTACAGTCAAACCTCGGTTTTCATGATTAATCCGTTCAAAAAAGTCTGACTAAAACCGAAACGGACTAAAACCGAAGCAAGATTTCCCATAAGAAATAATGTAAATTCAATTAATCCGTTCCAGACACCCAAAAATATTGACAAAAAATACATTTTATAGAGAATAACTATATTTTTACATACAGAAAACAATGAGAAATACATATAAATGACTAATGAAATGGATAAATGAGCATGTAACATCACTTTTACCTTTATTGAAGACTTTTGTTGGCATATGGGACGCACTCCAGCCAGCTCCAGCTGCCCTCCCCTCCGGGGATCGAGCAATCACCACCAGCAGCGGAGGTGGGAACAGCCATCTTGGCCGGCTGCCCAATTGGGGCTCCAGCCTGCCTTGTAAAAGAGAAGCGCCATCGGGCGCTGGGAGAGGGACACACTCCAGACAGCTCCAGCTGCTCTTCCCTCCAGGGATCGAGCAATCACCACCAGAAGCGGAGGCGGGAACAGCCATCTTGGCCGTCTGCACAATCGGGGCTCCAGCCTGCCTTGTAAAAGAGAAGCGCCAATAAATATGGAAGACAGTCAATCAGCAAGAAAATCAAAATAAAGAAAATCCCACTTCTGGCCACAAGATGGTGCTCCATTTTCAACTGTACGAAAACCGAGACAACGTACGAAAACCGGAACAAAATCTTGATGAAAAAAGTCAACGAAAACCGAATCGTACGAAAACCAGGGCATACGAAAACCGAGGTTTGACTGTATATAGCATTGCAATAGTCCAGGTGAGGTATTACAGAGACTTGCAGGATGGTACAGAAGTCGTAAGGTTCCAGAAGTGAGCGTAGAAGATTGTCTTGGCAATTTTGCTGATGTGGAATTTGAATGTGAGGTGTTGATCGAGGGTTATTCCGAGATATTTAACTTCAGTCAGGGTATTCACTGTTATGTTATTCAATGTTATTGAAGGGGGGACAAAGGTGGCATCTTTCGTTATGTAGAGTGCTTCTGTTTTATTGTAATTGATCTGGAGGTTGTTGTCTTTTAGCTAGTTGGTTACTTCAGCGAAACATTCTTGATGAGCAGACAGACTGAGTTGGTTTATGTCAATTGGTGCAGCATCATAATATCATCGGCATAGATGTGGATTTTGAGGCCATGTGATCTAATGATTGAGCAAATTGATTGGAGGTAGAAGTTGAAGAAGATGACAGAGGGGATAGATCCTTCAGGGACTCCTTGTGACTGTTTGAATGGGGTTGAGGTGTTTTGTCCGACCTTTATTTGTCTGTGTCTGTCTGTGAGGTAGGATGTGAACTATTTGAGCACTGTTCCTTGAATTCTGTTGATGCATAGACATTGTAGTAGGATTTGGTGGTTTACGGTATCAAAGGCAGAAGAGACATCTAAGAAGATTAGTAAGCAGGCTTGGTTGATTCGTTGCATTCCTTGAATGAGAGTATCTATCAGGGTGGTTAGCAGTGTTTCCTTGCTATGGTAAGGGTAGAATCCATTTTGCTAAGTTGTTGTTGTCTATGCGGGCTTGAAGTTGGTGATGGGTCGGTATGATGATGGGTTTCAGGTGTCTAGGGTAGGTTTTTTTTAGCATTGGGCATATGAAGGAGGTCTTCAAGGATGTGGGCCTTGCTGTAGTATTGCCTGTGTGATTTTGGTGAGTGTTCCGCTGAGTTCCTTTTTGCTGTCCTTAATCCACAAGATAGAATATGGGTCAAGGGGAGAGATTATTGTGTTTAGGAATGTTATGGTGTTTTCAATTTATCTTTTTGTGACTACTAGGAAAGAGGTCCAGGGGTCTGTGTGTTCCTTGTCTTCGATAGGTGGTAGGTGAGGATTGTCTGGTTGAGAATGGAGTTGTTTGTAGTGTAGAGCTAGTTGTTCAGGGGTGAGCTTGATTTCTTGGTTTTCGATGGTTGGCATTTTTGTCAGTTGTTTTACTATGTTAAATAACAACCTTGGTTGGTTGACTGCAGCGTTGAGTATTTTAGTATGGTGTTCACATCTGGCTTTGTCTGCAGCTGTGTGGTATTCATTCAGAAGTTGTAGATAATGTATTCTGTCTTCATTTTGCTTAGTTTTGCGCCATTTTCTTTCTTGCTTGCGGAGTTGTCGCTTTTTAGCTGCAGAGGGCTGGGGCGTACTAGTCAGTTTTAGGTTGCTTTGTTTGTGTAGGCATGGAGGGGTTTGTTGCCATGGCTGCTTGTCTGGTACCATTGTTCCAATTCTCAATGAGGATAATGGGGTCCGTGGAGTCTTCAATTAGCTGTATGAGGGTGTCTTTAATGAAGCTGTCTTTGTTGAATGGTTTGAATCTTCTTGTTGATGGTTGTGATTCTTCTTGATGGGGTTTTGTGGGAGGGAGAAGTTTATTTGTTTGTGATCAGACCATGGGACTAGGTATGTTTGAACTGATTGAGGGGAGCCCATCTGGGTTTAATGTTTACTATAGAAAATTAGGTCCAGGGTGTTGCCTTTAGTGTGTGGAGGTCTTAATGAATTGTGCTAGGTCCATTGCTGACATTGCCTGGATGAAGACATGTGCCTGGTTCTGTTGTAGTGAGGGGAGGTTGAAGTCCCCTAATACTAGGAGGTCCTTTCCAGTAGTTGATGCATGTATCACTCTGTCCAGGATGAAGGATAGGTCATTGGTTTTGATGGTAGAAGTTCTGTAGATAAGGCAGATGGTCGTCTGTTTGTTGCTGATGGTGATGGAGTCAACCTCATAGGTGCTTATGCTTGTGTGGTTTCAGAAGTTAAGGTTTCTTCTGGCAATGATCATTACGCTACCTCCTTTGCTATGAGATCTTGAGCATTGGTAGGTGCTGTATCAACTTGGCGTTAGTTTTATAATATAGTATCGGTATCTGAGATCCATGTCTGTTATAAATAGCATGTCTGTTATGATCTGGGTTTTGTTTTGGACAGAGCGTGAGTTGATTGATGTACAGTGCAGAGTGTGAGTGTGAAGGGAATTGGATGCATCTGGAGCTTTTCTATGTAGTATGTGCATGTGGTATGTATGTAGCTATATTGGGATGGGTATGTTCCATGGTTGTGTGGTGAGGTTTAGGTTAAATGTGGGAGGATTGTTAGTATTATGAGCAGAATTTGGTGTATTGTCAGCATGTTTTGCTGTGGGGGGATTCTAGTGCTGGAGGCTATAGAGTGTTGGGAGGAGACTACCTTCTGATGGCTGGTTAGTTTGGATTTGTTGTCCGGAGACAACACAGTAATAATGGTAGGTCTGTGCTGTTGAGGGTTTCTTTATTTATTTATTTTATTTATTTAACATTTTTATATACCGCGCTATTTGTTTTCAGTGCGGTTTACAAGTAACAGATCTGCACAATCAGAAAACACTGGTGTGCTTACATTATAACAGGGAAATTAAACTTGGAACAGGGGGGTAATAAAACTATAACTATATACACACAGTGGAACTATGTACAAAAACAGTGTAAAACTGAGCTATGTATAAACATATAGGGTTCTTTAGTATTCACAGGCAGACCATGGTCGGAATAAGGTAGGACATAAGAGAACTTATGGGCGGCGTTTGTTGATGTGTCTTTCTGCCCGTGATTATTGTGGGAGTCTTTCTGATTAGTGGTAGAATTAAGGTGCTTGGTTGTGGTCCTCGGTTAAGGGCCACACCAGAGGGCCCTCTGGCGAGGCCTTCAGGCATGGGCCCGCCAGGAGCTGTGTCCGGGTGTTCCGGTGGGCCTGACTGGCCTTGTGGAAGCGAATGGGGAGGGGCTTTCCCCGATGCTGATAAGCCTCTTGGTGGCTGGGGTGGCAGTGAGCAGTGCCTGGAGGGCGTCTTTTTAAAAGTTGCTGTGTCCGTGGGTTTTGGTGGGCCTGGCTTTTTTTTTTGGGGGGGGGGTTGTATATATATATTTATTGATGTTTAATAAATTTACATATCAAAAAACAAAAGCCAAGAAAATTCTTCCATACACAAGAAAAAGAAAGGAGAGAAAAGGAAAGATAATATCTTCTCAAGTACATAACAAGGAAATGGAATATTAGCCCACATCAGTGGGAGCATCAACTAAAGATAAAATAAAAAGAAGAAAAAAACAAGAAGCAGAAACGTTCCACTATAAGCTGCAAATTGCAATCACTCCAATTTGATACCATATATAAAAAATATGGTTACCCTAACCCCTCCTCGGCCAAAGGTAAGGCTGCTTCTTTACTCACCAAAAGCTTCTCCAAGTGAGTTGGATCCAGGAAAACATATTTCACTCCCAGCAATGTAACTAGACATTTGCAGGGAAATCGTAAATAAAAGGTGCCAGATAACCCCAGTACCCAAGACTTAAGAGACAAAAAGGCTTTCCTTCTTTCTTGGGTGTCTTTGGAGACATCAGGAAACAGTTGTAGTTTCTCCCCACAAAAGATAGCTTCTTTATGTCGGAAATAGCTATGCAAGACTGACATCTTATCCCAATCATTTACAAAGGAAACATCCAAAGTAGCCCTTGTATTAATAATATCTTGTGAATCTTCGAGGAAGGCAGAGAGATTGAACTCTAGCTTAGATTCCAGGATTCCTTCTCCCTCCTGCTCCGAAGAAGTCCACACTATCCTGTCAGAAATATAATACATCCTAGAAATCCCTATCCCATCAGCATTAGCCAAAAGCAATATTTCTTTAAAGTATTTTTATTTATTTATTTTAAAGGATTTATATACCGCTTTGTCCTGAAATCAAAGCGGTTTACACTTCAAACAATCAAAAATCAGTGTCAGTAGGGGTAGGCATGCAGTGTTAACACGGAGTGCAGGTGATGATTTCTTGGTGTGCTATTTACAGGATGAGCTATGTACAAGTGGTTATATACAGGGAGGGTAGGGGGTACATTGGGGTTTTTCAAACAATGACTTAATATTAGCTTATACATTGGGGGTCCTTAATATTAACTTATACATTGGGGGTCTTTCAGACAATTTATTTATTTAATGTACATTTGTATCCCGCTGCTTCCAGTGATCAGCAGCGGTTGCTATACATGGGGGAGTTGGCTGTACCGGCTGGTAATTAGAGTATATACATTTCGATTAGGGAGGGGAGATAGTGCACAGCAAACATGGGGTTACAGGATTTACAGTTGATTGAATATCGCAGCTATATACAGGGTACTTAAAACATATTTACAATTTATACAAAGGATCCTTATATACATATTTACATTACGGCTGGATGCATTTCATGAAGTTAAGTTGAAATGTGATTGGAAGAGGTGCGTCTTAAGTTGTTTTCGAAAGTCTTTCAGGTCGCAGACTTCACGTAGATCGCTTGGCAATCGGTTCCAGAGTGCCGGAGCTACAAATGAGAAAGCTCTGTTGCTGGTGCATGCATTAACCTTTGTGAAGCACTTCGGGATACAGAGGGTATTTAGGTTGGGTGTTCATCTGCTTCTGTTGTTGGGCAGATTGGATAATAAGCTGTTGAGGTGCGAGGGCGCTATGTATTATATATGCTATATATTAAGGACATCTATTTTACACAATAACAATAGCTTCTACAAAGAACTTTCAATTGTAAACATTAAAATCATGTTAACAATTTAAGCATGCTTGTGACTTCATGCTCCTTTTACTAGGAGTGTTCAATTGTAAATTGTGACATTGCATTTCGAACGTAGACGGTCTTGTAATTTCCCATATTAATATTGAGATTGGTGTGATTGATGGTCTTTGTTATAATGTTCAATGAATAAGGTAGTCTTGAGTAACTTGCGGAAGTCCTTTAAATCAGTTGTGGATCGTAGCTTCTCTGGGAGTGCATTCCAAATAGCAGGGGCCGCTAGGGAGAAAGCTTGCATGGATGTGGATTTATTGGTATTTGTAAATAATCTGGGAGTTGATATTCTGGTTTTAGTGCTGTTTCTGTCCGGTCTCTCTTTTGTTTTGGTTCCAATGAGCTCTTGAAGTATATCTGCTGACATGTTGTTTTTGATCTTGAAATTGTGAGCGCTGATTTATATTTTGCTCTTGAGGAGATTGGTAGCCAATGCAGCTCTTATAGTATGGGAGTCATATGGTCTTGTAGTGATGCGCCAGCAATGATGCGGGCAGCAGTGTTTTGGACTATTTGAAGGGGATGGGTGGATTGTTTGGGTAGGCCTTGGAAGAGGAGGTTGCAATAGTCCAACACAGGTGTGATAATTGCCTGGCATACAGTACGGAAGTGTTCCTTGTTGAGTAGAGGTTTAGGATATAGCGTTATTAGAAAAGGTTCAGAGAAGAGCCACCAAAATGGTAAAGGGGATGGAAGGATACTCCTATGAAGAAAGGCTAAAAAGGTTAGGGCTTTTTAACCTGGAAAAGAGACGGCTGAAGGGAGATATGATAGAAGTCTATAAATTAATGAACGGAGTGGAACAGGTAAACGTAGATCGATTGTTTACGTTATCAGAATATAGAAAGACTAGGGGACATACAATGAAGCTACAGGGTAAACTATTTAAGACTAATAAAAGAAAATATTTTTTCACTCAACGTGTAATCAAACTCTAGAATTTGTTACCGGAGGATGTAGTAAAGGCTGTTAGTGTAGCTGGGTTTAAAAAAGGTTTGGACAAGTTCCTGGAGGAAAGGTCCATAAACCATTATTAAGAAGGGACCCAGGATATCGATGCTTGACCCAGTACAAGCATTGCGGAACCTGTGTCTTTTGGGGAAACTGCTAGGTACTGTCACTCGGTTGCCGGTGACACAAAGATTATACGCCACTAGGTAGCGCTGTTAAAGAACAAAGAGTCCAAGTGTAGGGTAATAAAGGCTTTTATTCCCCGTTTAAAGCAAGGTTCAACTAAGAGATATTTTAGATAACAGAAACAGTCCTTTGTTTTAAAAGGTACCAATATTCACTGGCTAGTTAACTGTTACTTCACAGTTTAAAGCAGGTTTTCTTCAAAGTAATATTCAGTATAATAAACATCAAATTATATTTCATTTATTCTTCTGTGGAGCATACACACTTTGGAGCATAGGCAGTGCACCAATCACATTCCATTTCCTCAGGCAAAGGTGAGGGAATAGTGCTGGGAGAATCCATTTCCATCAATTCCTCTCCCCTATACTGATTCAAAGGGCTTCCACTGTCCCTGTCTATTTCAGCATGGTAATCTACTACTTGGGAGTTTGGCTTCACATAACCAGGGACTCTTAAGGCTGGCGGTAGTTTAGTGAACCAGTCTGCACTCTTGTTTCCCTTAGGAGGAATCCTTCTTTTAGCATAGCTTTTAGCAGTACAATCATTACAGTTAATGTTCAATGCCTCATACCTGGGCTCACTGAGTAAAAACTTCTGTTGCTTATAAAACTGCTTTTCCCTCTGAATAGGTGAAACTGGGCAATGATCCTCTAGAGATAAGCTTCTGTCAGAACCTCCCTCTCTGGTTCTTAGCTTTCTTCTCTCTATGTCACAAACAGACAGAGTATAGGAACTAGGCGTGGCAGAGCCTCTCACCTTGGAGCAACTTCCACCAAACTCCCCTTGCACAACAGGTCCAGTTTGGGCTTTCTGGCTTCCCACCTTGTGAGGTCTGTTTCTCCTCCAGCTTCCAGCTTGGCTTCTTTCACAGCAATCAGGCTTATGTCCTTGATAGCCTCCAGGCTTCTCGGCTGTTTCTCCTTCTAGTCCAGCTCCAGTTCCTTCTTCCTCTTTCTCCTCCTTCCTCAGCTCCTGCTGCTTCATATGCTCATTCCACTGCCTTCTCTTCCACTGCTGCTTATGCCACTGCTCTCCAGAAGCATTCTGCTCTGGCTTATAAAGTGAACCGTTACTGCTGACTTCCTGGTTCCCTTTCAGCTGCAGGTCATCAGTGAGGTTAGGTTCATTAAGACCAGTATGTCTGTTCCTGCTCCCTCTAGCTGTGCCTGGAGGTAACTGCACATCTAGTTCTTCTAAAACAGGATTTCTTTTCTTAAAACCAACTTTATTAATGCCCGCATCATGACAGTACGTATGACCTAGATTGGCCACTGTTGGAAACAGGATACTGGGCTTGACGGACCTTGGTCTGACCCAGTATGGCATATCTTATGTTCTTATGTTATGTTCTTAGTCTTCGGAGCATCGCTAGTTTGATGAAGGCTGTTTTGGATGTTTTAGGATGAGAGTCAGGCACATGTGACTCAGAGCCTGCGATAGAAGAATGCAGAGGGCACCTGCTAATGAGACAGAAGATCAAAGGGTCCATGTGCTCTGAAGACAGAAGCTCATGGAACTGGGAGGAGCTGAGTCAAAGGAAGTGAAGAATCCTCTCAACCTCCTTTCAAAAAAGAATTGGATCAGCAAACAAGGAAAACCAAATGGCAAATGCATCAATACAGTGGGAAATACAAAGTGTTACTCCAAGAACCCGTTGTCAATCAGGAAATAACACATGGTTGGTTAAAGATAGGTGAACTGAAACCAAAGGATAAAAGATTGATAGTTGCAGCCCAGAACAGTGGATTACGAACAAGATAGTTTACATCAAGCATTGAAAAAACTAACAAAACAGACACGTTTGTTCTGTAAGAAAGAGCTGGAAAGAGTGACTCACCTCATTTTTATTTTATGTGTGCCTTCGAGTCAGTGTTGACTCCTGGTGACCCAGTCTCTCCTGGGTTTTCTTGGCAGTGTGACCGAAAGTAGATTGCCAGGCCTTTCTTCAGAGGCAATGGAGGGTTATGTGACTTGCCCTCATAGCTAGTTGTGAAGTTCTGATGGCAGAAAATTTCTATATAGAATGTTGTAACAAAGTAGCATGCCTTATCTATTAGAAACCCTGTAAACACTACAACATCACTGTGTCTGAAAAGCACTGGGATCATGACCCTAAGAGAATTATGGAGAATAAAGAAATTATGATAACCTGGGACATTCTCATTCTGATGGATAAGAAACTGGATCGAGGAAACCCAACATAGTGGTAAAGGAGAAAAGCACCAGAAAGGCATTGAGAGATGTCTGTTCCAAGTGATTATTCTGTAACTCGCATGGAGAGGGAGAAGATCCAGAAGTACCAAGAAATGCAGCCAGAGACCAAGAAAATGTGGTGAAAATGTATAAAAATATTTCTAATTGTATTGGGAACCACATCTTGACAAACTATCAATACATGTTATGTCTTGCGAATTCCAGAAGGAAGCTCTCTTTGGCATGATGCAAGTACTATGCCAAGCATTAGCAGTAAATGTTCTTTTTAATTTTATTCTTTATTTTTGTTCTTGCATTACAAACAACCCAAAGAAAGTACATAATGAGAAAAATGTTAGTGATGCTAAGCGGCATTTACACTGTGCCTTTGAATATTGGGCCCATGATGTCCAATTATGCATAACTATTAAATTAATTATCAAAATCTTGGTGGGTGGAAGCATAAAGCTGAAGGTTTGCTTAGGGTGCCCAATATCCTTGCACTGACTCTGGCTGTGCCTGCCCATAAGCCCTACCTTCTGCTATAAGATGAATTTCTACTCTTCTGGTCTGTATCTTCTCACAAGCATTCTCCCACACAATGTGTACCGCTTGAAAGTTGGTTGTATTCTTCCTTGGCTTTCCCATGGAACTCGCATGTCTCGTGGTTGTAGCCTCAATTCTCTAGCTGAACTCATCATTAAGTTTTCCTTTTGCATAATCTAGAGATAATTTAGACTTCAGTCTCCTATCTACAACATTAATTAGGGAGTCATATGAAAAAGGCAAATTATAAAACAATATAAGGAGGATCTTCTATTAAAGGATGCTAAGCAGTTAGAATGGGTTGCAGCACACGCTAACTGTATGTTGTACCCATGATCAGTGTTAGGGCGGGGCCGGTACAGTAAGCATGGCCCAATTCCATTGCTAACTGTGCTTCATGTGTTGCGATGGTAAGTGGGTGGTTTAGGGGCAGAGAGTAGGCCTGGTGAATGTCTTGTGGTCAGCATGCCTGCGCTTGTAGTTAGCACCTCAGTAGGTCTAGGTAAGTGCATTTGTGCTGATTTTGGCATAAGGTAGGGTACAGTGCAGCAAGTAAACTGATGGGAACATGCTGTCCACACCCTTAACAATTAACATGGTGGTGTTGCACCTAACGTGTCATGGTTTGCATGCTGTTGGTGTGTTAGGTGCAAAACTACAAAGCACTTTAGTAAAAGGGCCCCATTAATGTCACTTGATTATCTTTATTTATGAACTTAACCCTCCATAGCCCATGATCCCTGTAAAATAGTTATCTCCAAGTTATAATGCCCTGTTCAATGTAATTTCAGTTTGTTCAATGTAAACCACCTTGATATCATGAAAGACAGTATATAAGAAATGTTAAATAAAATAAATAAAGGATGTGAGGAAGAGAGGGGAAAGAGGACACAGAGGAAATAAGGAGCGCAGGCATTGGGATTAAGTACTTCATAGGCAATTTGAAATAGGTGAGTTTTCAACATGGTTTTGAATTTTTAGAAGGAAAGTTCAAATCTGAGGTTGGTGGGAAGGGTGTTCCAAAAGGCAGGACCAAGGAAGAAAAAGGCAGAATGCTGGGTGGATTCCAAATGTGCTTGAGAGGGTGATGGGAGACGTAAACAGTTGACATGGATGGAACGAAGTGTAAGGTGCGGGAAGTGAAGGTAGAGTATATCTGAGACGTAAATGGGGTACCGTGTGCAGGGCCTTATGAATTAGTGTGAGTATCTTGTTTTGAATGTGAGCCAGTGAAGTTGTATGAGGACTGCGGTGATTTGGTCAGCGTGGAAGGTGTGAGTAATCATCTGGGCAGCAGTGTTCTGTAAAAGTTGAAGTCGGTTCAGCTGATATTGGGGGGAGGCCTATGACAATTATATTGCAATAATCAATCCTAGAGATAACCAGGGAAAAAAGAAGAGTAGCCAAGGAAGATGGGAACATGAATGGATGAATAGAATGAATTTGCTGGAGAGAATAGAAAGAGTGCCGGATAAGGTGAGAGAGGTGTTCGCAGAAGGAAAGCGATAATCCTTCAGTTGTGTGTATTCTTATTTGCTGTTTGTCTAGTATGGTGTCTTTATTTGTTATTATAATTAGTGTCTTTGATTCAACGTGGTCTGCAAGTTGTTTATATTATTTTATTTGGTGGCTTTTGCAGAGATTTTAATGTAAACCAGCTGTAGTTTGAATGGAGTTAAGATAATTTTATAATAAACTAAAATAAACTAGCCTTTCTGTGATTTCTAACTCCGGCATTTCTTGGGATTCTTTTAATCTTGGACTGTATGGCGTCTAAAGCAGGGACAAATAGCAATTTTGTCAGTGACTCTCACATCCAGTTTTTAGTAGTGCTTTGCTTTTAAATGTGTATGAACTCACTGTGTTTTGAAAGTAGAAGACTCATAGCTTTTGCTTGCATATTTATTTAATTCCTGTCCCCTGTACATACAAGACTGTACTCATCACTGTCTTGATCTTCTTGCAAATGATGTCCTATGGTTTATCTCTAGTTAGCTGCATTTCCATCCTGAGCTTCCATATCTGATAGTTAATTACATTTAGCTTAGTTCAGCTGCTCTGAGAGAGAGCAGTGCAGATATTTTCTCTGAGTAAATTAATTTTATTTTTCTATCTACTCACCTCAGCAGGGTGCCTTGTTCAGATCCTACCTCTTTTTAGTACAACTGTTCTCTAATTTGATTCAGCCTTGAAACTTTCAGCTCATGGTCTCAATGTCATTTGGTATCAGCTTATTCTGGATCAAAACCCATAACCCATAGCAGTTGCAGCATGGCCCCTTATAGTTCTAAATCCTGAGAGCTTACCACAACATGGTATTTATTTATTTATTTAGTTCATGCCTTTATAGTAGACATTCAAGGCAAGTTGCATTTAGGTACAGTAGTTACAGGTATGGTCAACATTATTGGCACCTTTGCAGTTCAACCCCTTAATATCCAATATTGTCTAAAAAAAGTGGTCAGTGTAATGGCGTTGGACTATATATGCACCCATATTTGACATATAAAAGAATCAAATAAAATAAGACCAATTAAAAAGGAAATAGTAGGAAATAGTATAAAAACTGGGACATTACCAGGATTTAATTATTAATTCAAGAAACCCAATTGTGATACTTCCTTCAAAAAGGCATACAACATTCAATCTCCTATATTCCACCCTTAATTCCCCCTCTCCAACGAACAGGACTAATTGTGTGTAATAAATGTTTTTTGTTGGATCGTCTGTTTTGAGAATGCAAAACATGCTTAATGTTACAGACCCTTCATTTTAATAAAGTTTTAAAAGGCCTGCGCGGCCAACCGCGCGTGAGGCTATCTGGTCCTCGGACTCAGCTACCGCAAAACAATTAAATTCTATATGACAGAATGAATCCAATATCTGTTCAGTTAGAACACAGTTTCACATTTTCGAACATGATGTTCAATATTGCCCATAAGTAAGAGATACTCATCTGATGAATTCAATGGGGAGCCGTGGCCTAAGATGAATTACTTAGGAGGTAGACCATATTCCATCTCTTCCCCTCTAAAAGCCACTCAAGCTATCGCTTTTCTCTTCCATATAGCTTTCCGATGAGACTCAACAACTGGAAGAAACGGCATTAGATAATACACTAAACAATTAACCTTATACATTAAAACTGGGTTGTCAATTTGGGTAAAACAGGGCGAACTATCTACAGTACAGGCTGGTTAGTGGACTATGCAGTAGGTGGCTAGCAAACAGGATCAGGTCATAAAATAGTTGGAAGAGGTGGATCTTTATTGCTTTCCTGAATGTTGACAGGTCAGAGATTGCGCGGATTGGGGCAGGGAGGGAGTTCCAGAGATATGGTGCGTATAGTGAGAACGCTCTTTTCCTAGCAGCTTGGGAGCTTTTTCTTATTGCTGATGGGATGGTAAGCGTATTGGCCATGATTGCTCTTCTCATTCTATTATTCAGAGTCCATTGCAGGATTTCCTCCAGGGAGATTGCGGAGAGGCTGTGTAGGACTTTACATGTCATTAGGAAGGCTTTGTACTTTAGGCGGCTAGCTATAGGGAGCCAATGCAGTTGTGCCAAGATGGGTGTAACATGTTCATGACTGGAGGCACCACACAGAGTTCGGGCGGCAGTGTTCATGGCCATATGGAGGGGATGAAGTGCGCAGGCTGGAAGGACAATATTCGTGTAGTCAAAGTGTGGAATGATAAGTGCCTGAAATACATTGTGGAAGTCAGCGGCCTCTAACAAAGGCCGTAAGTGATGGAGGTTTTTTATTTTATGGTATACTGCCTTGGTAATAATCTTTATGTGCGATTCTATGCTTAGATGCTCATCCAGTGTAATACTTTGGTACCACACCTTTTGCTTTGTTATCAGCTCTGCATCTTATATCTGTTAGTAAGGTGGTGGTATGAAGGTTGGATCTTTGGTAATGAACAGCACTTCAGTCTTCTTACAATTCATCTTCAGCTGTGAGCACTCAGCCAGTCCGAGACAGCATTAAAGCATTCAGTGATTCTGGTGTAATTGGGACTGTCCAAGGTGAAAGGGGTATAAAGCAATACATCATCGGCATAGATGAGGTAAAGTATGCTGTAAGACTTTATATTGGCTTTATATTGGAAGTGGGTAGCAAAGTTCTGTGGGTGGGGGGTGCCAACAGCATACTGCTTTGCTGTATCCTTTATAAGGGACTGAATGATTCCAAAAAGCTCTCGGGGCTTGTTAAGGGTGCACATTAGGATATTGGTGCGGTATTCCTTTCTTCTTCTGTTAATTGCATCGCAGTGTTCTTGCAGGGACTTCATGTATGCGACGCGGTCTTGGGGGAGTCTAGAGTGCTGTCATTTCCACCCCATCTTCCTGAGCTGTATCAGAGACTCACGTAGATCTGCTGTAAACCATATGACTGTGTGATTCCTTTTGGTGGATTTCGTAGACTGTGGTAGGAATACAGCTTTGCTCAGGGTGGAGTTCCACGTGTGTACAAGCTCATTGAGCTCAGAGGTGTCAGTAATAAAGTTGGGTAGATTCTCTTCAAGGAATGTGTCTTTGTTGAAAGACTGGAAACAATGGGCTGGTGGTCACAGCGGGATCAAGTTCTCTTGCGCATGTGGGGATGTGGAAAAGTATAGCCTTTTGGTCAGACCATGGCATGGGTATGTCCTGAGGTTGGTCAGGGTTGCTGCATATGAGCATGGATGAGGGTGCAAAGATGAGGTCCAAAGTATTTCCTCTTGTGTGGGTGGGATCATGTATTCGTTGTTCATAGCTTAGTGCAGACATAGCATCAAGAAAGGCTGTGGAGTGCTTCATTGAGAGCACGGGGAGGTTGAAGTCACCTAGCAGACAAAGTAGCCTGCCCTTCATTGATTGGCTGCATGCTAAATCAAAGATTATGGAGAGGTCATCAGAGCATGTAAATAGGGCTCAGTAGTATAGAGATTTGCAAGGTGCTTATTTGCGATCATGATGGCATCCATGGTGTATGTGTTATGCACGTAAGGCATTGGAATTACAGGTCACTTCTGGCCATGATAAAGATGCCACCACTTCTTCTGCCAGTTCTTGGGCAATTAAAGAGGTCATAGTTAGGAAGCTTCTGTTGACTTGTAAGTATGACGTCTATGTCGGTGAGCCATGATTCTGTGATGAAGAGCATGTCTAACTTATGACACTCAATATAGTCAACAATTATTGGCCATTTATTTTGAATTGATCGGGCATTTATGAGCATACAGGTGAGATTGTTTTCATGTTGAGGCTTCCATCTGAGGCTCTTTCCTGGGGGCTGGCATACGATGTGGATGAGAGGGCCGTAGCTCACTATGTGTGGTGTCTTCAGAGAGGTGAATGCACTTTCATGTCTTCTTGGGCATAGCCATTTATGGTGGGGATTCGGCCTTGTTGTTGCAAAAAAGTTTCAGCTTGTATGATGGATTGTGCCAGGTAATATAGAAGTAGTATGCTGGTCAGCAGGTCCAGCATTGTGTCAACGAGTAGAGAATAGTTAGGTGTGGTGGGCTGAGTGAACTGAAGAATTATAGGTGTGGGACTTATCGGCAACAGTGAAAGGCTGGATACTACTTAATGTGCCAGTAGGGTGTTTTCTAGTCGAGCTATAGTGACTGTATTATAAGCCTTATTAGCGTTTCCTACCTGTGCTAGAATGCCTATATGCTAAATATGTGTCTAGAAGTTAACTATTCTAAAGGCAGGTTATACAGCAAGACAACTGCAATATTATCTAGCTACAGCAAATAAGTAATAGTTGACCGCATATACTGACCATATAGTTATATGTTATATAGTATAGGCAATACCTTAGCAAGTTGCATGTTCTAACAGGCAGGTAACATAGAGCAGTAATAGCAATAACACAGTAACATAGCACTCCGTACGGGAGCTATCTCATTAAGAGGGACTCATCCTTAGTTACAGGGCTTGTGGTATGTGAGTTTATACAGGCAAACAGCTACAATTTCCAATGGATTACATTTTTGCTCATGTAGCCAGCTGTGGAGGTCCATGCCAAAGGGCCACGCCAAAGGGCCCTCTGGCAAAGTTCTCAGGTGCAAACCCGCTAGGTGCGGGTGCACCCGATGGGGCTCCTGCTCTTATCAGTTGTCCTGTTGCAGCCTTATTGACCTTGCCTTGTGGTAAGGGGCAGGACAAAAAAAACCTCCTGCTCCTTGCTGCGATGACAATCGGGTTCCTCTGAGGCTCTGAATGCGTCCAATGGCGCTCCTGCTCTTATCAGTTGTCCCGTTGCAGCCTTATTGACCTTGTGGTAAAGGGCAGGACAAAAAAAGCATTCTGCTCCTTGCTGTGACGACGATCGGGTCTCTCTGAGGCTCTGAATGCACCCAATGGTGCTCCTGCTTTTATCGGGTGTTCCGTTGCAGTCTGATTGGCCTCATGGTAAGCGGCAGGACAAAAAAAGCCTCCTGCTCCTTGCTGTGACGATGATCGAGTCCCTCTGAGGCTCCGAACATTAACTACCACATCTACGCTGATGACATAATGCTGTACGGATCTTTCAACGCCGACCAACCCACAAACCCACAGCTCCTGCACCACTCAGTGGCTCTCTGACAACAACCTCACAATCAGCTACAAAAAAAACAAAGCCCTATTCATAACAAAACCTTCACTTCCCCTACCCACTTTACCCTAGACAACACACAAATAAAAGTCCAACCCCAAATAAAATACCTCGGTGTCACCCTAGACCAGACTCTTACTCAAACCACAGATTGAAAAAAACACCAGAGCAATCTATCATAAAGCCAAAACACTACAATGCCTATGCCCCCTCCTCGAACCACAAGACTTCCGCTCAGCTCTTCAGGCCCTAATCCTCCCTCATAACAACTATTGCAACTCCATTTACCAATGCTTGCCACAATCCACTCTACTCCCTCTATGCACTGCCCTCCACACAACAGCTTGCATTATACAAGGAGCCTCGAAATACGACCATATCACACCCATCCTAAAACAGCTGCACTGGCTTCCCATGAATAGCCGTATCAAATGTAAAACTCTACTGCTCACACACAAAGCCATTCACTCCAACCCCACACATATTATTCCAAACTTTCCACCCCAGCACAGCTACAAGCCAGACCACGAGCAATACACTGGTTATTTCACACGTCAAAACAAAGAGCAACAAAAGCTTGCACATGATTCTTCGAACTATATGCTCCCTCCCTATGGAACACCCTCCCCAACCAAATCAGAAACACCAGTGATCTCCTCACCTTCTGCAAGCAACTAAAAATACATCTATTCATCAAACACTTTGGCCCACCTACATAATCCCCCCTTCCATGCAACTAGAAACCAAAACACGCACTCTCACCTGAACACAAGTCAATACTCTTTGTAAATAAATTCCACTATGTATATAAATTAAACTGTTACACATATTATAAGCTTGATCCTATCTGACCCATGTACATAAACCAACCCCTTTTTTATGTACCCGCTAATGTAATCCTCTTTGATTTTTCCCATGTTCATAAGCGATCCTCCATTCGACGTACACCACTTTGACCCAGAGAAAAGCGATATTTAAACCCAGTGAAACAAAGAAATAAATGACTTGAATCAACCAATGAATAATGGCTTTAATGTTTAAAATGGCCACATTCACTCCCATTTTCACAATGGCGAAGACAAGAGAGCTGCTTGAGACTGTCAGAAAAGCCATTATCACCAAACATCAAACTTCAAAGGGGTGCAAGGCCAACTCCAAAGGCCTTAGGAGTCCTGTGTCTACAGTTTGCAATGTTATTAGGAAGTTTTCTGCTTAAGGAAAAGTCAAGAACCTCCCAGGACGTAGTGGGAAGAGAACAATTAATCCAAGAAGTCTTTGAAGATTAGTGCGAACTGTTGGAAAGACACCACATACAACATTCAAAGAGCTTAAGGCTGACCTGGAGCAATCTGGAGTGGTGGTTTCAATCCGCACCATATGCCGCCCACTAAACAGAGAAGGACTTCTTGGGCGAAGGCCAAGGAGGACCCCACTGCTCAAAGATAGACATAAAAAGGTACACTTGATCTTTGCCCAAACCCAACTTGAGAAACCACATTCCTTCTGGGAAAATCTTCTTTGGACAGATGAAACCAAACAAGCTCTTTAGCAATGCAAACCAGCGATACATTTACAGGTGAAGAAATGAGGCTTATAAGGATAAAAATATCCTTCCTACAGCTAAATATGGTGGAGGTTCCATAATGTTGTGAGGCTATTTTGCTGCTTCAGGAACTGGAGGCCTCAAATGTATTAAACAAATCATGAAGCCAGAGGACTACCAAGGTATTTTGGAGCAAAATGTGCTACTTAGGGGCTTGTTTACTAAGTAGAGGTAGTGGCTTCCAATCGACATCGGAGACGGTTTCCCATTGATATTGGTCGGAAGCTGCTACCGCTGCTTCATAAACAAGCCCCTTAGTGTTAGAAAGCTATGTCTGGATCAAAGGTCATGGGTCCTCCAGTAGGACAATAACCCAAATCATTTGTCCAAATGTACAAAAGAATGGTTACAAAGGAACAAATTGACTGTTTTAAACTGGCCAGCAATGAGTCCTCATCTCAATCCAATTGAGAACCTTTGGAAAGAGCTGAAATCTGCCATTGGTTAAAGGAATCCTGGAAGCATTTATGAGCTGGAACAAATCACAGTTGAAGAGTGGGAGACAGCTGTATGAAACTTAAAGACTGCCATCACTGCCAAGGATTGTGCAACCAAATATTAGTGAAGGGAGTCATTAATCTTGTCTAAGTCATGTTTTGTTTTTTTTCTCAGAAATTACATCTGAATTTCACAGACATCTTTTTTTTTTTGTATTTATTTATTTAACCAGATTTGTATGCCACTTTATCCTTCATATCCGTTATCCCTTTATCCTTCATATCCTGTATACCTTTGATCTGTGGGAAAAAAATGAATCCCCTTCAGGTACCTTTATTATAGGTTGAATCCATCTTGTGCTAACGTCTATAGCTCAGGCCTAAGAAACAGCTTGCTCTGACTTTTTCACACTGAAGCTGCAAATTCAGCAAAATCAGCAAAGATTGAGCTATGAAATGAGTTAATATCCTGTCCCAGAGAGCTTACACAATGAGAGTCTACAGCTAATGAAAAGGCCTCTTGGATGAACAAAGGAGAACGTAAACAAGGAAGATGAACATCAGTATCTACAGTTTATCTGCAGGAAACATGACTATCACAAAGCAAATGAGAATGGGGAGACAGGATGTCACAGAGAAAACTAAGGGTTAAAGGTTAAGAAGCAGATTTGCTTAAGAAAATGGCGAATAAGAAACAGAAAGGAAATCTATGTATCAGCAATTTGAGCCTGAAAATGAATATAAATATGAGAGAGAAATTTTGATAAATAGACAGACGGTAGCTGATCTCACTGGAGTAAGGCTCTCTCTCTGTCCCAGGACCTTTTTCACTTAAATCAGGTGCTCTGCTTTATATAGATGTATAGATGCTATGGATTGATATTGAAATTTGTACCTTATAAATCAAAAGTAGAGCTTGTGATGTTACAGACCTGATCAGATAAATAAAACCTTTTACATGTGTTTATGGTGGCACGAGCAATTTGTTTAAGGTCCTGTATATGTATGTTGGGGTCGAACACAAACACCAAAACAAAAATAGAAAATCCCTAAATAATCTTAGGGGAAGCCCAGAAAAACCCCAACAGATCCTACTATTAACATATTATGATGACATACAGTTAGAATATTTCCAAGTATTTCTCAAGATACTGCATACGACATACCTAAAATGCAAAGGTGCCAATAATGTATTTCTCTAAATTTGAATCAGAGACATTGGAGGGGTAAGTGGCTTACTCCAATGCTACAAGGAGTACCACTGTGATTTGAACCATGGCTTTCTTAGTTTCAGGGTGTGGCCCTAAGCACTAGGCTACTTCTCCACTCCAACCTTGAAATCTTCTGGAGTTGCACAAGTTATTTTTGTCCTGGTCTTATCTGGGACCTTGATTAGCAAGGAGAAGATGCAGACCAACTACATTATACAGGTCACAAACTACCTACATAACCCTTACAATCCCTCTGCTCCCTATACAAAGTCAGGTGACATAGCCAGGTAAATTAATCTCTTGCTCTCTGGTTTAAAGGATGATCTTTTGTTATCAGTCATCCATGAGATAGCTGTGTCTCTGCACTGTTCACTGCCTAGGAAACCTTTCCTATCCAGCATTTAAGGCAGTTTCCTCCCTTCCATCATCTTTCTCCCTCTCCTCTCCTTTATTACCTCTTCTGTTTTTTACAATATGGCTCCATACTGGGTAAAAGTGACCCCAAATGATGATGAAAATAAAATAGCAGACATCCCCTCTCCTCCCTCATCCACTTCCTTCTTCCTTCACGTATCCAAAGCATGAAGGCAGCAGTAGCAGCAGTCATCACAGGGCTGTGTGTGAGTGTTTGCTCGACACCAATATTTTGCTGTTTCCAGTCTTACAGGAAGCTCACACAGGAAGACATCCCCCGACTCACAGGCCACATGCGGAATACCACTGCAGGACATAGGTCGTAGTGGAAATCCAGAGGGAGGGGGAGCATCCTCTTTCTGTGACCCCTTCAAATGATGATGTGACTTCATTTGGGGGTCCCACCCTGCAGTTTGGGATCCACTGCTTTATAGTCTTCTGAAAGCACTGTCTACAAGTGCTTTGATGGCCCAGTTTTATATTTAATTTTCAGGGGGGAGGCCTTCCTGGCTAGATCACTGCTGTTTCTCAGTCAAAATATTGTGTCTGTAAAGGTCAGATTATATTTAATCAGAAGTCATATATTTTTAAGCCCCAGATCAGTTATCTGCTTTTTCTTTGGAGTTCCCATAAATCACATTCTTGAATTCTGAGATCTGAATTTCCAGTCTCCTCTGATTATCATTGAGGCCTGAAATTATGTCTGGTATATAATGTGATTTGTATTCCTATTTACAGTGGTTATGTGTGAATGGACGCAGATAAATTGCACCACTGTTGCCACTGCCTTATTTATGATGTTTTCTAGCTTTTTCCTCCTAAGATTTGCTGCTTGGGAGATTAATTATATTTTCATGGACTTCATTTGTTTTGTGCTCTTATAGTTGAAATGAAGGAATGAATCATGGTTTAACTTGGGGTTTTCTGGTAATACTGATGTTTTATTCTCCTATTTTCTTTTGTATTCTCCAATTTTATTAGATGCATGGAAACAACAATTTAGACCTAGCCCTTTTTATTCTTTTTGAAAACAACATCTGCACAATAAGGCATCCTGAAGAATATCAAGAAAGAAAAAAAAACACCCTGATCTTCTGTTTCTATACAGGACAATTTTGAATTGCTTTCATTGCTGCCAGGCCTGGATTTAGGCATAGGCAATGGAGGCAACTGTCTTTGGCACCAAATTTTGATAGGTGCCGAAGTTTTGTCCCAGCTGCCATACCTCATTATGAGCCTGAAACTCTTGCTAATTGGCGATCCGGTCCTGTGCGGCAGCAGCAAATCTGGTAACGAGATTCAGCTCAGTACTACCAGGCCCTGTGGTGTCCTGCCCTTTCCTTTCCCGATGCAAGGTTTCCATAGTAACAGGAAGCCCTGCGAGAGGAGAGAAAGCAGGATGTTCCAGGGTCTGAGCAGCCCCAGGCTGAATTTCATTCACAAACTTGCTGCTGCTTTTGGGGGACTATGGAAGCAGTAACATGAGAGCCGATCGGGAGGAGGCAGAATCGATTGGAGGGGAATGAAAGCCAAGCAAGGGGAAGGCAGAGCTACTTGGAAGAGGGAGCAGAGGATGCCTGCCATTATTGCCTATGGGCGCCAACTTAGAAAATCTGGCACTGATTGCAGCAAGCTCTACAGTAAGCATGTGCACGTCAAAGATTTACAGGCTCATTTTTGTTCATCAGAATATACTCATTCACTTAGTCTTTGAGAACTGAAACATTCATTCATTTGTCTCATTCATCACCATTAAAGTCAATGGTGGAAGCTGTTTTACAATAGAACAGTCAGGCTTGACATCTTTTTTCAATCAAACCCAGTTGAAACTTGATGACTGACATTTATAACAACACTATAAGCCATCAAGATTGCCACAACCCCTTCAGGGGCATCAGAAGAGGGGCAAAGAGTATGTACAGTGGTAGGATGAGTACGAGAAACCACCATCAGAAAGACAAAGTGGTACAAAGATGGCAATGAATACCTCAAGATAGTGGAAGAGGGCAAAGTAGCACAATTGTGGAATCATATCAAGGTACTTTGAGAAGAGTAAAATAATAAGGAGACCATCAGAGCACACAGATTGGCTACAAGGTCTTAAATTATGCCAGGAGGACCAGCACAGTACAGCACCCATATTGAAGCTAGAGGCGAGTCAACACAATAGCAAAAGAGAAGGCATGAGTTCAGGTTGTAGGAGTAGGGTGAGTTCAGTTAAGTTTTGTGCCCACAAGTTAGAGTCCTGGCATTAAGGTCCTGGTCCCAGCATAGGAATCTTAAATACAGAAGAAGATGCCCACTGGAGTGGAAGAAGCGATAAGTAATGTTACGTTTCGCGCGATAACATCTCCGGCGGCGTTAAAGCACACAGAGGGTGGAGTAAGTGTCTCCAGAGGGCGGAGAGAAGGGGTCAATGGGTGGGGAGTGGGCGAGGAGAGGCTCCAGGTACACTAATGCCGGGAGTTTAAGACCAGAACATTACCGTGCCTGAAAACCTGGTGTTAGAGGCACAATTGCAGGAAAGAGAAACCATTTCAGTCAGCAATGTACAGCAAAGGCAGGGAGACCAAGAAAAGTGATACT
The DNA here is from genome assembly GCA_033557465.1 of Ichthyophis bannanicus. Taxonomy (NCBI): domain Eukaryota; kingdom Metazoa; phylum Chordata; class Amphibia; order Gymnophiona; family Ichthyophiidae; genus Ichthyophis; species Ichthyophis bannanicus. Next base: position 374,543,873 of record CM066032.1, on the reverse strand, counting down.
AGTGCTACATGTGCAGCAACAGCATAGTGCCCAAGTATGAAAGGGCACTACGGTGAGGCTTCAAATGGGGTACAGGGGGCTGCAGGCGGGACATGCTGTGGGATAGCTGGGGCACAGGGTGGGCTAGGCAGATGCCTAGGTGGCACATAGGAACGCAGAAACTGCAAATCAGCAAGCCAGCAACTGACCAAGGTCAAACATGCCCACGAGTGTGTGTCCCACAGTGTCCCAGGGGACAGTACCCAGCAGGTACGCCAAAGGGCACATAAGGACTAGTCTTGAAGGACTAGAAAAAGGGACTGCTACTCCTGGAGAGAGATTTGCAATTGTGAGTATATACTTCTGGGAATTTTCTGAAAGGACTTCTTTGTATTAAAGCTAATTAATCTGTGAACCCAGTGTTTTTTGTTAAATCAGTCAGGGCCTAGTAGAAGCAGTTTAAGTTTAAATTTAAAACACAGAAGAGAACTTTCTGGTTACATTCCATACCCAGCAGAGAGCTTGTAGTTTAAATTTAATAGTCACCCAGGGTCTAGTATCAGCAAAGTACTTTAGTTTAAATTTAAAACACAGAAGAGAGCTTTCTGTTTAAATTTGGAACCCAGCAGAGAGCTTGTAGTTTAAATTTAATAGTCACTCAGGGCCTAGTATCAGCAAAGTACTTTTAGTTTAAATTTAAAACACAGAAGAGAGCTTTCTGGTTAAAATTGGAACCCAGCAGAGAGCTTGTAGTTTAAATTTCATAATAAGTCAGAGCCTAGCAGCATCAAAGAGCTGTAATTTAAATCAAATCACAATATAACTTAGCATAAAAGGCAAAACAGGGTCAGTACTCTGTGAGCAACAAATAAAATCTTCTAGAGACCTTTACAAGAGGCCTTCTATCTAAGGGGCAAGAGACCTGTGAAACTTTTTCAATAGGTGTTAACACCAGGTGGCAGGTCAAAAGGCCATTTTGAAAGACTCCTTCTATCCAAGAAAGGACTGTTAATCACCGAAGAAGTTGGTCACAGCTTACCTCAGAAGCACAGGACAGGGTACTGTGTAACAGCCCTTTTTTAATAAGTGTTATTTCCCTCTCTTTCTCCCCAACACCCACCCACCCCTGGGATAATCGTAGCTTTATAGGTACTTACAGATCTTAAAGGAAAGGAGGTGCTCTCAGGTGAAGCTCGTTATCCAAATCAGTCATACACTAAGGACCTGAGATTAATTAAGCTTCAGGTGAACAAGGTATATTAAACGTATTAGGTACAGTTGTATTAGTATAAATATCCATAGCAACCCTTAGTAAGTAAAGAACTCAAAGATCTAAACACAAGCTTAAAACTAAGATGCAGACAGCAGTCCAGCAGCAAGATGGGGGCTTTCCAGTCTTTTGCATTGAGTGTCACATGTATGATTTTCTCCCAGTTGGTGGGAGGTCTTACGTGTGCACTAGGTGCAAGGAGCTCTTTGCTCTCAGGGAACGAGTCCGTTCTCTAGAGGCTAGAGTAGCAGACTTGGAAAACATAAGAAAGACAGAGAGGTACATAGAAGAGACCTACAGGGTTATAGTCCTGAAGTCCCACCTCCAGTCTGGCAGCATCCCTGTTGCCACGGAGGCTAGAGGTCACGTGACAGGAGAGCATCACCCTGGTGTGGCAGGAAGTGATCCTGTAACTAGGAACTGTCCTCCAGGTGATGTAAAAGCCTCTTGCACTGAGGAAGTTTCTCCAGGGCCATGTGCCCATGAGGGAATGGTTAGGACAGCCATTATAGTTGGTGATTCGATCATTAGGCATGTAGATAGCTGGGTGGCTGGTGGACGTGAGAATCGCCTCGTAACATGCCTGCCTAGTGCGAAGATAGCGGACCTTACGCGCCATCTAGATAAGGTCCTATATAGTGCTGGGCAGGAATCTGCTGTCTTGCTACATGTCGGTACCAATGACATAGGAAAATGTGGTAGGGAGGTTCTGGAGGCTAAATTTAGGCTTTTAGGTAGGAAGTTGAAATCCAGAACTTCCAGGGTAGCATTCTCCAAAATTCTTCCCGTTCCACACGCAGGACCCAAAAGGCAGGCATAGCTCCGGAATCTCAATGCGTGGATGAGACAATGGTGCAGAGATGAGGGTTTTGGATTTGTTAGGAACTGGGGAACATTATGGGGAAAGGAGGGACTTTTCCGAAGGGATGGGCTTCACCTTAACCGGGATGGAACTAGGCTGCTGGTATTAAACTTTAAAAAGGAGATAGAGCAGCTTTTAAACTAGATAATAGGGGAAAGACGACAGTCGCCCAGGAGTGCATGGTTCGGAAGAATGTATCCTTGAAGGATACTACCAAAAGCAGAGAGGTTCCAAAAAAGAGTAAAGTAGCCCAAATGCCCTCGCGTATGGAGCAGACAGAGCTTAAAGATCCCAAATTACCCATGTCTACCAATAGCCAGAGTAATATGAATAAAATACAGTCTCTAAAATGCGTGTATGTAAATGCTAGAAGTCTAAAAAATAAGATGGGAGAGTTAGAATATATAGCACTAAATGAGACGTTAGATATGATTGGAATATCAGAGACATGGTGGAAGGAGGACAACCAGTGGGACACTGTGATACCTGGGTACAAACTATATCGTAATGATAGAGCTGATCAAATTGGTGGAGGGGTTGCGCTCTATGTTAGAGAGGGCATTGAGTCAGAAAGGATTAAAGTTTTGCAGGAAACAAAATTTGCTGTAGAATCTCTATGGATTAAAATTCCATGTAAAAAGAGGAAGGGGATGGCAGTGGGAGTGTACTATTGACTGCCTGGCCAGAATGAACAAATGGATGATGAAATGCTCAAAGAAATCAAGGAAGCTAACAAAAGTTACAGCGCAGTAATAATAATGGGTGATTTCAATTACCCCGGTATCGACTGGGTCAGTGTCACGGCAGGACATGCTAGGGAGATAAAGTTCCTAGATGAAATAAATGATTGCTTCTTGGAGCAGCTGGTTCATGAACCGACCAGAGGGGAAGCCATATTGGACCTAGTCCTTAGTGGAACACCAGATCTAGTGCAAGAGATAAGGGTGTTGGGGCCACTTGGCAATAGTGATCATAGCATGATCGCCTTTGATTTAATTAGTGGAGGAGGAATAGTAAGGAAATCTACAGTACTACCTTTTAACTTTCGAAAGGGAGACTATGATGAAATGAGGAAAATAATTAAGAAAAAACTAAAAGGAGCAGTTGCAAAGGTTAAAGACTTACATCAAGCTTGGGTGTTGTTGAAAAATACTATCTTGGATGCCCAGACCAGCTGTATTCCATGCTTTAAGAAAAGTGGAAGGAAGTCCAAAAAACTGCCAGCATGGTTTAAAGGTGAGGTCAGAGAGGCTGTTGTTGCCAAAAAAGCATCTTTCAGGAAATGGAAAAAAGAGCCAAATGACGAAACCTAGAAACAGCACAAGCACTGGCAAGTCAAATGCAAGGCATTGATAAGGCAGGGAAAGGGAGAATTTGAGAAGGAGCTTGCTGCGAAAGCAAAAACATGAAATAAAGACTTTTAGCAAAAAACCTGTGAGAGAGTCAGTTGGTCCATTAGATGATAGAGGGGTTAAAGGGGCACTAAGAGATGACCAGGTGATAGCAGAGAGACTGAATGAATTCTTTGCTTTGGTTTTTACTAAGGAAGATGTAGGGATGTTACCCATGACTGAAGTGGTATTTAAAGGTGCGGAAGAATTGAAGGAAATATCGATACATCGGGAAGATGTATTACAACTATTAGATAAACTGAAGAGTAGCAAATCACTTGGGTCGGATGGTTAGGATTCAGCCCTTAATTTCTCTGCGTTAGTGTGAAAGGGGCCTCTCCCCGCCCACTCCCTGCCCATTGACCCCTTCTCTCTGCCCTCTCTCCACCCTTTTCTGGACTTACCACGGTCGGGAATGTCAAGGCGCGTTATGTAACGTTAAGGCGCCTTAATGTTACATAACGTGCCTTAACATAGCTGCTGCTACATTACCGCAGTTTAGTAAATATACCCCTTAATGTGATCAAGTGCAAAGTTAAGCATTTAGAGAAGAACAGACCTACTGATGGCTACAGCATGCAAGGTTCCACATTAGGAAAAACAAGTGCAAATGCACAAATACAGTGGGAAATGCAAAGTGTTACTCCATGAACCTTTTGTTCATCAAGAATGGACACATGAATAGCTAAGGAAAGGTGAACTGAAACCAAAGGACGAGAGATTGATAGTTGCAGCACAGGACGATGGATTATGGATGAGATGGTTTGCAGCAAGCATTAAAAAAACTGGCAAAATAGACTTATGTCGATTCTGTAAGAAAGACCTAGAAATAGTGACTTACCTCATAGCTGGATGTAAAGTTCTGATGGTGGAAAATTTCTATACAGAAAGGTACAACCAGGACTGTACCAAGCTAGCAATGCACCCTGTGCGACTGTATCTCCAACCCATCCAGCTGTATGCAGGAAGTCACTTTTGTTGGGCTTCCTGGAAGCCCAGTGGTGACATTAGCACCTCTTCTGTACTTGCACCCTGTGTGGCCACACTGCTCGCACAGCCCTTGGTACAGCCCTGGGCACAACAAAGTAGAACGTCTCATATATTGGAAACTCTGTAAACACTATAACATCACTGTGCCTGAAAAGTACTGGGATCATGACCCTAAGAGATTTACAGAGAATGAAGGGATTATGATCACCTGGGACATTCCCATTCCGACGGATTGGAACCTGGATGTGAGGAAACCCAACATAGGGGTATGTTTACTAAACAGCGATAATGTTGCAGCGGTGCTGTTTGTGCATGATACTAACATTATCGCACGATACGTAACGTTAGTGCACGATAAAGTAACATTTGCGCGCGATAGCGTGAGGTTTCACGCAACACATCTCCTGCAGCGTTAAGGCACACAGAGGGTGGAGTAAGGCTCCCCAGAGGGCGGAGAGAAGGGGTCAATGGGCAGAGAGTGGGCCGGGAGAAGCTCCATGCACACTAATGCTGTGAAATGAAGGTCTGAAAATTAGCGCCAGTGAAACCCTCACGCTAGAGGCACATTTGCAGGAGAGAGAAAGCAGTTCAGTCAGCAATGTACAGTAAAGACAGGGAAACCAAGAAAAGTAATAGTAGTGATACATGTGCAGCAACAGCATAGTGCCCATGTACGAAAGGGTACTACAGTGAGGCTGCAAATGAGGTACAGGGGACTGCAGGCGGGACATGCAGGGAGGCAGCTGGGGCACAGGGTGGACTATGCAGATGCCTAGGTGGCACATAGGAACATAGAAATTGCAAATCAGCAAGCCAGCAACTGACCAAGGTCAAACATGCCCACGAGTGTGTGTCCCACAGTGTCCCAGGGGATAGTACCAGCAGGTACCCCAAAGGGCACATAACATTGACAGGCGGTGCTGGGGGGAAGCGTGGATGTCTATGTAGGCACCCCTACCCCAGATCCCACACCATAGGCAGCCGCCTACCGGCACACTGGATGGCCTGGGACTGCACACCACCAGTACCACCGGCATAAGGGCATGTCAGCATGGTGGCGGAGGGGTGCTGGTGGTGGAGGGGGAAGTGGCATCTGCCCACAGAACACCAAGGCCAAGCCCTGTTCAGGTGGGTGCATGCAGTGCAACAGACAAGGGCTGTCTGATGAACAGCAATGGCATCCCCAGGGCATGACCCACCTCTGTGGCAACAGTTTGGTGCAGTATACACAGCCAGTGTATTCAGGGGCAGAAGATCACAGGTTCAAATCCCAGCTGTGGCTCCTGCAGACCATGTTCCTATATTTTACCCTACAGCACACATACACCATAAACATGTGCAGTCCCTAGAGCAGAGGTTCCCAACTGCAGTCCTGGAGGGCCAAACACCATTCAGGATTTCATATTGTCCCTAATAAATATGCATGAAATGCATTGGTATGCAATGCCCCCATTGTATGCAAATGTATCTCATGCATAGTCATTAGGGACATCCTGAAAACCTGAATAGTGTTTGGCCTACCAGGAGCGGAGTTGGGAACCTCTGCCCTAGAGCATCGGCCAACAGGGGCACAAACACCCACTATCCAAAGCCTCATGGAGAGTCACGCTGTTGGGCCCTGCATGGAGTAGCAGTTACCAATACTAGCACCTGCATACCTTAACAATGCCTGCACTGTGCCCAGGACTGGTGTGGCGGCCAGGGCTGCCTACCACCTCTATCTTTGCACAATGCTGAAATAGGTGTGGCAGTGTGTGTATGTCTATTCAGTGTTGTGTGGCTGCCTACACCTTACTGAGCCCTCAGTGCTTGCACTGTTTCCAGTGTTAGCCTGCCAATGTAGTTGTAAATAGTAGTTGTAAATAGTTACTATGTTCAGCCGCAGTAGTGTAAATATATTCTGGAGCCCCTTTTGCGGGGACCCGAGTTGTAAAAGGTTGCTATGTTCAGCCGCAGTAGTGTAAATAGTTAATGTCTCAACCATGTTCAACTTTTCTTGTAATGTTTTAAAGTTCAGAAGTTTAATGTATGGTTACTGTTGTTCATTGTAAACCGCCCCTGATCTCTGGAAGGGGTGGTATATAAAAGTTTTCAAATAAATAAATAAATAAATGTGCATAATGAGGAGCAAGGTATTGTGGGTATGGCCCGGACACGGCGGTCTGGGCAGGATGAATCTGCATAGGGCATAGGCAATGGCTGGGACATTGTAGTGTCCGGCCACCAACTGCACAGACAGGGTGGCCACAGCATGTCATGCTGTGATGTCACTCTCACCCTGACTGAGCAGTGACCATGGCATGGCTAGGTTCCCACATAGTGCTATACAGTGTTTTTCTCAAGTGATATTTTTGAGTTTCCTTTTCTGGGGCCTAATCACTGACATACTTGCTTGGTGTGTGTGCTTACATCCCACTTTTGGGTGCACACAGTTCCTCCAAGGACATGTACTAGCTAGCAGACTGTCTGAGCATGTGTATGGCTGGAACACCTTACAGGGTACAGCAGGTGTACACTGACTGTGCCCTTTGCTGGTGAATGGCAGATTGTGGTGGGGGGCAGCTCATCTGAGACTGCCTATTACCTGTCTTATAGGGGCCCTGTTACAGGTACTGACCTGCATCAACTGTCGGGTTCCGAAAATGAAGTGTCTGCTGGTCCCACAGCTTATCATCATGTTGCACTACTGCCCCTGTTGGAAATGTGCAGAGTGTGGGTCTGTTGGGGGCAGATGATGTCCCCCATCCTGACCCATAGAGGCCGTTGTGATATGTACATCAGCATCATGTGATTCTACACACACCCCTGCTCCGAGAACAAGTGACCATGGCAGGCACACTGGCTCTGGACCACTTTGGCAGCATCATGGTCCACCAGGGGCAGACATGACTGACAAACAGAAACAGGATATTTGCAGGCGTCCCTGCAAATACCTGTCACACATGAGCACTGATGGAGACCTGCAGCAAAACCTACCTCAGCCAACCCAGGCACTGCGGACCTGGTGCTGGCCACCCCACCTCACCCTCAGGGTGAGCACAGAACATGCACAATGGCATGGCCTGTAGGTAGTCAGTGGCAGTAATGCACATGGTCAGTCCCCTCTACTAAGCTCACGTGCTGTAGAGGTGCATACCCCATCTGGTAAGCAGATGTAGACGGCTGTTCTGCATGTGAATTGCATCATGGTTACTGTTGGGGTTGCCTTTTCCTGGCACACAGCAGGCTTTTGGTGTCTTGACTCACATTGGTGGGCTAGGCATACCAGTTTTTGCATTAACCTATGTGCTAGTGGTCATGGGTTCAATCCTACAGAGGGCCTCCTTTAGTCAGAAAGTGCAGCACAACTCCCTTTTGTGGCTGCGACAGGCAGACATATATTGGAGATCAGTGTTTAGCACACAGACCACCCTCACCTCATTTGTGTGACCTATGGTGTCCTATACAGTGCCTTGCCTGTGCTTTTACCCTGCCCCAGTATGCACAGTAGATTGTTGGTGTGGTGACCTGCAGTTGTTGTGTGGCCAGCCATTACTATGATGGATACCATAGAAGCATAGCACAGTGGTTAGTACACTGACTTCACAGCCAGTGGTCATGGGTTTGATTCCTGGGTATTCCTGAGTCTTTCTGGCTGACCTACACAACTATTTTTCCTTCCTCTAACAGTCATATCTGTGCAGATGTGTGTGGCGGCACATTATAGCCTCATCACAGTTGCCAAGCATCCTTCTGTCCATCTATCTGTCTCTGTCAGCTGTGTGGTGTCCTGCCCTAATGTGCGGACTACTGCCCCATGTCCTGCGCTGGGACCCTTTTCTGCATTGCGGCTCTTCATGATTGCCTTTCGTGTGTATGCTCTGCATGGCACTGCTACTCCTCTGTCCTCCTGTTGTGCTGCCACCTCTACCTGCTGTGGTGGACACGTATTTGCATCCTTTGCCACACACTCTCATGTTGGCATTTTACATCACCATCACCCTATGCATCGGTACAGTTGCCTCCAATATGTTTCTGCACTTTTCCAGCTGTCACATGAGCTGTACGCACATTTGACAGGTCCATCGGCTCTGCCATGTGATACCCTCCAGAAGTTGTTGTTTGGCTTTCCTTGGTACTCTGTGCAGTGGTAGGGTTACATCTGTGTTTGGGCCATACATTTTGTGCTATTCAACTTGGGACTCCTTACTGCCACTGGCCACCTTTTCAGGCATCACCTTGCCTCTCCTTTGGACATCTTTAGATGCACCTTAGTTTGCACCAGCTCATGGGGCGCCTTATATGGTGCCTGGAGGGTGGCAAACTATGGTGCATCATAGGGCGCCTTAGGGTGGGCGCCCTAATATGCGCATCAGGTTACTGCACTGCACTGCAGTGTGTGTTTTTCGATTGGCAGGACACACTGTTCAGATGTGTCCGTTACATGCATTAAAATGAATTGTCTTGGACTGCCATATTGTATGCACCCAGAGGAATTGAAATCATGACTGCTATCTTGGCAAGCATTGTATTAACCAGTGTACTACACCTCTGCAGCTATTATCACAGCGCTTCTAAGTAATAAGGCTTACGGCACGCAAATGTGCAGCGCCACACACTGTCACACGAAAACGGCAAGGCGCCCTCTATCACGCAATAAAAGGCTTAATGCCGGAACGCCCACTTCCTTATATGGGATTCTTCATGTTAGCGCTACACCTAACGCCGGTAACGTTAAGACGGTTTAGTAAACATGCCCCATAGTGGTAAAGGAGGAAAGCACCAGAACAGCATTCATAATAGAGGTGTTGGTTCCAAGTGATTATTCTGTGAATCACGTGGAGAGGCAGAAGATCCTGAAGTACCAAGAAATGCAGTCAGAGACCAAGAAAATGTGACAGAAAGATCCAGAAGTATTTCCTATCATATTGGGAGCCACAGGCTTGATAAAGAAGAATTTCCAAGCACATCTTGACAAACTACCCATACATGTTACATTTACGAACGCCAGAAGGAAGCTCTCTGTGGCATGATGCAAGTAGTACGCCGAGCATTACCCTGGCTTAGAAGTGAGGTTCATGACTGTCATGGTATGCGTAAAACTAACACACAGTAACCATCGCCTAAGGGAAACACTAATGTATCAATCAAATAAAGCCCTTAGTAACTCCTCTATCGCTATATTTCAAAACGTTTCATTACAAAGTATCATACAAAATCACTTTAACATTCAAAAGCAGGCTATAAATGGACCTCAGGTTTCACTCACCCTCCATTTGGCGAAATACATCACCATAGGGAAATGGCAGTGGAGGAGTAGCCTAGTGGTTAGAGCAACTGCCTAGTACCCAGAAGATCAAGGGTTCGATTCCCACTGGCACTCCTTGTGACTTTGGGCAAGTCACTTTACCCTCCATTGCCTCGGAAGAAAAGGCTGGCAATCTACTTCCAGTGATACATTGGCAAGAAAACCCAGAGGTAGCTGGGTCGCTATGAGTCAACATTGACTTGATGGCACTAAAAAAAAAAAAAAAAAAAAAGGAAAATGGCAGACACTTGCATCATAGGTCCTTAGCCTAAATAATTTATTCCTTATCCTAATAAATACAAAGACTCATTTATTTTAAGAAAGCTCTACAATCTTTAGACAAACAGCATCACCCGGCTTCAAAGGAGAAGCAATCCGGTACTTATCTATTGAAAGCCCAGCTTCAACACATCCCTGCAGTCACTGGCAAGTAACATCAATAGTCGCCGTCCGACAAAAGCTTTCGTTTCGCCACCAGGCTTCGTCAAAGCCACGACGAAGCCTGGTGGCGAAACAAAAGCTTTTGTCGGACGGCGACTATTGATGTTAATTGCCAGTGACTGCAGGGATGCGTTGAAGCTAGGCTTTTAATAGATAAGTACCGGATTGCTTCTCCTTTGAAGCCGGGTGATGCTGTTTGTCTAAAGAAGCATATTTTTGTCTTTACAGCATATTATTATTGTAAATCGTGAGTAGCTGTGACTACACCTGTTTGGGCGTATAGTCCATTGGATGAAGATGCTGTGAACACCGTTGCCGGCTTTAAGGAGTACTGGGCGCTATTACTAATTGTACAGAGTACAGCAGACACTCCCTGTGGTAGTTTGTGTAGTATGTGTGTATGTTAAAAGAGAGTGCGTTGGGTGTATGATTGTATATTGGTGTAGTATTAAGTGTAGTATTATGTGAATCCTGCAGAATTTACTGGTGGAATGTAGAGCTTTCTTAAAATAAATGAGTTTTTGTATTTATTAGGATAAAGAATAAATTATTTAGGCTAAGGACCTATGATGCTAGTGTCTGCCATTTCCCTATGGTGATGTATTTCGCCAAATGGAGGGTGAGTGAAACCTGAGGTCCGTTTATAGCCTGCTTTTGAATGTTAAAGTGATTTTATATGATACTTTGTAATGAAATGTTTTGAAATATAGTGATAGAGGGGTTACTATGCGCAAAACTAACCCATTTGGAGAAACTGCCCCGAGGGAACGCTAGGCAAAGGATCTAGGTGTCATTGTAGTTAATACATTGAAATCCTGCTTGGTGTGCAGTGGCAGCCAATAAAGCTTATAGAATTCTAGAAATTATAACAAAGTAGATGGAGAATAAAACTAAGTATATCATAATGCCTCTGTATTGCTCCATTTTGTAACTGCACTTTGAATATTGCATGAAGTTCTGGCCAGTGCATTTTTCTAGCAAAAAAGGTGCAGTACGCATATGCAGGGCTCTTTCATTAATACATGAGGACTTTGGGTCAATTTTAGCAGGCAATGAAAAAGGTGCTCATTACTACCACATGCCCCCTCAAAAAGACCTAGTTCTGTTCACCATAAATAAAAAAATGATATAGCGAAAGTGGAAAAGATACAGAGAAGGGTGGCCAGAATAATAAAGGAGATTGAAGGATACCCATGTGAGGAAAGTCTTAAAAATTCAGGGCTATTCAGCTTGGAGAAAAGATAGTTGAGGGGAGATATGATGGAAGTCTATGAGTAAATGTGAATAAATTGTTTACTCCTTCAAAAAGAATAAAGATTAGGGGGCATGTAATGAAACTACAAAGTAATACATTTAAGACTAATTAGAGAAAATATTTTTTCACTCATCACATAATTAAGCTCTGGAATTAATTGCTAGAGGATGTAGTAAAAGCTGTTAGTGTAGCTGGGTTTATAAAGGTTTGCACAAGTTCCTGGAGGGAAAATCCATAAACCATAATTAAATTAGACTGGGGAAATCCACTGCTTATCCCTGGGATCTGTCTACCTTTTGGGAACTTGATACCTTTTGGGAACTTGAACTGGATTGTCTACTGTTGGAAACAGGATGCTGTGCTTGATGGACCATTTGTCTGACCCAATATGGCAAATCTTATGCTCTTATGTTCTTACTTCTTTGGTGTTTAAAACCACATCAAGAATCCAAAAAATCGTTTTCTTTTTAGCTTGGCACTTTAATTGGCTCTCTGTGGATGTGCATTTTTGCAAAATCAGGTACTTTATACATGTAAATGCTGACATTTTCATACCTAGTTAGTATATGCATTAGTTTTTGTACAAATGGGAAACATCAGTTTGTTTCAGCATTAAGTAAGTGCGCATGCTTGGAAAATTTGAACAAATTGCTATTCATGAATTTCATCTCTGCATTGCGTGCTCTCGTGCCTTGACACACAGGAGCCAATCTGGGAGGGGGAAGAGGTCAAGGAACAGTCACCAACAACCAGCTCAAGGCACTTGAGCTAATTCTGCTTCATATTTGTGACAGGCAGCCAGAGAAACCTATCCCTACCTGACTTCTGCAAATCCCATGACTGATGACATCACAGCAGGGCTGGAACACACAGCCAACACAAATGGCAGAGAACCCTTTTGACTCTGACTTTTAAAGGGTGCAGAAGGAAGGCTCAGAATAATTACACAGGTACACTAAAAAAAAATTTTTTTAAACTGCCTCTAATGTTTCGATTGATTTTTACGTTTTTTGGTGCGCTGAATCCAAATCTGGTAACCAATTTGCTCCATCACGTACAGATTTTTTGCTACATTGGGTTAGCAGTTTGAGGTGAACGTTTCAGATTGAGTGCGATCGAGATAAAAGTTTCTTGGATGAATTCTTTATACTAATTGTTTAGTAGTTATTCAAATAAGAATAAAGAAAATTGTAACAAGGCAGCACATAAGAATAGAGTAATGTCAACAAAACACACTGTGACGGTAGCAAAATTGTCTGCACTTAAAACAGCCACATACATGTGCACAAACATTGAGCATATAAGAGCGAGGTTAGACACAAAGCAAAGCAAAGAAATGTGCAAAAAATGTTGTACAGGTATGTATGTAAGTATAGAAAACGCAAACCGCACCATTGCAATACATGAAGACAAACACCCGATGGTGTGAAAATAAAATTCTAATAAATGAGATCCGACACTGTGGTAATAACTAGCAAATTTTTATTTCAAAGTTTAGTAAAAACACGATATTTGTCAACACAGTTTAGATTTTAAAGTCATTCTTGGGTCAATCAATCTCCTGGTGGGCCCGTTTCTTCTCCCCCCGAATGCTTCTCTTGGTGCGCTGCTTGGCGTATTTTTCATCTGGGGTTTCCCGCAGCAGCAACCAGCAGAAATCAGCCATCATAGTGGTGTTCCATCTTCCTTGGTACCTTCTCTCTGCGTCCTTGATGTCCTGGTGAAACCTTTCACCTTGTTCTTCACTGTACGCCCCCAAGTTTTCGGGAAAGTAGTTCACATGGGAGTGCAAGAAATGGACTTTCAGGCTCATGTTACAGCCTTGTTCTTTGAAGGCATTGAGCATCCTGGCAACAATATCCTTATAGTTCTCATCCCGCCTGTTCCCCAAGAATTTGAGAACAACATCCTTGAAGGAATCCCAGGCTTCCTTTTCCTTCTCAGACATCGTTTCAGCGAATGCTCCATCTGAAATGAGTTTCCTTATATCAGGGCCAACAAACACTCCTTCCTTTAGCTTTGCTTCAGAAAGTCGGGGGAACTTTGAGCAAAGGTACCGAAAGCACTCAGCATCTTTTGGAAGGGACTTGATGAATTGCTTAATGAGACCCAACTTAATGTGGAGAGGTGGTAATAGAATTTTATCACGAGGTACCAAGCTCTCATGAAGAACATTTTTCTCACCGGGTCTCAAATACTCCCGAATCGGCCAGACTTTTTTCCCCCAGTGTAGGTCGCGGGCCCGGCTATCCCACAAGCAAAGGAAGCAGGGATATTTGGTGAAACCGGATTGCTGCCCTAATAGCATGGATAGAATTTTAAAGTCTCCACAAATCATCCACTTATGCTCATCATAACGAATCTTCTGAAGAATTAGGGCCAAATTCTCATATTTTTCTTGGAGAATAACAGAGTGAGCAATAGGAACTGAAGCGAATGTGTTGCCATTATGAAGAAGAACACCTTTTATGCTGTCTTTTGATGAATCAATGAACAGCCGCCATTCAGCAGGATCATACTTGAGTTTAAACTTTTCCATCACTCCGTATATATCGTTGCAAAATACCAAATCTTCCTCTTTGCTGAAATACTTCAAAAATTGTGTCTCGCGGTTGCGGTACCAATAAAAGTTGTTCCTGGTGACAATAGACTTTTCTGTTTAAGCCGAGAACCTAGCAGTTGGGCAGCATCTTTTGGGAGTCCTAAATCCCGGACTAAATCATTCAATTCAGCTTGAGAGAAAAGTTCAGGTTTCAGATCTGGTTCAGTTTCAAACTCGGAAGTACTGGACTCATCGGGAAAAGCCATCTGATGAGTCTCATCATGATCAGAACCGTCCACACAAATATGATCCAAAGATTTTGGTAGTTCAGGCACAGGTACTTCGTTGCTATGAGGCATAGGCCTAATTCCTGAGGGAAGGTTGGGGTAACTTATTACGTTCTTATTTTTTAAGTTGTATCCCTTCACAATGCAAGAGCAAAAATAGCAGTCACTGCTGTGGTCTCTTTGTTCACGCCACATCATAGGTATTCCGAAACGAAATGCTTGTTTTTTACCTTTCATCCATAAGCGTAGATCTTCCTCACATGTCTTGCACACTTTGTGAGGAGCCCACGGTTTGTCTTGATCGCCTAACTTCAAACCGAAATAGGCGAAATATACTTTTTTAATAAATGCAGAAATGTTCCTCTGCTGCTTTTTCACGGTATATTCCCCACAAATAAAACAAAAACTGTCCGGAGAGTTGACGCAACCTCTGGCTCTGTGAGCCATCACAAATACACAGCACTGCAAACTACAACTGTAGTGAACCACTTCGGAATAAAGCTGGATTACGACTGAGCAAACAAAAGGTAATAATGAACTTGCAAGAAACTGAAATTTGACAGGAACGTTCATGTCGCAACCACCGTGTTTGAGCGAGCGAACGAGGCGAGGCGAACAGGAAAGAACATGCGCCAGCGCGAGTAGAGGATTTAGCCCCCCGCCTCCCAATTGTCCTGTTAATGTATAAAATGAATACAAAACACTCTAAAATATCATGAGGGAGTGTTTCTAGTTAGTTAACCATTACAACCTCTATTTTGGGCCAAGAAAATAAACTGCAGTCGGCTAAAAAGAAATTATGTGAACATTCCTTATATGGGTAAGAAATCTAATTTTGCAAGAAAACGTGACGTGATGGAACATTTTGGCTATTTTTCCTGGATTCAGCACCCCAAAATCTATAGGAATCAGTTGCAAAACTGGAGGCAGTGTTTTGGTAGTGTACCTGTGTTATCAATGTTTATAAATATAGTATTATTCTTCACAGAAATTCTGCGCAGAATAATGTTGCTGTTTATGCACCAGAAAGCATTATGATACATGCATATAATATTGCTCCAGCACACCTCCCCTGCCGATTTTTTCACCACTCTCGTCAGCAAAGTCAGGAAACAGTTGTGGGTCTTGTACGCTCAAGATAGGGAAAAACAGGCATAAATTCTTTGCCTGTGTTCACTGTAGACCTATGAGCTAACCCTTCAGACCTGGCAAAAAAATCCCAGCACTGAGCTCAGTCTTTGGGTCTTCTGTGCACTTCTCTGCATTTGCATTAAATAACTAATTGCTTCATTACCTTGAATTTCAATGTGCTGTGCACTGCTGTGTGCTTGAGGCTTTGCACACAGCTTGTGCGCAAAATTCCTTTCTGCACTGGTAGTGCACAAAATTGTGTGTGAAAACTGAGCTAACCTGTGTGCAAGGTCAAACTTATTTTACTCCCCTTGTGTGGAGAGGAAAAATTAAAGGTTGTCTCCATGTACCCTCCTGAGCCCTAAAGAGGAAATGTAACTACATGGGCATCAAACATCCCTGTCATGGGATGATGTTGATGCCTGCACCCAAACCATTGCTGGATGAAGTCCTCAAGATATATTGATACATTGGATAGTGTGGAGTGGAGGAATAGCCTAGTGGTTAGAGCAGTGAGTTCTAAAAAAAGGGAAGCTGGGTTCAGATCCTGTTGCTGTTCCTTATGATTTTGGGCAAGTCGTTTAACCTTACAATCAGTGGTGTAAATTCTGCCTTGGGGTGGGGCCCACTTACTGCTGCTCCCATATCTTCCTCTGCAATGGGAACCTTTTAAAAATTGTTGCTTGAGGGCCCATTATTTGAATTTCTGCTACTGTCTCTAGTGCCACAGGGTATAAACATAGTCCTTAAGCCCTTTGTGAACAGAAAAATATTTACTGTACCTGAATGTAACTCTGCCCCATGCCGTTTTGAATTCTGTCACTGTGTTTGCCCCCACCACTTCCATCGGGAGGGCATTCCAAGCATCCACCACCCTTTCAGTGAAAAAGTATTTCCTGACATTGCTTTCAGTTTACCCACTTGCAGCTTCATGTTATGCCCTCTAGTTTTACAGCTTCTCTGCCTTTGGAAGAGGTTTGTTTTTCCATTAAGTATTTAAAGATCTGAAACATATCTCCACTGTCCCTCCTCTCCTCCAGAGTGTACATATTTAGGTCTTTAAGTCTCTTCTCATACGTCTCCTGACGCAGGCTCCAAATCATTTTGGTCGCCTTCCTCTAGTCTAAACCCTTTCCAGTCTTTTTATATCCTTTGCGTGATACGGTCTCCATAACTGAACACAATATTCCACGTGACTTGTACAGTGGCATTAGTACCTCTTCCTTTCTGCTGGTAATTCCTCTCTGTGTGCAACCCAGAATCCTTCTGGCTTTTGCTACCGCCCTGTCACACTGTTTTGCCACCTTGAGATCATCAGAAGCAATCACTCTGAGATCCTTCTCCTGGTCGGTGCACACCAATCTCTCGCCCCCTATGGCATATAATTCCCTTGGATTTCTGCTTCCCAAGTGCATGACACTGCACTTCTCCACATTAAATCTTAACTGCCAAGCATTAGACCGGGTTTAGCTGCAAGTCTAAAAGCAATGTAAATTTCTGTTCCAAGTAGCTATATATCACAAGTGTCCCTGGCCAGTAGGCCTGCTATGAACTTTTAAGAAAGGTGTGAGATAAATCCACTTCCCTTAAGCCACTAGTCAGTAATAGCAGCAAAAATCTAGTGGGGGACCCGCAAGCAAAATTTTGCTGATGTCCCACCCCCCACGGTGCTCTCCTGCTCTGGCAGCAGCATGACACCCCCCAGTGCTCTGGTGGCAGCGGCAGCTGTGGTGACGGTGGCATGTCACCCTCTTATGGCAACAGCAATGGCGGAGGCCCGCGTGGCAAACTTACTTGCATTTATTTGCCACGGTGCCTCCATTCCAGGCCCAGAGGTGTTCCTCCCAGGTTGAAGTCTTGCGGTAGGGCTGTTATTTCGAGACTTCAGCCCATGAGCTAACCGTCGGGCCCGGATCAGAGTTATCGTGACAAACAAATAAAAGCAAGTTTGCTGCGCTGCCATGTGGGATCCCTTCCTGCCTGGGCCCCCCTGGTTGTTGGACCCAGGTGATAGAATAAAGTTACCAGATTATTTTGCAGGCAAATCGGGGATACGTATTCGAAGTGTGTGAGGGGGTGAGGGAGGAGGAAGGGACAATGTGTGGAGGAGGGAAGAGAATCCGTCCTATGACAATAGCACTTCCAAGCAGACAAATCGACAGAGAAATGGAAACAGTGATGTATTTTCCCCATACGGTGCAAAATATAAATATAACTGACATATTCAAATCACTAAATTGAAAATAAATTGTTTTTCTACCTTCTCTGTCCCCATTGTTGAAATTGGAGGCTGCCAAACAGGTGGGAATCAGGGACGCAGCTCTTAAAATCAGGGACAATCCCTGAAAATTGGGGACATCTGAGATGTTAGAGTGAACTATTCCTATTTCGAAAAAGCTAGAGGAAAACCTTAATGGTCTTTCTGCATTTCCTTCTTGTAGAATCAATGGAGAAATGAGCTGGAAAGTCAAATTTGGAACAAATAGCATATATCTCTACCTTCCTAGTTTCAAGCCCTTCTGACTAAAGCTGAGACCATGGATGTGTAAAGTTGCCAGGTTTTTATTTGGAATTAGATCCTGTTTTAATCTTTAATAATTTTTTAACATCACAGTTTAAAAGTCAGTCTTTTACAGCCCGCAAAATCATATAATTGGATCAGATTTTTGGAAGTGGTTAATCATCTTATACATCTGAGTTGAGGGCTCAGTGTGAATGTATCTCATGCATATTCATTGTGCATATTCTGAAAATCAAATTGGAAGGTGGTCCTCAGGGTTCTGGCTCAGAACCACTGATTTAATTAATGATATGATCTGATACAATAATTTTCATGGCAGTTTTTTTCTATATTCCCCACTTGATCTGTTTGTTCTATTCAAAAGTGTTTTGCTATAATTCTTTGAAGGTTTACTTCTCAATATCCATTAGATTTTATCCTATTTGTACAAAAATATATCTTAAATTTATAACTTCATGGGAAAGGGGTGAATCACGGCAAAATGCAAAGAAAATGTTTGAGTGTGGTCTCTGTAAGAAAGCTGTTATCAGCAGTATAGATAGACAGGAGAGACTATATTTATATACTGCTTTTCACCAGGTCAAAGTGATTTACGGATATATGCTAACAGACACTTTTTATTCCCTTGTCCCTGAAGGGCTCACAATCTACTGTAAGTGTACCTGAGGCAACAGAGGGTTAGATGGCTTGCCCAAGGCCACAAGGAGTGGCCATGGTACTAGGGACCCCAGTCCCTCTGGCCTGAGGTTATTTGCCCCTAAGTGGGAATTGAACCCCTGGCCCTCTAGCTAGAGGTAACTTATCCTGAGCACTAAGCCACTCCCACAGTACTACAGGGCAAAAAAACCAGGATAGTTAGGATACAAATCCCACTGATGTTCCTCGTGATCTTGGATAAGTCACTTTTTAAATGTAATTTAATTTAAAATGTATCTGAATTATAACTTGCTTTCAGCATGAGTTTGGAAAAGCAAATAACTAAATTCAGCTCTACTATATAGAACAGTTCTTGCAGTTATCAAAAGGACAAGGCCAACCTGTGAAGGGTGTCAAGTGTGCAAAAGCTGAACAGAGAGCTAGTTTTAGCTGGCATATGAATTGGTTGTGACACACAAACCTCAGCTTCCTACATGGCCAAGGTGAGTCGATGACCAGGAAGTGGCTAGAGGCAGGGATGGAGGCAGGAACTCCGTTGACCATTGCGTGTTCCGTGGCAGTTCTAGTCTAGTAGCATACAGTCCCAACTTGATCCAAAAACAGGGTTCCCGTGATAGGAAACAATGGAAAACACATCTGATTGGCTGTAGAAGAAGAGGAAGATGTGCCTACCAGTGATGCCTTGTTGAAAGTCCTAGTTTTAGCTACTGACTTGGTCCTGGTGAAAGCTTAGAGACAGCAGGAAGGGACAGCTGCCTCCATGGTTCTGGGAGCAGTATGAAGGAGACCTACTATTATGAATACCCATACATGCCAATTGGCTTAATGATCTATGTAGAGACTGACAGAGATGAGTGGGTGAAGAACAAAATCCTGGAAAAGGATTCATAAGATCCCATGAGGATAAAGGCTATCTACAGCAGCAGCAGAATTATCAGCCTATTTCTAGTCCCAGTCCCCCCCCCCAGCATTAGCCCTCTTCCAGTCCAATTCCTCTCCACCACCATCTGCCCATTTCCAGTCCTAGTACCCCAATCCCTTTCTAGTCCCTCCCTCCCCCACCCCACAACAGCCCCCTTCCAATCCCTGCCTCCCCCATCAGCTCTCAGCATCAGTTCAACTGCCAGCTCCTCCCCACACATCGTTCCCAGCCAGCCAGCCACCTCCTTTCTTCCTTTCCCTGCCCCTGTCGCCATAGTTGCATTAATGCTTAACACAGACATGGGAGCATTTTCATTTGCAAAAATAAGCACTTCCTGTCTCAACAGAAAGTGCTTGTTTTTGCTTTACTAAAAATTCTGTGATGCTGGGTGGCTAGCATAGCATAGCCGTGGGAGCAAACAAATGCTCTCACAGATATGTTAAGCATTAATGTGACCATGTAGGGCAGGCAGAGGAGGTGTCTACCTGGAAGTGAGCCTGTGAGGCAGCCTTTCTGAGCCCTGATTCTTGTGTACCCTATGCTAATGCCTCATTTGCCTCGTAATGTGGCCTTGACTTAAGGATGGAATCAGGGAAGGTAATGGAATGGAGGGCCTAGTATAGATCCTTGTGGAACTCCACAGGGCAATGACACTAGGCAGAGAGAGTTTTACACCATTGTACATGGAAGTTACAACTGTATTCAACATTATTGGCACGCTTGCATTTTAGGTATGATGTGTACAATATCTTGAGAAATAATTGGAAATATTCCAACTGTATGTCATCATAATATTTTAACAGTATGTTCAAAGGTATTCAACAAAAAAAAGATGTCTGTTCAACTTAGATGTAGTAATTTCTGAGAACCCCCCCAAAAAACCCCCAAAATATGACTTGGACAGGATTAATGGCACCCTTCACTAATCTTTGGTTGCCCAACCCTTGGCAGTGATGACAGCCTTCAAACGTTTCTTGTAGCCATCCACAAGTTTCGTACATCTGTCTGCTGGTAATTTCTTATACCCTTCAACTGCGATTTGTTCCAGCACATGAATGTTTACATGATTTCTTTTACCAATGGTAGATTTCAGCTCTTTCCAAAGATTCTCGATTGGACTGAAATCAGGACTCATTGCTGGCCAGTTTAAAACAGTCAATTTTTTCCTTTTTAACCATTCTTTCATACTTTTGGATGTATGCTTTAGGTCTTCGTCCTACTGGAGAACCCATGACCTTTGACCCAGACCTAGCTTTCTGACATTAGGTAGCACATTTCGCTCCAAAATACCTTGGTAGTTCTCAGACTTCATGATTCCTTTAATACGTTCCAGGCTTCCACTTCCTAGGGCAGCAAAACAGCTCCACAATATTAAAGAACCTCTACCATATTTAACTGCAAAAAGGTGTTTTTTTTCTAAGAAGTGTCATTTCTTTGCTGGTCTACATTGCCAAAGAGCTCAAGTTGGATTTCGCCTGTCCACAGAACATTTTTCCAGAAGGACTGTGGTTTCTAAAGGTTGGTTTAGGCAAAAAACAGGCATGCCTTTTTATGTTTGTCTTTGAGCAGTGGGGTCCTCCTTGGCCTTAGCCCTTGAAGTCTTGTTTAGTACACGGCGTATGGAACAGATTAAAACCACTACTCCAGATTGCTCAAGCTCAACCTTAAACTCTTTGGATGTTGTACGTGGTATTTTTTTAACAGTTCACACTAACCTTTGAAGACTTTTGAATTAATTTTCCTCTTCCCGCCACGTCCTGGGAAGTTCTTGACTGTTTAGTGTGTAGCAGCAGTCAAAAAGCAGGCAGAACATAAGAACCTAAGAAGTGCCATACTGAGTCAAACCAAAGGTCCACCAAGCCAGTGTACTGAAATTTCCCAAAAGTAGCCAGTTCTATACTAGCTATCCCCAGGAATACGCAGTAGTTTTCTCTTGGACTACCTTGATAACTGTTTATGGACTTTTCGTACAGGAATTTGTCCAAACCTTTTTTGAACTCATCTACATTACCTGCTTTTACCACATCTTCTGGCAATGAGTTCCAAAGGCTAATTATATGTTGAGAGAAAAACTATTTTCTCCTATCTTTTTAAAATATATTTCTTTATAGCTTCATGGAATGCCCCCACTATGACATCAGAAACACTTTCCCCATTGGTAAACACTAAGGGGCATGTTTACTAAAGTCCGCAAATCTGCGCGACGCAAAATAGCGCACGGCAACGCGGCATTTAAACGCGCAGAAACGCGTTTAAACGCCCCGCACACGTGCGTGTCACCCCCGCACAGGTACGCGGCACACTAATGGGCCCCGTACAAGTGCGGGCCCGCAAATGTCCGATAGAGGCGTGGAACGGCTAAAAGAGGGCGGAGGAAGGCTCCGGAGGGGCGGAGGGACGGGGTCAATGGGTGGAGAGTGGGAGGGGAGAGGCTCCCCGCACAGTATCGGGCCCGAATTTCCATGTAAAAATTAGCGCGAGTGAAACCCTCGCGGTAGAGGGCATTTAAAGGGAAGAGAAACCATTTCCGTCAGCAATGTACAGGAACACCGGGGAAACCTAAAAAACGTGTGCAGTGTGATATATGTGCACAGAACAAAATTGCAAATAGAACCTGAAAATGACCACAACAAAACTATTATAAATAGTAATCCAGCTGGGGAACAGTTATAGTGATGGGCAAATATACAAAACACACCCAGCAAAGCTCCAGAAAAAAGAGATGAATATTGGAAGGGTCTACGGAGCGGAGACTCTTCCGAAAAACATTTCCGTTTTTTGGAGCTTTCCTCGGAGTGTTTGCTATGGTTGCCCATTAATATCACTGTCGCCCAGCGTGGTGATATTTTCTCCCCCATTTCCCGTGGTCATTTCTGGTGTTTATGTGCACGTTTGTCACCAGAAAGGGTGCATATGCCCACAGTAGAAATGAGTAGAGCAGGGTTTGTGACTCCATCCTGCCAGGCTTACTGCCTCCAGGGGCTGCACTGTCTCTGTGGCCAAAGTGTGGTACAGCGGACAGAGTCATTACCTCTAGGACCAGAGGGCAGAGGTTCAAAACCCAGCTGGGGCACCTGCCAGCCCAGTCCCTATATTTTACCCACCACTAAATAAAGATAGCGCAGACACCCCTGTAGTGCAGGGAACATAAGCATGGGGAAAACACCCATATTTTACCCAACACCGCACACACACCACAACAATGGGCATTACCTACAGCCAAGTCCCCCAAATGCAGTCCCGTACTGCCACATTGCAATCAGGTCAACTTTTTTTTCTGAGAGATGTTCATGCCAGCATGTTGGCGGACAAGTACATGTGGTGCAGGGGGCAGTGGCTGCTAACCACAGAAGACAGAGGCCTAGCCATGTCCAGGGAATCCAATGAATCAGTGGCTACACAGTGGTGCAGTGCACACAGACAGTGCATGCAAGAACAGAAGGTCACAGGTTCAAAGCCCAGCTGGGGCTACTGCCAATCCTGCCCACATATTTTTCCCACAACTAAACAGTGATAGTAAGGACACACCTTTCATGGCGGGGACATATGCAATGGTAAGACATCTATCTTTTACCCCACTGAGCACAGACACCATGAACAGGGGCAGTACCTAGAGCAGAATCACCCAAATGCAGTCCTGGTGGGCCACACACCAGTCAGGTTCCCTGCTGACACTCATACAAATGCCTGTGCTGTATATCTATGCACCACCCCCATGGCATGTAGATGTAGCCCATGCATATTCATGAGGGATAGCAGGAAAACCCGAACAGTGTGATGCAAACCTGGACTGGAGTTGGGAATCTGTGCCGTAAAGCAGCAGCCATCAAGGGCAGACACACCCACACCCACAGGCCCCATTGGCCAATGTCTCCTGGAAAGGCAGAACATTGGACCGTGCATGCAGCACCCACAACGAGCACTTGCATAACTTACCAATGTCACCCTACACAGCTCTGAGACGTTTGCTAGGAGCACAGGCAGGCAGATATCCATACGTTACGTACATACTGCTAGTTGACCCCATCCAAACAATCTGTTAGGTGTTTGCGGGGCATGCTCCAGGCCTGGCCTCTGACGGTGCTTACCACCCTGGGGAGTGACCACCAGCTGTAATGCGTACCATATCCATGCCTTGCCGTGCTCAGGACCGGTTTGGTGGGCAAGGCTACTTACCCCCTCAATCGTAGCACCATGATGGCAGAGGTGTGGAAGTGTGTGTCTGTCTATACAGTGGGTGTTGGCTGCAAGCCCCTTCAACAGCCCACACTGCCAGCACTGTTGCCAGTATTGGCCAGCCAATGTGCATAATGAGGTGCAAGGTACCATGGGTATAGCCAGGGCAGGGTGGCGTGGCCAGGATGCATCTGCACTGGGCATAGGGCCCTGGCAGGGACATTGGCTGGGATATTGTAGTGTCCGGCCACCACCTACACAGACAGGGTGGCCAAAGCATGTCCTTCTGGGGGATCACGCTCACCCTGACTGTGCAGTGACCACAGCATGGCTAGGCCTCCCCATAGTGCTGTATAGTAGTTTCCTCATGTGATAGATATGGGTTTCTCTTTGGGGCCCAGTCACTGATCTATCTGCTTGCTGTGTATGCAGACAGCCCAGTTCTGGGTGCATGCATCTCCATTGGGAACATGCACTATGGACTAACCAGCAGACTGTTTGTAGCTGGTAAATGTCTTGCAGGGTGCAGTGGCTGTTGGCTTGCTGCAGGGGAATATCTGGTGGTGGAGTGGGCTTATGTCTGTCTGCTATTGTGTTATGGCTGTGTATAGAGCTGCCTGCCTGGGGGGGGGGGGGGTTGATGTTGCCCTCTACTGCCACCTTTAGCAGGGAGGTAGAGTGTGGATCCCTTGATGGGGACCATGTTTGCCGAGGGGGGTGTGCGCGCCTGATGGCGGCAGACAGGGATATCCATGGTGTTTGTGCAGAAACTAGCTATCTGACACATTAACACTGCTTTGGAACGCCCGCTTGGCCTCCATCAGCCATGGCAGGTGTTGTTGACCTGGTCCTGGCCACCTCATTGCACACTCAGGGTGAGCACAGTACCCGCACGATGTAACGGTGTGTGGCTACTCTGTGCCAGTAAAACACCCGGTCAGTGCCCCCTACTAGGCCAAGGTGCTGTGTGGGTGCACCCGGTCACTTCCCCCAACAGGGCTGAGGTGCTGTGGGGGTGCATTCCCCATCTTGTGTCCATCTGCGGACAGCTAATTTGCATGTGCAGTGCATCATGGGTACGGGTGGCCTAACCCTATCCTGTTGACACCAGCAGACTGTCTGTGAGGTGACGTGTAGGCTATCTGCAGCCAGCCAGGGGCCTGCTTACAGCTATGGAGCTGTAGCGCAATGGTTACATCACTGCCTGTGCAGCCAGAGGTCATGGGTTCAAACCCACAGTGGGGCCCTTTGGTAGGGCTGTCCACAGCTTTATTTTTATTTACTGTACATATGTCTATGCCGGCAAGACCACCCTCAGCTTACTATACCCATTAGGTGCCTCTGAGGGTGCTTCATAGGGCGCCCTGTAGGCCACCTTATGGTTGCCATCCCTATAGGGTGCACTATACATTATCCTGTGTCGCAACATACATGCTGCCCTATAGGGGACATTCAAGGGTGCCTTGGCGAACAGTGCACTGTAACATGTGCCTTATGGGCCGCCGTATGTTAACATGCTGGGAGAGTGCGTTTGCTAGTAGTGATAACAAAATAAAATTATACAGCCTCCTACAGCACTCCACAACATAATACATACTGCCTCAGCAGGCATTTTTCACTGGGCATTGTGAGGAGTTGAACCCCTGATCCCTGCACCATTGGTCAGTGTTTTAACCATTGTGCTGTGGCTCTGTTCCTGTGCTTGTGCATCAGCGCGCCGCCTTGTGCCTATCAGCGCGCCGCCTTCTGCCGCCCAAGGGGACCAGTGCGCCGCCTTCTGCTGCCCAAAAATAACTGTGCGCCGCCTTATGCCGCCCAAAAAGCACTGTGCGCCGCCTTATGCCGCCCAAAAATAACTGTGCGCCGCCTTATGCCGTTCCAAATTAATTTGCCTCCTAAAACAATTTTAATCATTACAGTTGCTGCCTCAGCTGACCTTTGTCATTGTGCACACTGGGGGATTGAACCCATGGCCCCTGCACCATTGGTCATTGTCCTCACCATTGTACCACGGCTCTGTTGTTTTGTATACTCAGCAGCGCGCCACTTTGCCTTTCCACGCGCTAATGTCGACCCCCGCACATTAGCGCGACGCGCACACGTCCGGTTGCTTACTACCGTTTTTTTTCTATTTTCTGCCTGAACCGCCCACTCCTTATATGGCACAGGCACACTAGCGCGGCCCCGCACGTTAGGAATGTTTAGTAAACATGCCCCTAAGTCCAGTATGGACCCTTCAGATGTGGGTTCTGTACCAATAGCCTTTAAGAACATAAGAACATAAAATATGCAATTCTGGGTCAGACCAAAGGTCCATCAAGCCCAGTATCAATTCTAGCAGTGATCAATCCAGGTCACAAGTTCCTGTCAGATTTCCAAAAAGGTAGGCAGATTCCATGCTACTTATCTCAGAGATAAGCAGTAGATTTCTTTAATAATGGTTTAAGACTTTTCCTCCAGGAACTTGTCCAAATCTCTTTTAAACTCAGCTGAGCTAACAGCTTTTACTATGTCCTCCTGCAACGAATTTCAGAATTGGATTATGCATTGAGTGAAAAGATATTTCTTCATAGGAGAGTTGTTCCATCCCATGTTAGGAATTATTAGGAAAGGAATAGAGAATAAAACAAAGGATATAATAATACCTCTGTATCACTCCATGGTGTGACTGCACCTTGAGTATTGTGTGCAATTCTGGTTTCCACATCCCAAAAAATATAGCAGCATTAGAAAAGATACAGAGAATGGCGACCAAAATGATGAGGATAGGCTGAAGAGAGAGCTGAGGGTAAATATGATAGAGGTTTATAAAATACTGAGTGGAATGGAATGGGCAAATGCATATAAATTGTTTACTCTTTCAAAAAATACAAGTACTAGGGGGATACACCATAAAGCTATAAAGTAGTTTATTTAAAACAAGAGAGAATATTTTTTCTCTCAACATATAATTAAGCTTTGGAATTCATTGCTGGCAGACGTGGTAAAAGCAGGTAGTGTAGCTGTGTTTAAAAAAGGTTTGGACAAATTCCTGGAGGAAAAGTCCATAAACAGTTACTAAGGCAGACCAAGAGAAAACTACTGCTTATTCCTGGGGATCAGTAGTATGGCAAGTGAGAAATTACTTTACAATCTTAAACCGCTTCCTCTTTTCTTGATCCCCTTCCTTCACATTGGCTTAAACAACCAAGCATGGAACTATTACCAGTGCTCCATTCCATTATCAATCAGTCTGACTTCTGTACACTTGCCATCCTCTCTAAAACAATCTATAATATGCTCCATTCTTAAAAAGACCAACCTTGATACATCGCTACCTGTGAACTACCAGCCAGTTTCAAATCTGCCATTTTTATCCAAAATCATTGAGAAGGCAATTTTTCTTCTACTTTCAGATTTTATAATCAAAACTAACTTGCTACATCTGAAACAATCCAATTTCCATAACAATCATAGCATGGAGACTACTACAACAGCTTGTCAGACGGCTGCCTGGGTGAGAATCTTCACAGTCTTGGCAAGTGCATATATCTATATGATTTGCAAGGGATTGTGGGCAATGTAGTTCATTCACACCAGACACAGCTGCTGACAATAATTTAGTTGTGCTCAAGTGTAAAGCCAATAAGATATTTATTTATGGGGTTATTTCTCCCAACACAGATATGCTTGGTAGCACATAAATCAGGTTACTTGCTTCAAGTGTTTAACTTGGAAAAACAAAATCAAAATCAGGAAAACAACATTCAAACTTGTCAGGCATTAGCTAATGTTTTCTTAGCATATATCAAACAACAAACGAAAAGCCACAAAGAAAGAAAAAAACTGTTCTTTTCAGGTTAACTTCTGATAACTTCCCACATAGATTCAGAAGTGATTCTCTCCTAGCTCACAAGCAATTAGGTAAGGCTCAATTGCTAGCAGTTATCCAGCTGAAACCCCTTAGCTGGCTTGCTTTCTACAGCGTGGCCAGAAATCCTACACAGGAGCTTTTCTGAGTAGATTAAAGAACAAGTTTGCATTTCTTTGTGATGGTTGCTGTACTTTATAACAGAAAATCACCAAAGGAGTTTGGACAGAGAGCAGTCCATATAAACACATTCTTCATCTGCAATCATTTCCCCTTCTTCAACAAGCATGGGTTCAATATCATGGATTGGCACAGATGAATCTCTCAATGGAGCACTTTCAGGAGAATACTTGTTTCCCTGCTGTCTTTCAAGGTTATAGCTAGGGCATAGATCAGTGTTCATACCTGAGCTTCCATTGCTGTTAGAGTTCCTCTCTATATAGCCTGGCCAGTATGTAGTCCAGTTCTTATGTCCAGCCTTCCAATCCAGATCCCTGGACACTGGATCTCTCTTCACATACCTTCTGGCACGGGTCTTAGGGTCCCTTCCACGTGCAGCCGTCTCCCTCACAGGTAGCGTCTGGAGATTCCTAGCTCTGCTGCACCATTCCTCTGGCTTTCCCCAGTCCAATGGTGTATGCTGGCCCTTGAAATGCCTCCCAGTATACGTACTGCTCTGGGCTCTTCTAGACCTCTCAAAGGCTTTTCTCTTCCTTCTTCCAAAGGATTTCTTTCCCTCTCTGTCCGTCCGGTTTGGCTTCTTCTTCTGATGATCCTTCAGATGAAACTGATGATCAAGCTCAAGCTGATTCTCAGAATAATGAGGATGATTCTCTGTAGAATAAACTCTACCTTTATTCTGCTTAGATGAGTGCTCCTCCCTAACACAGCGCAGCTGTGCTGAATCAGGCCCTGCCCTTTGAGATGAGTGCTTAGGGATTACCTCATAGCCCTCCTGATTGAACACACGTTTCCCCACTTCAGCTCCTCTAATGGCTGTTGGAAACCTGGTGCATTCTGGGACTGGTAGTCTTTTATGGGAAAATTCTGTTTTCTTATTTCTACCAGAACTGACAGGTTGCTTGTTCAGAGTCACTTCATCTTTTCTATAGCTCCTTCCTGAGCTATGATAAGCTTCCTTATCACAAGCTCTACTCAGTGAACCTCATAGTAACCTTGACTAACATAAAATAGCTTTGATCATGTTTTTGGAACTCTTTGCCATTTTTTGCCATTTTGACATCATTGATCATTTCTTGTTTCTCCACCATCTGTTCAAAATTGGTACTGTAAAAGAGGTTATGTCCTCAACTGGTTCTATCATCTTGAAGGACTACCAAAAGGGACTGCTACTGCTGGAAAGAAATCTGCACTTATAGGTATTTACCTGCTGGGAAATTCTCTAAATCTTGGGGAAAAGGGAATTCTTTGGGTTAAAACTGATAAATCTGTGTATTTTAGAATTCAGTGTTTTTGTTAGTCAGTCAGGGCTTAGTACCACCAGAGAGCTTTCATTTAAATCAAATCAGAGTATAACTTCGCATAGAAGGTAGAATAAGGTAAATATTATTTGAGTAAAAATAAAGAAATTTTTTCTAGAGACCTTTACAAAGAGGACTTCCAGTTAGGAGGCAAGAGGCCTGTGAAATTGTTTTAAATAGGTATTAAAGCCAAGTGACAGATCAAAGGGGCAATTTGAAAGGCTTCCTCTATCAAACCAAGGGCTGTGTGAATCACCCAGGAAAGTCTTAAGAGATTACCTTAGAAGCACAGGCTAGGGAACTATGTAGCAAGCCAGTTTTTACTAAATGTTCTTTCCCTCCCATCCACCCCAGGCATAATGTTTACTTTATAGGCTCTTAAAACTATTAAAGGGAAAGAGGTGGTCAAATTCACTTTCAGGTTCAGCTGGTTATCCTCATTAGGACTAGATTAATTAAGGCCCTGAAATTAGTTAATCTTGAAGTGAACAAAGTCCCTTAAACTTATTGCCTGATATTCTAAAGGCATTTACACAGTTTCCTGATCTATAAACCATGTAAATGCCACTGAATGGGATATTCAACAGCATTAGCACAGTTAGTGCCGTTGAATATCCCCAACTAACACCGTTATACGACCTGATGCTAGCCACTTAGCATCAGGGCATGTCATGGGCATTCTGGGGTGTGTCATGGGCAGTGACAGTCACTAACTGGGTAGCAGCGATATTGCATCACAACCCGGTTAGCAACCCATATGACCCAGGCAATGAATATATGGTGTTAGAGGTCAGCGGCGATGTCTATGTACCATAGAGGTGCATAGCTGTCCCAATTGAATATCGGGCCCATTAGGTATAGTTGAATTAGTGCAAGTATCCCTAGTAACTTTAAGAAAGTAAACAAATTAAATAGCTAAACAAAACCTTAAAACTACTGTAAGATGTAGACAGCAGTCCAGCAGTGAGATGGGGGCTATCCAGTCTTTTACATTGAGTGTCACATGTACGATTTTCTCCCAGTTGGTGAGGGGTCATAGGTGTGCACTAGGTGCAAGGAGATCTTTGCCCTCAGGGAAGAAGTCCAATCTCTGGATACCAGAGTAGCAGACTTGAAGGACCTAAGAAGACAGAGGTATATAGACGAGAACTTCAGGGATGTAGTACTGAAGTTTTCAGCCTCTCTGTTGCCATGTAGGAGAGAGTTCATGTGAAAGTAGAGCACCACATTGGTGTGTCAGGAAGTGATTCTGTAGCTAGGACCTGTCCTCCAGGTATGTAAAAACCTCTCACACCGAGAAGGATTCTCCAAGGACATGTGCTCATGAGGAAAGGGTTAGGATAGCTGTTATAGTTGGTGATTCAATCTTTAGGCATGTAGATAGCAGGTGGCTGGCAGATGTTTTGATCACCTGGTAACCTGCCTGCCTGCTGAAAAGGTAGCGGACCTCACGTGCCACCTAGGCAAGGTTTTAGATAGTGCTGGGGAGGAGCCTGCTATCTTGATACATGTTGTTATCAATGACATAGGAAAGTGTGGGAGGGAGTTTCTGGAGGCCAAATTTAGGCTTTTAGGTAGGAAACTGAAATCCAGAACTTTCAGGATAGCATTCTCTGAACAGTTTGCTGTTCCATGCGCAGGACCCAAAAGGCATCTCAATGCGTGGAAGAGATGATGGTGCAAGGAAGAAGGTTTTGGATTTGTTAGGAAATGGATAACATTCTGGAGAAGGGAGGGGATTTTCAGAAAGGATGGATTCCAACTTAACCAGGAAGCTATTTTGGACCTACTCTTTAGTGGAACACAGGATCTGGTGCAAGAGATAAGGGTGTTGGGGCCACTTGGCAATAGTGATCATAGCATGATCACATTTGATTTAATAAATGGAGGAAGAACAGTAAGGAAATCCACAGTACTACCTTTTAACTTTCAAAAGGAAGTCTATGATAAAATGAGGAAAATAATTAAGAAAGAACTAAAAGGAGCAGCTGTAAATTTACATCAAGCATGGGCGTTGTTTAAAAATACTATCTTGGAAGCCCAGACAAGATGCATTCCATGCTTTAAGAAAAGTGGAAGGAAGGCCAAAAAACTGCCTGCATAGTTTAAAGATAAGGTCAGAATGCAGAAAGTAGGGCTAAATGGCCAATTTTCTCAGTGGAGAAAAGTGAATACTGGAGTATCCCAGGGATTTGTGTTGGGTCCGCTGCTTTTTAATATATTCGTAAATTACCTGGAAATGGGAATAAAGAGTGAAGTGATCAAATTTGCAGATGAAACAAATTATTCAAAGTTGTTGGAACACAAGAGGATTGTGAAAAATTGCAAAAGGACTTCGATAAACTGGAAGACTGGACATCAAAATGGCAGATGAAATTTAATGCGGACAAGTGCAAAGTTACGTACCTAGGAAAGAACAATCTAAACTATGGTTACACGATGCAAGGTTCCACATTAAGAACCACCATCCAGGAAAAAGAATTAGGCGTCATCGTGGATAATATGTTGAAACAGTCTGCTCAGTGTTCAGCAGCGGCTGAGAAAGCAATTAGAATGCTAGGTAGCATAAGGAAAGGAATAGAGAATAAAACCAAAATATTATAATGTCTCTGATTCATGGTGCGACCAATCTTTGAATATTGTATGCAGGTCTGGTTGCCATACGTATCTTAGAAAGGATATAACAGAATTTGAAAATGTACAATGAAGGGCTACCCAAATGGTAAAGGGGATGGAAGGATATCTCTCTGATGAAAGGCTTAAAAGGTTAGGGCTCTTCAACTTGGAAAAGAGATGGCTGAGGAGATATGATGTTGTTGTTGTTGTTAAGTGCCGTCGAGTCGGACTCGACTCATGGCGACCCTCTGGATAGCTATCCTAAATTGTGTTCGGTCTTGAGTCAGGCGGCTCATTGTTGACAGACTGGTACCCGTAGCTGCTGTTATTGTATCGATCCATCTCATTGCTGGCCTTGCTCTTTTGCGTTTACCTTCTATCTTGCCAAGCATGATGTCTTTCTCTAATGATCTCTCTCTTCGCATGATGTGTCCAAAGTATGAAAGTCGAAGTCTTGTCATCTGAGCTTCTAAAGAAAGCTTAGGTTTGATCTCCTCTAGTACCGACTGGTTTGTTCTTCGGCAGTTCATGGTATACACAGTATTCGCCGCCAGCACCATAATTCAAAGGCATCAATTTTCTTCCTGTCTATCTTTTTCACTGTCCAGCTTTCACATCCATATGATGTTATTGAAAATACCATGGCTTGAACAAGTCGATTCTTTGTATGGAGAGAGACATCTCTGCTCTTGAGAATCTTATCTAGGTCTTTCATAGCCATTCTGCCAAGAGCAATGCGTCGTCTGATTTCTTGACTGCTTGTTGCTCCTTTATTGATAGTTGATCCAAGTAGGTTAAACTTGTTCGTGATTTCAATTTCTTCTCCTTCAACGATGAACCTGTTGATTATGCCACTTGTCATGATCTTTGTCTTCTTTACATTAAGGTGCAGGCCCATTTTGAGACTATGTTCTTTGATTGTGAGAAGCAAATGTTTCAGATCATCTTCACTTTCAGCCAGTAATGTGGTGTCATCAGCATAGCGAAAGTTGTTGATGAGTCTTCCACCAATCTTCACACCTCTGTTGTCTTCATACAATCCTGCTTCTCTGATGATTTGTTCTGCATATAAATTAAACAGGTAGGGGGAAAGTATGCAGCCTTGTATTACACCTTTGCTTATTTTAAACCATTCTGTTTCTCCTTGTTCCGTTCGAACTGTTGCTTCTTGATCAATGTACAGATTGTGCAAGAGTACGATCAGGTGTTCTGGTATACCCATGCTTCTTAATGTGTCCCAGAGTTTCTCATGGTTTACACAATCAAAAGCCTTGCTATAGTCGATAAAGCACAAATAGATATCCTTTGGTATTCTTTAGTCTTTTCAAGGATCCATCTCACATCCGCAATGATGTCTCTCGTTTCTTGCCCTTTCCTGAACCCTGTTTGCACTTCAGGTAGTTCTTGTTCCAGGTATGGTTGTAGTCTCTTTTGAATAATCTTCAGTAGAATCTTGCTGGCATGTGGGATCAGAGCGATAATTTCCACAGTCAGTTGGATCACCTTAGTATTGGTATAAACACAGATCTTTTCCAGTCAGTTGGCCATGATGTCGTCTTCCATATTTCTTGGCAAAGCCTTGTAAGTACGGTAACAGCTGCATCAGATTGCTGTAATACTTCTGTGGGAATGCTATCAATGCCTGGTGCTTTGTTCTTTGATAAGGCTTTCAATGCTGCTTTAACGTCTTCTTTCATCACCAATGGTTCCCGATCATAAGGTACAGGTTGAAACGGCTGCTGGTCCACTTGATCTTTATCATATAAAAACTCTGTATATTCCTTCCACCTTTTCTTGATCTTCTCAGCATCATTCAACATAGAACCTTGAGCATCTTGTAACATTCCAATTCGAGGCTGGAACTTTTTCTTTAATTCTCGTAGCTTTAGGAAAGCCGATCTTGTTCTTCCTCTAATAGTTTCTGCTTCTATTTCCTTGCATGCGTCGTTGTAGTACTTTTCCTTGTCCTGTCTTGCTGCACGTTGGAAATCTCTGTTGAGTTCTGCTATTGTCTTTCTTTCTCCTCTGGCTTTAGCTTCTCTGCGTTTCTGGGCAATTTTCAGAGTTTCTTCCATCATCCATTTTGGCCGTTTTTACTTTTTCACCTTTTGTAGAGACTTCTCGCTTTCTTCCAACACAGCCTTCTTGATGTCATTCCATAACTCTTCTGGAGCTCTGTCATTTGTAGCTAAAGCAGCAAATCAATTTTTCAGGCAGTCTTTAAATTCCAGTGGTATATTCTCAAGGTCATATTTTGCTGCATTCATGAGTGGTTTGCTCTTTTTCAACTTTAGCTTGAGTTTGCATACTAGTAGTTGATGATCTGTACCATAGTCAGCTCCAGGTTTTGTCTTTGTTGATGTTATAGAACTTTTCCATCGTTGACTTCCACAGATGTAGTCAATTTGATTTTTATACAGTCCATTGGGTGAAGTCCATGTGTACAGTCGCCGCTTGTGTTGATGGAAGAAGGTGTTTGAGATGAATAGTGAAGAGCTTACTTAACTCTCTCCTCACCAGTAACCTCACTGGGTTCTTGAAGCTACAAATAACTACATTCACAAACAATGGGAAGGTTATCAAATACAGCAATAAATACAACACAGTTCTATAGAAAAATACACCAAAGCTTTGTGGAGAGAAACTGAGAGAAGCACGTTCTCCCTGTTTACTCTAACTTCTTAGCCATGGTTCACTTTATTTATAAGGCTTTTGTAGATGATACAGCATAATTTCACTTTATCATTATACGTCATGTATGTATCATATTGTAGGTCAACTTATTCAGTGTGGGTCAATGTGGAGCCATAAATGGCCATTATAAGGAGACATACAGGAATCCAAGATATAGAATGACCTAATTGACATAATTGTTTACTGCTAATACCTCTTGATATCTACTAATTACTAACCCTGAGAGTATTTTAGTTAATAACTCTGAGACTGCTATCTGGTATCCCTGAGTCAGAGAGGCTGGGGTACAACCTGCTCTTTCTTTATTTATGTAAACCTTCACCTAGTAAGCTAATATATGAAGTTTTATTTCTAAGCAAGGTTCTGAACAAAATTAACTCTTTCTCAGATGTATTCAGTCTAGTAGTGTATGGTACCCCGTACTAATATACATGCTTTCAGTCCCTCCTCTGATTCTGTAAAGAATCATTTCTAAGTAAGGAAACTCATATATTGCCATTGAAGTGGAAATACAACTTGATTCTGGGCCTATCCATAACATTATTGCAGGGGTGAGTGATTCTACTGATTTCTGTACTAATATACATGCTTTCAAATAGATCATTGGTCTTGCAGAATTCTCAGTCTTTCTCCAGCTTCATTTCTGTTGCCAAGTCTATATTTTCCAACTACTTTGCCTTCTTCTTTGTTGCCAACTTTTGCGTTCCAGTCACCCATGACTATCAGGATATCCTGTTTGCATGTTCTGTCAATTTCAGCTTGTACTTGTTCATATAACTCTTCAATTTCATTCTCTTCTGCAGCTGTTGTTGAGGCATATACTTGAATTATAGTTGTGTTGATAGGCATTCCTCATAGACGAATAGAGATTAAGCGTTCGCTGACTGCATTGTATTTAATTAAAGTTCTTGCAAGTTTCTTCTTTATTATAAATGCAACACCATTTCTTCTTTGTCTTTCATTTCCAGCATAGTAGACCATGTGATCATTTGATGCAAAGTGCCCGATGCCAGTCCATTTCAGTTCGCTGACACCCAACAGATCAATTTGTACACGTTCCATTTCATTCTTGACCACCTCCAACTTCCCTTGGTTCATGCTTCTTATGTTCCATGTTCCAATGCGTAAGACATTTTTACAGCTTCTGACTCTCATTTCATGCGCAGCTACATCAGCAGTCAGACGTCCCGAGGGCTTTGATCTAACCACATCATAAATGCTGGCTTTACTCTGAAAAGTCTTCAGCTCTACCCCAGTAGCAAGTTGAGTGCTTTCCGACCTGGGGGTCTCATCTTCCAGCACTATAGCACAATTTGTTTTGTTGTAACTATTGTCACCCACCAGCGTCCCCAGAGGCCAGCGGCGTGGGTATGTCAGTGGGGTAGTACTCTAATAGCTATAGAGTATTGTGGGAAGGCTTTGCAATGCCTTCTGGAACCTGTGGTTCTAAACACCAGTCAAAGAAATTGCAGACCAAGTGTAAGGTTATAATACAGGATTTTATTCCCCGTCCGGGATTGGATATTTAGCATTTGAAACAAAGGAAAACAGACCATTCATCTGGCATCAAAATTAAAGAAATGCAGGAACATAACTTGGCTTTGACTTCAGCTTTTGTAACAAACAAAAGGAAAAAGAAAACAGTCCTTTTCACATGAAAACCTTCTTCCTGTTTTCTTTTATAAATTGCTTTCACAGCACTCTAGCATAGAGATGATATGGCATCTGCCATAGTGTACGTACAGTCCATATCACTGCCATTCAAAGATTCCTCATAAGGCTCATATTGCATCTCTTCACTGTCGGAATAACTTTCTCCTGGAGTAAAGCTTCCGTTGCAAAGTTCCTCTCTGTAACTCACAGCATTCCCCTCCTCCACTGAACTAGAGGGAAATGGGTAATTGCCACATTCACTATAATCACGGTCAAGAGAGCTAAACAGTTCCTGGTAAGTGCAGGGTAATTCTCTGTATTCTGGACCTCTTCTATTAAGGTTAATACGCCTACCCTCTGGCACTCTCTCTTCCTGGTCTCTCATCCGAGCCGAGCTCCGTTTGTGTGGAAACCTTTTACTGTGTTTCTCTGCTAGCTGCTTCTCTGGTATAAAAGTTTCCTCAGGGTAAAAACTATCCCTGCTTGGTACCTTGTGCTGGGTAATTTGGCTCCCTTTAGCCTGGCCACCGGACTGCCACCTCTGCTCCCTTCATAGCAAGGTTCCCGGGGATTTTGGAGAGCTGTGCCCTGCTTCTCAAAGCAGTCCCTCCTGGATTCCACAGTTCTGTGTTTCCCTCGTGAGGCTTCTCTCCAAAGGTTCCTTTGGCTTTTCTCCTCAGCAACTCTCTTCCTGAACGTTCCCTCAGCAGCTCTCTTCCTGAACGTTCCCTCAGCAGCTCTCCCACTACCTTCAGGTGAATGACTTTTAACTGTCTTTCTCGTGGTGTTTGTTTGGGCTCCGCCCCTACCCAGCTGCCCCTCATTTCCTAATGAGTTCCTATCCAGGCTTGTGTTTGGGCGTTCCCTTACACCTCGTGACCCAGCTTGTATCTGTTGCCTGTGGTAACCTTTCTCCATGTGTATTTCTGAGCTGTCAGCTATGTTTTGCTCAGAGTTCCCTATTTCCCTGGGCTCTGACAGCGCTACCTCATGACAGATCCCCCCCCTTAAAATATTACGGGCTGCTGACCCTTCCAGGCAGCACGTAATCTGATCCTGGGTTCTATCATACTGCTCTACATAAGCCATGCTGGCAGTGGCCGACCTATCTTTCCAGGGCTTTAGGACGTTTAGGTGATACACCTGTTGACGCCCCTTTTCGTTCTCTACTTTGTATGAGACCGGGCCCACTTTCTTTATCACAGTGCAAGGTCCCTTCCAATGGGCCTCAAACTTGGGTCCCTGGTCTGCTACCTGGACAATCACTTTATCTCCTATATTCAAGTGTCTGGGTCTCATGCCCCTGTCATAATAATACTTTTGCTTGCGCTTGCTGGCCTGCAAATTCTCCACTGAGGACTTTGCTGTCCTATCCAAGCGTTCCCTCAAATTCTTCAAGAATTGAGGTACCCCAACCTCTTGCGT
This sequence comes from Ichthyophis bannanicus, assembly GCA_033557465.1. Lineage (NCBI taxonomy): Eukaryota > Metazoa > Chordata > Amphibia > Gymnophiona > Ichthyophiidae > Ichthyophis > Ichthyophis bannanicus. Next base: position 374,506,443 of record CM066032.1, on the reverse strand, counting down.
ATCTGGCTCCACCCATTGTTCATTTAGAATGTCCAAGATTCCCCTAGGGGGTCTGCCAAACATGAGTTCATATGGGGATACTTTTAAGGACGTTTGTATGCGTTCTCTGCACATGTACAACGCGAATGGGAGTAGGGTGTCCCAGTCGCCCATCTCTCCCTTTTTCAAACCCCGTCTAAGCATCTGTTTTAAGGACTGGTTCATCCGCTCCACAAGCCCATTTGTTTGGGGATGATATGCCGCAGTCTGTATATGCTTTATGCCGAATGCCTCCCAGACCATCGACAAATGCTTTGATAAAAAGTTACTACCTTGATGGGTAAGTACCTCCCTGGGGAACCCCACCTCACAAAATAGCTTCACCAGCTCTTGGGCGATTATCCTCGCGGAGGTGTTTCTTAATGGAATAGCCCAAGGGAACCTGGTGGTGTGGTCTACTATTACCAGCAAGTATTGGAACCCTCTCGGTGTTCAAATCAGAGGCCCTACAATGTCCATCCCTATGCGATTCATAGGTGTTGCTATGGTGAGTGTGGACACCATCGGTACAGCTTTGGGTTTTAGAGCTGTAACCCTCTGACAGGTTGGGCAGGATTCACAGTATTGCCTAGTTTCTTTGAAGACCCCTGGCCAATAGAAGCGAACCAATATTTGGTCCAGGGTGCCCTGGATCCCCTTATGGCTACCAATGGGGTGGTCGTGTGCCAAACGCAGTACCATGGCCTTAAATGTTGTCGGCACAACCAATTGCTTCCTTACGGCATCCGTGTATGGGTTAAGGCTTTCCCTATATAGAACCTCTTTCTCTAGGAAAAACCTGGGTAGGGTAGGCCGTGTTTCCTGGGCCCATTCGAAGGCTCTCTTAAGAGCTGGGTCAGCCCGCTGTTCCGCTGGGAACGATGGAAATTTATTCACTAGTTCTGCAGGCACCCAGGGCACCCTGCTCCGGCCGCCAACTCGGCCCTCCCTCTGGTCCTATAACGCCTCTCTTGGCGTTTCTTGGCTTTGGCCTTCCTGCCCTCCTTAACTGGCTTATGAATTAAGTCATCATGTGAGGGAAGAATGCCTAATTCGCCCTCATTTACTTCTTCCTCTTGGGGTCCTTCCTCCCCCTCAGGCTCTTCTGTGCTCTCAGATGATGTCTTTCCTACCCCTGAGGTCCCGGCTTGCGAGCGGGTGGAAACTAGGCCTGACCGGGTACTCAAACCTGCTACTAACCCCTTAACAAAGGGCGGCCAGTCTCTGCCTAAAATAACAACTCTGGGCAATGTGGGGACTATGGCTACCTGTACTGGTTGTTCAAAGCCTAATGCATGCACATACAGCTTCTGTAAAGGGTAGTATGAAAATGCCCCGTGTATGCATTTTAGACGCACCTGGCTCCCTGCTTTACTCGAGGCTGACTGACGGCGCCTCTCAATGGCTTCCCAGAGCCTGCATGAAATCATGCTCTGGTCAGCCCCCGAGTCAAGCAGTGCCAGTGCCTCTACCCCCTCTACCTGAACATGAATTAGGAATCCATCTTGCACTTGCTTGTCTGCTCCAGCCATGAGGACACTCCGCTCAGCGCAGTCCTTCTGATAATGGCCTGCTCTCCCACATATATAACATTTTCCTTTACATGCAAGAAAAATATCATCATTAGTACTTTTAACATTGGCATTCAACATTTTCCCCTTAAGATACTTGCCCTTTTTAAAATCTGCCATTCCTACGGCTTTCATTATACCAAGCCCTGAGGTGTCAGCCATCTGCGCCTCCAAATATCGCTCTGCCAGATTGGCTGCCTCGTCAGTAGTTTGGCAGTTCTGCAAGGTCAAATAAGTTTTCATCTCGGTGGGCACAGCCTGGAGAAACTGTTCCAAAATAATTGTGTCTAACACCGATTCTATGGTCCTCCGCTCAGGAGTTAACCATTTGTATGCCAGATTTTTCAGCCTCTGCTGCAAGGCTTTAGGGGTCTCCTGTGACTTCATTCTAGCTTCTCTAAACATTCTGCGGTAATGTAAAGTAGACAGCCATAGTCTATCCTTTACTGCTCATTTTATTTCCTCATAATTAGCAGCAAGGGTCACAGGCATGGCTTTGTAAGCGAAGAGAGCTTCCCCAGTAAGTGATACCGCAAAGCGGGTCGCCCACTGCTCTCTTGGCCATTTCAACGCTTCCCCTATTCTCTCAAAGGCATCTATAAAGTCATCTATATTATCGTGTGGACTCAATTGTCCCAAGGAAAATGTATGGCAACCATTTAGTCCTACCGCTGGAATTATAGCGGGGTTTTCAGTCCTCAGCTCCTGCGGCTTTTCCAAAAACGCTTTCATAGTGTCCAAGAGCGGCTTCTGCTGCTCTCTTAGCATGTTGGCCGTCTGCTCCTGGATGTGTCTAGCCAACTCCAGCTGCTTGTCCCACTGGAGTTGCATCCAGCTCATCATATCCCTGGCATCCATTCTTCTGTCTGTACCCCTGCGGAGAAAAGAAAGACAAACACCACCAAGTGCGGTACTTATATTCTTTCAGCCCTCAATCCTGAACACAGCAGTGCCCTCTTTCTTGCCTGAATCCACCTACGCTTATGCCCTAGGTATTGTTACCTTAGCTTTTGTGTAGATTCCAGCATGCAAGAAAGGTCTGTGCTCTCCACCGTCCGGTCCGTCACTGAACTTGCTTCTCAGGGTCTCCTGGTACAGCAGCAGCTTTTCTTTAAAATGTCCTTTTATTCCAAAAGTAAAAATCCTCAAAACTACGCCAAATGTCACCCACCAGCGTCCCCAGAGGCCAGCGGCGTGGGTACGTCAGTGGGGTAATACTCTAGTAGCTATAGAGTCTTTGTGGGAAGGCTTTGCAATGCCTTCTGGAACCTGTGGTTCTAAACACCAGTCAAAGAAATTGCAGACCAAGTGTAAGGTTTGTAAACGGGGGCGCTGGGTGAGAATGTCCACAGTCTTGGCAAAGGCAAATATTAATATGACTTGCAAAGGATTGTGGGAAATGTAGTCCATTCATACCAGACTCAGCCGTTCACAATAAATTAGTTGTGCTTGCTCAAGGGTAAAGCAAAGAAGATATTTTATTTATGGGGTTATTTCTCCCAACACAGATATACTTGGTAGCACATAAAAAGGAATACTTGCTTTCAGTACTATACTTAGAAAAACAAATAAGGAAAAAACAACAGCTGAACTTGTTAAGCAATCAAATCAAAGCATAAAGACCTTGATGGGAACAGAAAGGTCTTTTCTGTAGGCTCCTGTTAATATCTTCTTAACAGTGCTTCAAGGAACAAACCAAAACCCATAAAGTAGGAAAAAAACCTGTTCTTTTTCAGGGATAACTTCTTTTATCTGCACACACACTCAGAAGTGTCCCTTCAGAGCTCACAGGCAATTAGGCAAGGCTCAATTGCTAACAATTACCAGCTGAAACCCTCTTGGCTGGTTTACTTTCTATTATGTGGCTCAAATCCTACTCAGAAGCTTTTCTGAGTAGATTAAAGAACAAGTTTATAATTCTTTGTGATGGTTGTTGTATTTTGTGACAGCATATTACCACAGAAGTTTAGACAGAGAGCAATCCATGTATTCAAAGTCCCCATTTATAACATCTTCCCCTTCTTCAACTATCATGGGTTCAATATCATGGATTGGCACAGAGGAATTTCTCAATGGAACACTCTCAGGACAATACTTGTTTCCCTGCTGTCTTCCCAGTGAAGAGCTAGGGCATAGATCAGTGTTCATACCTGAGCTTCCATTGCTGTTAGAGTTCCTCTCTAAATATCCTGGCCAGTATGTAGTCCAGTTCTTATGTCCAGTCTTCCAATCAAGATCCCTGGACACTGGATCTCTCTTCACATACCTTCTTGCACTGGTCTTAGGGTCCCTTCCAAGTGCAGCCGTCTCCCTCACAGGTGCCGTCCAGGGATTCCTGGCTCTGCAACCCCACTCCTCTGGCTTTCCCCAGTCCAATGGTGTATGCTTGCCTCTGGAATGCCTCCCAGTATACGTACTGCTATGGACTCCTTTAGACCTCCCAAATGCTTTTCTCTTCTTTCTTCCAAAGAGTTTCTTGCTCTCTCTGTCCATCAGCTCTGGCTTCTGCTGATGATGATGGTCAGGATGATCAAGATGCCTCTGATGATCAAGATGATTCTCTGTAGAATAAGCTTTTCTTTTATCCTGCTTAGATGAATGCTCCACCCTAGCACAGCGCAGCTGTGCTGAATCAAGCCCTGCCCTTGGCGATGAGTGCTTGGGGATTACCTCATAGCCCTCCTGATTGAACACACGTTTCCCCACTTCAGCTCTTCTAATGGCTGTTGGAAACCTGGTGCATTCTGGGACTGGTAGTCTTTTATGGAAACATTCTGTTTTATTATTTCTACCAGAACAGACAGGTTGCTTGTTCAGAGTCACTTCACCTCTATTATAGCTCCTTCCTGAACTATGATAAGCTTCCTTATCACAGGTTATAATACAGGATTTTATTCCCCGTCCGGGATTGGATATTTAGCATTTGAAACAAAGGAAAACAGACCATTCATCTGGCATCAAAATTAAAGAAATGCAGGAACATAACTTGGCTTTAACTTCAGCTTTTGTAACAAACAAAAGGAAAAAGAAAACAGTCCTTTTCACATGAAAACCTTCTTCCTGTTTTCTTTTATAAATTGCTTTCACAGCACTCTAACATAGAGATGATATGGCATCTGCCATAGTGTACGTACAGTCCATATCACTGCCATTCAAAGATTCCTCATAAGGCTCATATTGCATCTCTTCACTGTCGGAATAACTTTCTCCTGGAGTAAAGCTTCCGTTACAAAGTTCCTCTCTGTAACTCACAGCATTCCCCTCCTCTACTGCACTAGAGGGAAATGGGTAATTACCACATTCACTATAATCACTGTCAAGAGAGCTACACAGTTCCTGGTAAGTGCAGGGTAATTCTCTGTATTCTGGACCTCTTCTATTAAGGTTAATACACCTACCCTCTGGCACTCTCTCTTCCTGGTCTCTCAGCCGAGCCGAGCTCCGTTTGTGTGAAAACCTTTTACTGTGTTTCTCTGCTAGCTGCTTCTCTGGTATAAAGGTTTCCTCAGGGTAAAAACTATCCCCTGCTTGGTACCTTGTGCTGGGTAATTTGGCTCTCCTTAGCCTGGCCACCGGACTACCACCTCTGCTCCTTTCATAGCAAGGTTCCCGGGGATTTTGGAGAGCTGTGCCCTGCTTCTCAAAGCAGTCCCTCCTGGATTCCACAGTTCTGTGTTTCCCTCGTGAGGCTTCTCTCCAAAGGTTCCTTTGGCTTATCTCCTCAGCAACTCTCTCACTGAACGTTCCCTCCAAGGCTCTCTTCCTGAACGTTCCCTCAGCAGCTCTCTTCCTGAACGTTCCCTCAGCAGCTCTCCCACTACCTTCAGGTGAGTGACTTTTAACTGTCTTTCTCGTGGTGTTTGTTTGGGCTCCGCCCCTACCCAGCTGCCCCTCATTTCCTAATGAGTTCCTATCCAGGCTTGTGTTTGGGCGTTCCCTTACACCTCGTGACCCAGCTTGTATCTGTTGCCCGTGGTAACCTTTCTCCATGTGTATTTCTGAGCTGTCAGCTATGTTTTGCTCAGAGTTCCCTATTTCCCTGGGCTCTGACAGCGCTACCTCATGACACTATCCATTGGGTTTTCATGGCAAGATACAGAAGTAGATTGCCGGGCCTTTCTTCTGCGCAGTTTAAGTTTGGTGTTGTTGTTGTTATCACAGAAATGTGATCCTCCCCCGTCAACACTATCCGATTCTGCTGCTGCCCAGATGGGTGGTTTGTCTTGGTCTGGCACCTCAGCTGAGACCTGTCCATCTTGGGAGACCCTGCCAGTAGTTAATCTACCGATAGTTTAGCTCTCAGCGTCACCGATGCACACAAGCCCTCACAGCACGACAAGCTGCAAACCAAGTGAGATATGATAGAGGTCTATAAATTAATGAATGAAGTAGAACAGGTAAACGCAGGTAGGTTGTTTTCTCCATCAAAATTAGAAACATGAGTGGACACGCAATGAAGCTATGATGTAATCCATTTAAGAGTAATAAGAGAAAATATTTTTTCACTCAACGCATAATCACTCTGGAATTCATTACCGGAGGATGTAGTAAAAGCTGTTAGTGTAGCCGGGTTTAAAAAAGGTTTGGAGAAGTCCCTGGAGGAAAGGGCCATAAACCATTAATAATGAGGACTTGGGAAATCCACTGTTTACTCTGGGACAAGCATTGTGAAACCTATGTGCCTTTTTGGGAACCTCCAGGTACTTGTGACCTGGATTGGCCACTGTTGGAAACAGGATACTGGGCTTAGTCTGACCCAGTATGGCATTTCTCATGTTCTTATATTATTTTAACAGGAATTTCTATGTCCAAACCAGACATAACACATTCTCTTCTATTTCTAGGTCCCCTGCAGTGTTTCCCAAGATTGAATCCTTTCCCTTGCAATTTTCAATAATTTTTGTTTGCTCCCCTTCTGATGCTTATCCAGGATCTTGATATCAGCTGCTTTTATTATACAGATGATATTGTTCTGGTTTACTATTCTACTTCACCATCTTCTTTCAATTTCTCATGCATCAATAATGTTGGGACACAGTTGACATATGTTTGGCATTACAGCATCTCAAATTCAACTCAGACAAATCCAGACTCTTTGGAATGCAAGGATTCTTCATTCACTTCAGTTAGTCCACAGATCTATGGTATTGCTGTTCCTTTGGTTAATTCTCTTACGCATTTAGGCATTATTTTTGATACCCAACTGTCTTTTGATCAACAAGTAGCTGACACAGTCTGGTCCTCATTTTTCTGATTGTGCCAAATTTGATTAGTCAAACCATTCCTTTCTTTCCAGGTCTTACACATCCTCATCCTTGCCCTGTTACACCACACCTTGACTACGGTAACTCTATTTAGTCTCCTGTTCACTAACCTAAAACAATTGCAACTGATTCAGAACACTGCTATCATATTATTGACCGATGCTGCAAGACCATGCTATGCCCCCTTTTCTTCCAGCATCATTAGCTCCCCCTTCTGTACAGGTTCTTTTTCAAAATACAGTACTTATGCTTGCTCATAAGGCATTCTACATCGGCTTTCCCATTTATCTCTCTACTTTATTGACAACTACTGTCCCCCTGTACTCTTTGTTTGCAGAATGCAAATCTACTAATCATTGCTCCCATTTCTCTTGCTCTTATAGAAGCTTCTTGTCACGTGGAGCTCGATTCCCTGGTGTGGCAGGACGTAATCCTGTAACAGGACCTGTCCTCCAGGTGATATAAAACACTCTCTCACCGAGGACGTTTCTCCAGGGTCTTGTGCCCATGAGGGGAGGGTTAGGACAGCTGTTATAGTTGGTGATTCAATCATTAGGCATGTAGATAACTGGGTGGCTGGTGGAAGTGAGGATCGCCTGGTAACATGCCTGCCTGGTGCGAAGGTAGCGGACCTCACGCACCGCCTAGATAGGATCTTAGATAGTGCTGGGGAGGAGTCTGCGGTCTTGGTACATGTCGGTACCAATGACATAGGAAAATGTGGTAGGGAAGTTCTGGAGGCTAAATTTAAGCTTTTAGGTAGGAAGTTGAAATCCAGAACTTCCAGGGTAGCGTTCTATGAAATGCTTCCTGTTCCACGTGCAGGATCCAAAAGGCAATACACACAGGAAATCCCCTAAATGGATCAACAAATATTTTTGTCGGAGCTTGTCAGCCCAGTGTCCAGGGAACATTCCAAAGACACCACTGTGACCACTCCTTTTTATTTTTAAATTTTGTAATGTAAAAAAGGAAGTCCGTAACTTAGCTATTTATGCAGAGCACCGCCAAAGCGCCAATATCAGGTAGACAGACGACATGGCCCACGTTTCGGGTTTTACTGGAGAAAAAACCCTGCTTCAGGTCCCACACCTCGGCAAATGGTGAATCTTCAGCTTACACAGCCTGGGAAACCCTTCCATTTAATCTTTGGCGGCGTCTGACGTCAAAATGATGAGCAAAACACTGAGACCAATCACATTCAACCTACAGCGGAGCCCTAGCAGAGGGAAGTCCCACAGCACAGGGAATTCCCAAGCAGGCTACCCGAGTAGGAACAAAAGCAAGAATCAGAGGATAGTGTACCAGTCCAACTGGAGATTAAGCCCCTCAGAAACCACTGAATTGAGAAGATAAATCCACCGTTGTTCACGTAGTTGAACTTTTTGTTCTCGATCCCCCCCACGGGGATCAGGAGGAACGTGATCAAGTACCCGCCATCGCAGCGAGGTAAAGTCATGACCCCGCTTCAAATCATGCTCAACCATCGCAACCGAAAGGGTCTTTGTGCGAAGGCGAGAGGCATGTTCAGCAAGTCGGATTTTAACAGCCCGTTTGGTCCGACCTACATAATAAAGAGAGCAGGGGCAAACAATCGAATAGACCACGAAGTCCGTAGAGCAATCCATACGCCACCTAGTAGTGTAGCTCCGGGACATATGACTGTCCATCCAATCAGGACCCTCCATAGTTAAAGAACAATATTTACAGCTGCCACAGGCGAAGTGGCCACTGTCCACATGAAACCTCGGAGGACGGTCGATTTCCGAAACCGTAGACATCACTCTGTCCCGTAAATTGGCGGAGACGGCTGCACGTGGAAGGGACCCTAAGACCCGTGCCAGAAGGTATGTGAAGAGAGATCCAGTGTCCAGGGATCTGGATTGGAAGGCTGGACATAAGAACTGGACTACATACTGGCCAGGCTATTTAGAGAGGAACTCTAACAACAATGGAAGCTCAGGTATGAACACTGATCTATGCCCTAGCTCTTCACTGGGAAGACAGCAGGGAAACAAGTATTCTCCTGAAAGTGCTCCATTGAGAAATTCCTCTGTGCCAATCCCTGATATTGAACCCATGATTTTTGAAGAAGGGGAAGGAGCGGTTATAGATACAGGCTGTGAATACATGGATTGCTCTCTGTCTAAACTCCTTTGGTAATTTACTGTTACAAAGTACAACAACCATCACAAAGAAATACAAACTTGTTCTTTAATCTACTCAGAAAAGCTCCTGAATAGGATTTTGAGCCAAGCAATAGAAAGTAAGCCAGCTAAGGGGTTTCAGCTGGGTAACTGCTAGCAATTGAGCCTTACCTAATTGCTTGTGAGCTCTGAGGGAATCACTTCTGAATCTATGTGTGAAGATATAAGAAGTTAACCTGAAAAGAACAGTTTTTCCCTTCTTTGTGGGTTTTGCTTGTTTTTTGAAACACTGCTAAGAAAATATTAGCTAAAGCCTACAGAAAAGACCAGTTTGTTACCAACCAGGTCTTTATTCTTTTGCTTTGATTGCCTGACAAGTTCAACTGTTGTTTTCCTGATTTTGTTTTTCTAAGTTTAACACTGAAAGCAAGTATCCTGTTTTATGTGCTACCAAGCATATCTGTGTTGGGAGAAATAACCCCATAAATAAATATCTTATTGGCTTTACACTCAAGCACAACTAATTATTGTGAGCAGCTGTGTCTGGTGTGAATGGACTGCATTTCCCACAATCCCTTGCAAATCATATTGATATATGCCTTTGCCAAGACTGTGAACATTCTCACCCAGGCAGCCGTCTGACAAGTCATATGTCCCGGAGCTACACTACTAGGTGGCGTACGGATTGCTCTACGGACTTCGTGGTCTATTTGATTGTTTGCCCCTGCTCTCTTTATTATGTAGGTCGGACCAAACGGGCTGTTAAAATCTGACTTGCTGAACATGCCTCTCGCCTTCGCACAAAGACCCTTTCGGCTCCGATGGTTGAGCATGATTTGGAGCGGGGTCATGACTTTACCTCGCTGCGATGGCGGGTACTTGATCACGTTCCTCCTGATCCCCGTGGGGGGGATCGAGAACAAAAACTTCAACTACGTGAACAACAGTGGATTTATCTTCTCAATTCAGTGGTTCCTGAGGGGCTTAATCTCCAGTTGGACTGGTACACTATCCTCTGATTCTTGCTTTTGTTCCTACTCGGGTAGCCTGCTTGGGAATTCCCTGTGCTGTGGGACTTCCCTCTGCTAGGGCTCCGCTGTAGGTTGAACGTGATTGGTCTCAGTGTTTTGCTCATCATTTTGACGTCAGATGCCGCCGAAGATTAAATGGAAGGGTTTCCCAGGCTGTGTAAGCTGAAGATTTGCCATTTGCCGAGGTGTGGGACCTGAAGCAGGGTTTTTTCTCCAGTAAAACCCGAAACGTGGGCCATGTCGTCTGTCTACCTGATATTGGCGCTTTGGCGGTGCTCTGCATAAATAGCTAAGTTACGGACTTCCTTTTTTACATTACAAAATTTAAAAAAATAAAAAGGAGTGGTCACAGTGGTGTCTTTGGAATGTTCCCTGGACACTGGGCTGACAAGCTCCGACAAAAATATTTGTTGAGCCATTTAGGGGATTTCCTGTGTGTATTGGATCGTTTACGGTTTAGGTTCTGAATTTTATCCAATCGGGTTCTTTGTTTTCCCATTGGACCCAAAAGGCAGGCAGAGCTCTGGAGTCTCAATGTGTGGATGAGACGATGGTGCAAGGATGAGGGTTTTGGATTTGTTAGGAACTGGGGAACATTCTGGGGAAAGTAGGGCTCTTCCGAAGGGATGGGCTTCACCTTAACCAGGATGGAACCAGACTGCTGGCATTAACCTTTAAAAGGGAGATAGAGAAGCTTTTAAACTAGAAAATAGGGGAAAGCTGACAATTGCCCAAGAGCGCATGGTTTGGAAGAAGGTATCCTTGAAGGATACTACCAAAAGCAGTGAGGTTTCAAAAAAAGAGTAAAGTAGCCCAAATGCCCTTGTGTATGGTGCAGACAGAACGTAAAGATTCCATATTACCCATGCCTACCAATAGCCAGATTAATATTAATAAAATATAGTCTCTAAAATGCTTGTATGCAAATGCTAGAAGTCTAAACAATAAGATGGGAGAGTTAGAATATATAGCACTAAATGAGAGGTTTGATGTGATTGCAATCTCAGAGACATGGTGGAAGGAGGATAACCAGTGGGACACTGTGATATCTGGATACAAACTATATAGTAATGATAGAACTGATCAAATTGGTGGAGGGGTTGCGCTCTATGTTAGAGAGGGCATTGAGTCAGAAAGGATTAAAGTTTTGCAGGAAACAAAATTTGCTGTAGAATCTCTATGGATTGAAATTCCATGTATGAAGGGGAAGGTGATGGCAGTAGGGGTGTACTATCGACCGCCTGGCCAGAATGAACAAATGGATGATGAAATGCTCAAAGAAATCAAGGAAGCTAACAAACGTCACAGCAGAGTAGTAATAATGGGTGATTTCAATTACCCCGGTATCAACTGGGTCAGTGTCACGGCAGGACATGCTAGGGAGATAAAGTTTCTAGATGAAATAAATGACTACTTTTTGGAGCAGCTGGTTCATGAACCAACCAGAGGGGAAGCCATACTGGACCTAGTCCTTAGTGGAACACCAGATCTGGTGCAAGAAATAAGGGTGTTGGGACCACTTGGCAATAGTGATCATAGCATGATCGTGTTTGATTTAATTAGTGGAGGAGGGATAGTAAAGAAATCCACAGTACTACCTTTTAACTTTAGAAAGGGAGACTATGATAAAATGAGGAATATAGCTAAGAAAAAACTAAAAGGAGCAGTTGCAAAGGTTAAAGACTCACATTAAGCTTGGGTGTTGTTTAAAAATACTATCCTGGAAGCCCAGACCAGCTGTATTCCACGCATTAAGAAAAATGGAAGAAAGTCCAAAAAACTGCCAGCATGGTTTAAAGGTGAGGTCAGAGAGGCTGTTGCTGCCAAAAAAACATCTTTCAGGAAATGGAAAAAAAGAGCCAAACAGCAAAAACTGGAAACTGCACAAGCACTGGCCAGTTAAATGCAAAGCATTGATAAAGCAGGCAAAGCGAGAATTTGAGAAGGAAGTTGCTACAGAAGAAAAAACACGAAATAAAGACTTTTTCAAATATATTCGTAGCAAAAGGCCTGTGAGAGAGTCAATTGGATCTTTAGATGATAGGGGGTAAAAGGGGCAGTAAGAGGAGACAAGGCTATAGTGGAGAGACTGAATTAATTCTTTGCTTCGGTCTTTACTGAGGAAGATGTAGGGATGTTACCCAAGACTGAAGTGGTATTTAAAGGTGATACTGTAGAGGAATTGAGAGAAATATTGCTACACCGGGAAGATGTATTACAACTATTTGATAAACTGAATAGTAGCAAATCACCTGAACCGGATGGTATACATCCAAGAGTGTTGAAAGAACTGAAATATGAGATTGCAGACCTGCTAATCTGTGAACTTTCATTAAAGTCATCTGTAATACCTGAAAATTGGAGGGTTGCCAATATAACGCCAATTTTTAAAAAGGGTTCCAGGGGTGATCCGGGAAATTACAGACCGGTGAGCCTGATGTCAGTACCAGGGAAAATGGTAGAAACCATCATAAAGAGCAAAATTACACAGCATGTAGTTGTCATGGCCTAATGGGAGACAGCCAACATGGCTTTAGACAAGGAAGATCTTGTCTTACTAATCTGATATGTTTTTTTGAAGGTGTGAATAAACAGGTAGAAGATAAAGGTGAGTTGGTTGATATAGTGTATCTGGACTTTCAGAAAGCCTTTGACATGATCCCTCATCAGAGACTTTTGGCAAAACTAAAAAGTCATGGGATAGGAGGCAGTGTACTATTGTGGATCGGGAACTGGTTAAAAGAGAGAAAGCATAGGGTAGGGCTAAATGGCCAATTTTCCCAATGGAAAACGGTGAATAGTGGAGTACCCCAGGGATCTGTACTGGGTCCGCTACTTTTTGACATATTCATAAATGACCTGGAAAAGGGAATAACTAGTGAGGTTATCAAATTTTCAGACCACACAAAACTGTTTAAAGTTATTAAAACCCAAGAGAACTGTGGAGAACTGCAGGAGGATCTGGATAAATTGGAAGGAGTGGCCTAGTGGGAGGGAGGAGTGGCCTAGTGGTTGGGGCAAGGTACTACAGGCCGGAAGGTCGGTGGTTCAAATCCCACTAGAGGACAGCAACCTTGGGCCGGAAGGGCTGGGGTTTCTAGTCCCGCAGGTGCTCCTTGTGGTCTTGGGCAAGCCACTTAACCCTCCATTGCCCATGTTCCCTGTAAGTATTAGTGTATGTGTCTCATATCCCCTCGTGTTTAATGTATCCCCCAACCGCTTTGACCCGGTGAAAAGCGGGATATAAATGCAGCTAAATAAATAAACATAAAATAAATAAAGACTGGGCATCCAAATGGCAGATTAAATTTAATGTGGACAAGTGCAAAGTTATGCACCTAGGAAAGAACAACCCACACTATGGTTACACGATGCAAGGTTCCACATTGGGAACCACCACCCAGGAAAAAGATTTAGGAGTCATCGTGGATAACATGTTAAAACCCTCCACCCAGTGTGCAGCGGTGGCCAAGAAAGCAAATAGAATGCTAGGTATCATAAGGAAAGGAATGGAAAATAAAACAAAGGATATTATAATGCCTCTGTATCGTTCCATGGTACGACCGCACCTTGAATATTGTGTGCAATTCTGGTCGCCGTATTTTAAAAAGGATATAGCGTTATTAGAAAAGGTACAGAGAAGAGCCACCAAAATGGTAAAGGGGATGGAAGGCTACTCGTATGAAGAGAGGCTACAAAGCTTAGGGCTCTTCAACCTGGAAAAGAGATGGCTGAGGGGAGATATGATAGAGGTCTATAAATTAATGAATAGAGTGGAACGGGTAAACGTAGATCGATTGTTTACGCTATCAGAATATAGAAAGACTAGGGGACATGTAATGAAGCTACAGGGTAAACTATTTAAGACAAATAAGAGAAAATATTTTTTCACTCAACGTGCAATCAAACTCTGGAATTTGTTACCGGAGGATGTAGTAAGAGCTGTTAGTGTAGCTGGGTTTAAAAAAGGTTTGGACAAGTTCCTGGAGGAAAGGTCCATAAACCATTATTAAAAAGGGACCCAGGATATCAATGCTTGACCCAATACAAGCATTGTGGAACCTGTGTCTTTTGGGGATACTGCTAGGTACGTATGACCTAGATTGGCCACTGTTGGAAACAGGATACTGGCTTGATGGACCTTGGTCTGACCCAGTATGGCATATCTTATGTTCTTATGTTGTTATGATTCACATAGGGGCACGTCCGGGCCATCTGGACAGCCCCGGGGAAGACGGGCCAGTTAGGACCCAATTCTGGATGGCCCGACATGCCCCTGCTGCCTGCAGGGACGTACTTCCCGCAGGCATCCTAGACTCCCTTGGCTTATTCCTCCCTCTTCCCCATCGCCCGACCCATGACTGTCCTGCCAGGGCCTGGATCGGGCGGCGGGGTTCCCCCCACACCCAGCCCTGGCTTAGTCCACCTTTGAAGTGGAATAAGCAGCACGTCCCCTTTGACCCAGCAGTACGTACAGGGCTGTGACCTGAATTGACTATATACGTCCTGCCGGGCTGCCCCACCCCCGCTCTGCCCAGATCCTGTCCCCTCCCACCCTCCACCGGCTCTCCCCGTCCTGCTGCTCAGGGCGTAAGGGGAGAGCTGGAGGGGGAATCGGGCCTGCACATCCCGCATCCCAGAATCAGGTCCCTAGTGTTCAATTTCTTGGCCCTATCCTTGTGAAGTTCCTTTCCAATGCACATACGTTCTGAGTCCTCCCATAATAAATTTAAAACATTCTTGAAAACCCACTTTTTCAATGAAGCTTTCCGAGGCTGCTTGGCCTAGAGTGGAGGCTGCATCTATTTATTTTTTCTTTGCCTATTTAATACTTATTATTTTCCTATTTTAATATGGTGTTCCTTTCTTTTTTTGTAATGTTAATTGATGTAAACTGCTCTGATGCTATCCAGTGTAGGGTAGTATATGAAGTTTTAATAAAAATAAACATAAACATAAACTGGCTATTTTTGGGGTGTGACAGGTACTTATGACCAACAATGGCCACTGTTGGAATGGTCATTGTTAGAAACAGGACATGGCTTAATGGACCTTTAGCATCATTCAGTTTGGCATTAGTTAAGCTCTTATGGTAGGCCAGGGATCAGTGTGTGCAGAGGATGTTTACATGGAAACAACAACATTAAGTATCTGAAATTGTCAGACTCAAGGGTGAAGGGGGGTGGGGGGATATGTAGAAGCTGATGAGGATAAAACAGAATTGCTTAACAAATATTTCTGTTCTGTGTGTTCACAGATGAAGGGCCAGGAGTAGGGCCTCAGAAAATATCCATAAACAGGAACAGAAGTAACGGGGATCTTGAACGATTTTCAGATGACTGTGTTTGAAAGGAATTAGCGAAACTAAAAGTAGACAAAGCAATGGGATTGGAGGGATACATCCAAGAATATTGTAGGAACTCGGGGACATTCTAGCAGCCCCACTGACTGAACCTTTCAATGCTTCTTTAGAATTGGGAGTGGTCCCAGAGGACTGGAGAAGGGCACATGTGATCCCAATACATAAGAGCGGAAATACGGATGAGGTTGAAAATTACGGAATGGTTAGTCTAGCCTCTGTGGTGAATAAATTATTGGAAACATTGCTAAAAGAGAGAATAGTGAGGTTTCTGGAGTCCAATAAATTGCAGGATCCGAGGCAGCGTGGGTTTACCAGAAGCATGTCTTGTCAGACAAATCTGATTGATTTCTTTGACTGGGTCACCAGGGAGCTGGACCGAGGGAGAACCCTAGATGTGGTGCACTTAGATTTCAGTAAAGTCTTTGACACTGTTCCACACAGGTGACTTATAAACAAACTGAGCACCCTAGGGATGGAACCTAAAGTGACTGACTGTGTTAGAAATGACCCAGTGGTTGAGTGGAAGGTGACAAAGGGTACAGTAAATGGAGCTCACTTTTAGGAGAACGATGTTACCAGTGGTGTGCTGAGGGATTTGTTCTTGGTCCGATTCTTTTTAACATTTTTGTTAATGATATTGCAGAAGGGCTGTTGGGTAAGGTTTGCCTCTTTGCAGATGATACCAAAATCTGCAATAGAGTCGACACCCAGGAAGTAGTAGATAAAAAGAGGAGGGATCTAGCTAAGCTTGAAGAATGGTCAAGAATTTGGCAGCTGAAATTTAATGCTAAAAATGCAGGGTCATGCATATAGGCTGCAGTGTAGGGGACGAAGTACTTCTCTCTACGAAAGAAGAGCGGGACAAGGGCATAATTGTTTCTGACGATCTTAAAGTGGCTAAATAGAAAAGGCAACAGCAAAAGCCAGAAGGATGCTTGGGTGCATAGGGAGAGGAATGTCCAGCAGAAGAAAAGAGGTTATAGTGCCTTTGTATAAGTCTCTGATATGACCTCATTTAGAGTATTGTGTGCAATTCTGGAGACCAGATCTTCAAAAGGATATAGACAGCATGGAGTCAGTGCAAAGATTGGCTACTAAAATGATTAATGGTCTTCATTATAAAGCATATGAGGACAGACAAAGATATTTATATGTATACATTAGAGGAAAGGCAGGATAGAGGAGATATGATAGAGATGTTTAGCTACCTCCATGACATAAATGCAGAAGTGGAAAGCCTCTTTCGATCAAAAGCACGCTCTGCTACAGGGGGACATAGGATGAAGGTGAATGGGATAGACTCAGGATTAATCTGTGGAAATATTTCTTTACGGAAGGAGTGGTAGATGTGTGGAATAGTCTCCCAGTGGAGGAAGCAGAGATGAGGACAGTATCTGAATTCAAGAAAGCATGGGACAAACATAGAAGATCTCTAATGGAAAAAAGGGGACTATGTAATTGATATGAAAGGACAGACTAGATAGGCCATGTGGTCTTTTTCTGTTATCATGTTTCTATGTAAATTCAGTTTGAGCAGATATGTCAGAGTACTCCCAGGGGGTGGGAAGGGGAGTTTAAGAAGCAACAGAGATACTGGAATGTGGGAAAGAGGCCTGACTGTTTGCAAACTGGGCTGTAGTGAATCCCGAAGGTGTATTATAGGGACTGCTGTTTTGATGTGTGTCTATTCTAAAGAGCTTGGAAGGGTCTTGCTTAGTGGACTAAATGGCACAATGAACTATCTTGCGGTGTCCTTCTAGGAGGCTAGGTAAAAGCAGAGCGTGTCTTATACCAGTGGTGCTTGGTTGCCATAATTGGGATTTTACCAGGAATAATAGTTCCATATTTTTATTGTAGATGAATACTCTGGGACTGCTTTGTCAAAGGCAAGGTGAAGGATGGAATTCCAAGTCTGAACCTGTTTTTCTAGTGATTGAGTTGAAAAGTTGACTTGGAAAGTACCACAATGTTCAAGGAAATTATTGGGGTCAAATTCATGGTGTTTCTGGACTAGCTGAGTACTCGCCTGGGTTGTAAGATGACAGGGAGAAATCCAAGAGAAAAGAACAAAGTGATGGTCAGACCAAGGAGTTGGAAGATATCTCATATCTTTAATATTAGAGGATCTGTTGTCCAAGATAATCACTAAATCTAGGATGTGACCAAGAGTATGTGTCAGAAAGGTTACTAGATGAGCAAAATTGATTTCATGGAAGAATGTCAAAAAGTGCTGCGATATGGAATCTGAAGGGGTCTGTGATGTGGACACTGAAGTCTCCAATCAAGATAAAAGAGGGTGATTCAAGTGCAAAGGGGGAGATGAGATCATATAGAGCATGAATTGAAGCCATAGATACTGGCACGTGTTGGTAGCTTAGCATAATATCAATTGGAGGGGATGTGTGCAACCTGAAAGGAAGGCCCTCAACAGACTGAGAGACATGGCATTTTGCAGGTCAAGTGGAGAGCTCGTCAGACATGATCATCACTAGTCCATCATCCTACTTGTCCTGTCATTTGAAATATATATAATGAAAACTAGGTGGGCTGGCTCCTGCCCCCGACTAACTTCCCCCTAGTTGTGTGGGGAAGTTCGATGGGGGCGGGGAATGGGTAGCCTGGGGACGGAGTCTGGGTGGCTGCTGGCCATGGATGTACGGGGCCGATTCTAATGTCGGCCCTGTACGTCCAGGGCCAGCGACATGTGTGGGGAAGTTATTCCAGCTCCGAGGACATGTCTTAATTTCAATGTTGAGGCACAGGTGGGGCAAAGGGGGCCAGGGGACATTCCCTGCAGCCTGACCCTGACCTTAAGAGGCCAGATTGGGGATTGCGCTGTGGGGAATAAACCATTTTTTCAGGCGGCCGGTATCACGGCTCTTCAATGGAGCCGTGGTGCCATGGCAACATGACGCCATGGCACCGAAGCTCCATTGAGGAGCCTTGACTGAGTTAGCTGGGGGTAGTCCTGCACATGCAGGCTGGACTGAATCGCAGTCCCGGCCTGCATATGCAGGACTGTTCGCGATTCTGATCCCACAGGGCTAGACGTGCCCCTTTTGGATCAGAATTGTGATCTCCTCTGTGTGTCTGGTTCCGACCGGATGCACAGAGGGGATCTAAGTATGGGACAGAATTGGGGCCTTTGAGATAACCCTTCTCCAATGTAACAAAAAAGAGAACTGAGCCTAGCAGCCATTCTTGTGGTATTCCACTGGTCATTTTCCTTTGACCGGAGCACACCCCCCACACATTTCCATTCTCTGAGTTCTATGGTTCAACTAGTTTCTAACTTGTTTGTAATTTTTGTTTCAACTCCTAGACTGGCTAATTTGCTTACCAGTCTATATGTAACCATGTCAAAGGATTTACTGAAATTCAGATGTACCTTCCTGATCCAGTACTCTGGCCACTTAACTCAGATTTTTTGGTAGGAATTTCCTTTAGTAGTGCTTCCATTACTTTACCTACAACTGATGTCAAACCAATAAGTCTGCAGTTTTTTCTTCCTTCTTGTCCCCACAGTTGTGGAGTGGCATTATGTCTGCTTGCTTCATCTATTGGAACTTCTCTTGTTTCAGGGGATAGATTGAACAAAGCAGTGAAGAACAGGCACTGACTGAACATAAGTATTCTAGGTGGAACCGAACAGGCCCCATAGCTTTGTTTACTTTCAATTGCATCAGTCTTTTGAATGCTGCCTCTTCAATAAATGGCAGTGTGTTCACCTCACCACCTTTTATAATCATGTCATTTGCTTTGGCTCATCACCCTCATTTTATAGGGTAAATATCAAATGGAATTGTTCAAGAGATCTGCTTTCTTGTGATCGTCCTGTTTGATTCTATTTCCTTTTTGGTCTTACTTTATTCACTTATGTATCTAAAAAAGGTTTTACTCCCCTGCCCTGACTGATTGGGCAATATACTCATTGATTTGAGTTACCTGCCATTGCCTTCCTGTTCCGCTTTGTTCCTCCTGGTAGTTTTGCCTATTCACCTCCTTCTGTGTCTGTATATATTTCCTGAATGCTGTTCTTTTTGCTCTTTTTTTCTCCTAGTTCCTTAATGAACCATGACATTGATTTTTTGCCATCTCAATGCTTTCTTTTTAGTACCTGTCCATAGTTTCTTTGTGACTTTGAAGTCACTTATACCTGTTAAGGCTTCTTTTTTTTTATAATTATTCACTTTCTTGATGTTAGCCCTTTTGAAATCTAAGACCTTTGTTCTAGTATAGCTTGGTTCTGATTCAGTGTTCATCATACTGTGTGATTCAATAGAATCTCTTCAACTCAGATTTCTCCCAGCTATAACGCTAATGATACAGTCACCATTGTCAGTTCCGGGTCTAGTGTCACCTTGCAGGTGATGGTTCTACAGCTAGTTGCTTGAGACACGTCTTGCAAGGATTGCAATATTTCTTTACTTCAGCTTAATCTAGCACCCGGTATGCTCTAATTTACATCCTATAGACTTATGTTGCCTAGTAAGAGCACCTCACCATTGCATGCTATCCTCTTGGATACTTTCTATCATGACTATATCTACCTCTTTGTCTTGTGATGGTGGTTTATAGATTATACCTATATAGATATTAGTTTCCTTAAGTCTCTTTGAGACAACCCATTTGAATAACTTCATGTAATTGACCTAGAAAAATTGTGTATACTAAAGAAAAGGTATAAAAGAAAGCACCTACTTCTTTGAAAATTAATTCAGGAAAACTGTGTACATTATTTCACTTTGGAAGTTCAGCAAAGTCTGCCTAGAGAAAAGTATCTGCATACTTTTCATTCATGCATACAAATATAAACTTACCCCTTAATAGAGGATGTATGATGCCTCTGCCTTCTGTGCACACCAATACATTGTGCTGAATACCTTCTAACCACTCTAAATATCTCATTTTACTGCAGTAGCTATTCGGCAAAATTCATACATCTTATTTATTTGGATTTAATGCACACCTTTTCAGTAATAGCTCAAGGTGAGTTACATTCTCATAGGTTAGGCATTTCTCTATCCCCAGAGAGCTTACCATCTCATTTTATATCGGAGGCAATAGAGGGTTAAGGAGATAATTTGATAAGGAGCTGCATAAAATTATGCCCCATCCATGGGCATTCATCGTGCATTTTCAGTGTGTGATGGACCTTTTCTCATGTACTTTAGCCAATTGCTATTTCGTAAGCACGTGCCTCAGGCTGATGGCAAATATTTTTGCTGTGGATGTGCATAGCGGTGGAGCACAAATTACTCGCATAAATTATAAAATACTATAGTCTATGTGTGTTCTTTAAAAATCTATGCCAGGGCATTTGTGCCAGCCATAGGGCTGGAGTAAGTACTCATGCCTAGATATAATGCATGTTTTTAGCTACTTACATCCCTGTTTCAGAAAGAAAAGTAAAGTAGGTGCCTGCTTTTCTGTGGTGCAATTGGTTAGCACATTTGACTGTTAATCAAAAAGGTTGGTGGTTCAAGCCCACCCAAGGACATTACACTATCAAATAGTAGAAAGACTAGGGGACAGTCAATGAAGCTACATTGTTCCCTGTAGGTATTAGTGTATGTGTCTCATAACCCCTCGTGTTAAATGTATCCCCCAATTGTGTTGTGACCACTTTGATTGAAGGATAAGGTGGTATATAAGACCATCTAAATAAATAAATAAAATAGGCGTGTTCTGGTTGCCTAAACTAGGTGTCCAATTATAAAATTACCCTCTACGTTTCATGCCTAAGGTCATAAGTAAAAGCAGTAGGATTTGAACGCTGGCTTCACTTGTTATCAACCTGCTGCCAGGCCCGGATTTAGGAATAGGTAACATAGGCAACTGCCTAGGGTGCCAAAGTTTGAAGGCACCAAATACTTGTGCTAAACAGAAGCCTGATTGCACTTGCTTTGGGACCATGACCTATGATCTCTAGAAGAGAAATCTCTCCACCATACTGTTTTCCAGTCCTGGCTGTGACTATAACGACTAGGCTACTCCTCCACTCCTCTTCAACAATTCACATTCCAGAGTTGAACAAGAGAGGTAGTTTAAACTGAACCCATAGAGAAAATGTATGGAACACCTTTCTTGCAGAAGTATTGTTATATAACCACTTCCTTTTTCAACCAAAGGAAATGTACTTTGATTTAGTAAACCCTGATGATGCTCCATTTGAAATCTAGCTATCAGTGAGCTTGTCAATTAGTTATTACAATGATCTAAGACAGTGTAGGGACTGCTTCGATGTTACTGTGTGAGTGGCAGCACCATCCAGTGTCCCTAGTAAATACTACAACGTAGGATGGAAAAGAGCTCAGTATTTTCCAGAACAGGGGAGGTTTTTGCTGCCAGTTATATCATGCTGGTAGGAGACTCCTCTGGTAGAGAAAATCTGAGTCCATTTAACAACCACTGCACCAGAAGGCAGCAAGGGCATCTGCTCTTCCTTGGCTCATCGCTCCTCAAAACCCATCTGTTTCAGAAAGCTTTTCACATACCCCTGGATAACGCAGTGGCCTGACATTGCTCATTTTACCTATCTTTGACATATCGCTCTTTCCTACCTTCTTTGCTGCTTCTATACTACTACTACTACACATTTGTATAGTACTGCACAGAGACATGTAAGAGACAGTCCCTGCTCATAAGAGGCTATAGTCTAGTCAATACGGACAATACAACAACTGGGGACTGGGATATATCATAAGAACATAAGAACATAAGAGATGCCATACTGGGTCAGACCATGGGTCAATCGAGCCAAGTATCCTGTTTCTAACAATGGTCGATCCAGGTCACAAGTATCTGTCAGGTTCCAACAAAGGTTCACAGATTCCATGCTGCGTATCCCAGGGGTAAGCAGTAGATTCCTCAAGTCCTCTTTAATAATGGTTTATTTCCTGCAGAAACTTGTCCAAACCTTTCTTAAACCCAGCTACACTGACAGCTTTTACTGCATTCACTGGCAATGAATTCTAGAGTTTGATTATGTATTGAGTGAAAAAATATTTTCTTCTATTGGTTTTAAATGGGCTATATTATAGCTTCATTGTGTGTCCCCTAGTCCTTTTGCTTTCTGAAGCAGTAAACAACTGATCTACGTTTACCCGTTCCACTTCATTTGTATTTTATAGACCTCTATCATATCTCCCCTCAGTCATCTTTTTGCCAGGTTGAGGAGCCCTAACCTTTTAAGCATTTCCTCATAGGGGTATTCCTCCATTCCCTTTACCATTTTGGTTGCTCTTCTCTGTATATTTTTCAAGTTCTGCTATATCCTTTTTAAGATATGGCAACCAACATTGTACACAATATTCAAGGTGCACAATTGATGATACAGAGGCATTATAATATCCTTTGTTTTGTTCTCCATTCCTTTCATTATGATTCATAGCATTCTATTTGCTTTCTTGACTACCACTACACACTGTGCAGAGGTTTGCCGTGTATTATCCACAATGATGCCCACGGGAAGGAAACACATAGGAGA
Organism: Ichthyophis bannanicus; assembly: GCA_033557465.1. Classification (NCBI taxonomy): domain Eukaryota; kingdom Metazoa; phylum Chordata; class Amphibia; order Gymnophiona; family Ichthyophiidae; genus Ichthyophis; species Ichthyophis bannanicus. The sequence goes on along the minus strand of CM066032.1, from coordinate 374,483,561 downwards.
TGAACAGGAGACAAAGGGGATCAGGATTGAAAAACAGGCTCAAAGAAATGGGGTTTTATCCTGGATGTGAGCAGGACCATAGGTGGAACCTGATGTACTGACTCAGATAGTTTGTTCCAGGCATAAGGAGCAGCAAGGTAACCTGGAGTTGGCAGTGGAAGTGAAAGGCATAGCTAGAAGGAATCTGCCAGAAGAGTGGAGTTCCCAAGAAAGGGTGCAGGGAGAGATAAAAAAGGAAAGGTAGTGAGGAGCAGCAAAATGAAGCTACTTACAGGTCAGCAGTAGAAATTTGAACTGGATGAGGAAATGGATAGGGAATGAATGACGTGACTTAAGAAGAGCGGGTGACATGAGCATAGTGAAACTAGTGGAAGATTAGCCGTGCAGCTGAGTTTTGAACAGGCTGAAGTGGGAAGAGATGATTCAGAGGAAGACCAACCAAGAGGAGATTGCAATATTCTAGGTGCAGGGAGGTAGATCAGAGAGTCGTCAGCATAGAGATGGTACTGAAAACCATAGGAGAAGATGAGTGCACCAAGGGGCTGAGTGTAGACAGAGAAAAGGAGAGGTCTCAAAACAGAGCCCTGGAGTACATCATTCTCCTGTAGAAAATGATCTTACTTTCTATTAATGGGATTTCTTTCTTAGTTTTCTCTTATATGTGTTATTGTAAACTGCTTTGTTGGTTCAAAAATGTGGTATATCAAGTTTTAATAAATTAAATTCATGCCATCCATAGAGCACAGCAGGCTCAAAGCAGCAGCCTAGGAAAAGGGAACAGAGTTGATGTCTGTGCAAAACCTGCCAGTGCCCCGTTGCCAGTGCTCTGCCTGTGTTAAAAGAGGGGAAAGTCATAGTCTCCAAAGTAACGGAGAGAGGTTCCAAGAACTGTCCCAGCAACTCTGCCTTCCAGTCCATCAGAGCCAGGAGCACTGCAGAGACCAACTCTCAGGAAGAGAGGAACCTGAGCACTCATCATACACCGGTGATACCAGATCTAGCCGTGACTCCAGCACTTTACTAGGGACCTGTGTCTGCATCACCACCAGTTTCAAGTACATTGGAAAGAGTACTAGAAACAAGAGAGAGTAGCTCTCACTTAGGGAACATAAGGAATGCCATACCGGGTCAGACCAAGGTCCATCAAGCACAGTATCCTGTTTCCAACAGTGGCCAATCTAGGTCACAAGTACCTGACAGGTACCCAAAGTCCACAGCTTCCACAATGCTCGTCCTGGAGTAAGCAGTGGATTTCTCGGGTCCTCTAATAATGGTGCCAAGTTGCGGGTGAACCATGGAACGATGCGGAGGCATTATAATATTCTTGGGTTTGTTCTCTATTCCTTTCCTTATGATTCCTAGCATTCTATTAGCTTTCTTAGCTGCTGCTGGACACTGGGCGGAGGATTTCAACGTATTATCCATGATGACACCTTAGAAACCACCACATTGCTGATGGTTTCTAAGGTGGTATCTTGCATCGGGTAACCAAAGTTTGGCTTGTTCTTTCCTACGTGCATAACTTTGCACTTGTCCACATTAAATTTCATCTGCCATTTGGATACCCAACCTTCCAATTTATCAAGGCCCTCTTGCAATTTTTCACAATCCTCATGGGTTTTAACAACTTTGAATAATTTTGTGTCATTTGCAAATTTGATCACCTCACTCGTTATTCTCATTTCCAGGTCATTTATGAATATGTTAAAAAGCAGCAGGCCTAACACAGATCCCTGGGGTACTCCACTATTTACTTTTCTCCATTGAGCAAATTGGCCATTTAGCCCTACTCTCTGCCTTCTGTTTTTTTTTAACCAGTTTCTGATCCATGATACTATACTACCTCCAATTCAATGACTTTTTAATTTCACCAAGAGTCTCTCATGAGGGACCTTTTCAAAGGCTTTCTGAAAAGCCAGATGCACTATATCAACCAGCTCACCTTTGTCTACCTGTTTATTCACACCTTAAAAAATATAACAGATTAGTAAGACAAGACTTTCCTTGGCTAAATCCATGTTGGCTTTCTCCCATTAAACTATGGCTATATACATGATCAGTAATTTTATTCTTTATAATGGTTTCTACCATTTTGCTCAGTACTAATGATAGACTCACAGATCTGTAGTTTCCCGGATCACCTCTGGAACCCTTTTTAAATATTGGTGTTACATCGGCCATTCTCCACTCTTCAGGTACTACAGTTGATGTTAATGATAGTTCACAGATTACTAATAGTAGGTCTGCAATCTCATATTTCAGTCTTTTCAATACCCTTGGATGTATACCATCTGGTCCAGGTGATTTGGTATGCTTCAGTTTATCAAATAGTTGTAATACATCTTCTAAGGAAAGCTTAGGTTTGATCCCCTCTAGTACTGATTTCTATTCTTCTGATACATCACCTTTATATACTATTTCAGGCACTAAGGGATTGATGCAGAACTCCTGCTATAGAGCCCAGTGCAAAACTCTAACACAGGGTTTCTAAACTCAGGTGTAGTACAGAAATTGTGTGTGGCCATACTGTAAGCAAATAGCATGCAAATAAGGTGTGCACAAAAGTCTGCTCTAAACTGAGAGAGCAAGCCAGACACAAGCAGAAGTGTCTGCTTTAGCAGCACTTAAATACTTTTTACAAAAAGGCACATGTGCCACATGCTGAGTGAAGGGAGCAGAGGACTATCACCATTCTGATCGCTGTACAACATGCACAAAGATGAATCTCAAAGAAAAACCTCACTGATCTGACCCTCCCTCAGCAGACATGAAGGATCCCCTTTCCTCCCCTGAAATAATGAGAACATTAAAGTACAGCATGAGGGAGGAAGACATGTCCTGCACACTTCTCCTCCTACTGTATCACACCACCTGCCACTGGACTAAAGAAATAACACTAGCAACTGCTGCAGATCTTGCATTAAAATCCAGGCTCAGTATTCTTCTCTTCCGTGCATTTCTCTGCATGTGGATCGCATAGTTAATTGCTTCATTATCATCTGTTTTGAATAATTTTAAATGTACCCTGTGTGATCATTAGCACAGGTATCTGCATAGTGATTAGGCTCACAGCAAATCCCTGCTATTGCAAAAAATTGTGCTTAAATGCTGCGATGGTGCCTGTGCTAAAGGTAGTGCACTTTTCTGTATCAACCACTAAGTAAAAAAGATGCAGGCTGTTCAGCTTAAAAACGTAATTGAAGGAAGTGTGCAGAATATCAAACTGAGAAAACAAAAGGAGCAATCAATGTGTAACCAATTTTGATTAAGGAGAGAGTTAATTGCTTATAGCATAGTTTTTATCTGTTGCTTCTGCCAGTTTTATTGCCGTTAATGCTAAGTGACTCTAACATTTAAGTAAACCCTTGATTCAGAACATGAAATTATGGCCTGGACTCTTTTATTTGAGAAGGAAAGAGGTGTGAGAGTGTCAAGTTTCAAGGGCCTATGCTGGTCCCCATCAAAAAAACCTGATATTAAATTCCATGAGCTCAAAATGGAAGGACTGCATAAAGACTCTTGGATTAGTGGTCCTTCTTGTCTACTAAGCTGCTAGCAGGGCAGCTGCCTGGACTACACAGAAAGGTGGGTTACAATTGCTTTTTTTTTTAGTGCCATCAAGTCAGTGATGATTCCTGACAACCCAGCTGCCTATGGGGTTTTTTGGCAATGTATCACTAGAAGTAGATTGCCAAGCCTTTTCTTCCAAGGCAATGGAAGGTAAAGTGACTTGCCCAAGGTCACAAGGAGTGCCAGTGAGAAATGAACCCTTGATCTTTGGGGTATTAGGCAGTTGCTTTAACCACTAGGTGGCTACCCCACTCCTATAATTGCTATGAGCCCAATATTCAAAGCTGTTGAGTGCCTCATTAGATGTTTCTAAGCTAGGAGTTAAGTTTAGGAATATATATTCAGAAAGTAAACGCAACTACTTTTTTTGTGACTATGAGGCATGTTTACTAAAACCCCGCTAATGTGCGGGCCGCGGTAGTGAGCGGATGCCATATAAGGAGTGGGCGTTCCGTCCTGAAAAAGAAAAGCCGTGATTGACATATGCGCTAAGGTGCGCCGCGCCATTGTGCGCCCTGCACATTAGCGCATGAGGAAGCTGCGCGGGAGGCATAAATGGCGCGCTGATGTGCACACAGAAGAGCAAAGCCACAGCACAATGGTTAAGGCACTTACCAATGGTGCAGGGATCAGGGGTTCAAACCTCCACAGTGCCCAATGAAGACAGCTGGCTGAGGTGTTAATTTATGAGGCATTTAAATAATGGGCGGCAGAAGGCAGCGCGCTAATGTTTTCGGAGGCATTTTAATACTGGAAGGCATAAGTGGCGCGCTGATGTGCACACAGAAAAGCAGAGCTACAGCACAATGGTTAAGGCACTGACCAATGGTGCAGGGATCAGGGGTTCAATCCCCCACAGTGCTCAATGTAGACAGCTGGCTGAGGCATTACTTTAGGAGCTAGTCTAATATTGTGCGGCATAAGGCAGAGTGCTGATGGGTATTAGGCAGCATGCTATTGACTTAGGATGCTTTTTAATATTGGGCGGCATAAGGCGGCGCGCTACTATGCAAGCACAGGAACAGAACCACAGCACAATGATTAAGACACTAACCGATAATGCAGGGATCAAGGGTTCAATCCCCCACAGTGCCCAATGAACAAGGCTGGCTGAGGCAGTACATATTATGGGGAAGATTGCTTTTGTAGTCATTTTATGTTTATTTTAATTTTCACTACTAGCAAACGCACTCACAAAGCGTGCTAACATAAGGCACATTTTAAAGTGCACTGTCAGCCAAGGCACCCTAGAATGTTGCTTATAGGGCGCTTTAGAGGGTGCCGTATGAGGTACCGCAAGATCAGAGTACTGTTTGTTATGGCAGCACTGTGCAGTTTAAGGAATGGAAAGCATAAGTAGGTGCGCTGACAGGCAAGGAGGAGCAGCAGTGGAGCACAATGGTTAAGGCATTGACTGCTGATACAGGGGTCATGAGTTTGCTCCCCAGTGTGCCTAATACGTAAGGCTGGCTGTGGAATCAGCTTTGCATTGTACATATGTTTTCCTGCAGCACCTTATTTTTATTTTATTAATTGCTGCCAGAAAACACGCCCTCACATGCCGTAATTGAAGGTGCCGTATAAGGCACCCTATAAGGCACTCCATAGGGCACATTATAAATTGCACTGTCCGGCACAGCACCCTAAAATGTCCCCTATAGGGCACCCTATAAGTTGCGTCACAGGAAATGTATAGTGCACCTTATATGGATGGGAACCATAAGGTGCCCTATAGGGCGCCCTATAAAGCACCCTCAGAGGCACCTTATGGGTACAGTACGCTGAGGGTGTTTTTGCTGGCATCAAAATATGTACATTAAAAACAGATAATGCATTGGACAACCCTATCAAATAACCCCACTGTGGGTTTGAACCCACAATCTCTGGCTTTACAGGCAGTGACATAACCATTGGGCTATAGCTCTATAGCTACTAGCAAGCCCCAGGCTGGCTGCAGAGAGCCTGCACGTCACCACACAGACAGTCTGTTGTGGTCACCAGGATAGGGTTAGCACACCCATACCCATGATGCACTGCACATGCAAATCAGCTGTCCACAGATAAACACAAGATGGGGAATGCACCCCCACAGCACCTCGGCCTGGTAGGGGGAAGTGACCATGTGCACCCCCACAGCACCTCGGCCTGGTAGGGGGTACTGAGCGTGTGTTTTACTGGCACAGAGTAGCTACACACCGTCACATAGTGCGGGTACTGTGCTCACCCTGAGGGTGCGGTGAGGTGCACAGCACCTTCCATGGCTGAATGAGGCCATGCCAGAGGTCCAAAGCAGTGTTAAACTGTAAGATTAGTAGTTTCTGCAGAAACACCTTGGATGTCTCAGTCAGGTGTAGCCCCCATGGACCCCCAGGTGAGCCATGCACCACCCCCACCTGGGCCGAGGGCAGCAAACAGGGCCTCCCATCAATAGATCCACATTCTACCTACCTGCAAAGGTGGCACTAGAGGGGACCATCAACCCCAGTCCTGCTGAGGAACAGACACCGCACAGGGCAGTCAATACAGCTCTATACACATCCATTAACACAATAGCAAACAGGCATTAAGCCTGGATATGGTAAGCTGCACCCCACCACCATCTGATATTCTCCTGCAGCACATCATCAGCCACTCCATCAAGACACATACCAGCTACAAGCAGACTGCTAGTTAGTCCACAGTGCATGTTCCCAGTGGAGATGCATGCACCCAGAACTGGGATGTCAGCATACACAGCAAACAGATAAATCAGTGACTGGGCCCCAAAAGGAAACCCACTTCTATCACATGAGAGAAATACCATATAGCACTATGGGGGTGCCTAGCCATGCTGTGGTCACTGCACAGTCAGGGTGAGAGTGATCTCTCAGCAGGACATACTGAGGTCACCCTGTTTGTGTAGGTGGTGGCCGGGCACTAAAATGTCCCAGTCAGTGCCCTATGCCCTGTGCAGATGCACCCTGGCCAGGCCACCCTGTCCGGCCTATACCCATGGTACCTTGCTCCTCATTATGCACATTGGCAGCCCAATACTGGCAACATTGCTGGCAGTGTGTGCTGTGGAAGGTGTCTGCAGCCACCACACACTGGATAGACAGACAGCCACCCCCACACCTATGCCAGCATTGTGCTACTATAGAGGAGTTCAGCAGCCATACCCACCACACCAGTCCTGGGCACAGTACAGGCATGGATATGGTACGCAATACTGTTGGGGGTCACTCCCCAGGGTGGTAAACACTGTCAGAGACCAGACCTGCAGCACACACCACAGACATCACAATGATTGTTATGGTGGAGCTCAATGAGCAAAATGTGCTTAACGTAGGAATTGATATCTGCCAGTTATCATAGGTAACATTTGATAGCTGTGTACCATATATCCAGGTGTAGGGTGGCACTGCTAAGGTATGCAACTGCTAGTATTGGGAGATACAGGCAGGGCCCAATGTTCTGCCTCTCCAGGAGGCATTGGCCAATGGGGCCTGTGGGTGTGGGTGTGGGTGTGTCTGGCCCTGTTGGCTGCTGCTTTACGGCAGAGTTTCCCAACTCCAGTCCTGGTGTTCCAAACACTGTTCGGGTTTTCATGCTGTCCCTCATGAATATGCATGAGCTACATCAGCATACCATGGGGGGTGGTGCATAGATATGCAGCACAGGCATCTTTATAAGAGGCAGCATGGAACCTGAATGGTGTGGGGCCCTCCAGGACTGCATTTTGGAGACTCTGCTCTAGGTAATGCGCCTGTTTATGGTGTCTGTGTTTGGTGTGGTAAATTATAGGCGTATGAACCATGCGTATGTTCTCAGCAATAAAGGTTTGTCCTTACTATCATGGTTTAGTTGTAGGAAAAATATGTGGACTGGATTGGCAGTAGCCCCAGCTGGGCTTTGAATCTGTGACTTTCTGTTCTTGCACACACTGTCTGTGTGCACTGCACCACTGTGTTGCCACAGATATGCTGTGTTCCCTGGGGTGTCCATGACTGTACATCTGACAGAGCCTGTCTGTTGCGGTGGACGTGCCAGCCTGCACAGGCCTAGGCCACTGTCTGCTGTGGTTTGCAGCCACTGCCCCCTCCACCACCTGTATCCTTCCACCAACATGCAGACATGTCCTTATCTGGGAAAAAGCATATGACCTGATTAACTGGTGGCACTCCAGGACTGAATTTGGGGGACTCGGCTGTAGGTAATGCCCATTGTTATGGTTTGTGTGTGGTGTAGGGTAAAATATAGGTGTTGGAACCATGCTTATGTTCTCTGCAATAAAGAGGTGTCTGTACTATCACTGTTTAGTGGTGGGTAAAACTATGGGTTGGCAGAAGCCCCAGCTGGGATTTAAACCTGTGACCCTCTGGTCCTACAGGTACTGGCTGTGTCTGCTGCACCACACTGTGGCCACAGAGATAGTGTAGTCCCTGGAGATAGGAAACCTGGCCGGACGAGTCAGAAACCGCGCTCTGCACAATTTTACTGTGGGCTCATTTACCTTGTATGGGGACAAAAGCGCAAATAAACCTCAAAAATGACCTAGAAAAAAGGGGAAGTAAACCAAAACCAAGCTGGGCAACAGTGATAGCAATGGGCAACATAAAAAACACTCCCAAGAAAGCTCCAATAAAATGAGGCGAGTTTTGAAAGAGTCTACGGAGCGTAGACCCTTCCAAAAATCATTTTGTTTTTTTGGAGCTTTCCTGGGAGTGTTTTTTATTGTTGCCCATTGATATCACTGTTGCCCAGCTGAATTATAATTTTTACAAGTTTTCTTGTGGTCATTTTAAGGTTTTATTTGGAATTTTGTTCTGTTCACATGTATCACACTGCTCACGTTTTGTAGGTTTCCCCGGTTTTGCTGTACATTGCTGACGGAAATGGTTTCTCTTCCCTTTAAATCGGCTCTAACGCGAGGTTTTCACTCGCGGTATTTTTTTGACCGAAATTCAGCCCCGCTCCTGTGCGGGGAGCCTCTCCCCTCCCACTCTCCACCCATTGACCCCGTCCCCCTGCCCCTCGGGAGCCTTCCTCTGCCCTTGAAATGCCTTTCCACGCCCCTATCGCACATCAGCGCGCCGCACACTTTTGCGGGCGGCACGCACATGTGCAGGCGGCGTGCACATGTGCAGGGCACTAAAAATGCACTATTAGCTTGCGCTAAGGTACCTTAGCGCATGCTCAAGTGCGCCCCGCACAATTGCGCGGTTTAGTAAACATACCCCTATGGGTGTCTGAATTTTAATTTTTGGCATCTTGAAAAGAGGTGCGTAATGTTAGACCTGATATAGATTCTCCTAAGTTAAGGTACCTAAGTTATGTGCAACCCTGGACATCAGTGCTGAGAACGTCATTTCATTTCCTCACCTTGGCCCTGTCCCTTGTCATACTGCCATTCAAGGTGCCTTGATTTAGTAGTTCAGAGCCAGCAAATTTTTAAATTCAAAAGTCTAGGAATCTAACTCTTAAGGTTAAGTGGCCAAACCTTTGGGAAATCAACCTATATATTTTAAAACATTTGAAAGTATTTTGTTATGTTGTATGTATATAATTTGGTAGGTTATGATAACTTTAACTGGAATGATAAAGGACTTGCCCAACAATGCTAAAGATCCCTGCTTCAGCTATGAAAATGTATTACAAAGTGATTTATTTATTTATTTGTAACAATTATATTCCACTACATCTACCATTCTGAGCGTATTACAAAAATAGATCTACAGTAGATGCTCAGAGTCTTGTTGAAAACTCTATAAGAAGGAGTCGGTCTAAAAGTCAGGGGTCTCAAACTCCAGTCCTGGAGGGCCGCATACCAGTCAGGTTTTCAGGGCATCCCTAATGAATATGCATGAGATATATTTGCATACAATGGGGCAGTGCATGCAAATATATCTCATTTCTTATCTCTTCATTAGGGATACCCTGAAACCTGACTGGTATGTGGCCCTCCAGGACTGGAGTTTGAGACCCCTGGTCTAAGTAAACTAAGAATTCATAGGCTTAGAGTATTCTGACTCCATTAGTCTATGGTTTGCAAATTTAAGAAGTCCGACGATGATTTGCTCTTGACAGAATGGCCATGAAGGACCTACACAAGATTTTCAAGTGCAGAGACGTATATCTGCATACAACGGTTTGACTTGTTCAGACATGGTGTTTTTCAATAACATCATATGGAGGCGAAGGTTGGACAATGAAGAAGACAGGAAGAAAATCCATGCCTTTGAATTATGGTGCTGGCAAAGAATACTTTGTATTCCATGGACTGCCCAAGAACAAATGAATCGGTACTAGAGGGGATCAAACCTAAGCTTTCCTCAGAAGCTCAAATAACAAGACTTCGACTTTCATACTTTAGACACATCATGTGAAAAGAGAGATCATTAGAGAAAGATATCAGGCTTGGCAAGGTTGAAGGTCAGCATAAAAAACAGAAGGCTAGCAATGTGATGAATCAGTACAAAAACAACCGCTATGAATGCCACTCTATCAACAATTAGTTGCTTGACTGAAGACTGAATATAGGAAGTCTGAACTGAGGGGGGGGGGGGGCAGGAACTGGAACACAGCGCTGGAGAGCTCGGGTAAGTTCTGTGCTGCATTTTAAATGCCATTGCTGCTACTGCAGGTCCTTGGAATGCACCCCCACCCTTGGAATGTTGATGTTCTAGGCAGTAGCCTAGTTTACCTATTGGGTTGCACCAGCCTTGAGTTTAGGACAACTATCAACAGGATTGCCAAGAGCTGACATTGATTTGATGGCACTTGACGAGAAAAGATGACTTTGTAATGCAGGATTTACAATGTAAACATGATTGCTAGAGAGAAGCTGTTTTTTTCTAGTGGGAAACGTCACACTAAAAAAAGAATTAAGGGGCGATATTCAAAGGCATTTACACGGTTTGCTCTGCGGGATATTCAGTGGCACTAACATAGAGCCACCGAATATCCACGAGTGCTGCTGCTACATGCCCCAACGCTAACCGGTTAGCATCAGGGTGTGCTGGGGGCATTCCAGGGCAGGATTTATTGATAACCGGGCAACGGCAATATTAAGCCACTTCCCAGTTAGTGATATGTGGTAAAAGGCAGGTATAGGGAACCCTAGCCTAACTTTTGCCGCAGTAGCAAACCGGGCAGCGGTTCAATGTGGCAGCTGCCTGGTTAGCTTTGCAGCAATCTGGGCCGCCCAGATATTTACTGCCGATGCCCAGATATGGCCCCAGCATTGAATATGTGGGTTTTAAGTTCAGTGCCAGTGGCTTGCTGTTTCAACTGTGCTAGCTGCCGGTGGTGAATATCAGGTCCGATGTATTCCGTTTACTTGTATGACAGACATGTTCTGTGATTTCTAACCCATTTCCGCTCATCTTAGTTGCCCAGCTGAAATAATCTGAAGCATATCAATTAATGTTCAATAAAATATATATGGAAGTTTAGGGATAATTCTCAGGAACTGGCTTTAGATACTAATAGCCTTCCATTGATTTGATCATGTTAGCTTTGGAAAGAACCATCTTGTGTGCTATGTTCCGCTGAACTGGCCTTTATCACTGTTCAATAACATGAGTACAGTGCAGATACTGACAATTATTAAGAAGAAAAATAAGCCAGGCTGTAAGTATTGTTTTATTTACAGCCTCATAAGTGCTTTAGTGGCATCATGACCCTAAGTGATATGGAATGAGCAATAAAAAGGCTTATTATAAGAAACATTCTCTAATAATAAAAATACAGTATCTAAGAGCTTCTGCACAAAATATATAGAGTCTAGAAATGTCCTGTTTTAGCAAGCAAGAATGCGGGGCAGGATAATGTTAAAATCAATGTAAAATATAGTCTAGTACTGCTAAGTGGAAATCAAACACCAATATTAAATATTAGCAGAAAAGGAATCCGAGATTATTGAGAAGAGTCTATATTTTGTTGACAAAGCCAAACTATTAAGAAATTGCAGCATGAATATGCATTATAGGCTATAAGATAATTTTCAGATTTTAGTTACCCACCTTAGGTAGTTAGGCGCCTAAACTGGCCTTTTGAAAATTGACTGTGAGTGTATCTGTAGGTATCTATTGGCACTAATCATCTCAATTTAATTTCCTAAAAAGTAGGTAGCTATGGGGATGGAAGGAGCAAAAAAGTAAAATTAGGTGTCTAGTACAGATTTTCAGTTTTAGGCACCCAACTACGCAGGAGTTGCAAGCCTAAATTTAGGAAAATGTTAAGCCAAAAGGCTTAGGCTTCTAGATTTGCCTGTAAATTTTCTTAAGCTTATGTACCTAAACTTTACAAACCTAAATGAAGCAGTAAGCAATTTTTGAAACTTGATGCAATATGCAAATGTGATGTGTGCCTTTGAGTCAATGTTGACTCCTGGTGACCCAGAAGCTCCTGGATTTTCTTGGCAGTGTGACTGGAAGGCATTTCTTGTGAGGCAATGGAGGGTTAAGTGATGCCCAAGGCCACAAGGAGTGTTAGTGGGAATTGAGCCCTGGTTGCTTGGTTACTAAGCCAGTGTTCTAACCACTAGGCTACTCCTCCATGCCAGATGCAATACAGTACTATAAATAAATTATTTTAATGACTAGTAAGATAACAGGTTGATATTCAAAGGTATACAGCCCTATTTGTAGATTTTGAGCAGTAAGAAAATTGGAATGTAGATGGCGCCATTCTCCGAACTCAGAAAACAAAGATATATACACAAAGTCAATGAATATAAAAAAAGCATCACACCAAACTGCTTCTTAGTGCTATTAACAGACCTAGAGAGTTATTTGACATTGTCAAGTCCCTAGTGAAACATGACAACAACAACAAAGCGCATAACTATCCCAGCCGACAAAACCTTGCTGAACACTTCCAGTCTAAAGATGATACAACAGGCTACATCCCAACATTACCTCAATTTAACCAACTATCCAGCAACTCCCCAAAGCAGTGGTTCTCAACCTTTTTTGTACCGTGACCCCTTTTACCATTGGTCAACTTGTGGTGACCCCCAATGATAAAATCAAATGCGTCTCTCTTCCTTTATCGTTAATGCATTGTCGCTGTAATCATTTGTTGAATTATTAATATAGGCCTTTGCAATATGTTTTTATTTATAAAATGTACTTATTTAAAACACAATAACAAGTAACAGTATTTGATTTCAAAATTATGATGATTTTGTAGTCAAATCACTAATATGAAATAAAATTATTTTTTCTACCTTTGTTGTCTGACTAATTTATTCTCTGATCATGCTGGTCTCGATCTGAGGCTTCTGCTTTCCTGTCTTCTCTTAGCTCTCTTTCTGTGGTCTATGGTCCATCTGCCATTTCTTATCTCTTCTTTCGTTTTCTTCACTTCTTTCCATCAGCCTATTTCCAGTTCCAATAACCCTCCCCAATATCAGCCCCTTTCCAGTCCTCACTCCCAGTAACTTACAATGTCAACTTGCATTCCCATGACTGCCACTGGTGTCCATTCCCTTCCAGTCCACCTCCTTCCCCACTGACCAGTCCCTTCTAGTACAAATACCATGGCAGCCCCTCTCAGATCCACTCCCTTCCAGTTCCATTCTCCCATCCCCTCATATCAGCCCATTTGTAGCCTGAGCCCCCAGTTTTCTTCCAGGGCCAGCAGCTCTATCCTCCCCTCCACACAATCAGCCTATTCCCAGTCGAAGCCCCCAATTAATTCGCTTCCAGTGCTATTCCCCCTCAACCCCATTACCAGTGCTAGCCTCCCCTAATCAGCCCAATACCAATCCTACCCCCCCATCAGCTCATTACCAGTCCTAGCCTCCCCTAATCAGCTCATTTCCAATGCTATTCCCCCCTCTTTCCCATTACCAGTGCTAGCCTCCCCTCATGATCTCAGTTACAGTGGTTTTCACTCCTCAACCCCATTACCAGTGCTAGGCTCCCCTAATCAGCCCATTACCAGTCCTACCCCCCCATCAGCCCATTACCAGTCCTAGCCTCCTCTAATCAGCCCATTTCCAGTTCTAAACTCCCCGATCAGCTCATTTCCAATGCTAGCCCCCCATCAGTCCATTACTAGTCCTACCCCCCTATCAGCACATTACCACTCCCAACCCCCCTTGATCAGTCCATTCCCAGTCCTAGCCTTCCCTAATCAACCCATTACCAGTCCTAGCACCCCCATCTACCCATTGTAATCCTAACCCGCACTGTCTCTCCCCTCTGTCCAGCATTTATTCCCCATCTGCCCAGTATGTCCCCCTGTCTCTTCCCTTTGTCCATATCAGCCCCCTCCCTCCATGTCAGCCCCCCTCCCTCCCTCCCTCCATCCATCCCTCCAGGTCAGCCCCCTCCCTCCCTCATGTCAGCCCCATTGCAGGTTCCCTGCCCCCTCCTCCCCTCTCCCTGTCTGCCTGCTACTGCCCTGTTCTTCTGCAGCCGTGGCTCCCTGTCTCTTAGGGAACCACTGCTGTGCCTGCTGTGAGTGAAGCCGTTGCGGAGCCTTTCTGTCTCTCGATGGGCTCCGTGCAGCATGCCATTGTTCCACCTCCAAAGGAAGTGGTAAACAACTTCCTTTGGAGGCGGGACAATGCTGCACAGAGCCCAGCGAGAGACAGAAAGGCTCCACAATGGCTTCACTCACAGGCACAGCCACGGTTCCCTAAGAGGTAAGGAGCCGCGGCTGCAAAGGTTTGGAGTCTGTCAGTTTGCCGCTGCCGAGAAGCGGACTTCGCAGTGGCAGCAACTTGTGCGTTTTTTTTTTAAACAGAGGAATGAGGCGACCCCCACTGAATCCTGTGGCGAACCCTGTGGGGGTTGCGACCCACAGGTTGAGAACCACTGCCCTAAAGGAACCCACCCCACCTTCATTAGAAAACCTGGATTATATCATAAAAAGTATCAATACACCAACATCACCATTGGACCCCTGCCCAATAAGTTGGATTAAGCTCATTCACAAAAACATAGCACTATTTCTTAAGAAAATAATACAACAATCATTCTTAAATGAACATACCTGCCTGCCTCAAGGAGAGCTCAATCCAACCCAATCTTAAAAAAGCCCTAACCTACACTCTAAAGACCCAGGTTCAGACCAACCAATTACCAGTCTACCATTCCTGGCTAAAATTCTTGAAAAAGTTGTATTAACACAATTGTAAGAGTACATCAACAAATACAGCCCATTAGACATACAACAACATGGGTTCAGACAATTTCATGGTGTCGAAACGATAATCACATCCCTCCGATAAAATCACAAAGGGAATTCAAAACAGGGATTCCTATTGATATTTCTTTATTTAATACTTTTATATACCGCGCTATTCGACATCAGCGCGGTTTACATGGAACATCAAAGAAGTTTTACGGTGGGGTTACACCGCTGATTATAATAGCGCGGTATAGAAGAAATGTTAAATAAATAAATAAATTAATTAAATAAATCTTGGCCAGGAGTGGAATACTGGCAATTGGTCTGTATGACTCCACTTTTTGAGGGTCGAGTTTGCTGTTTTTCAACAGGGGTCTGATGGATGCTTGTTTGAGATTTAGGGGAAAAACTCCTGAGCTGAATGATGTGCCAAAGAGTCTGGCTATGAATTGGCTAAACTCAGTTTTTAGTTCCTTTATCCAAAAGGCTGGACAAGGATCAGACTGCGCCGTAGAGGTGTTGATTGTGGAGATGGTGTCAGCAATTTGTTTAAGTGATGGAGTGGAGAAGGTTGTTAGTTTCCTTGCATTGCTTTGCACTTTGTTGGAGGCGGGTGCTTCAAGCTTGCTGGTTTGGCATAGCTTTGATTGAAGGAAGTCAGCGTAGTCTTGTGCGTGGATCTCAGTTTTTTGCATCGGTCCTGGTTCACTCGTGAGGTTCTTGACTAGGTTGAATAAGTCGTGTGGTTTCTTTAGTGATCGTCGTAGAGTGTCTATGTGTGCTTGTCTTATTTTCTCAGTTATCGCCTTACGGTGAGATGCTAGTTGGAGGTTATAGGCTTCTTGGTCTTCTGTGGATCGTGAACGCCTCCATTGCCTTTCGAGTTTTCTGAGTTTGAGGAGGGAATCCTGTAGTTCTTTTGAGTACCAGGGCACGGCAGCCCTTTTCCTTGGGGCTTTGTTGTGCACCGTGCGTAGTGCAATGGAGCTAAGGCTATCATTCCAGCTGGAGACTAGTTTATCAAGGTTAGTTGATATCGTGCTGAGGAGTGGCTGTGTGTGATTCATAATGGTTTCCCTGTTGAAAGGATGGAAGCTACGTGGGGGTATTCTTGTGGTGTTTGTTTTGTTACCAGGGGGCTTCCTGGGGTGGTTTTCCATGGGGATTAGGAACGTGATTAGCTTATGGTCTGACCAAGGAACCTCATTGTAGGTAGGTGAGGAGTAGGGGGCTGCGTTGTGGACGGTTAAACTGCCTTCGATTCAGTTTCACACATAATATTACTCCAACGATTACAAGAAATAGAAATACAAGGCTCTGCTTTACTCTGGTTACTACTACTGAGCATTTGTATAGCGCTACAAGTTGTACGCAGCGCTGCACAGACATGTAAGAGACAGACCCTGCTCATCAGAGTTTGCAATCTAGTCAAGACAGACAACACAGAAGCTGTAGACAGGGATAAAACAAGGGGGAAAGGTAAAGAAACAAGGAGATCAGGTGAGTCAAGATCCAAAAGCATCAGCGAAGAGGTGAGTTTTCAGCCTGGATTTGAAAAGGGTCAGAGAAGGTGCCTGGCATACAGACACAGGTAGTTTGTTCCAAGCATAAGGTGCAGCAAGGTGAAAGGAGCGAAGTCTGGAGTTAGCAATGGATGACAGCAGCATATCAAAATAGGATCCATCAAATCAGCACCATATATAGTAACACAGGGAGTACCACAAGGTTCAGCACTATCCTCCCTCTTATTCAACATTTACCTACAACTAATCTGCCAAATCTTTCAATCTCACAATATCCTGTACCACATTTACGCAGATGACATGATTTACTTTCCATTCTCCACAGCAAACACTTACTACACTCCCATAGTGAATGCAACGTCTGACTGGTTAGCGCAGCATCATCTCAAAATGAACCTCAAAAAGACGGAAGTCATCACAAGGAATGAAAATTTCTCTCTACCCCCTTTCCTATAAGTCCACAGCACCATCCTTGAAGTTAAGAAGGAAATCAAATATCTTGGAATAACAATCAACCAACAATTCAACCTACAGACCCACATCAACAAAACCACTAGAATAATCTACCAAAAGATAAAAACTCTACAATGCCTACATCCACTACTAGAAACATATGACTTCCTCACAGTATTCCAGACCATGATATTTGCAACATCATTTACCATGGCTTACCCAAATATGTACTATACCTACTACAAAGGGCATATTGCAGCTAGGATCCTAGAAGGCACCTCTAGAAATGATCACATAACACCACTACTGAAAATGGCTTCCCTTTCTATGCCGAATCAAATACAAAGTATTAATCACCACCTACAAAATACTACACAGCATTTCTGCTGACTACCTACAAAACTTACTGGTAAAAATCCCAGAGAACAGAAATAGAAGATCTTGTGTTCAAAACACCTTAAGCATACCCACTGAGATACTAAAGAGTAACCAATCAACATGCGCAAGAGCCTTTTCATTATTTGCTCCTGGACTCTGGAGCAAACTCCCGACAACACTAAGGAAATCAAATGACATCGCTCACTTCAGGAAGGGATTAAAAACACTCCCCTTCAAAGAACACTTTGAAGATAAAACATAGTAAAGTCTACAACAACAAGAGCTCCACTTCATAACCACCCACCTCACCCCTAGTTCAACGTTATTGCAATGATATTGTAGGAACAAAACCAACCATGTAAATAAGTTAAATGTATACATACACCTAAGTTAAAACATCATATATATATACCCTGTTACATGTTATGTTCTATCCTCTATGTTCCATGTAATAAGTTTAAGTTTAAATTGTTTCATGACCTTTGGAAATGCGGCATATAAAAAATGCTAAATAAATAAAATAAAATAAATAAATCATTATAGACTGTCTTGTCACTCTCCAGATAGTGCCAGAGTGGAGTGAGGACAGTGCATGGGCATTCCACTTGGTTGAAGGTGAAAATCTGTCCTAAATTTATCTGGCTGGTTGTCTGGATAATAGACTGAATATCACCATTATGGCACTGACCACAATATACTATACATACTGTATGTTAAGTGCTTCTCACTATCTGGATAGCAATATGAAAGATACATATGGGGGGGGGGGGGGGGATTTTCAGCAATGGCGGCGACCAGCACAGTTAAAGTAGCTGCCCATCACCACTTTAACTTTGCCCTAGATATTCAATGCCGGGCCTTGCCATTGAAGATCCAGGTTGCTCGGATTGCAATCTTGCAATTCGGTCAGCAGCGATATTCGACCGCTGGCTGGATTGCAGAACTGGCTAAAGTTAGGACAGCCATTTAGATGTCCCAACTTTAGCTGTTTAGAGTAACCAGGCAGCGGCTGAATATTGCGTCTGCCTGGTGTGAGGCCCTGTTACTCACAAGAGACCGATTACTAATTATCACTAATTTCCTGTATAGTCCAGATCCAAAAGTCAGTACAGGTGCAATCAGAATCTCTGTTTATTAGATAACTGATGAACAAATACAGGCAGGGGAGAGGAGAGCTTCTGTCAGTCATCAGACACCAGACACCTCCAGAATTCCTCCTCCCCCGAGTACAATAATCATGTTACATATATACATTTTTTTGCTTCCGCTTATGCATACAGTTTCCAAATCTATTCCTCTTTGGGTCCTCTCCCCTCCTCCCTCCTTCTGTTTCCTGTCATTGACCTTTCTGTCCCCTCTATGTTCCTGTTTCAACATCTTCCAGGCCTCTCTGTCTTGTTATACTCACCAACTGTCAAAACCATCTACTGTCTTCAGGACTAACGGCTCAGCTTATACTTTTTGCATGGTTTCCTGTGTACGTGCCCTCTGCACAAAGCCTCTGCATGGACTCTCCAGTTCATGCATACACTCTGCTAAGGCTTATGATATCCTTATGCTGGCCTGGGTTTTTTTCTTTGTCCACAATATAGTAGTTTGGTTGACATATTTTTATTAGAGCAGAATAAAGGCCATTGAGTGATTATGAACCAGGAACATATCCCTAAACCTTATAATCCCTACACTGGTTAACCCAGCTAACGTTAGTGCTGCTGAATATGCTGGTGACCACAATTAATCTTATTGAATATCCCCCCCATTATATTTATGTCAATTTTCTTTTATTAGGCAGACTCCAAATCCAAATAACATTATCATATTATATCAAAATGTACATGGTAAACCATTCAGCAAAAACATATACAGACCATTCTGTAGCCTATATCATTTATTTTATCCCTCCCCCCCCTTTCAATAGTCCCCCCTCCACCCATTTATCCCCCCCTAATCCCCACCCATATCTACCTGACGGTGTACCTCTGCCCTCCTCCCCTACCCCATGCCCACTCCCCCGGCGGGTGATGACTCTTACACTCCGCCCAGGGGTCCATTCACTTCCTCTATTCAACTATACCTCAACGACCATCCCACCGCCCAATGAAGCACTTGTTTGTCCCCCCCCTCCCTCCAACCTCCCTCCTTCCCCACTCCCTACCCTCCCTATCCCCCCACCCCTCTGCCAAATCCCCATTGCTAGTGGTCCAAATACTCCCAATGCCATACATAATCGGTTCTCTACCTCAATGTATTGAGTATCCTACTCCTCTCCCGCGCAGAGAGTGTCTGTAAAAAAGGTCCCCATTCCATCAGGAATCGTTCCCCCAATTTGTCATTCCCTTGTATGCCAGCCCTCTCTACCAACATTAAATCATACAGTTCCTGCCTCCAATCGGCCAGCCGGGGCCTGCTCCGTGACAACCATCTCTTAAGAATAAGATGTCGTGCTACCAACATCGCACGTTGCATCCACCGGGTGTATTTTCTTAGTATCTTCCCTCCAGTATCCGTCAACCCCAACACTGCTGACTGAGGCTCTGCTCCTATATCAACCGCAAACAGCCCCCCTAGAAAGCCATATACTTCCATCCAAAATTGAGAGATTCGAGGACATCTCCACCACATATGTCCTAGAGTTGCCGCCCCCTCCGCACATCTAGGACATCCCGCCGAGGCGGCTGCCCCTGCTCGGTAAGCTCTATTAGGAGCAAAGTAACTCCTTCTTATAATCTGATACTGCATATCCCTCCATTTACTATAGCCACTCATTTGCGGGATCTGTGCCAACGCTTCTGTTATATGCTCACTCGTAATCTGTACTTGCAAATCCCTTGCCCACTGCTCCGCTACAGCCGTCTCTTCCAAAGGAGCCTCCAAGGCTAGATATTCCTTCTGCAGCAACGATATACTTGCCTGCCGTGGCATACCCGCATACAGTAGCTCCTCCAATTTCGAGCATATCGCTCCTTGCAAATCCTCAGCCCGTAAGCTACCGACATAACTGCGAACTTGCATATATCTGAATTGATCCACAGCCTGTAACCCATATCGCGCCTGCAGCTCTCCAAACGGAAGCATCCTACCTTCACCATCCACTACTTGGTCAAGTGCTAATATCCCTTTCGCCTCCCACCTCTTAAATGCCCCCCCCTCCACTCCTGGTCGAAACTCACCATTCCCATGTAAGGGGAGCAGTGGCGTAGCATGAGGATTCCCATGACACCTCTTGCACACTATCCCCCAGACACGTCGCAAAACTTTGAAACCAACATATTGGTCAATAATTTTGGGTAACAGCTGTCTTTTGGAGTGTAACACATATCGCAACGTCAGTGGATGCACTATCTCTGCCTCAACTGGCAGCGGCGTATAGTCCTCTGTTTCACTCAGCCAATCTCTCAAGTTCCGTAGTTGGCAGGCAATGTTATATCGATAAATGTCTGGTACGCCCATGCCCCCCCTCTCCCACGGCTGTTGTAATAACCGTAGCCTAATCCTTGGCTTCCTACCTCGCCATAGAAATTGAGTAAGTATCCTCTCCAATGCTTTAACTTCTTTACGCAGCAACAAAATGGGAAGGACCTGCAGCACATACAACCACTTTGGAAAAATCACCATCTTGTACACCGCTATCCGTCCCCCCAACGACAGAGGAAGATCCCTCCATCTCTCCAACCGAGTGCGGGTCTCCTCCAGCAATCTCCGTATGTTCAACCTATGACACTTCCCCGTTTCCGCCGCCAATCTAACCCCCAAGTACTTGAGTTCATTCATACTCCACTTCAAGGGAAACTCGCCCTTCCAGTTCCCTGGGAGTCCTTTATCCAAGGGCAGTGCCTCCGACTTCTCTAAATTAAGTTTCAGGCCAGAAAACCTTCCAAAATCAGCAAACGTATCTAACAGTGTTGGTAAAGTCTCCTGAGGCCTCCCCACATACACCAGTACATCATCAGCAAAAGCTGAGACTCGGAAGTCCGACCGTCCAATCCTCGCTCCCACCAGCCGGGGGTGTGTCCGTATTCGCTCCAGTAATGGCTCTAATGTCAAAACATAGAGGAGCGGTGATAGCGGGCACCCCTGTCTAGTACCCCTCCTTATTGGGAAAGCATTCGTCAATGAATCATTCACTATAATTTGTCCCTGCGGATTTGAATATAACAACCGTACCACGTTTCCAAAAAAACCTCCCAGACCCATACGCTCTAAAATCCGGAACATATAGGGCCATGCCACCCGATCAAAGGCTTTCTCCGCGTCAAAGCTCACTAAGAGTGCCGGCTCACCTGCTACTTGAGTCATGTACAAGGCAGCGAAGATCCTCCGCATATTTTTAATGATGTGCCTATTACGCACAAAGCCCACTTGATCCCCATTCACCAAGTCCGGTATCATCGGTGCTAGGCGCTCTGCCATTATTTTAGCCAAGATCTTGAGATCAACATTGATCAGTGAGATAGGCCTGTAAGATCCTGGTTGTTCAGGGTCCCTACCCTCCTTGGGGAGTACTGTGATAACTGCCCTATTTGCTTCATATGGAAAGAGCTGTCTTCCGACCAAATCCATATAGTGTGCTGACAAGGGTCCCGCCACCTGCTGTAGGAGGAGCTTGTAAAATTCCCCCCGATAACCATCCGGCCCAGGAGCCCGTCCCCTACGCAGGGTCTTAACCACCGCCACCACCTCCGCAGGCGTGATAGGACCATTCAACAAGTCTCTCTGTTCTTCTGATAAACATGACACCTGTATTCGATCCAAAAATACCTGCTCGCTCCTCTGGTCCTCCTGCCCTTCCTCATACAGTGCAGTATAATACTGCCGAAATATCTCTTCTATATGCTGTTGTGTGCGCCTAATCTGCCCCCTCTCATCTCTCATTGCTCCCACATAAGGCCTCCCCCCCCCTCCCGTTCGGAGCAGCCCTGCCAGCAGCTTCCCGGGTTTGTTCCCGAATTTGTACAGCTTATGTCTGAAATACAACTGGGACCGAATCACCCTTTCGTGTATTACGGAGGACAGCTCTTTCTGCAGACAGAGCAGAGCCTCCTTATTCTGATTTGTGGGAAATTGGCAAAATCTGCGCCTTGCTACTCCCACCTCCCTTTCCAAACGTAACAAGTTCCCATTATACTGTCTCTGTCTATAACCCATATAGCTAATAATGTGTCCCCGAAGTACTGCCTTAGCAGTTTCCCAAAACAATGTGGGGTTTGCCTTATGCTCAGCATTGTGTGTAACATATTCCTCCCACTTAGACTTCAGAAATTCACCAAAGTGTTTATCAGTGTTCACCTCCAATGGATACCTCCACAAGGTCCTGTCCTTACTGAACCCCCACTGAATGTCTATCCAGATCAATGCGTGGTCAGAGACCATTATAGGCCCCACTCTTGCTTCAGTTACTCTAGGAAATAACCTAGAGGACCCCAGAAAATAGTCTATCCGAGATCCAGTGTCATGGGCCCGCGACACATGCGTATAGTCCCTTTCTAACGGGTTTAAAACCCTCCAATAGTCTAACAGCTCAAACCCTTCACAGAGTCCCTTCACCCATTGCGCTCTCCGATCTCTGTTGTTACCCCTCCTCTTCGACCTATCCATACTCTCGTCCATTACGCAATTAAAATCTCCCCCAATTATTAACGGGGTGTGTCCCACATCACTCAAACATTTGTTAACCTTCACACAAAAGCTCGCTTCGTACAGGTTTGGCGCATATACATTCATTAACGCTACCCTCTGGCCTCTAATCTCTCCAATTATCAAAATAAATCTACCCTCGGGGTCTTCCATGGTTCGTGTCAACACAAAGCCGACCTTCTTATGAATAAGGATTGCCACTCCTGCTTTTTTCCCCCCAGAGGACGCTCCATATACCCCGCCCACCCACCATCTCCGGAGCTTATCATGCTCTGTAGCAGTAAGATGTGTTTCCTGCAGGAAAGCGACCTCCACCTTATTATCCCTTAAAGTCTTTAAGACCTTGTAGCGCTTGAGAGGATTCCCCATCCCGCATACGTTCCATGATGCAAATCGTATTTTAGTGCCCATCATGATTTATCCATAATCATAGCCCCTGCTGAATTTATACGCGTATTCCCGCCAAAGAGACAGCCCCCCCAGCATAGGGCATCTCCTTTTCCTCTCGTCCCTCTCAATCTGTCTGAGCTTCCAAGGACCACTAGCAATATCCCTCCCCTCCTCCCCCCAAATCCCGTTGTGTCTGCATCGTATTTTTAATTTTTCCCTGCCCCCCCCTCCCCTCCAAGATTCCCAAGCCTTCCCCCCCTCCCCCTCCCCTCCCTCCCCTTCCTCCTTCCCTAGCATCTCCCACCTTCCCTCCCCGCCTTCCTGTATCTCTACCCCTTGCCCTCCTCTCTGGGGCTCCCCACCCTTGGCCATCAGTAATGCATCCCGAACCCACCTCCATCAACCTCCATCCTCCGCTCAATAATTAGTCTACCCTAGGGTCCCTCCCCCTTCCCCCATATAATCCTCCACTTTACCCCTCTTACATGCATTTCCTTATAGCTTCCTGCCTCCCTCCGCTATCCCATCCAGCTCCCCCCTTGTAACAACCCAAGCCCCCAAACCAGCTACCTCCTCCCCCTACTCTCCTTCTGTTCCCAAAAATCCGCAAACATGGACCATATATCAACACAGAACTCTCTAAACAACCAATACTTTCATTTTTAACAAACAAG
The DNA here is from genome assembly GCA_033557465.1 of Ichthyophis bannanicus. NCBI lineage: Eukaryota > Metazoa > Chordata > Amphibia > Gymnophiona > Ichthyophiidae > Ichthyophis > Ichthyophis bannanicus. The sequence continues at coordinate 374,459,815 of CM066032.1, read as the reverse complement.
ATCACATGGTCAACCATCACAACATCAGCAGCCAATCTCAGACAGAGACCGGTCCTCAATAAAACAGTTCAACAATTCAATAGTGCCACATGGAGGAAGGAGCAGACAACAGAGCCACCCCTCCTCATGTAAGCGTATCTCCCAGCTGCCTTCAAGCTCGCCTGTCAGCGTCCTTGTTATGGAGGAGGGCGGGCGATTTATATTCTGGGATCCCCTTTTCATATCGTCGGCTCTACTCCAGATCTCCTCCAGTCATACATCTCAATTATTCTGCGATGCTGAGTTCATTATACATGTGCTCCATGTCACTCCCCTCATATATGGCCATAGGGAGAAAAAGGTACATATTCCAGTTTATCACATAGTCCAGTTTGTCCAGAGGGAGAAAAAGGTACATAGTCCAGTTTGTCCAGTTTCTCTTCCCTCAGCAAAGCTTGGTGCTGCAGGATTTCTCTCAGAGCTACTACAGTCCATATCCCGTACCGGCTCAGCCTTGTTCTAGGCATCACCGAGGGTTGCTAGAAATGTCTGTGCTGCTGCCACCGTTTCAAAAATGTGTTGCTTGCCATTATACTCCAGCCTCAATCTAGCAGGATACATTAGGGCAAACCGCATGCCCTTATTAATAAGTGTGGCACAGATTCCTGTAAATTCACGTCTGCGCAAACTCACTTGATTCGAGTAGTCTTGGAAGATCAATACTTTCTGCCCTCCCGATGTCTGACTCCTCTTTGCTCTGGCTGCTCTCAACACTGCCTCCTTTTGGACAAAATTCAGAAATCGTACAATCACTACCCGTGGTCGGGTAGCTCCGTCTCTCTTCTGTCCCAGTCTATGCGCTCTCTCTATGATTAGAGGTCCCACACTCGCCTCCAGAGAAAGCTGTGAGACCAGCCACTTTTCCAGGTAGGCACGGAGTTCGCCCTCTTTAACAGACTCCGATATCCCCACAATTCTCAAGTTCTTCCGCCTACCGCGATTCTCCAAGTCATCAATTTTATCCGCGTAACTCTTTAGTTGTTCTTCCATTTTCTTTATAGTTTGGGCCTGTGATTGCTGGGCCTCTTCCACCGTCACAATGCGTTGTTCCACTTGTGCTACTCTTGGCCCAATGTCTGCTACTGCTTGCCCTACCTGGGACATCTGCTCTGATAGGGCTTGAAATCGCCCCTCCAAGGCTGCTACCACCGCACTGGTGACGTCCTCTACAGCTCCTGCCAGAGGGTTGTTAAGCGGGCTATCCGGAGCAGAAGACGCCATCTTACTTTCCGCCCCGCGTAGCTTCTCCTTTTTCCCGGGTTTTGCTGCCATCGGTTTCCTTGGTATGCACGTTCCTCCGACACTTGCCTCTCAGCACTCCACTCCTGTCGTTTCCTCTGCTCAGTCAGCGGGTTTCAAGCGGAGGTTGCCTAGAGAAAGTCTATTTTCCCGGTGGGCTACTCCAGAACATGGCAATCCGCTGCCGTCTAGCTCACTGCATCACGTGATCTCTGGTGGTCTTTATTTATTTACACTCAGCAGGGCTACGTCCTTTATGATAGGGATTCTCTTAATCCAAATTGCTGTATATGTAATTCAAACACTTCACACTATGGCCACTAGATGGAGCTCCCGCTTCATCATTACACAGCAGTTCACTCACCGTGAAGGCAGGGAAACCAGAAACCTGTCCGGGCATGTTCTTTATTTCTGCCTGCAAGCTACCAGCCAGCAACGGGAGGAAGATTGTGTCCCCGCAGCCCCGGAGCAGCGAGCAGTCAGTGCAGGACTTAAAGATCTTCAAGCTGATGACCCGGTTCACCTCCTGCACTTCCTTCCGGCTCAGTGGAACGCAGGAGCTCCATGCGTTTCACCACCATGTGGTAATGGCCGCAGCCCTCCAACCCCAACACAGCCAAGACACAGAAGGGCAGAGACAGCAGCCAGAAGCCTCCAGATCGCAGCAGCTCTATCTCCCACGCAGGCAGTCACTTTGTGGCAGGTCAGTCTTGATTTTAAATTTAATACTGCTGACCCCAGCTCCCGATCAGATCGCAAGCTCCCCGCTTCTCTCTGCTATCCACCGGAGTTATTCTGGGCACAAAGCTGGACAGGCATCCCTCATTGCATACCTCCTGCTCCTCGGGGGTTTCCTTCTTCCCCACAGGCACTCTCCGGATCAGCCGGTGGCACTTCAGGGCTCAGCACAGCATCAGCAGTACCTTGCCCGTCATATCTCCCACTACCGAAACCGATGATCCCAGCACAGAGGGGCAGGAAAGCTCAATTTAGACTCCCTCACATTTGGTGAACATTGGGAGAGGGGTTTCTTGCACTTTCTTCAGGTATTCCTCTGCACAAGGTGGATCAGGTGCGGAGCTGCACTAACTTGCGGCCATTCTCGCCAGCGCTCACCAGCGCCCCCCCCATTATATTTAAATGCTTGTGTCAGCATTTTAAAAAGCACTGACTGTAGTTGTTAAATATCGACTCAGATATACCTTGTTTTGCTTAACTGTGTGGCCTGTAACAGTGTGGTGTATGAAAATCCTTTTTTCTGAGGTTAGAGGCTGAAAGGATTTCTGTTTAGAGTTTTGCTGTATAAAATGTGTATGTACTGGGCATACGTGTTCTCATGGTGTTCGGCTTCAAAAGTCTGAACATAAAATTTAAGTTCTGAATAAATCTGATGATCAGTCTGGAAATGGATTAGAGACTGACGAAAGAATGGTCAGGAGGGGATAACTAGCCTTGCAGAGTTGAGGGAAGAGGAGTGCAGGCCAACATTTGGGTCAGCTTCTAGTGCGCCTGAGTTGCATTTTGCTTTGTGCTTGGATTTCAGAAGACAAGTAGTTAATTCTAAAATCCAAATCCAAAATTTGTTTTGCCCTAAAAACTCTCTGCCTTCCTCTTTTCTCTCTGTCCCTCTTTCCCATTCTCTCTCCTCATCCTTCTCTTTGTATGTCCCCCTCCCTCCCTCCTTTTCTTCTGTCTCTCTCTCATCCTCTTCTCTTTCTCTCTGTTGCTCATTGTTTCCATCTACTCCACCTCTTGCTTCCTATTGATCTAACAAGTGCTCCTGCTCCAGCAGCCACATCACCTCTGTTTTGTACCCATAATGCTTCTTGGAAGCCAAGCCCAGTAACTAGGATGTGAGCTAGTGAGCTGCAATGGGGTCGAGGTTAGGAGCTAGAACATGCTGAACTTTATCAAACAGGAGACTCTGACCCCAATGTATTGGCCAACAGCTGGACAATGCAATATTGAAAGCAGCACAACCGACTAGTTTCCACGAGAAAGATTGTGAGATCAACAAAACACGTTGCGGAGACTCAAAACACAACTTAGGAAGATAGAGAGGAAATGGAGAAAAACTAAACTTGAATCCGACAGAAAAAAAACACATGGATGAACTGAACAAAAATTGACAACACAAGAAGAAACTACCACTCAAAACTACTCAGCGCAGCTCTTAACCACCCACAGGAACTATTTGATCTAGTTAAACAACTGACCAAATCTCCTAACCATACGAGTCAACTCCCAAACATTCCCCTACAACTGCTCACTGCACAATACAAACAGCCTCACCCAAATCCCAATATTCCACCTACTCCAACACAACACCAGTACTATACCACCCTCAATACCACATGGTGCACGTTTGAAACAATCAACAATGAAAGAGTTGAAACCATTCTCACAATCCTCAACACCACCACTTCCTCCCTTGATCCATGAGCTGCCAGCTGAATCAAGATGACAAAATAGGAACTAAGCCCAGCACTCACCAACATCATGCATGAGTCACTCCAACAATACCAGATGCCCACATGCCTCAAGGTGCCTACCATCTGCCCCACCTGTAAAACGTCTGAGCTCAACCCATTGGATCCTGCCTCATACAGACCCATTGTAAGCCTCCCATTCACTGCTAAGGTCATTGAGACGACCGTTCAGCAGCAACTACAAGAACACATTGACAGGAACAACCTACTTGAACCACAACAGCATAGCTTCTGCCCATCTCACGGAGTCAAAACACTCATGGTCTCCTTAATGAGTATACTGATAAAGGGAATACAAACCAAACAAACTGGATACATACTCTTCTATTTAGATATCTCAGCACCTTTTGACAGTCTTCCACAATATCCTACTCCACCATCTGCAGGCATTTGACATACAGGATAAGGTTCTCCAGTGCTTCCAATTTTATGTTTATGTTTATTAGACTTGATATACCGCCCTTCATATAATAACAGAGCGGTGTACAATTACAAAAGTTCAAAAGTACCTGACAGACAGGCATTAGCTGATCTCAACAAACTCCAGCACCTCAGCACCTACTGCCAAACCCAAGGAATACCCCAGGGCTCTGTACTGTCAACACTGCTTTTCAGCATTTATCTATAACCCCTCTGCTCAATAATATGGTTGCACAACATCAACTTCTATATATATGCAGAAGATATTATGCTATATGGACAATAACCACCACAAACCCCACAACCACACAGTTATTGCATTGCTTCAATGATGTTTCCAGATGGCTTCAAGAAAACAAGCTCATGATCAACATCAAGAAGACAGAAACATTATTCGTAACCAAGGATCTAGCCTTCACTCCACCAACCCACCTCACACTAGGTGCAACCCAAATACAAGTTCAAATGCAGATAAAATATCTAGGAGGCATATTCAATCAACCCTCTCACTCAAGCAGCAAATAGCAAATACCACAAAGTTGATATACTTCAAAACCAAAATGATACAATGTCTCAGTCCCCTCCTAGACCCTCAGAACTTCCGATTGGTACTTCAAGCCATGACACTCCCCCCACCTTGACTACTGTAATGCGATATATCAAGGACTCCCACTCTCCATTCTCCACCCTCTTCGCACAGCCCTTAACACAGCCGCCCAGATTCTACAAAGTGCAAGGAACTATGACACCATCACCCCAATACTGAAACACCTCCACATCCTTCCTGTGGAATACCGAATCAAGTATAAAATCATACTATTGATACACAAAGTGCTACACCAACAAAAGACGTCCAATCTTCACACTCTACTACAACAACCAAACTCTAGGAGATCCATAAGACAGGCCACAAACAACATTCTAACCATACCATCTGCAAGGGCAAAACACAACAGCCAAGCATGCGCTTGTGCATTTGACCTCTATGTCCCATCACTATGGAACTCTCTCCTAACCAAAATCCTGAACAACACACACCTCTCTTTCTTTCGGAACAATTAAAGACACAATTGTTCAGAGACCACTTTGGCAACTCGGACTAACTCATGCGACATCCCATGAATACCGGACTATGATGTACACAGTGTAAATAAGTCACTTATGCATCAGTGCACCTGAGATAGGAATCAGAAATGTCACTAAGTTAGGAACTCTAGATGTATACCCAATGGAAATGGAAATAATTTATGACTTTGTTGAAAATATAACCTCCCCCATACTGAATCCCCTTATTCAAACTGTAAAAACCTTACGACTTATTTGATATTGTTGTTTGATGGAAACTGCTTTGACCCAGTGACAAGTGGTATATAAGCATAGTTAAATAAATAAATGCTGAACTTTACCACAAGGATGCTAAATCTGAATTTGTGTCATATTATCATGTATGCCTTAATTCTAACATGCATATGTTAACATCATTCTGGAAATGATTTAGTCTACATGCCAAGGGGATAGTGCACAGCATGCATTTTTGCATGGGCACTAAACATCCTTAGTGCACACCACATGTTTTAGCGCTTAAGCAAAGGATTTCAAATATAAAGAAAGGTTTAATGATCATAAGAGCTGCTAATAACTGAAATGGATTTTGCCTCCTAGTAGAACATATTGTTCCGTGGATGTTTTTCTCATCAGGTGCTTGAGCTGCCAAGACTTGTAGTCTCTTGTTTTGTTGGCACCCAAAAATACATTTGACTAACTGAAATGTGAAATTCTCTCACCTATCATTTTAGTAAGTGTACGCTGTCTTTCCTGGGCACTATAAAAAGAGAGCATTCTAATGATGACAGTAGACGAACCATCAAAAGGAATCACCAGAAGAAGTGATCTGAGGAAATCAGATAAAATAAGAAGTTGCATATGTAAAGAACAAAATAAGATGTTTCAAAAATGTTGCAGTCATAAAGGAACACGGTCTGCCACTGTTCAAACAACAGCATCCATTCATGTTGGCAAAGAGTTCAGGCCAAAGTAAACAGCTGAGACCTTTGATCTCCACTAGGGAGGTACTGCTGTGTTCCACTTACAGCCTACAAAAGCACTGCATCAAACCTGCCTGGAAATCAACAGCTGTGTTATGTCTAAGTAGTCAGCTTCAGTCTTTCCTTGAACAAATGCTCTTTTCAAAATTCAGTTTGCATCACAGTATCTAGTAAAAACATTGAGGCCCCTTTGTTTAGCTGCCGTGACTTAATGGCACTTTTTTCTATGGGTTGATTGTTCCAAAAGGCTTGTTTGCTGGAAATGAAAGTCTTCCCCCCCTCCCCCCTTTTTTTACATTGCAAAGAGTCATTGTGGACAATGGCAATATTTCTTCTTTTTGTTGCTTAAAGAAACAGTATCACAATTTAAAAAAAATACATATCAATCGTAAGCCGCAAACAAAATAATGTATATTAGTAAGCTTACATACCACCTTATTACACCACAAGGGGACTCAAAGTGGTTTACAAGTCACCTTTTTGGAGTTAGGTTGAAAAATGATGATCAAGAATCATTGTTACAAATCCTGGCTGTTATCCTTTAACAATAACATTCCAAAAGATCAGGGGGAAAATGTTGAGATCCATGATTGCATCATAGTCCATCTTGAAGTTTATGGCGTGTTTTTCATTTGTATACCTGTGGATGTAAGCCACATCTTTCCAGTAGTAGTTCCAGGTAAGTTACATTGAGATACAATAGCTATTTACTTGTTTCTGGAGGGCTCACAATCTAAGTTTGCATCTCAGGCAATGGAGAAATAAGTGGCTTGCCGGAGAATCAATGGGATTTGCTCTTACCACTAGGCTGTTATTCAAACTCCTCTCACCTCCATTCCTTTACCTTTTTAACTGTTCATCGGCCTGGCTTTACAGGCTTGCCTCTTCTGCTACCCCAGTTCACTACAATGTTGTAAGGGACACTGCATTACGGCATTTGGAAAAATTTAGCTACAGTATTTTACTCTGCGCAATTATTTTCTGCATCTTAGGCTTCTTTCTTTGCAAGATTGTTATTATTGCATTTTCGATCTGCAGAATTGCTCACCTACTTGCACTAGCCTGGCAGCTCTCTTGCGCAATACAAGTGGACTCTCATCCTTATGCAGTAAGAAGTAAATCGCATGGGACGTACTAACCTGTATTTTATCCTTTGAAAATAATATATGTCATGGCTTCTGTCAGAGTAGTTACACTAGATGCAGCATATTTACATAATCACTGTCTACCACTTATCTTTGTTACCAAAGTGGTAGCAGAGAAGAAGTGAGAAGCTATAGGCTAGTAAGCCTTACCTCGGTGGATGGAAAAATAATGGAGATGCTACTAAAAGAAAGAATAGTGAACTTTCTACAGTCCAATGAGTTACAAGACCTCAGGCAACATGGTTTTACCAAAGACAGATTGTGCCAGACAAGTCAGATTGATTTTTTTCACTAGGTGACCAAAGAACTTGAACAAGGACATGTCCTGGAGATGGTCTACTTGGATCTCAGCAAAGCCATTGATACTGTTCCTCATAGGAGGCTCATGAATAAACTGAGCAGCCTGAAACTAGGACCGTAGGTGCTGAAGTGGATTAGAAACTGGTTGAGTGACATACGAGAGAGAGTGGTGATAAATGGAATTCACTAGGAAGAAAGCAAAGTGAGTAGTAGAATGCCTCAAGGATCTGTACTCACACCAATTCTATTCGACATCTTTGGAAGTGACATTGCTGAAGATATAGAAGGAGAATTTTGCTTTCTTGCAGATGACATGAAGATTTGCAACAGAGTGGACACCCCAGAGGCAGCTGACAATATGAGAAATGATCTACAAAAATTAGACAAATGCTGTAATGCTTGGCAGTTAAGATTTAATGCAAAGAAGTGCAAAGTGATGCACTTGGGATGCAGAAATCCTAAGGAGCAGTATTTGAGAGGCAGTGAGAGGATGATGTACATGGACCAGGAGAGAGACCTCGGGGCGGTAGTGTCTGAAGTCCTCAAGGTTGCAAAACAATATAACAAGGCGATGGCCAAAGCAGAAGTATGCTAGCCTGCATAGAGAGGGCTTAACCAGCCAAGAGGAGGAGGAGGAGGAGGAGGAGGAGATAATGTCCTTACCCAGATTGCTTACTCTGTTACTATGTTACAATTATATGTGAGATACTAACAAATAAACAGAGCTTTTTAAAAATCAAATATACAAAGGAAGATATGCAAGAACTACTGTAAGTAAACTACTCAGTCTATCCATGGTTACAAGCCTCTCAATTTATCCTGTAACATAAAATCATATTTTTCAGTGACATTATATTTAAACCATCACCACTTCTTTTTTTTAATCCTCCTCATGACTATTGCTCTTTCTTCCTTCCCTCATTCCTTCTTTTTTTTTTTCTTCTGTCTCATCCCTCTGGTACCATTTCTCATCTTTCCCCATGACTTTTACCTCCCACCATTAAGCTTCATTTTCCTTTCCTTTCCCTTTTCATTTGTTCTCTCCTGTTTCTCTTTTCTTCTATTCTCCACTTTGTTCTTGTGTCTCTGACTTCTTTACCCCTTCCTTCTCTTATCATACTATAGCTCTTTCGAGCCTGCTGTAACATATGCGAGATTAAAAAAGCATCCCTACTCCATTGAATGTGAACTTTGAAAATTATTTTAAAATGATGTGACAGCCTGAAAAGGGAGATGTATATTTCCATAGTCACATATACTCAGAAGAGTATTCTCCCTCCATATCATCATAAGCTCATCATATGCTAGACTGCACACTTTTCTAACTTTTTACTTCCTTTTTGTTTGCTTTACCCATATACTAGCAATAGTCGTAATCTACTGAGAGGAGAAGGTACACGTTAATAGGGGAGTGATGTTTTGCCCTTAGACTAGTCTAGTGTGAATCTAAGATGGTGAATGGCAAAGGACAATTCTCATGAATTCATATGCTACTGTTTGCTGAATACTGCTGGAGAACAGGAATATTTTGCAGATTTGGGTTTGAGATGCCAGCGATCAGTGGGGTGTGGTCAGAGCCTTCAAGAGATTCAGTGCATCCCTAGCCTTACGGTGAGGTCATCAGTATTTGCAATACTTGCAGCAAGAAACCTCAGGTGGCAACCTGGGTCTCTGGAAGCAGCAGGCGATGGAGTACAGCCTTCCCTCTCTCTCCCTCCCTCCCCCATCTCCACTACTGCACAAGCAGGGCTGTCTCCAGGGTTGGCTCAGGGTGTTGATGTCCTAGACAGTCCTTCAGCTTTACACACCCCGCGAACAAAATGCTTTGTTTATCTTTGAATGCCCTACTCTTTGCCGCCCCTCCCCTCCTTGCTCTAGAAGTTGCTTCCCTAGTATATGGGTAAAGCAAACAAAAAGAAAGTAAATTAGAAAAGCATGCAGCCTGGCATATAATGAACCTGTGATGAAACGGAGGGCGTATAGTCATATGAACACTCTACTTCTCCCTATTTCCTCAGCTCGCAACATTGGGGTCATTTTTGACTCTTCTCTCTACTTCTCTGCATACATCTAGCAGATAGCTAAAACCTGTTGGGCATTTACATGCTTTACAGCCCCCATTTGTTGTGTAGTCTGTCTTTATTAGATTGTAAGCTCAGATGAGCAGGGACGGCCTCTGCCATAGGTGTACAGTGCTGCATATGCCTTGTACAGCTATACAAATGAGAAGTAATATCAGTATTAGGCAACTGCCTAGTTTTCCTAAGAGTTGGGTCCAACCTGTCCACAAGTCAGTGGCTGGTACGGCAATAAAAAATATAATAAATGCAGGTCCTTTGCGACTCAGGTATTCCTCTAAGGTCCTGTAATGCCCCACCCCTCTGATGCATGCTTTTTACATTAAAAGGGGTGGGGCCAGTAGGACCTTCCAGGAGCGGTTGAGCCACAGAAGCCTCAAATTTATTGCATTTTTTATTGCTGCCATGGCCGTTGGGGGGTATGAATATGTGGATATCCACAACTTTTAATCGAGCTGGAGTGATGGAATGGCCTTCTACGCTCTTGTCCACAATTTTTTGCCAGATGCCTTTGATTACAATCAATGCACAGAATCATCACAAGAGCTTTGACTTGGCCTTATCTTCTGCAGAGTACATATTGCCTACTTACTTCATGCTTTTACATGGCGAAGTTTAGACCAGTTGGAATGAATCATGTAATAAGTTGGTGAAGATCAGAAACCAGAGATCTATTTTATAATAAAGGTTCCTTTTGGAAGGGACAGACCACCCTTTCTGGTTGCACCTGTCCTCAGGTACAACAGCTTCACCTTGGAGAAGGGGAACAAAACATGGGTTTAACGGGGATAAGCATGTATTAACTCTTTGATATTTGTCATATTCAGATAAGCATGAGGGAATGTTCTCTTGTATGTAAGTAAAGTTATACTAAAAAATGATAATGTCCACTTTCAGAACTAAAGCTGGGTCATTCTTTCTGACCAAGGCTTGCACATACTAATTGTGTTTAATGACTAGCTTTCATTTTAAAATTTATAGCCTTTTTGATACCAATGAAAATTTTCCTCTGGTGACCTGAATGTAATTTGCCTTGAACTATTACTGGAAAGACATGAGCGAAATAGATGCCAAAATGCTGTCTCAGGGAAGTGGATGAAAGAATTGGTAAGGAAAATGCAGAAGCAAGAGATGGCAGGTTAGAGGGGCAATGCAAGAACCACATGGCAGAGGGAGGGAAGAGAGACATTAAATGTGGGACAAGGGGGTTGGGGAGGACTAAGGAGACCCAGGGGAGCTTCTGGACATGGGGAGGGAGGAAATTAGACCTAGAAGAGAGGGGAAATATTAGATATAGGAGTGGGAGTCAGGAGGGAGGTGTTGGAGATGGGAGTCATGGGAAATGGAGGGTAGATGCTTGAGGTGGATTATAGTGAAATGGAGGGGCATAGAGAGATTTAGGAAGATGCTGGACATGGGGGGATAGAGAGGGGGGATAGGGAGGGGAAATGTGCTGGATGGAGAGAAAAAGGGGAGAGACACTTGATGGAGTTATTGGGAGGATATGCGGGACACAGGAGAGAGAGAAAGGGGAGGGTTAGTGAATGTCTGGGGAATAAAGGGCTGGAAAAGGAAAGAGGTGGGGCTTGGGTAAGAGAGAAGTAGCAGATGGACTGGAGACCCCAGAAAGAGAGCTACGAGAAGACAGAGGAAAGCAAAAACCAGAGACTAGGACCAACATGATTACAAAACAAAATAACCAAACAAAGGTAGAAAAAATAATTTTATTTTCAATTTGGGAATTGGAATTTATCAGTTTTTGGAATTTATATGTGCTGTCTTTGTATTTTACAATTCTCCTCCTCCTCCTATCTTGAGAGTGCTCGTTCTTTTGCTTTTTTCTTTTTGACCCCCACTCTCTGGAACTTTGTACCCTATATTTAATGCTTGAATTCTCTTCCTCGTGTTTTAAAAGTTGCCTCAAAAACCTGGCTCTATTCTTACTTTTGGGAATAGAGCTGAATAGGAGTAGTGTTTTGGAATTCTGGGATCCAGCGCAGAGTTGGGAGGTGTTGGACTTACCTTAACTTATCTTAACCTGCCAATCTGTCCCTTTCCCTTTCCTTATATTTATTGACTTATTTCTCTTTCCTACTCTTGTTATTCCTTAGATTTCTTTTAAGTTGTATTCTATTTTAAAATATGATACCCTGTCTGCCTCTTATCTCCTATTCCAATTAGTTGTCCCATACTATCCCTTAATGACCTCTGTTTGTTTTAAAATGATTGTAAACAGTTTTGCTCTGTCTAATGCAGCCATATATCAAGACTTAATAAACTAAACTAAACTAACCTAGTGTATGCATTAGTAGGCGAGTGGGGCTTAGATGTAATCTACTAAAAAACTTGAACTAAGAAGCAAATCTTCTTTTAATATGTCTGTTTCTTGGCTGTCATTTTATAATCAAGGAAAGGGAGATTTAGTAGGAAATGAATCTATGTGCAGCACAGTATATCCTCTCTGTCAGATCAATGCCTAGCAGCTAATCCTCCTTACCAGGCTATTCAATTGTCACCCCCACCCCATAGGAGCATGAGATGCTGATGTTGAACAATAAGTAAAGCCTGTAAAAGGATCAGTGCAATTTAGTGACCCTTCAGCTGAGAAAAATAAAATAAAACCAATTGCAATGCAATGTAAAGTTAAGGATAATTCCTTCAGGAGCTGATGTTATCAATCTAAACTTAATGTCCTATAATGTCTGATTCTGAAAGAATCACTGCAAAGGCTTTTTATTGTGTACTAACTGAAAGTGTTCACTCCGCCCCAATTTTAGATCTCTGAACTGAGCAAGATGTGACCTCCAAGCTGTAGGAAGCCCTCATACAGACAACACAAATATCTAATTTTTACAAAATCACTTGTAAAGATCAGAAGCCGGCTTTAAACTTTTAAAACCCTTGGTATAATATAGAATAGGTTATGTTCAATATTACACAGGATCTTTTGAATTGTCTTTGACATTCCAAATCTTACAAAAGCGAGACCTACTCTAGGTCTATTTGGAAGAAAGGAGAGCAAATTCATTTCTATTATTGATGAATCTCATAAGATAAATGTCATAGCATTTTTACATTAGCCTTATTCTTTGAAACATTGATGAATGTGTAACATTTTGAGCCGGAGATGCTAATCATTTTTCCAATATTCATTTAGCCTTTTAGGATAGCATAGCCAAAAATGACCTAGCAGCATGGGTTCATTTCACCCACTTTAAAGCCAGAAAGAAGAGTGACATAAAGATGGTAACAGAGGAGGTTGGAAACTACAGGCTGGTAAGTCTTGCTTCAATGGTGGGAAAAGTAATGGAAATGCCACTAAAAGAAAGCATTCTTTAAAATCTTCAACCCAGTGGTTGCAAGATCAAAGGCAGCATGGTTTTATTAGCGGCAATTTGTGTCAAACAAATCTGACTGACTGCTTTGATTGAGTGACCAGAGAATTACCGGATGTGATTTACTTGGAATTCAGCAAAGCCTTTGATACTGTCCCACATAAGAGACCCATGAATAAACTGAGCTGCCTGAGGGTGGGTCCCAAAGTGGTGGACTGAATTAAAATTTGGTTGACCAACAGAAACCACAGGATAGTGGTGAGTGGAAATTAATCAGAGGAGGGAAAAGTGAAGAGTGGAATGCTCATGGGATTGGTTCTGGGATTAGTTTTGTTGAATATTTTTGTGAGCAATATTGTTGAAGTGTTTAAATGAAAAGTTTGCCTTTTTGGGGATGACATGAGGATCTGCAAAAGAGTGGACACACCTGAGAGAGTAGATAAAATGAGAAATGATCTAAAAAATTAGAAGACTCGTCAAATGATTAGCAGTAAAGCTTCAATGTGAAGTGCAGAGTGATGCGTTTGGGGTACGGAAATCCACAGGAGTTCTATGGAATAGGGTAGAGCAAGCTGATGGGCACAGGCCAGAAGAAAGACCTTGGGGTGATAGAATCTCAGGATCTCAAGGTGGCAAAACAGTGTGATAAAGTGGTGGTTAAAAGCAGAGGGATGCTGGGCTGTATGGAAAGATGTAAAATCAGTAGAAAGAAGGTGCAGTGCCCCTGAACATATCGTTGGTGAGATATTGTGTTCAGTTTTGGAGATTATACCTGAAGGACTTAAAGAGGCTTGAGATGGTCAAACCTGTCCTCGGGGTCCGCCAGCCAGTTGGGTTTTCAGGATATACACAATGAATATGCATGAGAAAGATTTGCATATAATGGAGGTAGTAGGCATGCAAATTTCTCTTATGCATATTCATTGCAGATACCCTGAAAACCCAACTGGCTGGTGGTACCCAAGGACAGGTTTAAGAACCACTGGTCTAGAGAAAAGGAACCAAAATGATGTGGGTGTCTGCACCAGAAGACATATGAGATGAGACTTGAGAAGCTATGGGGTATGTTTACTAAACTGCGGTAATGTCATTCGCGTTAGGTTCCACGGTAAAGGTACAGATGCCCATATAAAGGTGTGGGCGTTGCATCGTTACAGCAAGCTGTAGCAGCTAACGCGCGTTACAAGGCGCCTTAGACTAACGAGCGTTACAAGGCACCTTGTAAGGCACCTTGCAAGGCATCTTGTAAGGCGCCTTACAGGGTGCCTTGCAAGGTGCCCAGTAAGGTGCCATGTAAGGTGCCTAGTAAGGTGCCCTGTAAGGTGCCCTATAGGGCCTCCTAGGCTACGTGCCATATTAGGCACCCTTGGACTAGGCACCGCAGAGGGCACCCTGGGCTACGGAACCATAGGTTAAGGTGGCTTAACAAGGTTATGGTGTCCCAGGTTAGTGTGCCCTAGGGACTGAAAGGTGCCTCAGGATGACATGCATGACCTGTGCGGAACATAGACAGATGTAGCCCTAACATTAGATAGAGCACTCAGGAAAGGCAATGAACAGGTGAGTGAAGGAGGGAGAAGTGGGAGCCACTGGACCTGCCATATCTGCGGGCATCCCATGTGCCTGCTAGTACTGATGACAAACATGGTGGGGCAGCTGTACCACAGCATAGGGTGTTGGCAATGTAAAGTACCAGAAAAACAGTTGGTGGCAGACGATGGGAATACGTGTCCCCCAGTGGAGGCGGAGGTGGCAGGATAGTTACAATGATGGGTGAACAGAGGAGTGGTGGTGCCATGCAGATCAGGCACAGGCAAGGCAAGCATGAAGAGGCATAATGCAGGAAAGGGTAGCATGGCATGACATGGGGTGGCAGCCTGCACTGTCAGACAGACGCAGATAGACGGACCGAGGGAATGTTGGCAATTGTGGCGAGAGTATTATGGGCTGGAAGCACAGATCTGCAAATATATGACCTCTACAGGCATGCACACTATTTGAGTAGGACAGGCATGAGAGGAGGGAACAATGAGGAACTGAACCGATGAACACTGCCAAGAATGGCATTGTATTAACCAGTAGGCTATACCTCCATGGTGTATGTCACAGCAATGTCTGGGTACAGAAGGACTGCAGGTCACCGCACAAACTGTCTGCTCTGAGTGCCAGGATAGGGTAACCCCACCAGTACCCATGATGCAATGCACATGCTGAATAGCTGTCTACAGCTGATCATCAAATGGGGTCTGCACCTCTCCGGTACCTCAGCTTGGAAAGACGAACTGACAGTGCGTGATACTGGCACAGAGTAGCTATAGACCATGCCATTGTGCAGGTCTGTGTTCACCCTGAGGGATAAGATGGGTGCCCAGCACTAGGTCCGCAGTACATGCGGTGCTAGAGATAGGTCCTGCTGTACATCCCCATCACTACCAGTGTGTGACAGGTGCTCCTTGCAGTGCAGCCAAAGGTAATTTTGTGTCCATCTGTATCCTGCAGTCACATGTGGCCGTGTGGGACCAGACACCAGCTAGATTGATGTGTACCCCATGTTAGGGTCTGGCTGACATGAGCAACTGTTATCAGGGCAGAGGGGTTTCTAGAATTGCATGAGGTGTGTAGCAGTGCCTTTATAGGTTGCAGTGGTATATACTACATACCCCAAAGGGGCCCACATCACCCTTTTTGTTGCTACCCTGGGGAAGCAACCTCCATCCTGTTTGTATGAGACAACTCTCCAGGGTTGATGGGCCAGAGCCATACCTATGACTGGAGCAGTGGCAGACCAGCAGCAATGCTGGGGTTAGGTCTGGAAAACCCCAACTGCCTCCCACCACTGTCTGCCAGTCACCAACAGACAGCACAGTCAGACTGTACCTTAAAGGTGTTCTGACCATACAGTCTAACTGCAGACAGTCCACCAGCCTGCTCACAGCAGAGCTATGTGCAGCAAGCAGGCAACTCAGTGATTGGGACCCCAGGACTGAGGAACACAAATATATCACTAGAAGCAGATAGTGTAGAGCGCTATGTGGGAACCTAGACCTGCCATGGTCACTGCTCGGTCAGAGTGAGTGCCCTCCCAACATGCCATGCTGTGGCCACCCTGTCCATGCAGGTAGTGGTCAGGCACTACAGTGTCCCAGCCATTGCTCCACACCCTGTGATGATGCATCCTGGCCAATCTGCCCTGTCCGGGCCATACCCAAAATACCTTGCTCCTCATTATGCACCTATTCAGGCTAACGCTGGTAACAGTGGGACATTTTGGGCCCAGTGAAGGGTGGGCAGCCACAGAACAATGGATAGACATACACACACGCTCACTCCTATTGCAGCATTGTACAAAGATAGGGGTGATTGGCAACCCTGCCCGCCACACTGGTCCTGATCACAGTGCCAACATTGCTAAACTGTGCAGGGGGTAGTAATAGTGCTCTGGTGATAACTTCAGCTCAATGCTGGGGCCAACAGCCTGACTCTCCATGCATCTTTGGATTGTGGAGCCTGTGTAGGTGGGTGTTTGTGCCCCTGTTCGCCGCTGCTTTAGGCTTTGCACATGTTGCTGGTGTATCTGCATTGTAGGGTAAAACATAGGGACATGCTCTGCAGGAACCACACCTGGGGCTTGAACCTGTGACCCTCTGCTTCTGGACACACTGGCTGGGTGTGCTGCACCACACTGTTGCCACAGATGCACAACAGTTCCTGGGGCTACCTGTACTTTTCCTCAGCCAGACTTTGTATGTTGCACTTCACACCACGTACTGATGCAGGGCATGGCCTAGGTCCACTGCAGGGAGGTGGCACTGCTCCCTCCAGCACGGGCACACCCCCCCTGCCAAGCTGACATGGCCATTTACTGTCGGTGCTGGTAGTGCGCAGTCCCAGGCCATCCACTGTGTAGGTAGGCGCCCGCCTAGGGAGCGGATCCCAGGGTGGGGGGCCATACATGGACATCCTCACATCCCCCCCCATCACTGCCTACCAATATTATGTCCCTTCCACATGGGGGTGGGATGGCTGGGGGGATGTCAGGTCAGTGCCTTAGCAACTATTGGCTAGGGTGAACCAGGTTGATATATGTGGATTATGTTTGGCCTTGGTCAGCTGCTATCTTAATGATTTCCGGTTTCTATGTTCCTATGTGCCACCTAGGCACACGCCTGGTCCACCCTGTGCCCCAGCTGCCCATGCTAAATGTCCCGCCTGTGGCCCCCTATGCCCCATTTGCACCATCACCATAGTGGCCATTCATACTTTGGCACTATGGTGTTGCTGAAAATGGAGCACTACTATCACAATTCTTGGGCTCCCTGCCTTGGCTGTACATTGCTGACACTTAAATGGTTTCTCTCTCCTGCAAATGTGCATCTAACGGCAGGTTTTCATTCGCGGTAGGATTCAGCCCTTCAGTTCAGCGCGTTAGTCTGAAAGGGGCCTCTCCCCGCCCACTCTCTGCCCATTGACCCCTTCTCTCTGCCCTCCCTCCACCTTCTGCGGTGTTTACCGCGGCCAGGGACGTTAACGATCGTTAAGTAACGTTAACGATCCTTAACGTTACATAACGCGTGGTATGTAACGTTACCGCAGTTTAGTAAACATACTCCTAAATATGTATATACTAGGTGAGAGGAGGGATGGGGAAGTATGATACAGATATTTAATTTTTTTTAGATTCTTCTATTTCAAAAAGTGCAGAGCAGATTACAGAAACAAAACAACAATACAGAATATTCAATTTATATTATTTAAAAATAGAATAAAATACAATAGCATCAAAAGCACAGCAGGCGACTTGAATTTCAGATTGACCTTGTATACTTTCGTTTTGATGAGGAAGCAATAATTTTGAAACAACAGCTTTAAGTAAATGTCTAAACTCCATAAAATTTGCAGGTGATTTAATTTTCTTTGATAGCCTGTTCCATTATACCACAGCCCTGTAAGTAAACAGCTTACAGTATCTTAAAATTCTCTTGGAGCTGAAATTGTTCATTGATGGACATGTCAGAATTAGGCCTTCTTTGGAACGTAAACATCTATCCCTAGCAGGTAACATTACTAGCCTTGATATATATTCTGATATCAGACCCAGTAATATCTTGAATACAAAAAATAATAACTTAAATTCTATCCTGGCCTTAATAGGAAGCCAGTATAACTGGCAAAGAAGGGGAGTCGCATGGTCACTAGCCCATGTCCTAAAAATCAAGTTGGCTACTATATTTTTTAGATTTGTATCCTGGCCAGCTGCTGAGCCAGCAAACTTAAAAACAAAATATTACCATAAACTACTATAGGAAGAATCAGGAGTCTCCACTAAAAGCTAGAGAATCTCCCTTGAATGTTTCAATTTAAAGAATGTATTTCAAACAATGTGGGAGATATGATGTTCCATTCTCAATCTGTTAATCTGGAATCTAATATGACCTCTAAAATCATAAAGAAGTGGACAAACAAAATCCTCTTTACAAATCTTAGGGGCTATTTTAGATTCTATATTGAAAGGTATTAATGTACAAGAAACAAATCCTTGCCAAAGGAAAGGAAACTATAGATGTAGGGAACATAGAAACAAAGAAACAGAAAAATGACGACAGAAAAAGACCACATGGCCTATCTAGTATGTCCTTCCATATCTACAACTACAACAGTCCCCTTTTTTCCTTTAGAGATCCTCTGTGTTTGTCCCATGCTTTTTTGAATTCAGATACTGCCTTCATCTCTACCACCTCCACTGGGAGACTATTCCACCGATACACCATTCTTAGCGTAAAGAAATATTTCCGCATATCACTCCTGAATCTATCCCCTTTCACCCTCGTCTCATGTCCCTTCGTAGCGTAACTTGCTTTCAATTGAAAGAGGCTCTCCCCCTGTGTATTTATGCCATGGAGGTATTTACACGTCTCAATCATTTCACCTCTATCCTGCCTTTCCTCTAAGGTGTACATATTAAGATCCTTAAGTCTGGCCTCATATGCTTTATAATATATAGTAACATAGTAACATAGTAAATGACGGCAGATAAAGACCAGCATGGTCCATCTAGTCTGCCCAGCAAGATGGCAAGAGTAGGTGCACCTGTCGCTCTGTGCAGGCCACCCCTCCCCATGTCTTTGTTTAGGGGTAAACCCACCACTCCATGTAGGACACCCCTATTTGTTGAGACGTTATATGGTTCAGAAGTTAGATGGTACCGTTTATCTTGTTTTTATCCTATTGCTGTAAAGGGATCCACTGTGTTTGTCCCATGCCTTTTTGAATTCCGTCACCGTGTTTGCCCCCACCACTTCCATCAGGAGGGCATTCCAAGCATCCACCACCCTTTCAGTGAAAAAATATTTCCTGACATTGCCTTTCAATTTACCACCTTGCAGCATCATGTTATGCCTTCTAGTTTTACAGCTTCCCCGTCTTTGGAAGAGGTTTGTTTGTTCATCATTTCTCTTTAAGTATTTAAAGGTCTGAATCATATCTCCCCTGTCCCTCCTCTTCTCCAAAGTGTACATATTTAGGTCTTCAAGTCTCTTTTCATAAGGCTTCTGACGTAGGCTCCAAATCATTTTGGTCGCTTTCCTCTGAACAGTTTCCAGTCTTTTTACATCTTTTGCAAGATACGGTCTCCAAAACTGAACACAGTATTCCAAGTGAGGCCTCACCAGTGACTTATACATTGGCATAAGTACCTCTTCCTTTCTGCTGGTAATCCCTCTTTGTATGCAGCCCAACATCCTCCCGGCTTTTGCCACCACTTTGTCGCACTGTTTTGCCACCTTGAGATCATCAGAGATAATCACACCAAGGTCTTTCTCCTGAACCGTGCATACTAACCTCTTGCCCCCTGTCGTGTACATTTCCCTTGGATTTCTGCTACCCAAGTGCATGACACTGCACTTTTTCGCATTAAATCGTAGTTGCCAAGCATTAGACCAGCCTTCCAGCTTTTGTAGATCTTTCCTCATGTTAACCACTCCCTCGGGGGAGTCCACTCTGTTGCAAATTTTTGTGTCATCTGCAAAAAGACAGACATTTCCATTCAGTCCTTCAGCAATATCACTCACAAATACATTGAACAGTGCCGGGCCCAGGACCGAACCCTGGGGCACCCCGCTAATCACCTTCCTCTCATCTGAGTGAGCTCCATGTACAATCACCTTCTGTCGTCTGTCAGTCAACCAATTTCTAATCCAGTTTACCATCTTGGGACCCATCCCCAAGCTACTGAGTTTGTTGACAAGCCTCCTATGAGGAACAGTATCAAAGGCTTTGCTGAAATCCAGGTAGATGACATCCATCGCATGCCCCTGATCTAGTTCCTTGGTCACCCAGTCAAAGAACTCAATCAGATTTGTTTGGCAAGACCGTCCTTCGGTAAAACCATGTTGCCTCAGATCTTGCATCCTCTTGGTTTTGAGAAAGTTCAATATTCGCTCTTGCAGGAGTGCTTCCATTACTTTTCCCGCCACCGAGGTAAGGCTCACGGGCCTGTAGTTTGACACTTCTTCCCTGTCACCACTTTTGTGTAGAGGTACGACATCAGCCATTCTCCAGTCCTGAGGAACCTCTCCTGTTTCTGTTGAAGACGTCCTTTAACGGTCATGCAAGAGCCTCTCTGAGCTCTTTCAGTATCCTGGGATGTATCCCATCTGGTCCCATGGCTTTGTCCACTTTCAGTTTAGCAAGTTGTTCTAACACCTCGTCTTCTGTGAATGGTGTGGTATCTACTTCATTCCCATTTTTATATTTGGGAGTCACAGCTGGTCCATCTCCAGGATCTTCTTTAGTAAAAACAGAGCAGAAGTATTTGTTTAGCAATTTCGCCTTTTCAGTGTCACTTTCCACGAGTCCTTTCCCAGCATTTTTGAGTCCTGCAATTCCAACTCTGATCTTCTTCCTTTCCCGAATATACCTGAAGAAAGTTTTGTTGCTACCCTTAACATCTTTAGCCACCCTTTCTTCTGCCTTTGATTTTGCTATCCTTCTTACTCTTTTAGACTCTTTGAGTTGGATCCTGTATTCATTTCTGTGTTCTTCTGTTTGCAAGCTTTTGAATTTTGTGAAAGTTGTGTTTTTTGCCTTTATTTGAGCAGCCACCTCTTTGGAAAACCAAATAGGTTTCCTTATCCTCTTGTTTTTATTTACTTTTCTTACATATTTATCTGTTGCCCATTTTATTGCCTTCTTTAGTTTAGCCCATTGCAATTCCACTTCCTTTATCTCCTTCCACCTCGTCATCTCCTCCTTTAAGTACTCTGCCATTTTATTGAAGTCAGTGTATTTGAAGTTTAGGACTTTGAGCTTGCTATGATTGGCATGTACCATGGCTTTTATCTCATACCACACCGTGTGATGGTCGCTGTTGCTCACAGGGACACTCACGCAGACATTCGACACACTATCACCGTTGGTGAGCACTACATCCAGCGTTGAGCTTTCCCTGGTTGGTTCCATCACCATTTGTCTAAATAATGCATCTTGGAGAGCATCCACAACGTTTTTACTTCTTTCCAGATGTGCAGAAGGAGTAATCCAATCCACATCAGGTAGATTAAAGTCACCCAATATGATCGCTTCCCCCTTTGTTGCTATCTTGGCAATATCTTTTTTTTTTTTTTTAAATGCTTTATTTTCGTTTTATAACAACAAAGGAAAGGAAGACATACAGCTAAAAGACAAATACATACATAGAATGTGATACATACACCAAAGTAAACCCCTACCACCCCCCTCCCCCCTGCTTCTTCTCTAGAGACTAATCATTCCCGAAAACGGGCGTGTACTGACATTATTGTGGTATAAAACCTAACGGTGATCTGAAACATGATGAGTATACATTAAACAGACATGTCGGAGCAATGAGCAGAGTGTACATAATCATTGAGCATCTGCCATTTAGACAAGCGAGAGTGAGTTTGGATATGGGGATTAGCTCTCCGAGATATCTGCTCATATTTACTATATAAGCAGACGAGGTTCCACCATTCATTGGCAGTAATTCGAGAGCTATCCTTCCAATTCCTCGTGATTAAACATATGGCTATACCCAGCATGAAATCAAGGAGAAAGCGACCCTTCTTAGGAAGAGAGGGGATCTCCGCCACTGAGCGGAGTCCCACAATCTTCCAAGAAAGAGGCTCGTGGAGGTGTAAGATAGATTGAATACGACCCCAGACCCGCCCCCAGTAAACCTGCAGTTGAGGACATTCATAAAGAACATGAGCGAGGGTTCCCACAGCAGTATGGCAAGACCAACACTGGTCCCTAGCAGTTGTGTTCCATTTGGCTATTCTTTCTGGAGTATAAAAGCATCTATGTGCAAAAAAGAAGAGAGTTTGGGTTACAGAGGCAGATCGGGAAACCCGAACTACTTTGCTCCAGAAAACGATCCATTGCACAGGGGTTAAAGTGGTTTGCAGTTCGCGTTCCCAGGCTTGTTGAGCTCTACAAGTAGCAGTTTCGGCACCCTGACATAATATTTTATAAAAGTTAGAGGCTACCCCATGTGTACTACTAATAGAGTGAATTAGTTCTAATAGCCCGTCCTCAGTAGGGGCAGAGGGCGGCAGGATTTGAGCACTTTTGAGGCAGTGTTGAAGCTGCATCAATTGAAAGTAATGTTTCGCTGGTAACGCAAATTCCTTTTGTAAATCAGAAAAGGTCTTCCAACGAGCTGCAGAGAAGAGTTGTTGGGGTGTCCAGATCCCCCTAGAGTACCAGGGTTTCCATGCAATCGTTTTATTTAGGACTTGAATTCTGGGGTTATTCCACAGCGGGAGTCCGTCCTGAGGACATACGTTTGGACCCAGTGACAGAATGAGAGTGTTAAAGGCCGCAAGAGTATCGACAATCATTGGGGGATGGCGTGTGTCAACTTGATGGGACATGCCGGGGAGATGGATCAACGGAATTGGGCTACTTAGCTCCTCTTCAATGTCAAGCCAAACTGGTCTGTTGTCTGTTGAGGCAGCTAGCCATCGGGCACCTTGTTTAAGTAGGAAGGCTTGATGATATCTAAGAAAATCAGGAAAGCGGGTACCCCCTAGTTCCTTCGCAGACTGTAGTTTTTGTTTAGCTACTCTTGGTGGTTTTCCTTGCCAGAGATAACGGACGAGAAGGCCCTCTATGTCTTTGTAGGTGTGTAGCGGGAGGAAGCAGGGCAACATTTCTAAAATATAGTTCACTTTGGGGACTATCATCATTTTGACGGTTTCTAGGCGGCCCCACCATGTAAGGGATAAGGGAGACCACTGATTTGTGAGCTCACGGACTTTGGAGACTACCTCCTTGGCATTAAAACTAATAGTGTCTTCTAAAGGAGAACAGTAGTGGACGCCAAGATATTTCACCATGCGGGATTGCCAAAGGAAAGGAAAGGCCTGCATGTCAGCTTCATGTACCCAGCGGTTCAGTGGGAATGCTACGGATTTGGTCCAGTTTATTTTATAGCCCGATAATTGCGAGTATCCATCAATCAGGTCCAAGACAGCCGGGACCGAATCAAGGGATACAAAGAGCATAAGGTCATCTGCATATGCAGAGAGTTTAATCTCTCTGTGACTGAAGGGGACACCTCGAATACGTGCGGACTGTCTAATAAGGAGGGCAAGGGGTTCAAGAGCTAGATCAAAGAGCATTGGTGATAGGGGGCAACCTTGACGCGTGCCTCTTTGAAGATTGAAAGGCCGAGACTTAATGGCATTTACACAAATACTGGCAACGGGTTGAGAATACATGACTTGGAGGTATCGGAGGAAGCCCTCCCCAAAGCCATACCATCTGAGAACTGCAAATAAGAAGGGCCATTCCAGGCGATCAAAGGCTTTTTCAGCATCTAGGGAAAGACCCACCCATGGGTGGTCTAAATTGGCAGCACTGAATAGCACATGGCACAAGGTCCGAGCATTGTCAGCGGTGGAGCGGCCGGGTATAAAACCACATTGGTCGGGATGGACTAAGGTGGCCATCCTGTCAGATAGCCGGGTGGCCAAGATCATTGCGAAGATCTTATAATCGGCATTAAGTAGGGAGATTGGACGGTAGTTGGCGGTTAGCAGCGGGTCTCTGCCTTCTTTCTCAAAAACTACCACATTAGCTGCAGAAAAGGATCCCAAAGAGGATGTATCTGCCGCAAGGGCAGTAAAGTAAAGTTTTAAGTAGGGAACTAAATCTGCACTGAATGTTCTGTAGAATTCTGTCGGGAGACCATCAGGCCCAGCGGCTCGACCCGAGGCTGTTCGTTTTAGGGCAGAATGGATCTCTGAAGTAGAGAAGGGTTCATCCAGCGCATCCCTATCAACTTCAGAAAGGGTCGGCCGCTGAATACCAGAAAACAAGCGCTCGAAGGTCTCGGATGAGAACTCACATTCAGATTGATATAGACGGGTATAGAAATCCCGAAAAAGTTCTACGATATCGGAGTCTGTGGTCAGTATGCCCCCTCCCTGTGGGGCGCGAAGGGCCGCTACGCGTTTGGCTTCTTTTTGACCTTTCAAGGCGTTGGCTAAAAGTCGACCGGCTCGGTTGCTTTCACGGTAGTATGTCCCTTGCTGAAGTGCAATACTCTGAGAAGCTGCAGTTGAGAGGATTGCATTATATTGAAAGCGGAGACGCTGTAAGCGAACTAAGACGCATGGATCAGTACGTGAAGTTAGAACTCGTTCGCCTGCTTTGATTTGTTGGTCTAGTATAAGGAGCTGCTGTTTGCGTTGTTTCCGCAGGCGAATTTGATAACTAGTGATCGTTGCACGAATGGCCGCTTTAAAACCCTCCCACCAAGCCCAATTTGCAGTGTCCTGGGGTAGATTAAAGTGAAAGTAGTCCTGTATGGCTGCTCGAATTTCTAACTGGAACTCTGGTTGAGTTAATAGGGCTCTATCGAAGAACCAGGCCCCCGAATTCCCTTGGAGCGCAGTGGTGTGTAATTGAAAAGAAATAGCAGCGTGATCTGAGATATGTTGGGAGTGAATCTTTGCAGTGTCTACCTGAGGAACTAACAGTTTTGATATTAGAAAGAAATCTATGCGAGACTGGGATTTATGAGGGGAAGAGAAGAAGGTAAAGTCAAGCTCATTGGGGTATAGTAACCTCCATAGATCGACTAAAGCAAGATCCTTGATCATAGAGGTAAGCGTAGTGTGACTCTTGGGGGGACTACTCATCCTAGGCGGCTGTTTGTCAATCAGGGGATCAAGAACTAAATTGAAATCCCCCCCAATTATCAAGGGAGTATTAGCAGAGGCCTGCGCAACCTGAGCAATGGTAGCAAAAAAGGCAGGGTCATCTACATTAGGAGCATAAAGGCATAGACATGTAACTTCAAGGTTACCTATCTTGAGGTGAGCCCTGGACCATCTGCCTGCTGTATCTGAGCTAGTCGCAAGAATAGTAGCATGCAGAGATTTCCTAACCAGTATGGCAACCCCACATTTCTTAGAAACAGCTGGGGAATAGGCTGCCACCATGTAAGGTTTAACATTGAGTTTAAGAGTTTCCTTCGAATTTAAATGCGTTTCTTGGAGGAAAATCAGGTCCGCAGCTTCATGACTTAGATAGCTCAGGATTTTCTTCCGTTTTATCGGGTTATTGATGCCTTTTACGTTCAATGATAAAATCTTACATGGTGCCATCAATCGGCAATAGACATTTTAGGTAAGGGCGCTTGAAAACATACAACATAAGCAGAATCTGTACAGCAATGACATAAGCACCGAGTATGCTGGCTAGTACACCCCATATTGAAAAGCATGTACCAAAGTAACTTAGAGAAGAAGCAAAACCCCCAATGAATATGGCGACCATATGTCTGCGGGAGGAGGCCCTAGAGAGGAGGATAAAGACATGAAAAAAAAGAAAAGAAACACCAGAGTCCATAATCAACACTGTCTCTGACATTCATCGAGGCTACTCTGGGTAGATGGAGTCGGGTCACAAATATCATCAAAATAAGGCAACAAGCCGCCCTCGACAGACTCTTTGTTGAACCGTGGCTAATCCAAAATGGCGGGTACAGCGGATATGAGAGCACTGGCAGGAACACTCTGAAAGTCAGCGCATCAAGTCGGCTTCTTTAGCATCCAAAAACTCCGCTAGTAGATCAGGGTCCTCAAATGTTCTTGTCTGATTGTGTAGCGTGACTCGGAGCTTGGCCGGGTACATCAGGCCGTAGCGTGCTTGTAATTGTTGAAGCCTCGGCCGGAATTCCAGAAAGCGCTTTCGGCGATCAACCGTGGGTTTAGCCAAGTCAGGATAGAAGGAGATCTTGTGGCTCTCAAACTCCATATGGCCCTTTGCCCGAGAGGCGCTGAGAATTTGCTCCACATGTTGATATCTCAAAAGTCGAAAGATGATAGGCCGCGGGGTCTTCCTGTTGAGCGTTATGTTTGTGGGTACACGATGAGCGCGATCGATCTCCAATTCTTTGGTAAAGGTGATTTGGAGCAGAGAAGGGAGGATTTTATATAGAAACTCCTTCATGTCTCCCGATTCCGCTCCCTCCGGTATGCCCACTAGTCGTAGGTTGTTGCGGCGCGCTCTATTATTGCCATCTTCCACTTCTTTCTGCAAGGCCCGCACCTGACGTTCAACTTTGTCGAGTTTGGACAGCCGGACCACATGGGAGTCTAATATGCTCTCCATTTTGTTCTGACGTGAGGAGAGCCCCTCTAGCCTGCCTTGCAATACACCAAGGTCTTCCCGCAGCGCTCGGAGTGCTTCCCCGTTTGACTGCACGAGGTCTTTAACCCCTCTGATCTCTGCGAGGATCTCCTGCTGCATTTCGGGGCCCTCGCGTAGAGCCAGCCCTTTCTGCGGGGACGGGGGTTCAGTTTTGGAGCGTTTGCCGTGAGAAGCCGCTGGAGATCCAAATTCCAGGCGCGTAGGTTTGGTCCCCGCCATCTCACCAATGTGCCCCAGTAAGATCAGAGCAGAAATTCAAGAATGTCCGGTGTTAATTCAGGATTCTGAGTAGGCCTCTCGGGAGCCTCAGCGTTATGCGACCATCCCGCTGGACATCAGGCTCCGCCCCCGGCAATATCTTTAATCAATTCGTTATCTCTCTCTTCAATTTGAGTCGGAGGTCTGTAGACTACAGCAATATGGATGACAGTGCCATCTCCTCTTTCCAACACAATCCAGAGTGCTTCTTCTTTTCCCCATGTCCCCTGCATTTCAGTAGCTTTAATATTGCTTTTGACATACAAGGCTACTCCTCCTCCTTTTCCATTTTCTCTGTCTCTTCTGAATAGATTATAGCCAGTTATGGCTATATCCCAATCGTGCGATTCATTATACCATGTTTCTGTAATGGCCACAATGTCCAAATTCGTTTCCACAATTAGGGCTTCCAGGTCTGGAATTTTGTTGGCTAAGCTTCGAGCATTTGTGCTCATTGCTTTCCAGCATTTTCCTCTGTACTGACCCCATCCTGTTTATATCCTTTTGAAGGTGTGGTCTCCAGAATTGCATATAATACTCCAAATGAAGTCGCACCAAAGATTTATACAGAGGCACTATCGCCTACTTTTTTCTGCTAGCCATTCCTCTCCGTATGCACCCAAGCATCCTTCTAGCTTTTGCTTTCGCCTTTTCTACCTGTTTAGCTACTCTAAGATCATCAGACACAACCACGCCTAGGTCCCGCTCTTCTTTAGTGGACAGAAGTACTTCACCCCCTATACTATATTGCTCCCTTGGATTGCTGCAGCCCAAATGCATGACCTTGCATTTTTTAACATTAAATCCCAGCTGCCAAATTCTAGACCATTCTTCAGGCTTAGCTAGATCCCTCCTCATGTTATCTACACCTTCCTGAGTGTCTACTCTATTGCAGATTTTGGTATCATCTGCAAAGAGGCAAACTTTACTCGACAGCACTTCGGCTATATCATAACAAAGATGTTAAAAAGAATCGGACCAAGGACAGATCCCTGGGGCACACCACTGCTAACTTCCTTCTCCTCAGAGTGAGCTCCATTTACCTGTACCCTTTGTCGCCTCCTACTCAACCAATTTATAACCCAAGAAGTAACTTTAGGGTCCATCCCTAGGGTGCTCAGTTTGTTTATAAGTCTACCACACATGACACCAGCACCACACAATAGCACCACTTTCTCCCAGCAGATGCATACAGATAGCGACCTGCCTTAGCCTAGAGTTGTAGATAGTTTACCCAGTTCAACCCAAGTTCTTCTATCCTGTTTTATGTAAGTCCAGTATGGTTTCTCCTTACTCATGGATAACGTTTCTGTTATATGTAAACCAAGCTGATTTGAAGAGCGCGGTATAGAAAAGACTTTAAATAAATAAAATAAAAGTCGCCTGTGAGGAACAGTGTCAAAGGCTTTACTGAAATCTAATTACAGCACATCTAGGGCTCTCCCTCGGTCCAATTCCCTGATCACCTAGTTAAAGAAATCAATCAGATTTGTCTGACAAGACCTGCCTCTGGTGAATCCATGCTGCCTTGGATCCTGTAATCTGCTGGACTCCAGAAACCTCACTATTTTCTCCTTCAGCAATGTTTCCAATAATTTACTCACCACTGAAGTTAAACTAAACAGCCTGTAGTTTTGAAACACATCCTTACTTCCGCTTTTGTGTAAAGGCACCACATGAGCCTCTCTCCAGTCCTTTGGCACCACTCCCGACTCCAATGAGGCATTGAAAAGGTCAGTCAGTGGAGCTGCTAGAACATCCCCAAATTCCCTCAGTATTCTAGAATGTATCCCATCCAGTCCCATCGCTTTGTCTACTTTAAGTTTAGCAAGTTTCTCACGAACACAGTCTTCTGAAAATTGTTCAAGATGCCCCTCACTTCTGTTCCTGTTTGAGGGTGTTTTCTGAGGTTCCTGGTTCTTCATCTGTGAACATAGAACAGAAATATTTGTTAAGCAATTCTGCTTTATCCTCTTCAGCGTCTACATATTCCTCCCCTTCACCCTTGAGTCTGACAATACCACTTTTGCCCTTCCTTTTCTCACTAACATATCTGAAAAATGTCTTATCCCCCATTTTATTGCATTGGCTATTTCTTCCTCTTTTTGAATCTTTGCTTTCCTGACTACTTTGCTAGCTTCTCTAAGTTTTTCTAAATATCCCATGTCTTCCTCTCTATGTGATCTCTTGTATTTCATGAAGGCATCCCTCTTTTTTTCACCTTTTTCAGCTACTTCTTTCGAAAGCCATAGCGGTCTCCTTTTCCTTTTACCTTTATTTACCATTTTAACAAAAAGGTTGGTTGCCCTTAAAATATCCCTTTTCAGTTTTGCCCACTGTTTTTCTGCATCCCCCAGCTGTTTCCATCCCACTATCAACTCCCTGAGGTATTGGCCCATCTTGGCAAAGTTAGTTTTCCTAAAGTCTAAGACCCTCACTTTTGAATGGATTCTAACAGCCCTAGTCCTAATACTGAACCACACCATCTGGTGATCACTGGATGCAAAATGATCTCCCACTATAACATCAGAAACACCTTCACCACTGGTAAACACCAAGTCCAGTATGGCCCCTTCACGTGTGGGGTCTGTTACCAATTGCCTGAATAGTTCTCCTTGTAGAGAATCCAGGATCTCCTTACTTCTAGAAGATACTGCAGCAGGAATGTGCCAATCAACATCTGGCATATTGAAATCCCCTATCAGTAGCACTTCCCCTTTCTTAGCAATACTGCATATGTCTTCAATTAACTCTGTCCACCTCTTCTTCTTGTGAGGGAGGTCTGTATATCACGCAAATGCAAATAGATTTCTTTTTCCCTCTTTCTAGTTTAACCCACAGTGCCTCCTCTCTCCCTTTTAAACTCTGTAATTCCAAAGCTTTAATATTATTTTTTACATATAGTGCCACTCCTCCTCCCCTTCTTCCTACCCTGTCCTTTCTGAATAAAGTATACCCTGGTATAGTTACATCCCAATCATGGTTTTCTGTGAACCATGTTTCTGTAACTGCCAATAATTCCAAGTCAGTCACTCCCACCAAAGCGTCAACATCAGGGATCTTATTTCCCATGCTATGGGCATTTATACACACTGCTTTCCATATGTTACCCCTTTTACCCATTTTCATAAAGGTATTTAATGTTCCACTTACCTGGAGGCTTTCACTTACCTGGGGGCTTTCTTCACCCATCCCCAACAAATCTAATTTAAAGCCCTCTTCAGTAGATTAGCCAGTCTACTACTGAAGATGCGTCAACCTTTCTTGGACAGATGGATGCCATCTCTGCCCTGCAACCCTTGGAACAGCATCCAATGGTCCAGGAAACCAAAATGCTCTAGATGACTCCATCCATGCAGCCATGTATTCATCTCCAGGATGTGAGCCTCTCTGTTTGGCCTTTACCCTCAATAGGGAACATGATATGGACCTGCAAGGAGAAGGATTCAGAAACAACATTATTTCTTCATGGAAAGGCGTGATGGATGCCTGGAATGCCCTCCCAAAGAAGGCAGTGGAGACAAAAGCAGTAACAATATTTTAAAAAAGCATTGGATGAACATAGACATGAACGTAAGAGACCGATTCAACAACATGTATAACCTGCTCACTGGCACATACAAATGGGGGATGTGGACGACCTAGACTTGATTCCACAACCATGGGGCTAGACGCACCCACGATTCTAGAACTTGGGACATGTTTTGGCATGCACACACAGCATTCTGCAATAATGGATTTATATGGGCCTCCCTGTCTCCACTCAGCAACGTCTCCCCTGCCAAACCAGCACCCCCAGGCCACACTGGCAATGTCAACTGGGCGCATGGTCCCCACAGATGTCCACTGATGGAATTGTAGTGCTGCTGCTTCACACAGCGGGGACACACATAGCTTGCATGCCCTGTGCCACACCCAAACCGCGCGCACACACACACACACACACACACACACTCACATCTGCATGCATGAACATCACAGCCATGCCCAATGGATGCCCAGTGCCTATACATAACTGCTGATATAACTGCAAGGCATAGCATCCCAGGACTACATGTCTGATCTGCATTGTGCCTCCAAACACGGTGCCTTCTCATAGTCCCCTACATGCTAGTCATGCATTCACAGGTGCACTAGGCAGCACAGGGAATCATTCAGCATAGCTAAAGTAACACCATTGCACAACCACAGGACCTGGTAGTGGTAGTTCCCCATGTCCCTTCATCTGTCCCCTTCCACTGCCCTCTGTTCCCTATGGAGAGTCCACAGGCCCTCTGGACTGCAACCCCCTGGCCTCGATACACATTGGGCATGGCCAATCATGATTATGGGACACAATGAAGAGCTAAGCATGTTTCATCAAAGTTCTGCCCTTATTTCAGGGTCCTGCAGGACTATATTGCACGTCCACACATAACACGCAGCACTTACAAAGGCAGTTCCTGAATACACTTTGTGCATGCAGCCAGCTGACCATGCCCTCACTCTGCCCCCTCTCACGCATGTTCAGGGATCCCCGCACAACCAATATGTGCATGCAGGGCCACGATATTTGCAGCATACGGACGTGGTCACTGTCTCTGGATCAACGTCCACACATTATGGACAATGGGCCTATTTGTGTTCTGGATTGACCCACAAAGACTTAATGACAAGAAAAAGGAGACCACTTGGAAAAACAGTGAAATAATGTTTGCACTTCAAGAAAGACATGGCGGGTAATCTACACAGAGCAGCAGTTACAACCTTAACCACAGACTAGATGGGCTATTTTGGTCATTATCTGTCATCATATATTATGTTACTAGGAAATCAATTTGAAAAGATTGTCAAAAAATTCTCTTGAAACTAGAGCAGAGATCAACGAGCAATGAGATGGGTGATACTGAGGGTTTAATGAAACATTTAGGGCATACCCAGCATGCTGCCAGCCACACAGTGAACTAGCTGTCTCATTTTGTTATGCATAGGCCTCATTATCCCTTTTCAGATATGCCAGGTTAGTCTGGCGATATCCTTTTAAAAAAGGGCACATCTGAGAAGAGATAATCAGATTCATGTATATTGTGATAAAGCTGTTAATGCTTTTTCTGGCTTGCAGCTTTTTCTTTTCTTTTTCTTTTTATGGGGTTATGCTACAATCACTTCTCTTTTGGAGTATTAATGTTGTGGTGGGCTTTAGAGTGTTAATTGTGTGATGCAAGCACTGTTTATATATTTGCTTCCTGTTTTATATTTGGGTAATACCACAATAAAATGCTGAAAAAATTGCTCCATTCTGTGTTCATTATTGCCCAGTTTGCTGCTGTCCAGGTGCTCCTTCAGCCTCTGCTGCAGCTTTGAAAACATTTTATTTTATTCACTAGCTTGCTTGAATAGGTATTCTCCTTAACCTCCTTTCCAGTCTTAAATTAACTCATTTGAATCAGTCCAAATGAGTTTTGTGTTAGCATCCCCCTCTGTCCCTATCCTCCCCATGTCCAGCATCTCTTCTGTATGTCTACTCCCATGTCCAGCATAACCCCTCTGTCCCTATCCCCCCATGTCCAGCATCTCTCCATCTCACCCCACCTCCTCATGTCCATCCAGCTTCCTCGTGTGCTGCCTGCCCAGATCATAGCATAGACATGCTGCCTGACCTGCTGCTTGATTCACTGAGCCTTTGATGCTGTTGATCATTGTATTCTCTTAAGAAGACTGGAGATAGGGCCAGCTCATCCACTAGATAAGCTAGGCGGCTGCCTAAGGGGCAGACCTTTGTGGGTGGCACAGCATAACACCTGCAGTAGGCCATGTGCTTTGACACACATGGCCTGCCATTTCTAACCCCCCTCCAATAGTAAGTTGTGTCGGGGGGGGGGGGGGGTCAGAAGTAGTAGGCCATGTGTGCTGAGGTACATGGCCTGCTGCTGCAACGAGCAGAGTTTCCCCCCCAACCCCACCAATGGGGAGGGGCACAGGGGAGAGGCATGGCTTGGTGAGGGGAGCACACTGCTGGGGCTTCTTCCTTAGGCAGCAGTAACCCTTGGGCCGGCCCTGGTTGGAGGTGATGAGCCCCAATCCAGAAAGTGCACATCCGGCCCGTGGACACATCTAAAACAAAAATGGTCCCCCTTTGAACCTAATTCTGCATCCTCAGATCTGGACATGCCTGCATGTCCAGAATCGGGGAGATAGATGTGTTCAGTGGGCACGTGCAAGCACTATTCAGCCAGCCCCATGCTTCAGATGTGGGGAAACATTTTGGAGATCTCCGCACCCATCATATTCTGAAAAGTTGCACATTTCAGATCCTGCCCATCTACAGGATGTACCCGTGTACATCATGCCTCCTTAGTAAAATGTGCATCTCCTAAGCTGCTTTTCACACTGACAGTAGTTGCTGATGCAAACTAGACATAAATACCAATGAGAGAGGACTGTTGCTGCAACCTAGACCACATACCAGTCCCCCGCAGGTCCTCAAAAGTGCTAGGTAATCCCAGTGCACCCTAATATGGTATAAGAAAATGTAAATATGAACATGTATGTCAGGACATACCTTGCGTCAAATGGTAGTTTGCATTATCAAACGGCCCCAGTGATCCCTGCCTTGGTCATCTCTACAAAATTCTTTAAACTGCTAAGGATGGATCCTTACCAAGTGCACAAAACTCGAAACTAACATTGCAGTTTCCCAAAGGATGCATAATATTGCTGAGCATCAAATGTATGCCCTTTTTGTGCCTCGGGCCTATAAGTGCACTTATTCTGCTGCTCCACACTACCGTTCCTCTCTTATCTCTCCCTACTCGCTTCTTTGGGAACTCTGATCTTCTAGCAGATTGCTTCTATTCTCTTCTACTGCCAACACCAGATTTCACTCCTTTCTCCTTGCTTCTCCCTATGCCTGACATGAACTATCTGAGTCTGTATGTCAGGATTCTTTTCTGGCCCTTCGCAAAGCCAGGCTGAGTGCTCACCTCTCCGTTGCTGCTTTGGGATCTGATCCACCGAAGCTCCCTTGTGTTTCCTTACCATTCCTCTAAATATTCGTACCTAACCGAAAGACAGCTACAGGTCAAGGTGGGACACAACACCTCCCGACCCATAAATGTCCGACAGGGAGTACCTCAAGGATCCGCACTCTCAGCACTCCTATTTAACATCTACATCCAACCAATATGCAACATCATGAAAGAGAACAACATTCAATACACAGTATATACAGACGACATCATGATATACACCCCGATATCAATCGACAAACCGGACTTCTCTAAAATAACAGACTGCCTTACCCAAATGACGAGTTGGTGTCAAAACAACAACCTCGCAATAAACTACAACAAGACCGAAGCTTTAATCATCACTCGGAACCAAAGCTTCATACACCCACCAAATATAAAGATACAAAGCACTACTATACCAATAAGATCAGAAGTAAGATACCTCGGAGTTACTCTGGACAATAAACTGAACCTCAAACGACACATAGACAAAACAATCCAAAAAGCCTACTACAAGATGCGAATCATCAGGAGACTGAAACCACTCCTCGCCCCAGATCACTTCCGTACCGTCTGTCAAGCACTGATAACCCCACTACTGGACTTCTGCAATCCGATATACCTTGGACTACCGAAACAAGCCCTCAAACCACTCCAACTGGCACAAAACACTGCAGCACGAATCATATCCAGAACTGCAAGACAAGAGCACATCACACCTACCTTAAAGGACTTACACTGGCTCCCAATCGGTGCACGCATCAGATACAAAACTATCATAAACCTATTTAAGATAAAACAGCACACATCAGCCAACAGCCTCATACAATCAGACACCAGCACACGTCCTAGAAGAAAACAAACACACAACCGAGTCAGCACCCCAAGTGAATACAAACACACACGCAAGGACACAACAGACAGAGCACTCTCCATGGCTGCTCCAACAATATGGAACAAACTACCGGACGATTTGAGGGCAACTACAGACCTCAAAGACTTTAGAAAACAGCTGAAAACCATGCTGTTCATAGAACACTATGGACACATCACATAACCTCAAAGAATGTATAACAGTACATGATACCGCCTAAACAATGTATGTATGGAAAATGTTTTTAGCACCACTGTATATAGCCCACCTTGTATATAGCTCAAACCAATCTAGCACACATTACAACACACACTCAACTAAATTTCACCCTCACTGCATGTATAACACACTCACTTTACCAGATTGTTTGCTGTGCTACCACCTTGATTATTAAGATAAGGCGGTTTAGAAATACTGTTAAATAAATAAATAAATAAAATAAATGTATCCTGTCCACAGCTGCTGTGTTGTCTGTCTTGACTAGATTGTAAGCTCTGCTGAGCAGGGACCATCTTTTATGTGTTTCTGTGCAGCGCTGCACACGCCTTGTAGCGCTATATAAATGATCAGTAGTAGTTGTAGTAGGGCCTTCTGGTTTTGGCATCTGATTCCCACCTATCTGGGTACTGGCATTTCTCATAGCAGCTACACCTGTCCCATCGTGGCATATGTTGGTCTGTATACATCTGCTATCTGTGGGGCAATCCTGTCTCTCTCTTCCCACAATCTGCTTTGTGGCACTGCTCCCTTTGGTCAGGTCTAATGGACATGGAAGAGGAGATCCCTGTGCCATCACACCAAGTGGCTCGACTCTAGATTTATCACCACTCTCACAGCTCTGATAGATCCTGGACTGGGTAGGGATGTAGACTTCATGGAGCAATCTTGAGAATGTTGGCCCAACATCAGTCTTGCCTCCCAGTGCCTGGTTCAGCAGATGTATGGTTGCCCTATCACACTGCCAGCAATACATGATATCATTAGAGTGCCCTATGAAAAATAATCCATTATAGCTAAATGTCAAAATGTATCCCTGTCAATAACAAAGGAGCCTCAGAATATGAGCATTCAGCAGTGAAAACAACACTAATACATGCTCAATAGCAACAGCATTGGTCTCAGAAAATGTGCACTATGGGCATGTCTAACTGCTGTTCTCACTGTTTAATGCTCTTATTCTGAGGGTATGCTTGTTACAACCATTCAATCTGGGACGCATTGCAGAAAAGAGCAGAATTTTTTCTAAGTCCTGGCCTTACACCACGTTGCTGCAGGAATAACATGGACATCTTTGGGAAGCACTAAAAACGTACATGGGCCTTTCCTGAATACGATTTATACAGCTCCGTGGCTGACCACGACCCCATTCCATCCCTTCTGGGCATGTTATAAGATCTCCATGCTAGTGCCATGGGTGTGCATGACAGCAGTGTTTCGGAATACGGCCGGGGACGTTTTTGGCACATAAACACACATACAAACCCCTTATTCATGTCCTGGAATGACCTCTGGTAGGGGTACAGTGTGTGTTCCTTTTTTTTGTTTTCTTTTCTAGACAATAGAGCCCAGATAGCTATATAAGTCAGTTTCAGATCCACAAGGCGGTCCAGATATTTTGAAGTACTTCGGTGGTCTGTGTTGTCTGCTGCATTATTTAGCATCTATCTGCAATTTCTTGAAGCTTTTTTGCATTCTAGGAGTGTTAATCATGAAATATATGCTGATGATCTGGAGCTGTTAATTCCTTTTACAAAAGATTCTTTGACCTCAGTGGCTTTGGTAAATGAAGCTGCTAGTTTTGTCAGCTCTTGGATGCAGCAAAATAAGTTGTCATTAACTATTTGTAAAACAGATTTTGCAGGTGAATCATAGTTGCCCCCAGCTACAAGTAATTAATCCTCTGCCTTTGCTAACTGTTGTGTCCACCTCTGGTTTATGCACTAAGGCTAGAGATTATGTACTGCTACCTTTAGGCTACAAACCCTATATTTAAGTTGAGAGGGTATACAGACAGAATTCACCAAAAACTGGAAGAAAGAGGATTATTGCTACAAGAAAAACTGCAAAAAGTGACTGATACAAATTTAAGATCTCTAAGTTCACAGATCAAAGTAAAGAAATATGTGATTGACAACATCTTAAAGAAACTGAGGTCTTCTGTGGCAAAAGAGATGAAGAGACAAAGGGGTATGTTTACTAAGCAGCAATAGTGGCTTCTGTGCGATATCAGAACCACGGCTACATTGACTTCAATGGGACCGTGGCTCCGATATTGTACAGAAGCCATTACTGCTGCTTAGTAAACATACCCAAAAAGACCTTGGTGGGAGCACCCAAAGAAGAGTATTGACAGAAAAAGAAAGAGTAGCCTCCGAAAGGAACAATCCATTAGTCTCTCAGCTCTAGTCTTGTCCTCCCTGATTGCCTTCTTAACCCTTGACCATCTAATGGTCCAATTGACTCCTTCCCTGGCTTTTTGTTTCATATGTACCTGAAAAAAATTGTATTGTATTTGTCTCTATGGAAAGTTTTTATTTTTAAAATTTCTTTTTCCTTCCTTATCAATGCCTTGCATTAACTTGTCAGTACTTATGCTATTTCCTGTTTTCTTCCTTTTTCCATTTTTTGAAAGATGTTTTTTAACCAATAGTCAGTGTTGTTGGGAGGAAATTCATAAGTGCATATTGGGTCAGGCCAAGGACCATCAAGCCCAGTATCCTGTTTCCAACAATGGCCTATCTAGGTCACAGATACCTGACAAATCCCAAAAGTAGCCAGTTGCATGGTACTTATTCCCAGGGATAAGCAGTGGCTTTCTCTTAGACTACATTAACAACTGTCTTTGGACATTTCCTCCAGGAATTTGTCCAAAGCTTTTTAGAAACCCAGCTACAGTACCTGTTTGTACCACATTCACCAGAAATGAGTTCCAAAGACTAATTATACATCAAGAGAAAAATATTTTCTCCTGTTTTAAATATATTACTTTGTAGTTTTGTGGCATGTCCCCTAAGCCTTGTATTTTTTGAAAGAGTAAACAATTGATTGGTGTCTACCCATTCTGCTCCACTCAGGATTTTATTCCCAATTAAATCATGTCTGTCCAATTATCCTATAATTTTGTTCTTAATAATGGTTTCTACCATATCTCTCAGCACTGATGTTAGGCTCACTGGTCTGTAGTTTCCCTGATCACCCTTAGGCTTTTTACTTCATATGTACCTGAAAAAAATTGTATTGTGTTTGTCTCTATGGCAAATTTCTTTTCAAAATGTCTTTTTGACTTCCTTATCAATGCCTTGCATTAACTTGTCAGTACTTATGCTATTTCCTGTTTTCTTCCTTTTTTCCATTTTTTGAACGATGTTTTTTAACCAATAGTCAGTGTTGTTGGGAGGAAATTCAGGGAGTCTCAGGGAAAATGCTAGGGAAGGCAGAAAAGTGGAGGGAAAACAAAAGGGAAGATACGTCTTCCTTATCTCTTTACCTTCTGTACACTGTTGGATGTATATATGTATAGTGGAGGAGTGGCCTAGTGGTTGGGGCAAGGTACTTCAGGCCGGAAGGTCGGGGGTTCAAATCCCACTAGAGGACAGCAACCTTGGGCCGGAAGGACTGGGGTTTCTAGTCCCACAGGTGCTCCTTGTGGTCTTGGGCAAGCCACTTAACCCTCCACAGCCCATGTTCCCTGTAACATAGTTATCTCCAAGTTATAATGCCCTGTTCAATGTAATTTCAGTTTGTTCAATGTAAACTGCACTGATGCAGAATAGCGTGGTATATAAGAGAATGTAAAATAAATATATAGTGCTCTCCTTGCTTGGACACATTCTACAGGATCAGATCTACAGGTCATGAACACCATCTCTCCATGCAAACCAGCACTGCACTACTGTCTCTTCTAATCACCTCTAGTTGGCACTGGGCAACCCTTCACCTTTATCACAGGCACCTGCAACTTCTCATTGGGACACTTGGATTGCTTACTTCATATTTCAGCCCTTTAAAGGATGTACATTATGCTGAAAGATGCAACATGTCCCCAGGATAATTAATGAATACAGGCATGGCCAGGACAAATTTATAGCTTACCTAGTTCTAGCAGGGACACATTCCAAAGCAGTGTGGTACTTGCAGTCCCTGATTCTACCCATTGAAATCAATGTTGTAGGTCTCATAATATCTCAAGATGGAGTTGTCAGAAATCTGGGACTGGCCTAAAATGTCCCTACTGGAACTGGATGTATGCAGCTATGCAGCCCCTCTCCTTATTACCCTAGTAAGACATTTTATCCATGAAGTCATCCTAACTAGACCAGAGGATAACAGAGATCAACCAAGTTCTAAAACAACAAATTGGGATGTGAAAGTGGAGCATACACCGTCTGGCCTTTATTTATCCTCCGTCAAGGTCATGCAAGAAACTTCTGCATTTGACAGTTACTTACAGGAAGAGCAATCTACAACTGTTCAACCTCAGGCCTAACTCCCATTCTCTGTAGAATCTCTTCAATTAGCAGAGGATATAGAGAGCAAGATTAACTTAATCTTGAATGCAATTTCTGACTGCAGTGTGCTTTGAAAAACACGGCAGACAAGACTCTCTGCCGCTTTTTCTGAGGCATATTGCATGGCACCTTCTGATCTATCCAAATAAATGAAATTAACTTTTAAAATCTAAGGTCCTGTTGTACTAAAGATGCTATCTATTTTTATGTCTATCAAAAAATGCTTAATACATTGGCCCCTAAATGTGTGCTCAATGCCAGTGAGTGGATATGTGTGCTTCACCGTTCCTCCACCCTTCTGGGGTCTTTGGGTACACTGCATGATTAAGAAGCCATTGTGTCTCTAAAGGAAAGCACACAGTACAGTGATCAGAGACAGCATAGCCCACTTGTGAGATTGTTTGTTGTGCCTATTATTTAGAAGTGATAAATCTTGTTAATTCCAATGGTAAGCTCAAGGGAAGGCAGGAGGAGGTATTTTAAGGATGTCAATGATGTGTCTGTATCTGGCAAATGAGGTTGTCAGGGTGATGAATGTAAAGGAGTACCTGGACTGTGCAGGAGGGGCAGTGTGTGTGTGAGTAAAGCAGCATGAGATAGAAAGTGTTTTTATGGCAGAGACAATTTCCTAATTCCACTGAGTGCTCTGGGGGTGTCTCTGTCATAAAAACATAAGAACATAAGATATGCTATACTGGGTCAGACCAAGGTCCATCAAACCCAGTATCCTGTTTCCAACAGTGACCAATCTAGGTCATATGTACCTAGCAGTATCCCCAAAAGACACAGGTTCTGCAATGCTTGTACTGGGTCAAGCATTGATATCCTGGGTCCCTTCTTAACAATGGTTTATGGACCTTTCCTCCAGGAACTTGTCCAAACCTTTTTTAAACCCAGCTACACTAACAGCCTTTACCACATCCTCCGGTAACAAATTCCAGAGTTTGATTACACGCTGAGTGAAAAAATATTTTCTTTTATTAGTCTTAAATAGTTTACCTGTAGCTTCATTGCATGTCCCCTAGTCTTTCTATATTCTGATAATGTAAACAATCGATCTATGTTTACCGGTTCCACTCCGTTCATTAATTTATAGACTTGTCCTGACTGCTGCTGCTACTGTACTGAAGGCTTCTGCTCTTGCTGCTTTGGGGTATACTCTAGCTGTGGCCTTTCCTGCTGGCAGTAGTTCAGGACAAGAGGCCTACTGCAGGAAGCAGGTCACAACCATAGAGCTGAACCAGAAGGGTTTGCACCTTTGCAAATCCCATTTGGAAGTGCATTTGGAAGTGACAAGGGACTAAGGTGGTAGAGGAATTTACTTGTTTCCTTTTAAAGATTGTTTTTTGCTGGGTCTAATTACAAGCGGCCCCTTCCAGTGTTACCATCTGAAAATGCAATGCAGACTACACCTGATAGGTTCCATCTGTCAAGAGCCGCTATCTTCAATTTTAAGGGGGGCATATTCAGAACAATTAACACGATTAGCAGATCTCCTAACCACATTAATCACTGTGAGAGGGAAGTTCAGTGGTACATAGCTGGTTTATGCTGCTGAATATCCCCTCCTAACTCCACTAAATGCCCCATTGCTAACTGTATAGTATCAGGGCTTTCCAGGGGCAATGCTCAAGATTCAACTGCTGGCCAGTAACTTTAAACCGGTGAACATTAGGCACTTTAAAGGCTGGCCTAACTTATTGAAGATAGCAGTTCTTGATTTTTTTATATATTGTATATTTCTGGACCCACTATTCTGTATTTCTAGTATTATTATGTACAGATGTGCTATGTTGTACTAAAATTAACTTAATGGGCTAGGAGGAGTGAGGGAGAGGTTTGAGATTTTGATTAATTGATTTATTGTAAATTTATTATTGTGCTGCTGTAATCTGTTTTGAGCTTATGGCTAAGCAGACGAAACATGCTGGATTCAAGTAAACTGTAGCAGCAAAGCGCAGACAAACCAATGATACCAGGAGTCTGTTCAGAAGGTCCAAATCATTTATTTGTGCACAAGTCTCAAGCAAGTCAATTTCAAAATGGCTGAGCAAAGTTTTCAAGCATTACAACAACTTTTATAGACTTCTGTTCCATTCTAGGTATAGAAAAACATTTCATTGGTCCCGGTAACCTCCCGTACCTCCCGTACCTCTTCTATTGGTCCCGGTACTGATAAGTTTATCCAATTATGTCCCTTCTGTGGGCATGACACCTGCCTGCCCCCCTTCTAGTCCCAATTACAATGGTCAGTTCATCAACTTGTTACTTTCACACTCTCAAGGTTATAGAATCAATTTGTGCATACAGAAGAGCAAGGTTCTGTAACTCATCTGTCAGCACTCCTCATTATTTCTTTGCAGATGTACTTTTTCTTATCAGTAACTTTTAAACATGTCTTTTCTGTATTTTTCCATTTCTCAGTTCTGCAGTTCTGCTTACCTAAGCTAATTCAATACTTCTACTGAGTTCTATCTTACAATAGCAGCATATTGGGGGATGTGCAATCCTATATGCCTCTCCACAGGCCTCATTTACAGGTCAAGCTAGCCATGCTGGCCTGCCTATGTCAGACACCGTGGGTCACAGGCCTGCACCTGCCACATTCCCCCCTTTGATTAATCTCACCCTATTACTCAATAAGGTGTGAGAATTAAATCACTTTTTAGAAGAGAATCATATCATTGAAGGATTTCTACTAGGACTAGCTTTGTATAAAGCCATTATTTTAGTTGCGGTCTTCCGCTCTACTGTGGTATCAATAGCACTATGAATGGAACGCATACAACATGGGATTAAACATGGTAATAAGAAGATAACAGCAACAAGGATTAGTACTAAAACAATGAAAGTCTTAAATCCTCCCAGCCAAGAGAAAAGGTTAGCAAACCAGTTAGGAAATTTCAATGCGTGCGAAGTCTGTACTGGCACATAAGCATGTCTTTGCATATCTTTAGCAATTTCTTCAACTACTTGACCTTTATCATCTATTTTCAAACAGCAATTAGTCAAATTCAGCTTACCACATACTCCTCCTTCAGCTGCTAGCAAATAATCAAGTGCTAAGCGATTCTGGTATATAGCAGTGCGCATCTGAGTACTTTGTCTAGCTAAGAGCGTAAGAGCATGACTAGTTTCATTGGTTATTATTTCAACTACTGCTTGTAAGCGAATAATACGATTTATCATATAAATTGGGGTACGATAACCATACATTCCATCATCATTCCAAGTGGCAGGTCCATAATACTCAATAATTCTTTCTGGTGGCCAATCATCACCCTGCCACTTTTCCCATTTGCCTATCTGTAAGGCTTCTCTTTTCTGTCTTGATGCTCTTTTGTGTCTGTGGGTAGTGTATACAGGGTATCCTAATTGTTCTCCATGTTCAGTGTTTAACAGGAAGAAAGAAGGTCTGATGGTTCCTAAGACACATGCTCCTCCCCAGTGTGGCGGGAGTTGTGCATATGCTCGGTTTCCACAGATCCAATATAGGCCAGGTGGGGCTTGCCAGGCTTGGACTTTGGCAAGGTTAGTCCATAGACCTGCAAGTTCAGGAAATCTAGCT
Source organism: Ichthyophis bannanicus (assembly GCA_033557465.1). Classification (NCBI taxonomy): domain Eukaryota; kingdom Metazoa; phylum Chordata; class Amphibia; order Gymnophiona; family Ichthyophiidae; genus Ichthyophis; species Ichthyophis bannanicus. The sequence goes on along the minus strand of CM066032.1, from coordinate 374,416,848 downwards.
AATGGGTTAGGAGGTTCAGGATGTCTAATTCCTGACCACCATGCTGTCTTTTTGGTCGTGGCATTATAGTATTTCTGGCTAAGACAGACCAGCTGTCCTACCTTTTGGGTGAACTGGGGTCCAGTTCTGGCATAGCAAAGACGTCCAACGATTGAGTGCGCTAACACCCATTCACTGGTAGTCTTGTGTAATTCAGTCTGGTTGTAAATCATGGAATAATTCAATTCTTGGGCTTCCCAGGGCCATTGGTCTCCCATTTGGGTTCCGCCACAGAAATAACAATCTGTGATCTTAAGACTAGATACTACTGCTCCGGCTAATTCTAGAAACAAATTCTGTGAAGGGTGAGGGATCTCAAACTTATTTATATGCATAGCTTCATAAAAGGTATTATGAATATGATATTTGGATGACTTGTGGGCTTGGGTATTCAATCTGATATACACAATGGTCCCTGGATCTATTGCTCCTCCAGCAATACGTAAACCAAATTTATATCCTTGTTTCCATGCATGGGGATTATGTACACGCAAGTGTAAGGGGTTGCAAGCATCTTTCTGACATTTATCATTTGTGGTTGGCTTGGTTAGAGTAGCCATCCGCTTATCTATTTTCTCATCAGTTATACCAGTATTCCAGGTAGCATAAAAAACACATCCCCAATACGGGCAATAGTAGTCTGCTGCTGGGGCAGTACTATAGCCTGGTTCCTTTTTCCCTGTACACTTTCTCCATCCTGTGGCACCTTCTGGACACATGTACTTATGGTCATTTCGATACGCTTTCTCCCATGTACCACAGGTGGAATAACTATCTCTATTAATGGCATTACATGCATCAAAATTCAAAACAGCAGGTTTAGTAATGTCCTTAAGTGGTGGTGTAGCAGCTAATATAGGTCCATCTGCATCCTTCCATCTTATTTCCAACGTGTAATAGGATGGATTCTGATGCGGATTATAGCATGCTTTGATTTTGCCATGAGTGCAAACATTTAGTTCAGTGGTGTTATAGATACACCGAGTTATTGTTCCCTTGCAGGTATAGTAGGAATGGTAAAGCAAAGTCTGAGTTACTTTCAGTCCAGTTCTAGTAGAAGTAATGCAAGCAGTGCATGGAGATAAAGCATAAGTCAGTTCAAAACCTCCAAAGAAGGCAACCAAGGCAAAGCAAAAACAAAGATACATGTTGATGTTGATTGGAGTTCTTCTGAATCCTCAGCTTGCTGATCTTGATCACGACGGTCTTTTATTCTTCGTCCCGTTTGCTAATGAAGCAATTTAACGGGTGCTGAGTGTTGATTGAAGATCCTCAAGATGTCCAGTACACATTAACCAACTTAGCAATTCAGTTGGCTTGTGAAGTCTGGCTTAGTCAATGTAGTCTCAAAGTAGTGTGTCAAATCACACACAAATTGGGTTCGTTGAAACAAAACTGTTGCTGCATGGAAAACAGCAATCCTCTTCGAAAGACTTGGCTACTGCAAAGCACTTGTGATGAAGTGTCTATGCTGCTGGTTGCCGTCTCAGAGTAACTCGCAAGGGTACATCAGGATGCTGCTCTGCTGTCCACTGCTCTGGTTCAGGATCGGCGGCGGGCTTGACTCTGCTGTGGTGGATCCAGGCGTCGATCTCGGCTACCTTTACTGCAGTTGGGGTAGACAGGATGACGGTGTACGGTCCCTTCCAATGGGGTTCCAACGGTATCTTCTTCCAATCTTTGATCCACACCGAAGTTCCAGGCTGGTAGGGATGCAAGGGTTCCGTCAAGTTGATAGGCAACTGGTCTTGGATCCACGTATGGAGAGTCTGCAGAACAAAACTAAGAGCTAGGAGTTCTTGTCTGGTTACTTCTGAACCAATCTGGGCTAAACTTCCTTTGACTCCCTGCACTATTGGTGGGGGTTTACCATACAAAACTTCAAAAGGGGAAAATCCTGTTGACTTTACAGGGGCTGAGCGTATTCTGAGTAAAGCTATGGGGAGCACTTGAGGCCATTTCAAGTGTGTCTCCTGACAAAGCTTGGACATTTGGGCTTTCAACGTACGATTCATTCGCTCAACTTTCCCTGAACTCTGGGGTCTGTATGCAGTGTGGAGTTTCCACTGTATCTGCAAAGCTTTTGCTAACTGCTGAGTAACTTGGGAGACAAATGAGGGTCCATTGTCTGACCCTATTACTGCTGGGATTCCAAATCTGGGGACAATCTCTCTCATTAAGACTTTGGTAACTTCTCGGGCTTTCTCAGTTCTGGTTGGGAAGGCTTCTACCCACCCAGAGAAAGTACAAACTAATACTAGTAGATAATGGTATCCATTGGCTTTTGGCATTTCGGTAAAATCAACTTGGAGGTTGTGCATGGGGGTGACACCTCCTGACTGAACTCGGGGTGCTGTAATAAGGCCTTGCTTGGCATTATTTTTGGCACAAGTTACACACTGACGTGCTACTGAGGCTGATATGGTTGTCATCAGAGGGATGTAGAAATGTGGTCTGAGTGCTTTCTCCATAGCACTCTTCCCATAGTGGGTGGCTTCGTGGAAAGCTTTGACAAAAGATGGTCCTAATAGTTCAGGAATTACTATTCGTCCTGGAGGTTGACTGCCCTCTTCTGGTGGCAGCTCAATCCATCCGTCTTTCAATACTCCACTTTCATTGTCACAATAGTAATCCAATTCTTTGGTGGTATATCGTGGGGTCCATAGATTCAAGGGTACTGGAAACAATGCAGCTTGCACTGGCATAGCTTGTGGGGCAATTTGTCCTGTCATAGCTGCTTGTCGTGCTGAGGCATCTGCAAATCTATTTCCTCGGGCAACTTCTCCTTTTCCTGCTTGATGTCCTCTGCAATGCATGACAGCTACACGTGTTGGGGCCCAGACTGCATCAAGTAACATCAATATCTCGGGACCATATTTGACTGATTTTCCTCCAGATGTGATGAGTCCTCTTTCTTTATAGAGAGCTCCATGGGCATGCAAAGTAGTGAAGGCATATTTGGAATCTGTATATACATTTAGCACAAGTTTTTCTCCTAACAACAATGCTCTGGTGAGTGCTATCAATTCGGCTTTCTGGGCTGATGTGCCTGAGGCTAGGGCTGATGATTCAACTACTTCGTGTTGAGTGACGACTGCATATCCGGCACAGCGTCGTCCATCGAGGATGAGACTGCTCCCATCAACATAATAGATCTGGTCGGGATTGTCTATGGGCACATCTGTTAAGTCAGGTCGACTGGAGAACACAGTTTCCATGACTTCGATACAGTCATGTTCTGGGAGTTCTTCACTGATGGGTATCAAGGTAGCTGGGTTCAAGGCATGGCTCACTTCAAGTTGTATCTGTGGGTTTTCACATAACATGCTCTGGTACTTCAACATTCGGGAATTGGTGAGCCAATAATTTGCTTTTTGTTCCATAAGGGCAAGGACTGCATGTGGCACAGTGACTCGTATGTTCTGTCCTAGTGTGAGTTTGTCTGCTTCACTCACTAGTAGCGCTGTAGCTGCAACTGCTCTCAAACAAGGTGGCCATCCTTTGGCCACAGGGTCCAATTGTTTCGATAGGTAGGCTACAGGTCGCTCCCAATTTCCTAATTTCTGAGTCAACATGCCTAAGGCATTTCCCTGTGCTTCATGTACAAACAAGTGGAAAGGTTTGTGGACATCTGGTAGTCCAAGTGCTGGTGATGACATCAATTCTTCTTTTAACTTCTGGAAGGCTGTGTCCTGCTCAAGTCCCCACTCCAGTGGTGACTTTTCTTCTCCTTTTGTGGCTTCATACAGTGGTTTGGCAATTTGGGCAAAGTTGGGTATCCAGATTCGGCAATATCCTGCCGCTCCCAGAAAGGCTCTGACCTGCTTTCTGGTTGTTGGAGTTGGAATTCTGCATACTGCTTCTTTTCTTTCTCTGCCTAATCTTCTGCTTCCTTGGGTAATACGAAAACCCAAGTATTTCACTTCTTTTTGGCATAGCTGTGCTTTGGCTCTGGAAACTTTGTATCCAGCTTCATCTAGTAACTGCAAGAGATCTTTTGTGGCTAGTATACATTCACTTTCTGATACGGCAGCTATCAACAGATCATCCACGTACTGGAGAAGCACTCTCTTCCCCGGGGCTACTGGATAGCTTGAAAGGTCTTGATTTAGTGCAGCACTAAAGATGGTAGGTGAATTCTTGAATCCTTGGGGTAATCTTGTCCAGGTGAGTTGGCCCCCTCTTCCAGAGATGGGGTCCTGCCATTCAAATGCAAACAATATTTGGCTTACAGGGGCTAATCTTATGCAAAAGAATGCATCTTTCAAATCCAGTACAGTGAAATGGGTAGCTTCAGCAGGTATCAGTCCTAGAAGAGTGTAAGGATTGGGCACAACTGGATGTATGGTTTCAGCTGCATCATTCACTCTTCTCAAATCTTGCACTGGGCGATAATCATCTGTCCCAGGTTTCTTTACTGGCAAAAGTGGGGTGTTCCATGGGGATTGACATACTTTTAGTAGGCCATATTCGAGCAATCTTTGTAGGTGGCGATGGATGCCTTCAATTGCGGCTCTTGGGAGAGGGTACTGCTTGACGTGCACTGGTGTAGCACTAGGCTTGAGGGTTACAATCACTGGAGCTATATGCTTGGCTAGGCCTGGGGGACTGCCTTCTGCCCATACTCCAGGTGGTGCATCAATACTTTTCAAAGTTTGTTCAAAATAGGTGTCTTGGACAGAATCATCAATGTAATACCTCCATTCTTCTTCTCGGGGAACTGTCAGCAGCATTACTCCTGCTGGCTTGGCTTGGGAATTTACTGTCATTTGCATTTCTCCTTGCTCAGAGAAAGATATTTGTGCTTGAAGCTTGGCTAGCATATCTCGTCCCAGTAGTGGTACTGGACATTCGGGCATGTAAAGGAATTGATGAGTTACTTGCTGTCCTCCTAGACTGCATATTCGGTTTTGAAGAAAAGACTTTGTGGCTTTGGCACCAGTTGCTCCTATAATGGTGACTGCTTTTGTAGTGAATGGGGCTATCTTTTTGTCTATTACTGAATGCTCTGCTCCAGTATCAACCATAAAGTTCATAATTTGGTCTCCTATTTGTATTCCGACCATAGGCTCCTGGAGACCTAAAGCAAACTTGGAGCCCGGTCTGTCCTAATCCACGTCATCCTCATCATGGGCTGGTGTGGCCAATGCTTGAATGGCTCCTCCTCTCTCTCTCTGGTATTGTTCTCGATTGGCTCCTCCTCGGCCTCGGGGACGGCCTCGTCTTTCTTCTCGCCACTGATGATCGTTGTCGTCATCTTGCTGGGCGTCTTCGAGTTGCGGGCACGTATCTCTCCAATGTCCTTCCTCTCTGCAATAGGCGCATTGGTTCACGCCTAGTCTCTGGGTCCGGCCTCCGCCTTGACCCCGCCCTCTTCCTCTGCTCCTTCGACTAGGGACACCTCCCCTTTTCTTTTCAACTATGGCCGCAGCCAAAAAATCAGCTTTCTTCTTCATCTTTCTATCACATTCTCTCTGTCTTTCAGTATCACGATTCACATACACTTTATGAGCGACTTCCAATAACTGTGTTGCATTCATGCCCGCAAACCCTTCTAATTTCTGTAATTTACGTCTAATGTCTGGTTGAGACTGGTTTACAAAAGCAGAATTCACCATACATAAACTTCCTGGTGCCTCGGGATCATAGGGAGTATACATTCTGTATGCTTCAGTTAATCTTTCATAAAAATCTGCTGGGCTCTCATCTATCCCTTGGATAACTCCTGCAACTTTGGAAAGGTTCATAGCTTTTTGGCCCCCCCTTTTCAGGCCTTGTAAAAAGCCTTGGCGAAAACGGGCTAGGGCTGTGGATCCTTCATCTGTATTTGGATCCCATTGGGGGTCTTCATTCGGGAATTCTCTCTGAGCTGCTTCCCTACGGTCTATTATATTCTGTCCCTGCGCCGGAGCTACAGGGTTTTCTGCCATCCATTCAATAGCTGCTTTTCTAATTCTCGCTCGTTCTTCTGTAGTGAATAGGGTGGTCAGGAGCTGACGGCAATCTGGCCAAGTGGGTTGGTGAGTTTCCATAATACTAGTTACTAATTCTGTCAGCTCCTGGGGCTTACTAGTATAGGAGGCATAATGCGACCTCCAATTTAATAAATCAGTTGTAGAGAAAGGGATATATACATAAGTTAGGGGTCCCGCTACCACTTCATCATTATCATTCTTTACGGGCACTCCCGGGACTTGCCTTAAGGGAAACAGTTTGGCTGCCATGGGTGTCTTTTGGGATCTAAGGGTTATTGTCGTTGCCTTTGCAGGAGTCACTTTCTTCTTCTCAACGGGTTTTGCTTTGGGTTTCTCTCTCACTGGCGTGCTAGTGCTAGCGCTGGCTTTCTCGATTATTTGTACACTGTCCTCCTCTTCTGGGGAATTCTCTCTTTCTCCTTCTTCTATCTCCGCTTCTGACTCACTTTTTACGTCCTCCACTTCTCTTTCCACTAATTCTTCCTCTTTCTCTCCTCCAGGAGGGGGATCGGGGGTTGGGTCCCGCCTCGGCTCTGGCCGTCTCTGGGGTTCTGGGGCAGGACGCCGGGCTACTCTTACTGGACCTGGGGTTCGGGGCTGCCTGAGAACTATCTCTGGGGAATCAGGATCTACCAAGATGGGTTTCTTCTTGGCTTTCTTATCCTGCTCTTTCATTCTAGACTGTTCCGTTTTCTGTCTAGAATCTGTTTTAGCTAACATTATTCTGCACTGTTCCTCATAACAGCGCTGCGCCCAGGAGGGCGGATCTTCACAAATACTTAACCAGGAATCTATATAGGGGTACTGATCGGGGTGCGCTACCCGCACTCTACGGTGTATTGACTGAATAATCTCTACAGTGAACGTTCCCTCTCGGGGCCAGATGGGGTCTAGATCGGGCCACTCCCTAGTACACAAAATCTGCAAACGGGCTGCTGTCATTTTAATACCATAATCTCCTGAATATCCCTCTTTAAAATGTGCGATCATACATTCTAATGGAGTGTTTCTAGTAGACCCTGCCCCTCCCATTTCGATGTGTGCGCGCAACAACAGACAGAAGGGAAAAGGAGGGCGGACCGTGGGTAAGGGGTCCTCACGGCCCTGGAAACGTATAGGGAATACAAATAACAAGACAAGACGACAATCGCTTCCCCCTTTTCGCGACCTGAACGCGGTCGCCCGGTCAGGAAATGCGCTAATCAGGGGTCCGCCTTCACTTGGTCCGTGCTGCCAGACCTCTCATTCACACTTCGTTCACACAATCATGCTAGCAACGTATCCCAGAATGCATTCGTTTCTATCTGTTCTGACTAGTCTTTTTCCCAATTACAAAAAGGATGAGGGTTTCACCCAGCGAATTCCCATGCCAGGTTACTCGGCTCTTCCTTGAGAGTTGATCATGCTCTCTTACCAATTCCCAATATCTCGAGATTACAAATTCCAAATTCCAATGGCAGTACTGCTCTTTTCTATTTCTGTCTAGACCCAAAATCAAAACTATACTCACCGGATCCGGTCCTCAAACTTCCCAAGCAGGCGCATGAGTTGGACCTCGGACTCCCCTCACTCGGGTTCGAGGCGTTGGCTCCAACCGGGCCCGGCACCCGCCGAGGTCCGACCAGCTCCCTCCGATACAAGGGACCGGTGGCGCCAGGGAGCAGCCCTCGTCGGAAGGGCGCGATCCCGGCAGGACCAAGCCTATAGAGGCGGAAAGTCGTGGTATATTGCCCTATATACACTTTGATTCCACAACTTCCCGGCCAATGCACCAAGGAATATGTAGCAGCAAAGCGCAGACAAACCAATGATACCAGGAGTCTGTTCAGAAGGTCCAAATCATTTATTTGTGCACAAGTCTCAAGCAAGTCAATTTCAAAATGGCTGAGCAAAGTTTTCAAGCATTACAACAACTTTTATAGACTTCTGTTCCATTCTAGGTATAGAAAAACATTTCATTGGTCCCGGTAACCTCCCGTACCTCCCGTACCTCTTCTATTGGTCCCGGTACTGATAAGTTTATCCAATTATGTCCCTTCTGTGGGCATGACACCTGCCTGCCCCCCTTCTAGTCCCAATTACAATGGTCAGTTCATCAACTTGTTACTTTCACACTCTCAAGGTTATAGAATCAATTTGTGCATACAGAAGAGCAAGGTTCTGTAACTCATCTGTCAGCACTCCTCATTATTTCTTTGCAGATGTACTTTTTCTTATCAGTAACTTTTAAACATGTCTTTTCTGTATTTTTCCATTTCTCAGTTCTGCAGTTCTGCTTACCTAAGCTAATTCAATACTTCTACTGAGTTCTATCTTACAATAGCAGCATATTGGGGGATGTGCAATCCTATATGCCTCTCCACAGGCCTCATTTACAGGTCAAGCTAGCCATGCTGGCCTGCCTATGTCAGACACCGTGGGTCACAGGCCTGCACCTGCCACAAAACTATATAGGATCTGTCTGTTGAATGATATTCCTTTATCGGGCCGTATGGATTGTGGAGCTGTAGCAACCAGAGCAAACAGTCTTATGGTGAAAATCTCTTTTTTCTATCACTAGTAGTAGACGAGCATGTAGTAGCTGTAAGTTCCAATACAGCAAAGCTATTCTAAGGACACAAGAAATGCCATACTGGATCAGAATAATGGTCTATTAAGCCCAGTATCCAGTTTCCAACAGTGGCCAATCCAAGTCACAGGTACTAGCAGGATTCTAAAAGGTAAACAGTGGATTTCCTCCAGTCCACTTTAATAATGGTTTATGGAATTTTCCTCCACAAATTTGTCCAAACCTTTTTTAAACCCAGCTACACTAACAGCTATCACTACAATGTCTGGCAATGAATTTCAGAGTTCAATTAGACACTGAGTGATTAGTCTTAAATGTTCTATTTTGTAGCTTCATTGCACATCCCCTAGTCTTTCTACTTTCTGAAGGAATAAACAACTGTTTCATGCTTACTCGTCCTACTCTATTCATTATGTTATAGACCTCTATCATATCTCACCTCAACCATCTCTTTTTCAAGCTGAAGAGCCCTAACCTTTTAAACCTTTCCTCATAGGGGTATCCTTCCAATCAGGCCCGTACCAAGCTAGAAAAGCACCCTGTGGGACTCATGAATTTGGTGTCCCCTCCCTCCCCAACTGCACACGAGATCTTACTCTTATTGGGCTTTCTGTAAGTTCAGTGTTGAAAACAGCGCCCCTTCCATGCTTGCGCCCTGTGTGGCTGCAATACTCGCACAGCCCTTGGTACGACCCTGCTTCCAACCCCTTAATCATTTGTCATTTTTCTCTGTACCTTTTCCAGTTCTGCTATATCTTTTATAAGATGTGACAACCAAAACTGCATGCCAGTGGCATAGCCAGACCTGAGGGTTTTTTTTTGGGGGTGGGGGGGCAGAGGTAACATGGGTGGGCACTAGGCATACATAGGTCTGAGATGTGCTAGTCATACACTAATGTCTTAGAGTGCACCTGCTGACAGATAAACAGTCTGCAATAGCTGTCATGCAATATGGGTAACACTTTAAATGTTCAAAGACTTCAGGCAGTTACCACCACTAAACCAGATACACACTTAAACTGATAATGCAAAAAGAATAGTCAAACATTGATATCATCTTAATTCAATGCCAAACTCCTCACCCTGAAGTAACACAAAACTTAAAAAGCACTCAGCACCCGTGAAGCAACCCTGCCGTTTCAAAACAATACTAACTCTTAGGACTCTCACTGCAACTACTCTACCTATCAAGAGGTAGTACTAGAAATATTACACTAGCTCTGTAACACTATTATACTTTCTATTGGGAAAACATAAGCTGAAGTGCAGCAGATCCCCACAAACTACAAACTAGCAGACTACCATATCTTGATCACACACTTTCACCAAATACTCAAACCATAATGCAACAGATTAAGGTTTTTAGAAATCCAGGAGTGGACTTAAATCTATGTCCTGGAACTTAGTAATATGGCAAGTCTGTCCACTTGACCTGTGTGCTCTCCTCCAGCCCCCATAACTTGAAAGACCTTGGTCACAGTGTGCACTGCCCGGCCCCCGTCTCCCCCTCCCCCACCACACAATAAAAGGTGTATCACGGTTCCCTTTTAGGGTCTGATTTACTAAGACTATTTTCCAATTTACTATGGGAAAAAAAGCTTAATACAATAATTGTGCCAACAGAAGGCAGTGGTCCCACTTCTTTTCCCAGTCTCACTACTCCCAGTGACCCTTGACAGCGGCACTTGAGGCAATGGCCCGGTGATATATGAAGCAACAAAAAAAGTCTTTTCTCATCATCATGGCTCCTTTGCTTCTCCCAGTCTGTCTTTCATCACCATAACCCCCCCCCCCCCCCACCCAAAGTCTTCCCACTGTTGTACCTGGCTTTAGCTGCGGAAAAACGCAGCGTTCCACTTTCAGAGCTGATTGTGGTGGGGAAGTCTGAAAGTAAAATGCTGTGTTTTTCAGCAGCTACAGCCAAAAAGACCACTATTCGGGGCCATGAAATCCCAAGCATCAGGGTGCAATATCTAGGTGCCATGGCATCCTGGCACTCGGGATTTGTCAAGCTCTGATAACCTCGCTCCCCACAGTGGGACCAGCAACAGCTGCTGTAACAACTAGCTCAGCTAGCTGGTGTGGTGTCGTGGATGTTGGGGGGAAGGGCTGATAAGTCAGTGGCTGAATGAAGCAGAGACACTGACCCCAGCACTCCAGTCTGTGGCAGAGCAGCTTTAAGGGACAACAGCGTTCACAGCGCACTGTGAACAACAGCAAACTGCGGTTCTGATGAGTGACTCTGCAGAAACTCGTAGATCATGTGCTGGGTATGGTCTCTGCTTCCTCATCTCTGAAATGAGCACAGCACAGTCACACCACGTTGCCACAGCTACTGTGCATGCAATCACACATGCAGCTTGATCATTGCAGCTGGCAATTCCGCCAAAAATTGATTTGGTTTCAGCACAACAGACTCCTGATTAGCCAGGGGACAGAGCAGAATCAGCAGACGGCAGAGCTATGTGTGTGCAGCCCTGCACAGTATGCACAGATGCTCAGTACGACCTAGTAAACTTAAAGCTGCCCTGTAAAAGTAAAGAAGTGCTTCTCAAAGCTTTTTTTGATGTGGACCCATTTTAGCAGTGGAAAATTCATATGGCCCCCAATGGTCACAAATCAAATTACTCAAACATCATAAGCAGCACATTGATTGTGTTATTATAAGTTTCAGTAACATATAAATATGCAAATTTATTTTAGAGTAATTATTTGATGTACTCACCATGCCTGAGACAAACAAATTTGCAAGTTAGAGATGGGAGCTGAGGATAGGGGGGACAAAGAGTTGTCTGCCAAGTGTGTAGTTGGGGGTCTGAACAGGCAAGGGAGTATGTGTGTGAGACTGAGTCAACAGATGGAATGAATGGATGGGGTGGACGTAGGAGTGGATTTGTGTCTGTGTTCGATAAGTAGATTTAGATGCGCATGTATGTGACTATGAATAGTGAGTGCAGTGTATTTTGAGTGGGTGAGGTGTGTAAGTCACCAACTATCCTCCCTTTTGCCTCCCACATCCCTTTCTCCATTCTCTTTCCCTTTCCTTCAACTCACTCTCTCTCACCCTTCCACAGCATGCTCCCCCACCTTCAAATACCCCAAGCTCCCTCACTTTCTTAGATTCATTCATTCTCAACCCCCAGACTCAATTTCTCATCAACTCTCCCATCAGATTCAAACACTAATCTACTCTTACACCTGCCCCCCATCACCTGATTCACCCCTCTCTCAGGTCCCCCCATGGGTTAACTCCCTCAGACTCATCCGCTCATTCTCTTCTGTTCAAGTCTCATTCCCTCTATCTCATTGTTAATCCCAAAGCTCACCTCTCGAAACTAATTTCCTTCTTTCTTAATCACCACCAAAAATACTCTACCTCACTGTTAAGACTCACCTACTGTAGTGGCTGGATACTTTTTGGAAAGGGGGGAAAAAAACACTTCTGGGCTGAACAGTGAAGATCAGGCTGGCAGAGCAGGTGTGGTGTGGTGCTCCCAGCTGATATGGCATGTGACAGACCACGAAAAAAGAAGGAGAGCCAGTCAGAGAATAGTCAGGACAGCAGTGTACCACACATCACTCTTGGGCTGAACAGTGAGGGGCAGGTTAGGTGAGCACATGCAGTGTGCCGGGCTGACGTGGAAATGTAGCAGCCAATCAGCTTAAAGCTCTAATTCTCTCACTCACCCACAGAAGGAATACTCACAGACAGGCTGGTATGCAAACACAGGATCTTTAATGTGCGCACAGGCCCAGACAGAGAAACCAGCAATCTCCACAAAAGTTCTGAGCCCCGAGGGACGTCCTACAATGCCTTATATACAGTACAATTTTAAACTCATTCTATAATCCCATTTGCCACAGGTATTTCCTGTCCACCAATCAGCAGCCCCTAGGGATGGTACCTGGGTGACCTGTCCAAACCGGTGTGCTCTGGTCTGTTGATTTCTGGGCTAGGGGATATTGTGCTCAGACCTGGAGTGGGGGAAGGATGTCTACTGAAATCTTAATGCCTTCTCTTAGCAGGCTGATTGCTTTGTGTAAGAGCCTCATGGCTTGGGGGAAGGGTCAGGCTGATCACTTGTGCAAGAGCCTCATGGCTGCCTCACTCCCCCCTTTTTAAGTGAGACCTCAACCGCCAGAGGCGGTAGAGGGCAGTATTACTGGAGGCAAGCCGCAGAGGGGTGTATTGGGACAGGGCCAATATCTGGGGGCCGTTCTTTATCTCAGAGCCAGCTGCAGTAACTAACCCTCCTTCCTTGTACTGGGCCCCGTAGGCGTGGAGAATGGCGAAGGCATACCGGGAGTCTGTGTATATATTCTCATGATGGTTAGTCCCAAGGGTTAAGGCACGGGTAAGGGCAATGAGTTCCGCCTTCTGTGTGGAAAGTTCCAGGGGGCAAAGGCTGAGCTTCGACTATCTCTTCCATCGTCACCACCGTGTACCCCGCACACCTGCGGCCCTCCAACACGAGACTGCTTCCATCTACGAAGTAGGTCTCATCCAGATTGCTTAACGGCACATCTGTCAGATCAGGGCGACTGGAGAAGACTGTATCCATCACTTCCAGGCAGTCGTGATCAGGTGGTCCTGGGCCAACAGGCAGGAATGTAGCAGGGTTTAAGGCTTGGCTGGTAGTTATTTGCACTCTGGGATTTCCCCATAACATGCTCTGGTATTTCAACATCCGGGAGCTGGTGAACCAGTGACTTCCTTTTTGCTCTAGCAATGTTTGGACTGAATGTGGGACGGTGACTAGAAGGCCTTGGCCCATGGACAGTTTATCAGACTCTTCCACCAACAAGGCTGTTGCTGCTATTTCTCTCAGGCAAGGTGGCCATCCCTTGGCCACTGGATCCAGCAGTTTAGACAGGTAGGCGACTGGTCGCGGCCCAGACCCCAGTTGTTGGGTCAAGACCCCCAAAGCTGTTCCTGCTGCTTCGTGCACATAGAGGGTGAAAGGCTTGGTGACATCCGGAAGGCCTAGGGCTGGTGATGACAGTAATGCCCTTTTCAAATGTTCAAAGGCCTCCTGTTGGTCACGACCCCATTCAAGGGGGCTCTTCTCTGGGCCCTTTGTAGACTCATAGAGGGGCTTTGCGATCTTTGCAAAGTTGGGAATCCAGATACGACAGTACCCAGCGGCCCCGAGAAAGGCACGTATTTGCTTGCGAGTTGTTGGCACTGGGATCCGGCACACTGCTTCCTTCCTCTTGCTCCCCGACCGTCGGCTTCCTTTTGACAGATGGAATCCCAGATACTTCACTTCCGACTGACATAACTGAGCCTTTTTTCTGGAGACTTGGTATCCCGCATCGTACAGAAGTTGGAGAAGCTCTGTGGTTGCTAGTACACATTCAGCCTCAGAGTCAGCAGCGATTAGCAGGTCATCAACGTACTGCAGAAGTACTCGTCTGCCGGACTCCCCCGGAGGGAAACTAGCGAGATCTTGGGCCAATGCTGTGCTGAAAATGGTAGGGGAGTTCTTGAATCCCTGTGGTAAACGAGTCCAGGTAACTTGGGACTTCCTGCCAGTAGCAGGGTCCTCTTTCTCGAAAGCAAACAGGTGCTGGCTTGCAGTAGCCAGGCGTATACAAAAGAAGGCATCTTTTAGGTCCAGTACTGAGAAGTGAGAAGCAGTCGCCGGGATGAGGCCCAACAGTGTATAAGGGTTTGGTACTACCGGATGCAGAGTCACAGTGGCCTCATTGACACGACGGAGGTCCTGAACAGGTCGGTAGTCGGTGGTTCCAGGTTTTTAAACTGGCAGCAAAGGAGTGTTCCATGCCGATTGGCAGGGCCGCAGGATACCATGCTGTAGTAGCTGCACCAGATGATGATGAATTCCTTCCACAGCTGCCCGCGGCAGCGGGTATTGTCGCACATGTACCGGGAAAGCTCCCGGCTTCATCTCAATGCATACGGGAGGGATGTTAATGGCCATTCCGGGGGGGTTTCCTTCAGCCCGTACTCCAGGGGGCACTGATTCCCACGTATCCAGGGTAGCCACATCAGATTTGGGCCTGTTCTCATATAACCACCATTCTTCTTCTCGGGGGACGGACAGTACCAAAACTGTTGGGCCCAGGCTGGGTATTTCGACCTCAGCCTGGCTGTCAGACCCGAATGAGATTTGGGCCTGGAGTTTTTTGCCAGAACATCCCGACACAGCAAGGGTATGGGACATTCAGGCATATACAGGAACTAGTGGGATCTGTCAGTTCTTGGGGCTTTTCAGTATATGAGGCATAGTGGGTTTTCCAGTTCAACAGGTCCGTAGTGGAGAAAGGGACATAAATCAGGCTGGATGGTCCCACTGCCACCTTTCCAGTAGCATCAATATACGGGAGCCCCTGTACTTGTTGTAGTGGCAATTGGAGATCACGCGACCGCAGGCGGCAGGCTACCGGGGTGGATGATTCAAGCTCAGCCTCTGTGCTCTCAGGGGAGGAGATGGTGGCACTGGTGGTGGCATCAGAAGTGGGAGGGGAAGATGAGGGGCCGGAATCCGTAGAATCTTCCCTAAATCTGGCATCACCCACCCCGAGAGGAGGTCTTCCTGACCTTTCAGCTGTGGGCGGATCCTGCAATGGTGCGGATGGGACATGGGGTTGAAGTAGAGGGAGGGGGCGTGGAGGAATATCTGGAGAGTCCTGCCCCTGGGGAGGCCACAGCTTGACTAAGGCTGGCCATTCCCTCTCACACAGAAAGGATAATCTGGAGGCGGAGAGGGGTACCCCATAATCCTCTCTAAACCCAGATTTAAAATTGCAAAGCATGCACTGCAGGGGCGTTTTCACTTTTGACTTTCCCGACCCCATGCTCAAATTCTAGTTCAATGATTAAATGCAGTATACAGTGTGGATCAGATCTTCTAACCTAATCTCAATTCAGGAAAATACAATTTACAATACAGATCTTATCTAATCTCAATTCAGGAAAAAAGTAATTTACAAAAGACGTCATCTAATCTCATCTCAATTCAGGAAAAAAGCAATTTACAAAAGACGTCATCTAATCTAATCTCAATTCAGGAAAAAAAAAAGCAATGTACAATATGGGTCTCCTAATCTAATCTCAATTCTGGAAATTGCAATATTACAAAATACATCTGCAATTTTCAATATACATCATCTGCAATTTACAATATACATTACACTCTAGCTGCAGCATGAGGTTTGATTGGGATAATAGTGTGTTAAAAAAGTATAGCTAGCTAATTTTAAAATGTCCACTAGATGGAGCTCCATGATCACTTTAACCATGAGGAATAGTAGTATAAGAAATACAGCCAATGTCCACTAGATGGAGCTCCAGAATCACTTTAAGTGCTGTTTTCTTTAGTATTTCAGTGTAGCTTACACGTGGTCTTCACAAGATGGCTGCCTCCACGTGTGTTCCACACCGCTTTCAGCTCTCTCGGTCCTCATGGCACTGCACAACTCCAGACACCGATTCAGCTGCTCCTGGACTTAAAAAAAGGATAGGCATCGGGTCAAACAGCTCCAGATTGAAACGGAAGCAGGGGAACAGCTCCGGATCTAAAGGGAAGCAGGGGAACAGCTCCGGATCCAAAGGGAAGCAGGGGAACAGCTCCGGATCCAAAGGGAAGCAGGGAACAGGAGAAGAAAGGGAAAAAAGAAAAAACAAATCAAAGGGGAGAGCCAGCCGGCCCGCGGCACACAAAAATCACAAAAAGGAACAGTTTAAAGGGGTCGAGCCAGCCGGCCCGTGGCACACAAAAATCACAAAAAGGAACAGTTTAAAGGGGCCGAGCCAGCCGGCCCGCGGCACACAAAAATCACAAAAAGGAACAGTTTAAAGGGGCCAGCCGGCACGCGGCACACAAAAATCACAAAAAGGAACAGTTTAAAGGGGCCAGCCGGCCCGTGGCACACAAAAATCACAAAAAGGAACAGTTTAAAGGGGCCAGCCGGCCCGCGGCACACAAAAAATCACAAAAAGGAACAGTTTAAAGGGACCAGCCGGCCCGCGGCACACAAAAATCACAAAAAGGAACAGTTTAAAGGGGCCAGCCGGCCCGCGGCGTGCAAAAACCACAACGGATCCAAATCAAAGGGGAAGAGCCAGCTGGCGTCCATGGACAAATTGCGGTCAGTACGAAATTTTTAATAATTAACTTGGGGCAAAAATATATATATATTTTTTTAATAGTGTAACCCGAAGGGTTAGAATGTATTTTGTTAAAGAAATGTGTTAACCCTTCCCTTGGGAAGTGATAGAGACCTTTTGATTGGTGGAAGCGTAGAGAGCTTCTAATTGGCTGCAAGGGCTGTAGCAGGCCAAGGGAGAAGCCGGGGCCTAGATTTGAGGGTACCCAGGCGAGAGTTCCAGGGGTTTAGATAGAAAGTTACCCGGAAAGTTGTGAGACCCAGGAAGATTTGGAGATCCTGTGAACTCAGAAAAAGGGTCTACTTTATGTAAAGGGGATCTGAAAACATCAATTGTGGGGTTAGAATTAGGAAATTTTGTTGTTTAAGGGTTTAATTTTGCAGGGTTAGGCATTGAAGGGGTTAAAATTATTAGAAGGATACAAATTGGGGCTCAAATTAAATTGGGGATTATAAATAAAATAAGTAAGTGGGTTTTTAGTTGTTAAAAGTACATTTAGTATGGAATTTTAGAGTAAATGAACTTTGTGTTTTGGGGGGCTACCAAAATTGAATATTGAATTACATTCGATGTGAAGGATACCTGGAAGTATTGTAGCAGCAGATAAGCATGCAATAAATAAAACCAGGAGTCGTTTCAAGGATCCAAGCCAGTTTAATGTGCACATGGCTCAAGCAATAATCAAATTCAAAATGGCTGAGCCCTGGCTTCTAGTAAAACAACAACTTTTATAGCTTTCTTGTCCATTCTAAGCATAGGCAAACTTCTCATTGGCCCTGGTAGCCCCCTCTACCCCATCTATTGGTCCCGGTACTGATATGGCTACCCAATCGGGACTCTGGTCTGGGCTCAGCACCTGGTTGCCCCCCTTCTAGTCCCAATTACAATGGTCAGTGTCTCTAACTTGTTACATCTCTCCTCCAAGGTCGCTTAGCTTGTTAAAACATATGGGAAGCAGGGCACTGTAACCTTGCTTTTTGCAGAGTTAATTAATTCTATAGAAGCTGTGCTCTCTTATCAGTACCAATTAGAGCTGTTTTCTGTCTTTTCTAAGTGTTTCGTTTCTGCTTAGCTATGTTCAGTTAAACTGAGTTAAGTTTCAATTCTATGGTGTCATCATTCAGGGGGGTTTTCATTCCTCTGGGCCTAACTACAGGCTTCAGTTACAGGTCAAGCTGCTTAGGCCTGTCTGCTTAGTTCAATTAGCATGGATCATAGGCCGTCGCCTACCACATTCCCCCCTTTGATTATTCTCACCCGCATGTTAATAAGGTGTGAGAATCAAATCACATAATACTAGGTAAAGGTATCACTCTGTGGTATAGGGTAGTAAGTTCACATAGCTAGTATCTTTGTAGCTGCCTTATGCTCTACAGTGTTATTAATAACTGAAGTTATCATTCGCAAGCAAAGTGGCAAGAAACAAGGGAGCAACAGGCAGATAGTCAAAGTCCATAGTTTGGCAAGAGTGGGAAAAAGAACTAAAGGATTAGAAGGTTCAGTTGCATCTTTGTTGTGCTGTCGTAAAGCTTCTGATTTAGACAGACCAGTTGTCCATCCTTCGTAGTAGATTGTGGTCCAGTCCAAACAAAACACAAACTGTCAACAATGGGGTGGGCCAATACCCACTCACTAGTAGTATTATGTAAATCAGTCTGATTGTATAGGATAGAATAGTTCAGTTCTTGCGTCTCCCAGGGCCACTGATCTCCCATCTTAGTTCCTCCACAATAGAAATAGTCAGAAGTGTGGAGACTAGATGCTATTGCTCCAGCAAGTTCAAGAAACAAGTTCTGGTGGTGGTATGAGGAATTGCAACGGTGGCTTGCATAGCCTTGTAGAAAGTCAAGCTCTAGAACAACTTTTGGATTGGAGAGTATACCAATGCAAGTATAGGAAGAATGATAAAACAAGGTCTGAGTGACCTTCGGTCCAGTTCATGTTGTACTTATACAGGCTGCCCAGGGAGATAAGGCAAAAGTCATTTCAAAGCACTCCAAAACTGTTGCCAGAATAAAGCAATAATAATAATTCATAATGGGCATAGTCTCTGGAAAAGTGGTGGAACTGTCGACTTCCACAACAGATAACAGATGTAGGGTTGATTGTAGATCCTCAAGCTTCTGCGGTACGTAGACCTACCAGCTTTTGGCAGGAGTAGGGCTGTAGATTCCAAAGTATCACTGTCCTCTGGGATGTCTCAATTTCTTAAAATATCATAGCATAGTCTCTTAGGCTATTATTGCTTCCTTAGAGCAGTTCACTCTTTAGAAGATCAAAACAGTCTTTCCAGAGTATTTAAACACAGTCTCTTAGAAGATTCAATTTCGTAACACAACACAGTCTCTTTCTGAT
This sequence comes from Ichthyophis bannanicus, assembly GCA_033557465.1. NCBI lineage: Eukaryota > Metazoa > Chordata > Amphibia > Gymnophiona > Ichthyophiidae > Ichthyophis > Ichthyophis bannanicus. The sequence continues at coordinate 374,397,776 of CM066032.1, read as the reverse complement.
GATTGCAGTTTTTTTTTTCCAGATGCGAAGCTTACTTTCAGATAAACAAACAGTCTTGAAATAGTGCAGTTTCTGAGGGACCAATAAGTCTTAGGTCCGTGGTTGTTGTCATAGGGTGAGGTGCAATGGAGTCTCAGGATGCTGTACAGTAGTCCAGTGATCAGGTTCAAGAGCAGCTGCTGGCTTCACTTGATTATGATGGATCCAAGGTTCAAATTCTGCGACTTTTACTGCAGTTGGAGTTGACAAGATGACAACATAGGGTCCCCTCCAATGCAGGGCTAACAGTATCTTTCTCCACTCTTTGATCCACACCGAGACTCCAGGCTTGAAAGGATGCAGGGGTGCAGGCAAATTGATGGGTAATCGATTTTGTACTCAGGTATGAAGACTCCTGCAAAACAGAACTTAAAACCAATAGTTCATGTCTAATAATTTCAGATCCTATCTGTCTCATATCTCCTTTTATTTCCTATACAATAGGCAGGGGTTGCCCATACAGAATCTCAAAAAGGGAAACTCCTAAAGACTTAGCAGGGGCTAAGTATATCCTAGGAAGGGCTATAGGAAGAGCCTGGGGCCACTTCAGATAAACCTCTTGGCAAAGTTTAGACAACTGAGATTTCAGGGTTCTATTCATACATTCTACTTTTCCTAAATTCTGAGATCTATAGGCAGTATGTATCTGTTAATATCAATATCTTGGGGCTATACTTAATGGACTTGCTTTCTAAGGTTATCCACCCTCATTCTTTGTACAGGGCCCCATATGCATGCAAGGTTGTAAGGGCATACTTGGAATCTGGGTACACATTTAGACAGGGCTCTTTTCCTATTGTTAGTGCTCTAGTGAGGGCTATCAGTTCAGCTTTCTGTGGTGAAGTTTCTGGGGCCAGGGCTGAGGACTCAACTACCAAATCAGGGGTCACCACTGCATATCTAGCACAACAATGTCCATTGATGATGAAACTGCCTTCAGCCACAAAGAAAGTCTGTTCAGGGTTCTCCATAGGGACATCAGTCAAATCCAGGCGGCTTGAGAATACAGTGTCCATAATTTCTGAACAGTCATGATCAGGGGATCAAGACTAACTGATAACAACATAGCAGAATTGAAAGCTTGACTGACCCTTCAGTTGTATCTGGGGTTTTCACACAACATACTCTAATACTTCAACATTCATAGATTTGTTAGCTAGTAGTTTCCTTTGTATTTCATATTGGTTAGAACAGAGTGTGGTACAGTAACTTGAAGATTCTGTCTCAAAGGGATTTTTCTTTTAGTTTTTGCTTACTAGGAAGGCTGTAGCTGTAACAGCTTCTCAAATAAGGTCCAAGAGATTGAGTCAACACTCCTAGAACATTTCCTTGCGACTCATGAACATAGAGACTGTAAGGTTTTCTGGACATCTGGTAGACCCAGAGCTGGTGATAACATCAGAGCGGTTTTCAAAGATCAAAAGACTGCATTCCTATTCAAGTCCCCATTCCAATGCAGACTTTTCCATTCCTTTGATAGCTTGATACAACGGTTTTGCTAGCAGCGCGAAATTGGGGATCCATATACAACATACTCTGTGGCACCCAAGAAGGCTCTCACTTGCCTCCTGGTGGTTGGAGTAGGAATACTGCATACAGCTGCTTTGCGTTCTGGTAAGGGTCCCAGGCGTCGAATTCCGCTGGACAACTGGAATCCTAGGTATTTAACTTGTTTGGCATAATTGCACCTTAGCTCTTGAGACTTTGTATCCAGCCTCATTAAGAGGGTGCAAAAGTTCACTGGTGGCTTGTAGACATTCACTTTCTGAGTTGGTGGTTATGAGCAAGTTGTCCACATATTAAAGTACAATTTTTACTTTTTTTTTCTCTGGAGTTTCTGGATAACTTGTCAAATCTTTTGCTGAGTGAGGCGAGTTCTTGAATCCTTGAGGTAATCTTGTCCAGATGAGTTGGCCCCGCCTCCTTGTAGTGGGGTCTTGGGCTAAGCGTATGCAGAAAAAAACATCTTTTTAAGTCCAGAATGATGAAATGTATAGCTTCAGCAGAGTTCAGTTCCAAGAGAATATAAGGATTTTTGGTACCACTGGTTGTATAGTTTCAGCTGCATCATTCATTCTTCTTAGATCCTGCACTGGGCGGTAATCACCTGTCCCAGGCTTCTTGACTGGCTTGAGGGTGACAATGGCAGGGGCTATGTTCTTCGCTAGGCCAGGTGGATTATCTTCTGCCCATCCTCCAGGTGGGGCTATGAGGTTGGTAAGTGTACAGCTTGTTGCTTTGGATGCAGGTGAATAGAACCGCCATTCTTCTTCTTGGGGGACAGTTAACACCATCAGGCCAGCAGATTTTGAGTTTAATTTTTCCCCCCTTCAACAAAGGATATCTGTGCTTGAAGCTTTGCAAGCAGGTCTCGGCCCAAAAATGGAATAGGGCATTCAGGCATATACAGGAACTGGTACATTATTATTATTTTTTTTTTTAGTTCACACATGCGGTTCTGCAAAAAAGGCTTTGTGGCCTTAGCCCCAGTAGCTCTGATAATGGTGGTGCATCTAGAAAAACACAGGGGCTACTGGCTTTAGTATTCTGCTCCTGTATCCCCCATAAAAGTCCATATATTGGTCCCCTATTTTTCAGACTGACTCCTGGGGACCCAGGGAAACTGGAGAGTCCGGTCTGGCCTAGTCTTCATCCATGCTGTAGCCCTCTTCGGCTGCCACTCACGCTATAGCTGCTTCACTCTCGTGCTGAAACACTGTGCTTGGTTTTATTCTATGACTCTGCAATCAAGTACTCCCTCCTCCCCTCCTGGGGTGGAGTCAAGATACGGGCATTCACTTCTCTAATGTCCTTCTTTTTCTATAATGGGCGCACTCACACCCAGTTTTCACGTCCGCTGCTCCTTCGATTAGGAAAACCTCCTCCACATCATTCAAATAAATATCAGCAAAAAGATCTGTTCTCTTTTTCCATCTTACAATTCTTACATTCTCTGTCCTTCTTCAACAATCCACACACCCTCTTGATCAACTTTTCATTTAAATATTATGCCCGCAAATTCATCCAGTTCTCTGCAATTTCCGTTCATTAGTTCAATCAAGTCCTAAAACTTCTCAGTGTATAATGCATTTTTTTTTTCAGTTCTAAACAAGTCTGGTCAGCTGACTTTCACTTCTGGTCCAGAGGGGGTGCACATCCCCCTGCTTTTCTCCTAGCAACGCTCTATCCAGGAGGTTGATTTTTTTTTAAATGATCTACTTCTCTGCTGTGGGCACATTAGTTCATGCCCACCGGGGGGGGGGGGGGGGTGGCATCATCGGTGGACTGGGCTCCATCCCCCCCTTAAGCACTCTGAAGGGAGCTACTTACAGAGAGAGAGAGTGATGAGACAGGATATCTAGAGATTCTGGGGCAAAATACTAGCAGAATTTCACATAGCATTCCTGATTGGGACAGAGACATTTCATAGTCTTCAGTAAATCCCTTACTGAAATTAAACATAGGGCAGGCAGGATTCAAAAGACATTCCGGCCATAGCTGTGGTGGATATCTAAAATGCATATACACCCTCTTTTTGTTGTTTTGTTTTGTTTTTAACACTAAATGTCTTCTATCAGGTGCTTGCCACAGTATATCAGGTAATAACGTCTTGAAATTTAAAACAAATGAATTTATCTTGAATTGTAAAGGTCGTCATTAGTCACTAGTACAGATTTCAAAGATAAAATCCTAACACAATTTTCTTATTCACTCAGAATTTAAACCATTCATTCTCAGGTTGCAATCTGCCGTTAGTTTTTGAAACAACAGATTATAAATTCATCTCCTATCACACTTTGATTGAATGAATCCTTTATTTTAAACAAGCAAGATAGACTGCTCAATCGGGAACGGCTGTCTCATTCCCTAGTAAGCTGTGTGAGCCACACCCCTTCGCTCACTGGAAACGAAATGATCACAGTTTCACAGAGACATGCTAGCAAGAATCATTTAAATCAGTGTCAAGTCGTGATCTAATAATTACTTTGTAGGTTTATAAGTCAAAGGAAATAAACCCAAAAACAGTTTGCTTAGTTTATCATTTCTGAAAGGTAACAATAAAATACAGACAAAGCAGAGAATATAACTAAAAACAGTTTACGGAGCTCCGATGAGGTTAATTCGACCTTCAAAACTAAAATCCTGACTAAATATTCCTATCGAATGGTATATAATACCTAACCATAGCAGAAGGAACATTACTATTAAAAACATATTGAATAACACAGGTACAATTGTCCTGACATAAGCACAAACTAACAGCATTGAGATTTAAGCCTGCACAGGATTAGAAAGACGACACTGTACATTCTTTCCTTCAGACACGCCCCCTGTCAGTTTTTCACACTGCAGTAGAAAAACGAACTGGGTCAGACCAGCTTTTGGATTTTTAAAATGATTCTAGGTGTTTTGGGTCTTCGTTCTGCTCTATTAATACAATTTCTTAATCAGTGAACTGTCACAAATTACCCAACAGAATAATCTCACATTTATAACAGAAGGGAAACTCGCATTTTCAACAGATAACAAAAAACAGATACACAGTAGGGCGGACAATACACCAAACGCTTCCTCTGTTTCGCGACCTAGACACAGTCACCCGACTAGGAACTGCGCTAGTCCAGAGTCCACTCTCGCTTGGTCCGTGCTGCCAGACCTCTCATTCACACTTCATTCACACAGTCATGCTAGCAACGTATCTCAGAATGCATTCCTTTCTATCTATTCTGACTAGTCTTACCAATTTCCCAATTACAAAGAGATGGGGGTTTCACCCTGCGAATACCCATGCGGGGTTACTCGGCCCTTCTCGGAGAGGTGATCATGCTCTCTTACCAATTTCCAATTTTCTCGAGATTACAAATTCCAAGTTCCTGCCGTTCTGACTAGGCTAAATCATGATTTTTTTTTTTTTTAACAGCTGTACCTCGCGAATACTCATGCAAGGATTTTCAAACAAAGACTTAAGTTTTACCAAACAAGAAGGATGATGGCTTCGCCTTGCACATACTCATGCAAGGGTAATAGGACCGTCCTTGAGAGGGGATCAGTGCTCTCATTACCAAATTCCAAATTCCAAATTCCAAGTTCCAAGTTCTCGAGATTACAAATTACAAGTTTCAAATTCTTACCAAAGTTTCACAAGTTTCAAACTGCAGTTCTAACTCATCTGTCTAGACAGGTTTTCAAAACTATACTTACCAGATCTGGTTCCCAAGCTTCTGAGTTGGATCCTGGACTCCCCCGGGTCGGAAGTGTTGGCCAGCTGGACTCAGTGCCTGCCGAGGCCAGGCAGAACCCCCTCCGATTCAAGAGGATCGGTGGGCCCAGGGAAATTCCCCTGCGTCGGATTGGCATGGTTCCAACCCGGCCAACGCACCAAGAAATGTAGCAGCAGATAAGCATGCAATAAATAAAACCAGGAGTCGTTTCAAGGATCCAAGCCAGTTTAATGTACACATGGCTCAAGCAATAATCAAATTCAAAATGGCTGAGCCCTGGCTTCTAGTAAAACAACAACTTTTATAGCTTTCTTGTCCATTCTAAGCATAGGCAAACTTCTCATTGGCCCTGGTAGCCCCCTCTACCCCATCTATTGGTCCCGGTACTGATATGGCTACCCAATCGGGACTCTGGTCTGGGCTCAGCACCTGGTTGCCCCCCTTCTAGTCCCAATTACAATGGTCAGTGTCTCTAACTTGTTACATCTCTCCTCCAAGGTCGCTTAGCTTGTTAAAACATATGGGAAGCAGGGCACTGTAACCTTGCTTTTTGCAGAGTTAATTAATTCTATAGAAGCTGTGCTCTCTTATCAGTACCAATTAGAGCTGTTTTCTGTCTTTTCTAAGTGTTTCGTTTCTGCTTAGCTATGTTCAGTTAAACTGAGTTAAGTTTCAATTCTATGGTGTCATCATTCAGGGGGGTTTTCATTCCTCTGGGCCTAACTACAGGCTTCAGTTACAGGTCAAGCTGCTTAGGCCTGTCTGCTTAGTTCAATTAGCATGGATCATAGGCCGTCGCCTACCACAGTATAAACTAATTTTTGAAATAGTTTGGGATAGGTTAGGAAATTTACTTTGTTTCATATTTAATAGAAATCTGCAGCATATTTGTCCATGGCCCAATTTAAATTCTAAAACCACTGTGAGGTAGCTGCTGAGTTCCTGATTAAGGGGATATTAATGTTTTGATGATACTGAAATATATTGATACAGTTTAGGGAAGGAAAAGGGAATTCCCATAGAAAGTAATGTAAAAAGAGTAGTTTAAAATGGAGATCAAGGGAACATTCTGATAGTAAACAACCTGTAGAATTCCCAGAACACAGCACATGATAGGTTAAAGTCAGTCATATGAACTGAATGGAATCCCTGTTTCCAAGGAAACCAGAAGCTTTTCTGTTAAAAAGAAGAAAAAAAAGAAAGAGGGTTTTACCTGGAGAAGATGTACTTTACTGCTTGTCCAGTGCAAGTTAGAGAAAAGCAGTTAAAAACCAGAGTTAAAGGGCTGAGATAAGTAAAGTAACTGAGTAGTGCCTATTGATATCCTCAGGGAAGAATTTAAAGATAAGTTATAAGAATAAGCCAGTCCTTGTTAGTGTGCAGATAAATTGAATCTGGCTAATTGAGTTAAAGAGAAGTTTTACTCTGTAGTTTCTCTGAAAGGTACAATTGCAGATGAATGAAAGGAAACTTACTAAGGTCAGAGAAGTGTTTGCCTGAAATTGAGATTATTCTTAACTGGTTCTGTTTTAGCAAAAACAGCTGTGCAGAGCAGAGAATTCTGATGTTCTGTGTTTGTTAAATGTTGCTGCTTTCTTTGAAAAGATGCACAGTATTTCTGTAATATTATTCTTGTGACAAAAGAAAGTTATATGCTGACCCTGACTTAGGTCAGAAACAAGGTGCTTATAAGAAAAGTGCTATTTCAAGGTGAGATACCAGCATTAAAAGGCTCAGTATGTATAAGTGCATAATTCCTCAAAATAGAGTGTGACTGAAGCAAATGAAAATTACCTTTTGCAACTGAAGATGCTAAAGCAGTAAGACTTTACAAGAGATAAGAGTTGTTCTGGACAGTCAAAAGAACCAAGCTCTCATAGTGTGCTATAAATGCATATAGGAAAAAAGACTGAGCAAAGGAAAATTAGCAGGGAACTTGAATTATCCTTTTATTTTACCCTGAAGTTAGTGCCCACAAGTACACCAAAGTTGTCCCAGAAAAATACCTTTGAAGATACCCAGGCAGCAATCCAAGGGAGCAATACAGTACAGGAGGTGAAGTACTTTGTCCACTAAAGAAGAGAGGGACCTAGGCGTGGTTGTGTCTGATGATCTTAAAGTAGCTAAACAGGTAGAAAAGGCGACGGCAAAAGCTAGAAGGATGCTTGGGTGCATACGGAGAGGAATGGCTAGCAGAAAAAAGGAGGTGATAATACCTCTGTATAAGTCTTTGGTGCGACCTCATTTGGAGTATGGTGTGCAATTCTGGAGACCGCACCTTCAAAAGGATGTGAACAGGATGGAGTCGGTGCAGAGGGTTGCTACTAAAATGATTAATGGGCTTCATTATAAAGCATATGAGGACAGACTTAAGGATCTTAATATGTACACCTTAGAGGAAAGGCGGGATAGAGGTGATATGATTGAGATGTTTAAATACCTCTGTGGCATAAATGTTCAGGGAGAGAGCCTCTTTCAATTGAAAGCAAGTTCTGCTACGAGGGGACATGGGATGAGGGTGAAGGGAGATAGATTCAGGAGTGATATGCGGAAATATTTCTGTACGGAAAGAGTAGTGGATCCGTGGAATAGTCTCCCAGTGGAGGTGGTAGAGATGAGGACAGTAACTGAATTCAAAAAAGCATGGGACCAACACAGAGGATCTCTAAAGGTAGAAAGTGGACTGTTGTAGTTGTTGTTATGGAAGGACAGACTAGATGGGCCTTGTGGTCTTTTTCTGTCATCATGTTTCTATGTTTCTATGTTTCTATGTTTCTTTTGATTTTTTTAAGATAGGTGAGGGAGAAGAAAAACCAAGAACTACTCAACAAGGGCCCCAACTGCGCACACAGAAGGAGCACAGCGCTGAATACTCACCTACCAACCGGGAAGAGGATTCAGCTAAGTATAGACTGCCGCAGTGGACTTTGTGTCTTTGTGCCAGAAATAAAGAATAAGTTTTAAAGGGAATGATTTTCTAAATGTTTTAATGTTGAATTGAATAAATGTGTTTTCTCTTACTTCGCAACCGACTTGAGTGCCTTAAGTTACACAAATGTGTATGCTAAAGTAGCGCTGTGTCAGAATCGTACAAACCCCGACTTTTATGCGCCCTGCTGTGAATACTAGGGGGGATGTGTGGCCCGGCTCTTGGGGAATAACAACTGGCCTGCTACCATGATCGGCAGCGGACAGCCCCTGTCGGCCGCTGCCAAGTCAGAGCCCGGGGCCAGCGCGGAACCCTGAGGGGGTCACAGGAGGCGCGGTTTGGCGTCACGGACAGGATTTTTCGTTTTTTTTTAAAAAGGGGTTATTCCACGATTCTTGTTGTAAGTAGCTACAGCGGCTACACAATATTGTTGTTTCTAAGTGACACTTCTGTTGGCTGGAGGAGATTGAGTGCATTAGCGTCATGGAAGACTGGGCTGCGGAGCTCAGAGATGAATGGCGAGCATACAAAACCAGGATGGAACTGCAGGAGGAAGAATTGAGGAGGAGAGAAGAAGCTGTAGTGAGAATGCAGGAGGAGCAACGGAGAGAACGGCAGATTCTGGAGAGATTCATAGAAGGCCCTAGGATGCCGACAGCCATGTATATTCCCAGGGATAAAAAGATACCTGATTTCGCAGGTATGCCAAAGAAACATGGAGATTATACGGTGGAAGAATGGATAGAAAGGACAAAAGCAGCACTAAAAGTTCTCAGAATACCTCCGGAAGATCAACTGGAAATTGTTAAAGACCATTTAATTGGACAAGCTAGAGACACAGCTCGTTTTGTTCCACCGGATACGCAAAATTCGGTAGAAGACTTGTTTGATGTACTAAAAATCGTTTATGGTGATAAAGTTCCTGTGAGTATACGAATCAAGGAATTTTATGACAGAAGGCAGGAACTGGGTGAAGATATGCGCACTTATGCATATACGCTACAAGAAAAGTTAAGTAGGATTGAAGCTATTGATCCTGATTGTTTTAGGTATCCTCAGAAGATACTAAAAGAAAAATTTGTATTAGGAATAAGAGAAGAAAGTTTGCGAAGAGAAATGAAGAAAAGATTGGAGAGAGTTCCAGAAATAACTTTTGCATCCTTATTGCAAGAAGCGGTTAAGTGGTCTGAAGAAGATGTGTCATGTGATTGGAGAGAGGGAAACGTGAAAATCATGTGTCATGTGATTGGAGAGAGGTCGTAATGAAGCTACAGTAAGAGGAGCTACTGTGGAAACAAATTATGAAATGGAAATTAATGAATTAAAGCACATGATGACTGAGTTACTTCAAGAGAAAAGACAGCGACAGGAACCAAGTTATTACTCACGACGTATCTGGAATGGTAATAATCCGTCGTATGGATCTGACTATGAGAGAACTGCATACAGGGCAGTGGGTCAGAGACGGCCAGAATATGTTGAAAGATACCCAACACGAAGGGCACCACTAAGAAACGAGAGAGGAGACCTAGTGTGTTATCGATGCTTTGAATCGGGACATGTGGCAAGACAATGTAGGAGTGAGCGAGTATGGACTCCAGAAGTGACTCAGACTGATGTTCCTGGTGATTCGTCTGATACTGCACTAGACACCTCAAGAATAAAAGTTAACGCTAGAATAAATACGAGTGGTACAGTGCCAGTTAATCTGGATAGTAATCAACGGAAACAGGTTAAGCCTCCAGTTCAGACTCCAGTGAGAGCAGATCTTACCCAGTTACCCTCCTCATCTACTATTCGAGCATTGCGAGTAAGTTCCCATGGAGAGGAGGATGAAAACCAGAAAATATTTGGAAAAAGTCCGATATTAGAAGTTACAATGGCTGGAGTACCAGTAAGGTGTTGTATAGACACTGGGTCAGAAGTAACGACCTTAGCAGAAATACTTCCAACAACATCTGAAGGACTGTAACCAAATGCAAGAAGCAAGTCTAATAAAGTTATCCGCTGTGAATGGTGTAAACATTCCAATAGTGGGATGTGTGGAAGTGGATATGACGTGCCTTGGACAAGAAATAAAGCATTGTGGCGTACTCATAGTAAAAGATGACATGGCCTACAGAAAAGTTAACATGACACCCGGAATTTTGGGCATGAACGTACTGCAAGAATTGAATTGGGATGCAGTGGCCAATAGCTGGCTTAAGGGAGGAGAGATTTACAAAATACGGAGACAAGTTCAGAATAACAAAAATGAAAAATTTGGATTTGTCAAGCTGATTGGAAGAAAAACGGTGACACTTCCTCCACTTTCTGAGACTATGTTACTAGGAAGCTGTACTAAGTTGAGAGAATATGCAGCAACGCCAGTGGTAGTGTCAAGCACAGAAACAGCTATTTTACCTACTGATTTATGTGTAGCCAATACATTGGTTATACCGAACAAAGACAAGATAATAGTACGTGTGTTAAATGCTGGCCAAAAATCTGTTAGCTTGCCTTCCAGATATTCACTTAATCAGGAAGAGGTAGTGGAAGAAGGAATAAGATCTGAGGATTCCTTACTCAAGATTAAAGAGGTGCGGGAAAGGCTGTGGCCTAATGCAGAAAATGCGATAGAACCTCGTGAAATAATGTGTGCTAGACAAATTCTAAGTTGTTCCAGATTAGAGTTACAACAGAGACAGAGTGAAGACTCGGACTTACAAAAAGTCCTGTCCTATCTTGAAAAAGACCCTGTTGATATCCGCAGCTGGACCTGTAATCAAAAGAAGCTATGGAGAGAGCGAAGCCGATTACACTGCGAAAGAAGTTTGTGGTATCGGAAACTGATTGATCCCCGAGATAATATGGAAATCATGCAATTCATAACTCCGGAAAAGTTACGCAAAGAAACCTTCCAAGCGAAGCATGATAATGCGGGACATCCAAATGAAGAAATTACGCTAAAAAATATACGAAAAGACTATTATTGGGCAAACATGAACCGAGATATAAAGATATGGATCAGACAGTGTTCACAATGTATTTTTGCTAAAGATTTGTTTCCTAAAGAGAGAGCTCAATATAAAAACTTTCAAGCAAGTTACCCGCTGGAAATTTTGGCTATAGACTATATCACTTTAGAAGCTAGTACTAATGGGATGGAACATGTGCTAGTATTAACAGACATGCTTACTCGATATGCAGTGGCTGTGCCTACGAGGAATCAAACGGCTCAGACAACGGCCAAAGCAATAGTGCATCACTGGATAAATTATTATGGGTGTCCAGCGCAAATACACTCAAATCAAGGTAGAAATTTTGAGTCTGCTACTATCCGTGAACTTTGCAACGTTTATAATATGAGGAAAAGTCATACCACTCCTTATCACCCACAAGGTAACGCACAATGTGAGAGATTTAATCGCACTTTGTTGAACATGCTAAGAACCCTGACAAGTAAAAAAAAGAAAAGATGGGCTGAATATGTACCGGAATTAGTATTGGCCTACAACAGCAGCGTACATAGCTCGACTGGATATTCACCCTTTTATTTGTTGTTTGGTAGAGATTCCAGATTGCCGTACGATCTACAAACAAAGACTTCGGAAAACAGAGCGGAAAAACTTGATGATTGGGTTGAACAGCATCATCAAAGACTCCGGAAAACTTTCCTGGTGGCACAACAAGAATCTGCACGAAGGGCAGCAGTTAGGAAGCGACGCTTCGACCGTTATTCGAGAGGTGCACTCATCTCGGAAGGGGATACAGTGTTACTTAGAAACAACAAGAGTAGGGGAAAGCGCAAACTCAAAGACAAATGGGAGATTTCACCTTATGAAGTGTTATACGTGTTTGAACCAGGGGGAAGCACATATAAAATTAAAGATAAGTTTGGGAATTGTAAAGTAGTACATAGAAATAATATTAGGTTACTGCCAAATCCATTATGGAGTACCTGTATAGTTCCAGAGATGTCTGAAGTAAATGTGGCAGCAGGAGAAGCTGCAGAGCAAAATTGTGTGACGCCAGAGCCCACAGAAACTGTTTGGTTTCTGGAAGCCAGACCTGAAGGTAATCCTGATTCTGACCAAATAGGAGAGAATGTGGCAGCAATCGCTGAGGAAAGCTCTTATTCTATCACTCACCAACAGAAGGAAGACTCACAGACAGGCTGGAATGCAATCAGGATCTTTAATGTGCACACAGGATCAGACAGAGATACCAGCAACCTCCACAAGGGTCTGAACCCCGAGGGACGGCATACAATGCCTTATATACAGTACAGTTTTAAACTCATTCTACAATCCCATATGCCACAGGTATTTCCTGCCCACCAATCAGCAGCCCCTGGGGAGGTACCTGGGTGACCTGTCCAAACCGGTATGCTCTGGTCTGTTGGTTTCAGGGCTAGGGAAATACTGTGCTCAGACCTGGAGTGGGGGAAGGGTGCCTACTGGAATCTCATTGTCTTTCTCTTAGCAGGCTGATTACCTCATGGCTTGCGGGGGAAGGGTCAGGCTGATCAGAGCCTCATGGCTTGCAGCATGGCTTGGGGGAAGGGCTATCTACAGCTCGCCGCATGGCTTGGGGAAAGGGCTACCTACAGCTACCTCATGGCTGCCTCATTCCCCCCTTTTTAAGTAAGACCTCAACCGCTAGAGGCGGTTGAGGGCTGTATTACTGGAGGCAAGCCGCAGAGGAGTATATTGGGTCAGGGCCATGACCGTGGCAGCCGCCTTGCGTTCTACCAGGGTGCCAAGGGTGGAAACAACCTGTAAGGAAAGAGGCACCTGGTTAAAATGTACGGTACAGCAATGGGACAAGTTAAGGTAGAGAGTTACGTATACAAAGGTCTGTCATGTTCAGAGCAGTTTGGGCAAATAATACTGCTGTGTTAGTAGTCTCTGCACTTGTTTGAAAGCAAGTCCGTATCAGGGATAGGAGTAAGGCTAAAGCACCTTTTTCTCAGTCTGATCCCGGTTTCAGGAAAGGTGTCTGTAAATCAGTCTCTCCGGTGGTCCAGAGTTCGTCGGCAGTCTGTTAGAACCGCGTACTGGGCAGAAGTGTCAAAGCGCAGGGGCTGGTTTGGAACTGTGACAGAAGTCCAGGCTGGAACAATTTCTGGTGCAGCGGCCTTGACAAAAGAGTGATGGATCCTCGGAGCAACTTCACATCATTAAATTGCCTTCACCAGTTTACTGTCCATCAGTCCTTCCACATCATTAATTTCCTTCATCAGTTTACTGTCCATCAGAGTCCTTCCTCTCAATATATCACTTTATCCCTTACAACACTTTCCACCAACTACATACATAGGTCCTTCAATTTTTCTTTTTCTATACCATACTAATGTATCCTTATCTGGCAAGGCTGCTAAAACAATTGTTAGAAACATAGTATTGTTGTAAACAGTGTCCATTTTCCACTAACTTAATTGGTGCAGTTCTAGATTGGCATGGGTGCTCATTCTAAATAGCGACTGTCTAAACCAGGGGTCTCAAACTCAAATTGCTTTGAGGGCCAAATGAGGACTTGTAAAATAACCTGGGGGCCGCATGAGACGTGGGACCTCATTTGCATAAGGAACCTCATTTGCATAAATATTTGCATAATGTTACCATACCCTAACTTTTAGTAAACATGCCTCTTAATGAGTGCATGAATAAAGAAAGACTAAAAGATTTCTACATTACTATAATCCAGTGCCAACCGCCAGGCACATTAGGAACTACTACAAACAAACACTGCCCATTTAGAACCCATAGCAAACCCGCCATATCCTAACAGCACTACCAGGACTCACAAAGCACCATACCCTACCTATCAAAAGGCAACACTGCAAATATTAAATCAATACATTTCAGAGAATAACAATACATGACCTACTGGGGACAGAGAACAAGTAGCAATGTCAAATAGGAATTACATAAACAGAATACCTCAGCTCAGTTACACATGCAGAATACACCATCACCAAACAAGGAATCAAAATTTAGAAACAAGACAATTAAACTGGGAACCCCAAAAGCCAAACTTGGAATGTACAACAACACTGTAGAAATAAAACTACAAATTAATTTCCTCTTGTACTAAACAAAGCGCAGACGTTATTGATGCACATTTCCCAGAACTGACATATTCCAGTTAATAAATTCAAAATAAAGATATTTTTCTACCTTTTGTGCATTTTTTTTCAGTTCCAGCCACTTTCTTCTGGTTTCTTCGTGCCTTCTGCTAACTCTCCATCGTCTGCTGTCCATTTGTCCTTTCTTCTCTCTTCTAGCTTTTTCCATTCTCCCTCTACATCTGCTTTAACATATTAATCTTTCTCCTTTTGCTCTTTCCTCATTCCTATTTTCATCCACTCAAATTTTATCCCTCCATCCTCAATCCCCACTTACCTGGCCAACTGTAGATTTGTCTTCCCTCCCACACAAAATATTTTCCCCTCTCCATTTCACTTTCCCAGCTCCATCCCATTCTAATCCTCCCCCAACATCAGCTCCCTTCTAGTTCCAGTCCCACACAGCACCCCCTCCCTTCTAGTCACTGCATCAGCCCATTTTCAGTCCTAGCCCCCCATCAGCCCATTTCCAATCTTTGCTCCCCCCCATCAGCCCATTTCCAGTGCTAGCTCCCTCCCCTCACAGTCCATTTCCATTCCAAGCCCCCCTCCCCATCAGCCATTTGCAGTTCAAGCCCCCCTTCCACTCAGCCCATTTCCAGTCCTAGCAGACCCCCCAGCCCATTATCAGTCCTAGCCCCCCCATAGCCCATTACCAGTCCTAACCCCCCATCACCCCATTTTCAGTGTTACCCCCATCCCCCCATTTTTAGTTACCCCCCTCATAGGCCATTACCAGTCCTAGCCCCCCCCATAGCCCATTACCAGTCCTAACCCCCCATAGCCCACTTCCAGTCTTACCCCTCATAGCCCATTACCAGTCCTAACCCCCTCCCATCAACTCATTTTCAGTGTTACCCCAGCACCCCATTTTCCGTTACCCCCTCATAGGCCATTACCAGTCCTAACCCCCCCCCATAGCCCATTACCAGTCCTAACCCCCCTCCCACCATCAGCCAAGGTAGATGTTTAAAAAATGTATATTTGCTGCTTAATGGCCAACATAAGTCTTTTGTTCATTTTACTTATAAATATACACACCATTTTTCAATTTCTTTATCACTTTGTCCAAAGCTTAACTTTTGCGTCAATTGATATGCATTTATCAAGTCAGTAAATATCCATATAGCAATAGCTTAACTTATCTTAGCATCTCATTGAACTTGACGCCTCAGTGTTAACGGCAGCTCCCTTAACAACATTCCAATCAGGCCACAAACCAGTGTTTCAGCAGTTCGCATGCTTCAGGGGCCATGTCAAACAGCAGGGGCTATCTAAAATGGTTCTTGAGATTCTATTGAGAAAAAGACGCTGTAAAGTTCAACTACCATTGCCGCCATATTATCTCATCTAGCACCCATCCGAAACAAACATCACATTCCCCCAGAGCCAATCAAACCAGCAGCCATTATACATCCTATTTAGTAAAACACATTCCATTCCACAGAAGAATTAAGGACAGAGGGTCAAGTAGTTTGTAAATCATAAATCTAAAATTATTCCTGTTGAAGAAGAAATTGGTCTAAATCAGTGCCCTGTTCCAATCACACAACATGATCCAAAACCACTTTAAACTGAGTGAACAAATGTTGTGCAGAGCGGCAGTGATCAGTCAAGTGAGTGGACACTGTTACACCGGCTCTTGTGCTCAACCAATATTTGCTGCTGCTGCCGCAGTAGCATTAAGCGTCCCGCTGGCCCCTCTGCCTGGTCCTCTCCTCCCTGCAGTATCAGCTCCAAAAGCGGCGGCTTTCAGAGCCGCGAAGAGAGAGAGTTTCTCTCGCGCGGTTCTGAAGACTCTCTCGCTGCTCTTCAGAACCGCGCGAGAGAAACTCTCTCTCTTCGCGGCTCTGAAAGCCGCCGCTTTTGGAGCTGATACTGCAGGGAGGAGAGGACCAGGCAGAGGGGCCCGCGGGACGCTTAATACTGCGGCGGCAAGTTTGGAATTTTTTTTTTTTTACTTGCCGGTGCTTCGCGGGCGGCCCGCGGGCCGCGTGTTTGAGACCCCTGGTCTAAACAATCTTCAATATAAAACTATACATCAATTCCAATAGAAAGAAATATGGCTCCTAACATGACAGCCACATATCTCTCATGTATGACTAGAGTCTATTGTATACCTGGTTCCCAGTGAGAGTACTGTAGGAAACTTAAAAATACTTGGACCGATCTTGAAAATGCAGTGTCCACAAGGATTTATGTAAGCTATCCATTAATTATGGTGTCAAAAGAGATCCTCTTGAGGTGAGAGACTAAGAGGGTACAAGGCATTGGTGGTTGGGCCTCATGGCGATACTCCTTCTGGTTCTTCTTGGCCGGCAAGGCATTTGTGAATAGGCCTCATGGCAGTACTTCCTCGGGTTCTTCTTGGCCTATTCCCCCTTGCCTATTCATGTCTCTTCAGAGGCATAAATGTACAAGGTTCATGTTTTCTCAGGCCTTGTGGGTCCTCGAGGTACTTAGAGCAGTCTGAATTCCGGTGGCCCAGATCATCACACTTGGAGTAGCACGTTTATTGCCTTTTTCCTAGGCTGTCGTCTCACCTTCTGCCCCTCTCTCTCTCTCATTCATTTTCTCAAAGCTCTCCTGGATCATTGCTGACAAGTAAGATTTAGTTTTTATCCAATCAACTCAAGTTAATGTTATCATTATATTTGTAAATAATTAAAAAACACAGTTCCATCTTTCCACTAAATTTGCTCTGATATACTTGGGAACAAAGCAATTTCAGATCAGCCCCTTTCCAAAATTTAATATTTACTCATCTTATTGCTGTGTATACTGGACCTCTACATAATGTACTCCTACCAGTATATTTGGTAACAAAGTACAAATGTATAAACTAAAAGATTTGTATCTCACAGTGCTATAATATATTGTGCTCTTGAACTCTGGACACCAACATGTAAAATTCAAATACAGAAGGACAGGTGAATTTATTCTAAATAGCACCTATGATGTTACTGTCCTGTTCATCATTCATCAGCACAGAGCTTAACAAGGCAAAGTGATTACCTTGTATCTTATAGTTCAAAACAGGCATGGAACTGATACTTTTATAAGAATTATATCTAAAGTGCTGTATATCTTGTAGCGCTATATAAATGTTTATAGCTCTACGAGGTGTTTGCCACAATATATAAAATCCCCTTTTAACTTTTTTTGGTTTGCTTGATAGCATATAGCATTTAAACACATGACTATTGGCAGCCTATCTGATTGGAATACAAAGGTTTTCTTGATAAATTTTAGTAACCCTCCCCATTCCCCGTTCGTTCCCAGCCCTCAGGAGACATACACATGGTACACAATCAAGATCAGACATCTGAGAATGTTCAAGGGAGCCACCCCTCATGGTTTTAGATGCTCAAAATTCTTCATTGGAGGCTAGGTGAATTTGTTCTTTTGTCCTCTCTAATGGGTCTCCATTCATCTGCTAGAAGAATGACTCCTCCCTGATCTCTAGTATCTTTCTGTAGCCATGCAAACTGATTGGACGTGCATTTAACAAAGCAATTGGGGCCTGAGGCAGAGGATGGACTCAGTCCACAGGACCCAGGAGTCTGTATGAGTGTAACACTGTGGGGTAGGAAAACTTGAAGCAGAGCTGGAATCTACAGAATCCTCTCTAAACCCAGATTTAAATTGTGAAGCATGCACTGTAGGGGCGTTTTCTCTTTAGACTCTCCCGACCCCATGCTCTAATTTAGTTCAATAACTAAGCACAGTATACAATGTAGATCAGATCTTCTAACCTAATCTCAATTTGGGAAAAAATGCAATTTACAGTAAGAGAGAGACGTATGCAATTTATAATACAGATCCTATCTAGACTTAATCCAGGAAAAATAATACAATTTATAATACAGACCCTATCTAGTCTTAACTCAGGACAAGTAATACAACTTACAATATTTGGCAATTTACAAAATATATATATATATATACAAGCTAGCTATTCTTACAATGTCCACCAGATGGAGCTCCAGGATCACTTAAAACACAGGGAATAGTAGTAATTACAGCTAATGTCCACTAGATGGAGCTCCAGAGTCACTTTAAGTATATTGCAGTGTAGCTTACACGTGGTCTTTTCAAGATGGCCGCCTCCACGTGCGTTCCAATAGCTGCTCCTGGGTGCAGGGGAATTCGCACACGTGGTGTTCCCAAGATGTCTGCCACCCCACCGTGCTCCTTCACACCGGCTCACCCTCTACTCCACAGATGGAAAAAAAGAAAATGATGGACCTTCAAATGATCACTTCTCCCTCAATCGACCCAAAAAAAAAGGTTAGCTTCTCATATTCTGGTTTAAGGGCAGGAAACCTCAGCGGGTGCTCAGGGGAAGGCTGGAACCTCAGCGGGGGCTCAGGGGAAGACAGGAAAATTCAGCGGGGGTCAGCGGTGCACCGGGACAGCACCGAGAGGCACAAAACCTCAGCGGAGGCCCAAGGGAAGGCAGGAACCTCAGCGGAGGCCCAAGGAAGGCAGAAATTCACATCGGAGCACATGGGGAGCATGGATTCACATCGGACAGCATGGGGGGGGGGCAGAATTAACATCGGAGCACAACGGAGAGAGAAATTCACATCGGAGCAGAAATTAACACAGCGGCAGCATGGGGGGAACAGAAATTTACATCGGAGCACAGAAATTACATCGGGGGTTCAGGGAAAGGCAGTAAATCCACACCGGAGCAGATGGGGAAGCAGAAATTAACATCGGAGCAGCGGCAGCATGGGGGGGAACAGAAATTTACATCGGAGCACAGAAATTACATCGGGGGTTCAGGGAAAGGCAGTAAATCCACACCGGAGCACATGGGGAAGCAGAAATTAACATCGGAGCAGCGGCAGCATGGGGGGGGGGGAACAGAAATTTACATCGGAGCACAGAAATTACATCGGGGGTTCAGGGAAAGGCAGTAAATCCACACCGGAGCACATGGGGAAGCAGAAATTAACATCGGAGCAGCGGCAGCATGGGGGGGAACAGAAATTTACATCGGAGCACATTAGAGAGCTCTCTCCTTGCAGTCACACTTCAGATTACTCCTCACAAGCAGAAAGGAAAGAAGAGAAGCAGCGATCTATTTTTAGCTTATCAAGTGCTATATTTAGTTACTTTTTTTTCTCAGATTACTGCAGTTACAGGACGAGCAATGGCTTCAGGGCCACTAAGGCCCCTACTAGGACTGCTTCTCAGATTACTGCAGTTACTGCAGTTTCAGATTCAAATACAGGACGAGCAATGGCTTCAGGGCCACTAAGGCCCCTACTAGGACTGCTCGTGCAGTTGATCAGGCTGCTACAGGTTCCCAGAAATTACCAGGACTCACAGATAGAGTACAGAACTAGCCCCAAACAGTAAGGTAGCAGTACTCACCAGAACTCTGATCAGACAGGAAGTTTGGATGCCAGTCTATCCAGCTGGTTTTTCAATCGGGGATTCAACCGCAGGGACCAGCTGTCCAGACAAATCAAGGTGTCCTTCCGAGCACAAAGTGGCCCGGGGGCGCCAAGGACCGTTAATCACCTGGAGGGGCCGGTCCCTGGCTGGTGGAGGCCCAGATGCTGCAAAAGCAGAAGTCTTCCCACCGTGGGTGTGATGAGAGAGGCTTTTCTTTTAATATTTCCCGGCCAATGCACCAAAATGTGGCAGCAATCGCTGAGAAAAGCTCTTATTCTATCACTCACCCACAGAAGGAAGACTCACAGACAGGCTGGAATGCAATCAGGATCTTTAATGTGCACACAGGATCAGACAGAGATACCAGCAACCTCCACAAGGGTCTGAACCCCGAGGGACGGCCTACAATGCCTTATATACAGTACAGTTTTAAACTCATTCTACAATCCCATTTGCCACAGGTATTTCCTGCCCACCAATCAGCAGCCCCTGGGGAGGTACCTGGGTGACCTGTCCAAATCGGTATGCTCTGGTCTGTTGGTTTCAGGGCTAGGGAAATACTGTGCTCAGACCTGGAGTGGGGGAAGGGTGCCTACTGGAATCTCATTGTCTTTCTCTTAGCAGGCTGATTACCTCATGGCTTGCGGGGGAAGGGTCAGGCTGATCAGAGCCTCATGGCTTGCAGCATGGCTTGGGGGAAGGGCTATCTACAGCTCGCCGCATGGCTTGGGGAAAGGGCTACCTACAGCTACCTCATGGCTGCCTCAAGAACACTAATGAATGCATAGAACCTGAAGTAGAGGTAATGGAAGAGAGTGAGGTACCATGTTTGAGATGCTCTGTAAGACCCAATAAAGGACAAAAGCCTACTTATTTAAAAGAGTTTGTGGTGTTTTAGTTTTTTTTTTTTTTTGTTAAAAAATGGGATAGGTGTTGCAAATGTCGGGTCGACATTTCACTTAGCAAGGGTGAATGTAACCCGAAGGGTTAGAATGTATTTTGTTAAAGAAATGTGTTAACCCTTCCCTTGGGAAGTGATAGAGACCTTTTGATTGGTGGAAGCGTAGAGAGCTTCTAATTGGCTGCAAGGGCTGTAGCAGGCCAAGGGAGAAGCCGGGGTCTAGATTTGAGGGTACCCAGGCGAGAGTTCCAGGGGTTTAGATAGAAAGTTACCCGGAAAGTTGTGAGACCCAGGAAGATTTGGAGATCCTGTGAACTCAGAAAAAGGGTCTACTTTATGTAAAGGGGATCTGAAAACATCAATTGTGGGGTTAGAATTAGGAAATTTTGTTGTTTAAGGGTTTAATTTTGCAGGGTTAGGCATTGAAGGGGTTAAAATTATTAGAAGGATACAAAATTGGGCTCAAATTAAATTGGGGATTATAAATAAAATAAGTAAGTGGGTTTTTAGTTGTTAAAAGTACATTTAGTATGGAATTTTAGAGTAAATGAACTTTGTGTTTTGGGGGGCTACCAAAATTGAATATTGAATTACATTCGATGTGAAGGATACCTGGAAGTATAAACTAATTTTTGAAATAGTTTGGGATAGGTTAGGAAATTTACTTTGTTTCATATTTAAGAAAAATCTGCAGCATATTTGTCCATGGCCCAATTTAAATTCTAAAACCACTGTGAGGTAGCTGCTGAGTTCCTGATTAAGGGGATATTAATGTTTTGATGATACTGAAATATATTGATACAGTTTAGGGAAGGAAAAGGGAATTCCCATAGAAAGTAATGTAAAAAGAGTAGTTTAAAATGGAGATCAAGGGAACATTCTGATAGTAAACAACCTGTAGAATTCCCAGAACACAGCACATGATAGGTTAAAGTCAGTCATATGAACTGAATGGAATCCCTGTTTCCAAGGAAACCAGAAGCTTTTCTGTTAAAAAGAAGAAAAAAAAGAAAGAGGGTTTTACCTGGAGAAGATGTACTTACTGCTTGTCCAGTGCAAGTTAGAGAAAAGCAGTTAAAAACCAGAGTTAAAGGGCTGAGATAAGTAAAGTAACTGAGTAGTGCCTATTGATATCCTCAGGGAAGAATTTAAAGATAAGTTATAAGAATAAGCCAGTCCTTGTTAGTGTGCAGATAAATTGAATCTGGCTAATTGAGTTAAAGAGAAGTTTTACTCTGTAGTTTCTCTGAAAGGTACAATTGCAGATGAATGAAAGGAAACTTACTAAGGTCAGAGAAGTGTTTGCCTGAAATTGAGATTATTCTTAACTGGTTCTGTTTTAGCAAAAACAGCTGTGCAGAGCAGAGAATTCTGATGTTCTGTGTTTGTTAAATGTTGCTGCTTTCTTTGAAAAGATGCACAGTATTTCTGTAATATTATTCTTGTGACAAAAGAAAGTTATATGCTGACCCTGACTTAGGTCAGAAACAAGGTGCTTATAAGAAAAGTGCTATTTCAAGGTGAGATACCAGCATTAAAAGGCTCAGTATGTATAAGTGCATAATTCCTCAAAATAGAGTGTGACTGAAGCAAATGAAAATTACCTTTTGCAACTGAAGATGCTAAAGCAGTAAGGCTTTACAAGAGATAAGAGTTGTTCTGGACAGTCAAAAGAACCAAGCTCTCATAGTGTGCTATAAATGCATATAGGAAAAAAGACTGAGCAAAGGAAAATTAGCAGGGAACTTGAATTATCCTTTTATTTTACCCTGAAGTTAGTGCCCACAAGTACACCAAAGTTGTCCCAGAAAAATACCTTTGAAGATACCCAGGGAGAGACAAGGTTTTCCTTCCTTTTGATTTTTTTAAGATAGGTGAGGGAGAAGAAAAACCAAGAACTACTCAACAAGGGCCCCAACTGCACACACAGAAGGAGCACAGCGCTGAATACTCACCTACCAACCGGAAAGAGGATTCAGCTAAGTATAGACTGCCGCAGTGGACTTTGTGTCTTTGTGCCAGAAATAAAGAATAAGTTTTAAAGGGAATGATTTTCTAAATGTTTTAATGTTGAATTGAATAAATGTGTTTTCTCTTACTTCGCAACCGACTTGAGTGCCTTAAGTTACACAAATGTGTATGCTAAAGTAGCGCTGTGTCAGAATCGTACAAACCCCGACTTTTATGCGCCCTGCTGTGAATACTAGGGGGGATGTGTGGCCCGGCTCTTGGGGAATAACAACTGGCCTGCTACCGTGATCGGCAGCCGACAGCCCCTGTCGGCCGCTGCCAAGTCAGAGCCCGGGGCCAGCGCAGAACCCCGAGGGGGTCACAATAGCTTTGGCAGCGCTGCACTCTAAATACCTTTTAAGGGGCCCGAGGTGACAAGGTTAAATTTTTACTGTAGTTATTTACCGGTACTCGCAAGCGCCCCCCCCTCCCTATTCCAACCAGATTTACCAGATACAGATACAGATACAGACAGGACGAGCAATGGTTTCAGAGCCCCCCCCAGGACCCCTACTCGGAATGCTCGTTGCGGGTGATCGGGCCGCTACAGGTTCCCAGAAATTACCAGGATTTACAGATAGAGTACAGAACTAGCCCAAACAGTAAGGTAGCAGTACTCACCAGAACTCTGATCAGACAGATAGTTTGGATGCCAGTCTATCCAGCTGGTTTTCAATCGGGGGTCAGCCACAGGGACCGACTGACCAGAGAAATCAAGGTGTCCTTCCGGAGCACAAAGTGGCCCGGGGCGCCAAGGACCGTTAATCTCCTGGAGGGGCCGCTCCTTAACTGGTGGAGGCCCGATCCTGCAAAAAGCAGTAGTCTTCCCACCGTGGGTGTAATGAGAGAGGCTTTTCTTTTAATTTAATTTTGTCCCACCTGGGGTGCCAAGAAATGTAGCAGCCAATCAGTTTAAAGATCTAATTCTCTCACTCACCCACAGAAGGAATACTCACAGACAGGCTGGTATGCAAACACAGGATCTTTAATGTGCGCACAGGCCCAGACAGAGAAACCAGCAATCTCCACAAATGTTCTGAGCCCCGAGGGACGTCCTACAATGCCTTATATACAGTACAATTTTAAACTCATTCTATAATCCCATTTGCCACAGGTATTTCCTGTCCACCAATCAGCAGCCCCTGGGGATGGTACCTGGGTGACCTGTCCAAACCGGTGTGCTCTGGTCTGTTGATTTCTGGGCTAGGGGATATTGTGCTCAGACCTGGAGTGGGGGAAGGGTGTCTACTGAAATCTTAATACCTTCTCTTAGCAGGCTGATTGCTTTGTGTAAGAGCCTCATGGCTTGGGGGAAGGGTCAGGCTGATCACTTGTGTAAGAGCCTCATGGCTGCCTCAGTAGTGTAATGTGCCATGATTGTGGCTAGGATCGCACAGAGGTAAGGAACATAAGGACATAAGATATGCCATACTGGGTCAGACCAAGGTCCATCAAGCCCAGTATCCTGTTTCCAACAGTGGCCAATCTAGGTCATACGTACCTAGCAGTTTCCCCAAAAGACACATGTTCCACAATGCTTGTACTGGGTCAAGCATTGATATCCTGGGTCCCTTCTTAATAATGGTTTATGGACCTTTCCTCCAGGAACTTGTCCAAACCTTTTTTAAACCCAGCTACACTAACAGCCTTTACTACGTCCTCTGGTAACAAATTCCAGAGTTTGATTACACGTTGAGTGAAAAAATATTTTCTTTTATTAGTCTTAAATAGTTTACCCTGTAGCTTCCCTGGACTCAAGGCCAGGTCCTGGCCCTCAGTGCTGAGAGAAAAGGCCCGACGAATCTGGCGCTGTGTGACTGTTCGTCGCTTTGGTTTCTGAGAGGCAGCTAGGGCCACTGGCTTCAGGGAAGAACTCTGCAACCAAGCTTCCAGACTAGGAAGAATTGTATTTTTTGTTTGGGCAGCCAGTTGTGCACCTTGTAGGGCAGGATAAACCAGTGAATACTGAGCAGCGAATTTCAATGTATTATCTATGGTGACACCTACATTATTTTCCTGTGTAATGGTTCCTAATTTGGATCCTTCATCATGAAGCTATGGTTTTGGTTGTTCTTCTGTAAGCACAAAACTTTGTGCTTGCCCACCTTAAGGGGCATGCTTACTAAACTGTGGTAGCCGTTTGCAGCTATTGCAGTGCAATTGCTGCAAAAGGCCAGCAGTTACAGCCCCAAACTCTATGGTATCTGCTGAGGGCATTCCCAGCTTTTCCCTTGCAGATATTGCAGAGGTTTTGGATTTATTGCGGAGACCCACGATAACTGCATTGGTAGGTAACATGGGAAGTCCCGTGATGTCTGACGATGCAGGTATTACAGGTCTCCATTGTAAATCAATGGGGAGGACAGGTAGCATTCAGGTGCACAGAGCTCTCATGAGCTACCGTGGCCCCCCCATACCTGATCATCCCCCCCTTAAGCAATATTGTCAGTGCCGCGAATCTAAAGATCCACAACACCGATCCCCCCCCGGATAGCTCCTGATCCTGATTGGTAACTGTCCGGGAAGAATCGTGCATCCACCCGGCCAAGACACGCATCCTGGCTAGCGATTCGGGTGGCCAAAGACCACCCCTTCACATCTTTACCAAAGTCATTGTTAGCACTTGACCCTCCAGTCCATACCTTAATCCTTGGTGGTCTATTGGTCAATGCCCCTGCTCCCATTTTCAGGCCTTGCCAAAATGACCATGATGACGTGGAGCTGCCCTCTAGCTAAGGGGCAGCAGTGTGAGATCACAGTTATATTTGTTAATACTATTGAGGAGGGCAAGTTTAGACCTTCTCCAGGCATGAACAGGCATCTGAAAAGTGCTCGTTTTGGCTGAAAAACATCAAGAGGGTGTAATACAAATACTATTACTTCTACTAATAATAATTTATAGAGTGCTACAAGGCATACACAGAGCTGTACAGAGACATGTTGAAAACTGTCTCTGCTCATCAGAGCTTATATCTAGTAAAGACAGACAACACAACAACTGGGGACCAGGATATATCTAGAGGAATGGTAAAGAAATACATAGGTGGTGAACAGAAGACTAAGCAGATCAGGATCCAAAAGCAGAAAAGAAAGCACTCCATCATCCCTAGTACTCAGCATAATTTCAATGATAGCTGCAGTGGGACTTGAACCCATTCATAGTTCACTGCTCTAACCCTTACGCTATTCCTAGACACCTAGGTTCTGAAATACTATTCTGGGTACATCTATGTAGACATCCCCACAGACATCTGTATCGGGCACGTCCATGTTTGTGAAATCATATCTGTAATTGGATAGAAAGATAGAAACACAGAAATATGATGACAGAAAAAGACCACATGGCCTATCTAGTCTGTCCTTCCATATCAACAACTACAACAGTCCCCTTTTTTCCTTTAGAGATCCTCTGTGTTTGTCCCATGCTTTTTTGAATTCAGTTACTGTCCTCATCTCTACCACCTCCACTGGGAGACTATTCCACGGATCCACAACTCTTTCCATAAAGAAATATTTCCGCAAATCACTCCTGAATCTATCCCCCTTCACCCTCATCCCATGTCCCCTCATAGCAAACCTTGCTTTCACTTGAAAGAGGCTCTCCCCCAAAACATTTATGCCACGGAGGTATTTAAACATCTCAGTCATACCACCTCTATCCCGCCTTTCCTCTAAGGTGTACATATTACGATCCTTCAGTCTGTCCTCATATGCTTTATAATGAAGACGACTAATCATTTTAGTAGCCACCCTCTGCACCGACTCCATCCTGTTCACATCCTTCTGAAGGTGCGGTCTCCAGAATTGCACACTATACTCCAAATGAGGTCGCACCAAAGACTTATACAGAGGGACTATCACTTCTTTTTTTCTGCAAGCCATTCCTCTCCGTATGCACCCAAGCATCCTTCTAGCTTTTGCCATCACCTTTTCTACCTGTTTAGCTACTTTAAGATCATCAGACACAATCACGCCTAGGTCCCGCTCTTCTTTAGTGGACAAAAGTACTTCACCCCCTATACTATATTGCTCCCTTGGATTGCTGCAGCCCAAAAGCATGACCTTACATTTTTTAACATTAAATCCCAGCTGCCAGATTGTAGACCATTCTTCAAGCTTAGCTAGATCCTTCCCCATGTTATCTACACCTTCCTGAGTGTCTACTCTATTGCAGATCTTTGTATCATCCACAAAAAGGCAAACCTTACCCGACAGCTCTTTCGCTATATCACTAACAAAGATGTTAAAAAGAATCGGACCAAGGACAGATCCCTGGGGCACACCACTGGTAACATCCTTCTCCTCAGAGTGAGCCCCATTTACCTGTACTCTTTGTCGCCTCCACCCAACCAATTTCTAACCCAAGCAGTAACTTTAGGGTCCATCCCTAGGGTGCTCAGTTTGTTTATAAGTCGCCTGTGAGGAACAGTGTCAAAGCCTTTACTGAAATCTAAATACACCACATCTAGGGCTCTCCCTCGGTCCAACTCCCTGGTCACCCAGTCAAAGAAATCAATCAGATTTGTCTGACAAGACCTGCCTCTGTTGAATCCATGCTGCCTCGGATCCTGTAATTCGCTGGACTCCAGAAACCTCACTATTTTCTCTTTCAGCTGCGTTTCCAATAATTTACTTACCACCAAAGTTAAACTAACTGGCCTGTAGTTTTCAACCACATCCTTACTTCCGCTTTTGTGTTAAGGCACCACATGAGCCTCTCTCCAGTCCTTTGGCACCACTCCCGACTCCAATGAGGCATTGAAAAGGTCAGTCAGTGGAGCTGCTAGAACGTCCCCAAGTTCCGTCAGTATTCTAGGGTGTATCCCATCTGATCCCATCGCTTTGTCTACTTTAAGTTGAGCTAGTTTCCCATGAACACAGTTTTCTGAAAATTGTTCAAGATGTCCCTCGCTTCTGTTCCCGTTTGTGGGTGTTTTCTGAGGTCCTGCTCCTGGTTCTTCATCTGTGAACACAGAACAGAAATATTTGTTAAGCAATTCTGCTTTATACTCATCAGCTTCTACATATTCCTCCCCTTTACCCTAGAATCTGACAATGCCACCTTTGCCCTTCCTCTTCTCACTAACATATCTGAAAAATGTCTTATCCTCCCCATTTAATTGCATTGGCTATTTCATCCTCTTTTTGAATCTTTGATTTCCTGACTACTTATCTAGCTTCTCTAAGTTTTTCCAAATATAGATGCCTGTCGCCCTGTCTCTGTGATCTCTTGTATTTCACGAAGGCCTCCCTCTTTTTCTTCACTTTTTTCAGCTACCTCTTTCGAAAGCCATAGCGGTCTCCTTTTCCTTATACCTTTATTTATCATTTTAACAAAAAGGTTGGTTGCCCTTAAAATATCTCCTTTCAGTTTTGCCTACTGTTTTTCTACATCCCCAGCTGTAACCATCCCGCTAACGACTCCCTAAGGTATTGGCCCATCTTGGCAAGATCAGTCTTCCTAAAGTCTAAGTCCCTCACCTTTGAATGGATTCTAACAGCCCTTGTCCTAATACTGAACCACACCATCTGGTGATCACTGGATGGAAAATGATCTCCTAATATAACATCAGAAACACTTTCACCATTGGTAAGCACCAAGTCCAGTATGGCCCCTTCACGTGTGGGGTCTGTTACCAATTGCTTGAATAGTTCTCCCTGTAGAGAATCCAGAATCTCTTTACTTCTAGATGATACTGCAGCAGGAATGTTGCAATCAACATCTGGCATATTGAAATCCCCAATCAGTAGCACTTCCCCTTTCCTAACAATGCTGCGTATGTCTTCAATTAACTCTCTGTCCACCTCTTCCTCTTGTGAGGGAGGTCTGTATATCACACCAATGCATATAGATTTCTATTTCCCTCTTTCTATTTTAACACACAATGCCTCCTCTCTCCCTTTTAAGCTCTGTAATTCCAAAGCTTTAATATTATTTTTTACATATTGTGCCATTCCTCCTCCCCTTCTTCCTACCCTGTCCTTTCTGAAAAAAGTATAGCCAGGTATAGTTACATCCCAATCATGGTTTTCTGTGAACCATGTTTCTGTAACTGCCACTAAATCCCAGTCGGCCACTCCCACCAAAGCTTCAACATCAGGGATCTTATTCCCCATGCTACGGGCATTTATACACACTGCTTTCCATGTGTTACCCCTGTTACCCATTTCCATAAAGGTATTTAATGCATCACTTACTTGGGGCTTTCACTTATCTGGGGTCTTTTTTCATACATCTCCAACGAATCTAGTTCAAAGCCCTCTTCAGTAGATTAGCTAGTCTACTAATGAAGATGCGTTGACCTTTCTTGGACAGATGGATGCCATCTCTGCTCTGCAACCCTTGGAACAGCATTCCATGGTCTAGGAAACCATGTGCGTGCTTTTTTTTCAGACATTCTGCTTAGTCGTCCCAGATTGCACTTGGATGCCCCTTCTAAAATTCCCCTCAATATATCTCCCCATGCTAACTACAATGTGCTCACCACTCTCACTCTCTGCCCCTGACATGTCTATTCAGCAACCTAACTCATGATTGGCACTTAGTGTGAAAATCAACATGTGTTAACTGTCATGCCTCCATGGTAACTGCTACTGAGGACCTGAGCGCAAGCTAACCACATAGTGCATGACCCTGCTCCTCCCCATGCTCTGCTCCACCACACTCTCTGGCCCCATGCCCTGTGCTAGCTTAAAAACTCCGCCTCTCTCCCACTGCTCCTACTGCAGTGCAACAGCACAGAAAAACCCCTACGAGGGACGTAACTACAGGGGGCAATTTACTGGTGCGGCATGTGCAGGGAGCTCTGCCTCCTGGCCAGTCAGGTGCATACTGTGCTGCTTTTTCTTTAAGATGGTATACATAATACTGCCTGTCTGCCATCGCTGCCTGTGCTGCTGCCATTTCCCGAGGTCTGCTCTAAACACGGGGCCTTTACGACATCAACGCGCTTCAACGACCCTGCTGGTTGCACTCCCTCTGATGCCTATTTCCATGTCAGGGAATGCATTAGAGAAGCGTGTCTGAAAGGTTCCATAGTTAAAGCAGATTCCATTTCCGCTGAGTTTAGGAGAAGCGACAGCGGCAGAGATGATAGCGCTGGATGGGGACATCAAAAGCTGAGCAGAGACGATCAAATAGATGGGAGGGAAATAAGAGACTATGAGGGAGGGGGCTAAAGAAACTGGAGGCTGATAGTCAGAGGGAGGGAGCTGATTGCGCTGCAGGGAGTAAAGGAGAGATGCTGGGTCTAAAGATCATAGGGGAGGAGTGCTTGGGGAGGAGGCAAGAGATGTTTGGCATGAGGGGGCCAGTGAGATGGGGGAAGGAAAGATTCTGGGGACAAAAGATTAATGGAGGGGGGGGGGGGAGATAGGAAGGGAGGATATCAGATGCCGAGTGCTAGGGGGGCAGTGAGACAAGGGAAAGGAGAGATTCTGGGAGCTAAAGATCATAGATGCTGAGCATGGGGTGGGGGGGGGGGAGGAGGAGGGAAGATATAAGATTGAACACTGGAGGGGGAAGGACAAGAGATACTTGGCATGGGGGATCAGTGAGTCAGGGAGAAATGCTGGGGTCTAAAGATCATAGAGGTTGGGGAAGGAGAGAGAGGGAGGATATTAGATGCTAAGTGCGGGGGTGGGGGAATACAAGAGATGCTTGGCATAGAGGGCCAGTTAGACAGAGGGAGGAATGCTGACATGGGGAGTGGGGAGGATTAGATGAAGGAGATGGGGAGGTGATGCTGGGCATAGAAGAGGGACACAAAATAAGATGGGGATTAGATGACACACATGGGAGGGGATAGAGAAAAAGAGAGGGGATATATTGGACTTGGGGTGGGGATTGGGATAGGAGGTGGGGAAATACTGGGCATGGGGGCAGGGCAAGGGAAAAAGAAGGGAGAAACTGCACATGAGAGTGAGAGAGGGGAGATGGGGAGATGGTGGGGGAAAAGTGATATGGGAAGGGGATAGGAAGAGAGGGGTTGGTGCTGGACATGGGAAGATATGGAGATAGAGAGAAGAGATGCTGGATATGGAGGGACAGGGCGAGAAAGATGGGAAAATCTGGACACTGGGGGGAAGGGGGGAAGATAGGGAAGATGCTGAACATGGGTTGGGGGATAGGGAAAGAGAAGGTGAATACTGGACATGGGAAGAAGGGGTGAGAAAACGTGGAGGAGAAAAAGGCAGATGATACTGGATGGGCTCAGCCTGGACAGGGGAGGAGAGAAGGGGAGAGATTCTGGACACAGGGAAGTAGAAGGGGGATAGTTAAAGACTGGGCAACGAGAGAGAGCTGGGAAATGGAAGGGCTCTGTTAAGGATGGTAGGTAGATGCAGTGAAAAGAGGGACATTGAGGATTGGATGATAAGAAAGAGCAGCAAAATCTGAGTTGATAGAGAAAAAAATGAATGGAAGTAAGCTGACAGGAAAAGATCAGTGTCAGAGTTGGAAGGAAGTGGAATGGGCTGGAGACCCTAGAAAGTGAGTTAAGAGAAGTAAGATGAAAAAACAGAAACCAGAGATTAAGATCAACCTGATTAGAGAATAAAATGGCCAGGCAACAAAAGGTAGAAAAGAAATCTTATTTTCAATGTAGTGATTGGAATATGCCAGTCTTTATAACTTAGGGGCACAATCTTCAGAACCCTTAGCTGGACGCCTAACAGAGGGCTGTCTGGATAAGGGTGCTCACCGCAATATTCAGCATTACTATCCGGAGAGCGCCACTGAATATCTCCACAGTATTTGGTCAGTGCAGGAGTGGAGGAGTAGCCTAGTGGTTAGAACACTGGCTTGGTAACCAAGCAACCAGGGTTTGATTCCCACTAGCACTCCTTGTGGCCTTTGGCAAGTCACTTAACCCTCCATTGCCTCAGAAGAAAGGCCTGGCAATCTACTTCCAGTGACACTGCCAAGAAAACCCAGGAGCTTCTGGGTTGCCAGGAGTCAGGACTGACTCAAAGGTACACATTGCATTGCATTTGCAGGGGGTGGAGTGGGGTGCAGACTTGTCTACATAGTTGTGATTTTTTCAATCAGCACTTATCCAAATAACTTAGGCTGGATGTAAAGCAGGCCTAAGTTGACATATCTGTAAGTGCTGACTGAAAATCACCACTTGTCTGGATAAGTCAGCACTTATCCAAATAGTGGCACTCAGCCAGGATAGTCAGATAATGCAGGCAGCACTATGGTCACTGGACAACCTGCTAAAAACAGGCTTTGTGAAAGCTGGCCTCTACATGTTTTATCTTTATATTTTGCACAATCCAGGGGCATCTCTTTCTTTTTCCCTGGTATTGTACGTACTGCATACGCAGTCTGGCTTTTTAAATGTCTATTTCTATTTTTAGTTTGTGGTCATTTATTCTGTACTTGGTGAGAGCGTGTGTCCCGAGTGTGTGACTGAATCCAGGTGTTCTGTCAGAGTGCAGCTTCTATATAGGGCTCTGTACTATAGCAACCCGGCTTGTTCAGTTTGCTAGGGTCAACTGCAATACTTATGGTACTGCTCTTTTCTGAGTAGGCTCCTTGTGCAGTTTTGTAAGTTAATGCTGTTATGGTACAGTAGATTTTCTTGATAGGTCCTAAGTAATTTTTGTAAGGTTTTGTATTATTTCGCAATATGCCCAATACTCATGAAGGGTTATATTACGGTTACTGAGATGACACCAGTATCAGAAATTATATTTGGTATGTTGAGTTCTGTGTGGAAATATCCTAGTTTTGCTCCACTCCCATTGATGGGAGAGGGATTTTTTTGGCTGCAAACTATAAGTTCAAAAAGAAAATAACACAAAAATAAAATAATTACTGTGGCTCTCGATTTTAATTATTTCTCCTTGGCGTGTGATCACAATGGATCTCTTTTTTTTAAAGAATATATATTTACATTTAATATTGTGCTGGTCCAGTGTGCAGTGTTAGGAGTCAGCATGGTTTATTTAGATTCCCAGGCTACATAATTAAAGTAGCAACTTTTACTCCCTATAAACAACATTGCAGAGTTCTTGGTTTTTTTATTATATGGCCTGGGAATGTGTTGCACTCTTTTTTTTCTTGAGGCAGCCACGTCACCGGTGTTCTGAATGAGGGATGCCCCTACTCCCTGGCTAGAGCTCTGAGGGAGCCCCTCCATTTAGGATGAGGGGGGGGGGGGGGGTGCAGCTCATCTCTGCCCTCAGGCGGCAGATTGCCTTGAGCTGCCCCGGGTGAGAAGCGGAAAGCACAATGCGCGTGAGGAGATCTTGAGGTGGCTCTCACAATTCAGGCTCTACTTTGTATAGACATACTGATCCTCAAACCAGGCCATATATATTGTTGCTATGGAGGGGGCCACTGTCGCTCCCATGGCAATGCCAAAAGTTTGCAAATAGAATTGCCCCTGGTATAGAAAAAAATTCTTGTTTAATACTAAGGTCAGTAGATCCAGAAAAAACTGCTTGGGTATACGATCCGGCAATGGGATGGACACTTGTGAGAGGCCTGCCATAACCTCACCCTGATCTATATTTGTGTATAGAGCTTGAACGTCCAGCGTGACCAAAAACGCACAAACTGAGATATCTGGGTAAGCAGCCAGTTGACGCAAGAAATCTCCCGTATCCTTTATATATGATGGCACTGTCACAGCCAACGGTTTCAAAAAAAGGTCACAAAATTGAGACAGGGGTTCCAGTAAGGAGTTCCTACAGGAGACAATTGGACGTCCCGGAGGGTTATCCAACGATTTGTGAATCTTGGGCACAAGATAGAAAATGGGAGTCCGAGGGCATCGTTTAATCAAAAAATCAGCCTCCTTCCTAGTTAACCAATTACAAAGAAATGCCTGTGAAATGAGCTGAAATATATGATCCCTAAGCTGAATGGTGGGATCCTCAATGGGAGTATAATGAACCCGATTGTCCAAATGAACATGTATTTCACGGTCATATTGGTCCCTAGAGAGTATCACAGTAGCACCCCCTGAAAACCCAATCAGCTGTGGGTCCCCACCAGAGATTTAGGAAGCCCTGATGTAAGGAGATAGGAAGGAATCATGCTGCCACCTTTGAGCAATTTGAGATACTAGAAGCCTGGGTATCAGAATGGGAATTATGAAAGAGAGTTGCTAGATAAGGATCTCTTGGTATTCATAGATCAATAGTTACAAAGGGTTACATTTAAGCAAATGAAATAATTTATGTAGGGGAAAGAGAAGAAAGAGAGGGGAAAGAGAATGTTTGGGATAGCTTGACAAATTTGACAGTTTCCTTCCTTAGATTATAGAGAGAAAATGCACTGGTTTCTTAAATTGTGGACTTTTGGAGAAAGAAAGAGGAAGAGCCTAGAACTTGGAATGGGGCTTCATGGAGCTATCTACTTGATACCGTTGCAGACAAGGAAACCCACATACTCTTCATTAGCTTCCTGGTTAGAACTGTGAGGCAGAAGAAAAGCTAGAGCACATGGAAGCAGCAGAGACCAAGTCAGTGGGCTTAAGAGAGTTAAGATCACATGGAGAGTATTCTTCCACATTTCCAGTGACCAAGATGCGGTGGTTCACAAGTTCTTCCAGGTTGTGAGTAGGTTCAATTACCAATAGCAGCAGAAATGGTAGAGAGCAGCCTCCAAAATCCTATTACCAAGAAAGACAGATACTTCAAGGATGAGCTCATTTCATTTCTTAAATATTTTACTTGCCCTTACAGAAAGTCCAAGGCAGGATGCAATGAAATATGAATAATAATACAATAAAAACATCATCATACAAAAGAAATAGCATAAACAAGTAAGATAACTCCTCCCATTTATCCTGGCCATAATCAACACTAGCCTTACCTCTGGCA
Source organism: Ichthyophis bannanicus (assembly GCA_033557465.1). NCBI lineage: Eukaryota > Metazoa > Chordata > Amphibia > Gymnophiona > Ichthyophiidae > Ichthyophis > Ichthyophis bannanicus. The sequence goes on along the minus strand of CM066032.1, from coordinate 374,363,319 downwards.
GCTTTCCCACCCGTTTGAAACATGCCATGGCCTGCCCTCTTTCGAAGAAACCCACCCTTGACCCTAGTCTCCCCGCTAACTGGCGATCTGTCTCGAACGTACCCTTTCTTTCCAAAGTTCTTGAAAAGTTGGTTTTCGCTCAGCTTTCAGCACATCTCGACACCACCCTTTCTCTTCACCCCCATCAATCTGGCTTTAGGTCTGGTCACAGCACGGAAACTATACTTCTTGCCCTTCTCAGTGAACTCCACCGCTCTCACGACCGGGGTGACCTTTCTATCGCCGTTTCTCTGGACCTCTCTGCAGCCTTTGACGTTATCGACCACCGTGCTCTCCTCATCCGCCTGTCTGACTTTGGTGTTCGGGGCACTGTGTTGCGCTGGTTTCGGTCCTTCCTTTCACTTCGTTCCTTTGCTGTCCACTCAGGTCCTGCCGTCTCTGCTTCCTTCCCTCTACACTGTGGTGTTCCGCAAGGCTCTATCCTTGCCCCCCTGCTCTTTAACATTTTCCTCGCCCCTCTTGCTTTCCTCATCCAACAGTCTGGTATCTCTTCCTATTTTTATGCTGACGATATTCTTCTTATTCATCACACCAGCTCTGTTTCTCCGGATCTCTCTCCTCTCAATGCCTGCCTTGATCTTGTCGCCTCCTGGTTCTCCGATAATTTCCTCTGTGTCAATCCTTCTAAGTCCTCGGCTATCTGGTTCTCCTTCACCACCCCTCCTCCTACCCTAGTCCCTATGATATCCTCCCTTCCCATCCCCGTTGTTTCTTCACTTCGCTATCTTGGTGTCATTCTTGACTCCTCCCTCTCCTTCCATCCCCATATTTCTTCCCTTGTCCATAGTTGTTTCTTTCATCTCCGCCACATTAGATCTCTCTGGCCCTTCCTCTCTGCAGATTCCCTTACCACCCTAGTCCTCTCCCTGGTGATTTCCCGTTTAGATTACTGCAATTTGATCTTCGCTGGCCTCCCCTCTTATCAACTCCGTCGTCTTCAAATCATTCAAAATACTGCCGCCCGCTTGGTCACCTTTTCTTCTCCTTTTGATCATATCACCCCCTGTCTTCTCTCTCTTCACTGGCTTCCTGTTAAATTCCGGTTTGTTTACAAATACCTCATCACTATTCACAGGGTTCTTCATACAGGTATCCCCCAGTATCTATCCGATCCCATCTACCACCGGCCTGTCCCCCGTCTCCTTCGTTCTTCCCACAGCAATCGTCTCTTTCTTCCCTCCCTGTCTCAGGCTCATCTGGAACTCACCGGTCACTCCGCTTTCTTTTTTCTAGGCCCTGCCCTATGGAATTCCCTTCCTCACCCACTCCATACCGAGTCTTCATTTCTACAGTTCAAAGCTCTTCTCAAAACTCATCTCTTCTCCCAGGCTTTTGATCTCCCAGCGCCCCCATGACCATGACCATGACCACGACAGTTGCAATGGTCCTGACATCATATAACCCCTTCCCCCCTTCCCCCACCCTCCCCCTTAGTGTTCTGTTTATGTGTCTATGCCTTCTATCTCTCTCTGTCTTTCTATCTGTGTCCCTCTGTTGCTTTCCTGTCAATTGAATGGCGTTCTTTTCTTCCTTTATTTTCCAGCAGCCTGCTTTTGTTTTTCTGTACACGGCTCTGATACCCCAGTTTGGGCAGTATATCAAGCCTGCTAATAAAGATAAAGATAATAGCAGCAGAACAAGTAGAGCATAATAAAGTCAAGGCTCTCCAAAGGTCGACTCAGCAGCCCTGAGAGAATAGACATGTCTACTCGGAAACTCATAGACGGATCATTAGATCGAGGCCATTCCACAAAAATGGCAAGGAGCAAGACAGTGCCCTTGCCCATAGTTGTACTGCATGGAACAGATTCGCCCAAGGTAGTTGAAATAAATGGGAATCCTGAAAGCGAGTAAACCGAGAAGCAGCTGCAAATGGACAGACAGATAACTGATGGAAAAGTCTAAAAGCAACTATGAACAGCTTAAACTTAATACACTTAAAAATAGGTTTGGTTTAGTTTATTTAAAATTTGTTATACTGCCACATTGAGCCAGCAAGGCGATTTGCAATAAAACAGCAGAAATATATAGCAGAGAAAGAAAGAAAGAAAGAAAATAAAAACGGAGGACAGTCAAGTCTACATCAGGAGGGGAGAAAAGCTTTTTGTAAGAAATGTAATTTAAGTGAGGATTTGAACCTAAGATGGGATAATTCCAGGCAGAGATGAGGGGGGGGGGGGGAAGGGAGTTGCAAAGCATAGGGGCGAGAAAATAGAAAGCGGAGTGTCTGGTGGGCTCAAGCATAGCTTGAGGTAGCCAATGTAAAGATTCCAAAATACAAGTAAGATGGTCCCTAGCACCAGCTCTCACTAGTAATTTAGGGGTATGTTTACTAAAGGATGTTAAGGAAGCAGGCGTTATTGAGCATTAACGGCAGCGATAAAGGGTTTTCCATGTGAAAAAGGCTCTGGGTGGGTAGGAGGCATCCCGGCGGTAAGGGTGCAATGGGCTACTTAACTTGCACTAACAGGACATTGGGCATTAAGGTATCAAGCATGCACTTTAATGCTCGAAAATGACTGTCACTTTAGCATTGGATAAGGGAGCCCCAGCGAAAGCCAATGCAGAGGTGATGGATGTAAGGACAGGTGGGAGCTGAAGGACCTGACAGATCCGTGGGCATCCTACGTGGCAGTCAGTAAGTTGGAAGAGCATGTGGGAGGCAGCTGTACCGATGCACTGGGGGGTGCCCATGTAAAACGCCATAATGTCAGTGTGTGGCATAGGATGGGGAAAATGTGTCCCCCCAGCAGTCAGAAGTGGCATGAAAGGAGAACGGAGCTGGAGTGGTGACTTGCAGATAAGGTATAGAGGAGGCGTGAGTGTAGTGTCAAAATGCAGAAAAGAGTACCTGTGTAGACCATGGTGTTGCAGCTTGCATGAGAAGACATGACTGCATATAGCTGCCAGAGGCTGATGGATGGGTTGAAGGAAGGATGGCAGCAGAGGAGAGTGTGGTATGGGCTGGCAGTACCGATGTATGGTGGTTGGGTGGCTGGAACAGGTGTGAAACCCACATGTCTGGTATCAGGCCTTCCACATTGCACTGACACATGTTTTCCCTACACAGTACAAATGCATTGGGGATTTGTACTGTGTAGGGAAAACATGTGTCAGTGCAATGTGGAAGGCCTGATAACAGACATGTGGGTTTCACACCTGTTCCAGCCACCCAACCACCATACAACACCCCAGACAAATGTGCATACAAAAACTGGACAGGAGTCACTCAAACTGGGCAAAAGGGGCATGTGCGGACATGAGTTGCTACCTGCAGGTGGATATCCGAGAGTAGGATGTGTCTGCATGTAATGCAGAGATGTGATGCAGTCAAAGCTGTACAGTCACAGTCATGATGTCATACTTGACTCATATTTCACATGTAGGTTACAGCTGTGTGCATGTAACTGCCTGTTAGTATATCGCTGTATCAGTGCAGTTATGTCGGGGTGCATTGTACCGAAAAATTAGTAATGTCTGATGAAAAACAGGGACAAAGTCACAAGGAAGTGTGGTCATTCCATGAAGGATGTGGCATACATAAAACGCAACAGTAACACAGTCCAAAATGTCGCAAAGGGAATACTAGTGGGCTTTGAACCCTGGTATTTTGGTTTCCAAGCCAGTGCTATGACCATTACACTACACTTTGAAGCAGCTGCCAGACATCTGCAGGGTGAACATGTTGGACCTCTTGCTATGGGCTGCAGCAGAGCCAATAAAGCCATGCCCTCAGAAGTGCATGATGGGGAATAGCATGTTTGCTGACCCAAATTGTGTCCAAAATGCATAACAAAATCTAAGGATATGTGTCTGCCAGACATAGCAGAGCCTGGACTGTTACAGGCCCAAAACAAACAAGTGGGACGTGAACCCTTGTCCCTTTCATATGGTGATATCACACTAACCATTAGGCTACACCTCCACACTGCTCTGCACAGCAATGTCTAAAATCAAAGAGACTGCAAGTCATTGCCTAAACTGTCTGCTGTGTGTGCCTGCATAGGCAAGCCCCTCCAGTAACCATGATGCACTGCACATGCAGAACAGCATTCTGCAACTGATCACCAAATGGAGACTGCAGTGATCCATCACATCAGCTCACTAAGACACACTGAAAGTGTGTGCTGCTGGCACATAACAGCTGCAAACCGTGCTACTGAGCAGTTTCCATGGTCTTCCTGCAGGTGAGGATGGGTACCCAGCACCTGGTCGCCAGAGCTTGCACTGCTAGAGATGGACTCAGCTAGCTATGCCACAGAGCCACATCACTGCCAGTGTGTGGCAGGTATTGTCTGCAGCGTGTTATGCTAGTTACCTTATTTCCTGCATAATTGCAGCATGCTGCAGTCACATGTCACATCTGGGCTCTGTGCCCTGCCCCTGTTGGACAGGGACTCTCCTAGAATATCTCGTGTCAGTGCCCACTGTGGCAATAGCTGATGCCCTGGAGTCGGGGTTGTCTAGACTTGCATGGGGCTGCTGATAATGTTCCTGCTATAACCACAGAGATCAGGCCAAGAACAGCTGCTGTCCCAACCATCTGGAACTACCAGTCAACCACAGTCAGACTGCACCTGCTACCCCAGCCATGCACATACTAACTGTTCCCAGTCTGCTGGTCAGCACACACTGCATTTGCACAGAGCAACAATGGACACCAAGCATTTGGCTCAGTGATTGGGTTTCCAAGACAGGGAGTGCACCGACATCACTGGAGCTGGATATTATATAGCACTAGGTGGATACATAGCAGTTCTATAGCCATGAATGTGGGAGACAGGCACTACAAAGCCCTAGCCATTGACCCTACTTCCAATGCAGACACATCCTAGCCAAACTATTTAAGGCCATACCTACAATCCTCTACTCCTCTTCATGCACATTTGCAGACTAATGCTGGGAACAGCCCAGGCAATGCAAGGCACAGTGCATTGCAGAAAGCCAAACTTGGGAGAGAGACACACACAGTCCTGCTGTGCAAAATAGGGATGGTTGGCATTGCTGTCAGCCATGTTGGTCTCCATATCAGCACAAGCATTGTTAATGTGTGCTCATAGTGCAAGTGCTATTAGTGAGCCCTAACATTCATGCCTGTTGTTAATGTCTGCTCAAGTGCCGGTGCTATCAGGCTGCATTTCCATCCAGCAGTGGATAGTGGAGCCTGTTTGTACCCTTCCTGGCCAATTCATTGGGGGTTGCACATGCTGGTGCTGTACCTGCACTGCAGGATAAGGTTTACCCACAGGGACATGCAATACATGATCCATAGCTGAGTTTGGAACCTGTGACCCACCCATATGTAAACTGGCTTTGTGTGTTGAGCTACATAGATGCCATATGGATTCAGCAGTCCCTATGTGGAGCTGTGATCATTGACAGGGTGAATGCGGACATATGTAGGGGTCTTCCTATGTCTGCTGTGATCTTTGCATGTCCTGTGCCATACCTGTCTGACAAGGTGTATTTGGCAGATATTGGAGGGGGATATGTTGTCCAGTCTGTATGTTGCAATGGCTGTATATGCTGCTGGTGCAACTGACATTCCTGTCTTACACATGGGATATGCTGCCTCAGTGGGACAGCCCATGAGACAGGCACACACACATTGCAGGCCATGGGGGAAATAGCACAATGGCCCTGGTTCCCCATACGTGGTGTGTACTTGTGGTGCAGTCTTGGCATGACTTCACATCTTGTAGCCCCTACTGGCTGATGTGGCAACACATGTGTCTCAGATGGATGGAGATAATTGTGTCCTCACATTTGGAAGGGGCCCCGGTTCACATAGATCCCCGTGCCCTCTGAACACACAGCAAGAACTGTTGTCCTTCCCATAATTACCTCCCATCTTGCCACTGACTCTCCTCCCTGCTGGTCTTCCTCAGAGTCATCTCTCTCTTGTTCCATATCTTCAGACCGCTGCTGCACATTGATCCGCCGCCAGCCCTGAAGCAGTCATATACCCCCACTCCTGTTATCACTTCACTGACTCCCCATCTGTTTCCATATCCATAGCACACTTGCGATGTGTGCTAAGCTATAGATGCATCCCTTCTGCTTCCCCTCATTACCTTTCCTCTCTCCACTGTCCCTACATCCCTTTCCGTGGATCCCGCTCGTCCACTCACTACCTCTTCTCTATGCCCTGTGCTTCTACTGCCATCTCCAGACTCCGATCCTTTCACTTTGCTGCTCCTTATGCCTTGTGCAAATGTCCTCTATCTGTACGTCGCATCTCAGCTCTCTCCCTCTTCAAAAACATGCAGATGGCATACCTCCTTGGGGCTGCTTTTAGATCCTTATCTCTTGTTTACCTAGTGTGTCCTCTCCCTATTGTACCCTTAATTCTCTTCTATAGTACTGTCTGTCATCACATGTTATATGCGCTTCAGGAAGGTATCTGTATCATTCCATGGTGCGACCGCACCTTGAATATTGTGTGCAGTTCTGTTCACCATATCTTAAAAAGGATATAGCATTATTAGAAAAGGTTCAGAGAACAGCCACCCCAAAATGGTAAAAGGGATGGAAGGATACCCCTATGAAGGAAAGCTAAAAAGGTTATGGCTCTTTAACCTGGAAAAGAGACGGCTGAGGGGAGATATGATAAAAGTCTATAAATTAATGAATGGAGTGGAACGGGTAAACATAGATCGATTGTTTACATTATCAGAATATAGAAAGACTAGGGGACATGCAATGAAGCTACAGGGTAACCTATTTAAGACTAATAAGAGAAAATATTTTTTCACTCAATGTGTAATCAAACTCTGGAATTTGTTACCGGAGGATGTAGTAAAGGCTGTTAGTGTAGCTGGGTTTTAAAAAGGTTTGGACAAGTTCCTGGAGGAAAGGTCCATAAACCATTATTAAAAAGGGACCCAGGATATCAATGCTTGACCCAATACAAGCATTGTGGAACCTGTGTCTTTTGGGGAAACTGCTAGGTACTTGTGACCTAGATTGGCCACTGTTGGAAACAGGATACTGGGCTTGATGGACCTTGGTCTGACTCAGTATGGCATATCTTATGTTCTTATGTACCATTTTCCTATGTGTTCGTACAGTGCTGCGTATGCCTTGTAGCACCGTAGGTATAGCGGTAGTAGTGGTGTTATCATGTTGCTGCTGATAGCACTGGATGGGCATTTTGGCTCTGACATGCCCTGTTCTCCAATTGCATATCATTCCTTCCGCAGCATCATTTCACCCCCCCCCATGCACATATCCCCTCACTATGTGCAGGTGGTAGTGTCCTGATCCATGGGCCGAGTGATCCACATGGTTCCCTAGAACAGTCGCATGGGCCATGGTTAGAGTGGGTGACCTTTCACCCACTCCATCCCTCTCTCCCATTGTGGAACACCCACCGCTTCAGTGCTGCAGGTGGCCTCACTGATATTGCACCCGTACAGCTGTGCACACCTTGCTGCTCCTGCCCCCCTCCACCGGGGGATGTGGGCACTCATAATGCTACATCCAGCCTCAGTGGGGTGGGATCAGCATGTGCTCTGCTGTCCCTGGCGCTGAAATGTTCCCCATCAGACAGTCCCTGGCAAATGTTGTGATGTGCAGAACACACAGGACCAGGACATGGCTTTTGTCTGCTGCAGGCGGGGGTTGCTGCACCCACTACCAACACCCCCACCATGCTGACATGACAACATGCTCTCAGTGGGGGTGAGGTGCAGTCCCAGTCCGGGCTTAGGCTTGCGCCTAGGGCATCAGGTCCTGATGGGAAGGGCATAGACACACATAAACGGCCACGCTGCCCCCCAATCAACCGCTGCCATCGGAAACCCATCCCGACCTGCCACAGATACATCTCTGGGGGAGGCAGACAGATGCAGCAGTGGTATTTCCCTGAGCAGCTGCTTTTTGCAGCCCCCTGTAGATCTACAACTGCTGGCATTACCAGCCTCTTCCTCTGGAGCCAGTGTGAGCAGCAGGAAGAGGAGTCAGCCAGGGACTCTGCCTAGGGGACAAGGGACCCTGTAGGGATTATTAGTAGCACAAAAAAAATAATGCTCTCGGTTATGTCCGGGGGTAATTAGCTACTAATACCCAGCCCGAAGTTCTATGAGTTTTGCTGGTAATGAGCCACAGAAGGAGTCTCGTCTGTATATATATAAATTATGTTTATTATGGACAGTGAGGTAGAAAAATATACAGACATATAGCTAAGGATACATAATTAGAAACATTAGGTAGCAAATTGTTGCGGCACAAAATTACAGCTAGACAAAGTGATAAATCACTGATTAGCAACCAGAAGTCACTGATTCGCTCTGCACTCAGAAGAGTTATGGAATAAGTTTCTAGCTAACCATTGGCCATCCAGAGGAGGAGAGAGAAGACTGTACCTTAGCTCCTGCTGGCACTCTGGTGGCTGAGGTCTGATAAGTCTCTGGAGCAGCACAGGTACAAGGAGGCAGCTAGGCTAGATAACGCAGGCTACAGCCCTTTCAGAGGGGAGCCGCGGAAGAACACAGAACCGAAGGTACCTGTGAAAGTCTTATCTCAGTCCTTAGGAGAACGGCCTTGCACACATGTAGTGTGTATCTGTCTTGCAGTCAGATCAGGTAGCAGACACAAGGTAAACAGGGCACAAACAGCAAAAAGGCGCGAAAGTTCTTCTGTGCAGACTGTATTATTCTTTATGATGAGTCTCCATCATAGGTCTGGTGATTGGTTGGCACAAGACAGTCCGAGGTGTTCTCAGTGAATCAGAAGGTAATAAACAGGTGTTCATCCTGCAGACCTAGGAGCCATAATGAGGGAAGATAACAATATGCAGTTCCAGACATCCCAAGTCCAGTAGCATCGTTAGTGGATGATGAAGATCAGAGAAGCAGATGTTCTTGCATGTTGACAACTAATTGGATAGAAACAATAGTCTTCTGTATGCTCAGGTATGATCACTTGGCAAGCATTTGTGTGAAGGTCAGGTCTGAGACTGTAAGCACAGCAAAAGTCCTTTGTAGAAGGAAACCATCTTGTTTGGTCAGCTTTGGTTCAGGCTTCAGCTGCTAAGCAGGCCGGAGATCTGCAGACGCAGAATTGCAGGGGTACCAGCCCTACAACCCTTGGATCGTGCCATGTTGTACATCACTTTTTCGCAGCAGCAGCATGTTTGTGTGCCACCACTGTCACTGTGGGATCATGACGGGCATCACAGATGTGTCACCTAAGCAGCTGCCTGGTCTGCCTTGTGCACCAGCAAACCCAACTGCATGACCCACATGCAACCTCCTTTGCCCCATTTGCACCATCAACATAATGTCCTTTCATACTTGGGCACTGCGCTTTTGCTGCTAACGGAGTACTACTATCACTGTTTTGAGCTCTTCTCTCTGTGCATCACATTGCAGATGTTTAAATAGTCTGTTTTCCCTCAAAATTAACTTGGCATTAGGGTACCCATCGTTAAAGGGCTCTAACTCATGATTGCACAACAGGAATCATTAAAATCATCTGTAATACCTGAAGATTGGAGGATCACCAATGTAACGCCAATTTTTAAAAAAGGTTTCCAGGGGTGATCCGGGAAGCTACAGACCTGTGAGTCTGATATCAGTACCAGGAAAAATGGTAGAAACCATCATAAAGAACAAAATTACTGAACATGTAGATAGTCATGGGTTAATGGGAGACAGCCAACATGGCTTTAGACAAGGAAGATCTTTATTTATTTATTTACATTCTTTTATATACTGTGCTTTTCTGCATCAGTGTGGTTTACATTGAACAAACTGAAATTACATTGAACAGGGCATTATAACTTGGAGATAACTATTTTACAGGGAACATGGGCTATGGAGGGTTAAGTGGCTTGCCCAAGACCACAAGGAGCACCTGTGGGACTAGAAACCCCAGTCCTTCCGGCCCAAGGTTGTTGTCCTCTAGTGGGATTTGAACCCCTGACCTTCTGGCCTGAAGTACCTTGCCCCAACCACTAGGCCACTCCTCCACTCTTGTCTTACTAATCTGATATGTTTTTTTGAAGGTGTGAATAAACAGGTAGACAAAGGTGAGTCAGTAGATATAGTGTATCTGGAGTTTCAGAAAGCCTTTGACAAGATCCCTCATCAGAGACTTTTGGCAAAACTAAAAAGTCATGGGATAGGATGCAGTGTACTATTGTGGATCAGGAACTGGTTAAAAGATAGCAGAGGATAGGGGTAAATAGCCAATTTTCCCAATGGAAAAAGGTGAATAGTGGAGTACCCAAGGGATCTGTGCTGGGTCCGCTGCTTTTTGATATATTCATAAATGACTTGGAAAAGGGAATGAGTGAGGTTATCAAATTTTCAGAAGTCACAAAACTATTTAAAGTTGTTAAAACCCATTAGGATTGTGGAAAATTGCAAGGGGATGTTGATAAATTGGAAGACTGGGCATCCAAATGGCAGATTAAATTTAATGTGGACAAGTGCAAAGTTATGCACCTAGGAAAGAAAAACCCAAACTATGGTTACACGATGCAGGGTTACACATTAGGAGCCACCACCCAGGAAAAAGATTTAGGTGTCATCATGGATAACATGTTAAAAACCTCCACCCAGTGTGCAGCAGCAGCCAAGAGAGCAAATAGAATGCTAGGTATCATAAAGAAAGGAATGGAAAATAAAACAAAGGATATCATAATGACTCTGTATCATTCCATGGTGCGACCGCACCTTGAGTATTGTGTACAATTCTGGTTGCCATATCTTAAAAAGGATAGAGCATTATTAGAAAAGATACAGAGAGGAGCCAGCAAAATGGTAAAGGGGATGGAATGATACCCCTATGAAGAGAGGCTATATCAACCCAGATCTGTCCCTCATCTCCACATCACATTCCACCATTGCTCCTTCTCTAACTGTCCCCCCTTCCACCCCTACCCATACCCTTTCTGTTCCTCCATGATGCCCACTGCAGCCCTTCTGGCATATTTACATCACAGTTCAGTTTCAGCTACCAGCTGGAGTACACATACTGTATGTGTGAAGATCCTCTGAGGTGCCAAGATGGATGTAATGGGGTTATGGGTCATACCAGCAAGGGCAGCTGGAAGTTGGGTCCTGAGGCTGGGCTTGCAGCTGTGCAACACCAGGAACAGGTGACCGCTGCCTTCCTGACGATGCATGTGTTGTGCTATTATTGGAGATTGCAGCGCCATCACCACACAATGTGCAAGGCAGAAGATGGCAGGTGGGATGTTGTGCTGTTTGACACATTAGCTGGGAATGGGGCCCCTTGCCATCAGTGGCCACAGGGTACCCCATGGGATGATATATTTGTGTTTGCCTGGCCAAAGGAGAGGGCATGGGAAGGACTGGGGCTGTTAATTAGGAGATAACTGCAAACAGAAATGTATCATATGAAAAGATCCATGGGTCAGTCTTGAGCCGGGCACTACCTGACTATGCTACTGCTGAAAGAGAGTGAAACAAGAGGGTGGGAACCCCTGTGCTATACAATAGTGCAGTTTGCTTCACTAGGGCCTAAGTTTGGTGGCTGTAATTACTTGAAAGAAACCTTCACTGCTTTAGCTGGTACTTGATCACCTGAAGCCAATTATGGAAGTTCAGTCAAGATTATAAAGCTAAGCTGGTTGTAGGGAGCGACACCCAGGGAGCAAACATAATTGTGAGACACAGAACAGACTACTACAGGCAGAAGCTAAAAGATAGCTGAGCTCCAAGAAACAGGCAGACACTAAACTTGGAAGCAAACTGTCTTCTTCATAAAGAATCCTGATTTGTTGACTGGAAAAGCATAGGGCCAGCATACTGAAGAATGGCAAGATAAACTTCACCGTGAAACAATATACGACAGAATGAGGGAATACCATGCTGAGCTCCTCCTTCAATCTATTAACAAACCCAGGGACCTCTTCAGCCTAACAAAATCCTTAATTAAGGAACCATCTCCCTCTCAGCATGAACCAATACAACCCCAGTTATATGCTGACTACCTCCAAACCAAAACCCTCAAGGTTGATAGAACTCCAGAACCCACACCCAGCCATATTCCCTACATACAATCACCGCTTACAGAGTTCACGCCTCCTGCCGAGAAAAACATCCAAGACCTCATTGCCACCATCAACACCACTACGGCACCAAATGATCCCTGCCCAGCATACTGGATTAGAGCCATGCGCATGGAACTCAGCCCAGCTCTAGTTAACATCATAGGACCATCCTTCTCAACAGGAATGTTCCCATCATCTCTCAAACAGATGTCCATACGGCCACTCCTGAAGAATAACAGACTAGATCCGCTGAAGGCTGAATCATATCGCCCTATCTCGAGTATACCCCTGTTAGCCAAAATAATTGAGAAGGTCGTCCAAAGACAGATCCAGCAACACATAGACATAGCAGCTCCTCTAGATACCTGCCAGCATGGGTTTAGGGAATCTCACAGAGTTGAGACACTGCTTGCCACCCTAACCAACACATTAACCAGAGGAATAGGCAATATCAAAAATGGCTTTGCACTCATTTTCCTGGACATTGCTGCAGCATTTGATTCCATCAATCACGACCAACTCCTTACACGCCTTCACGAGAAGGGAATCCAGGGCCTGGCTTGGGAATGGTGTAGATCCTACCTAGCAGACCGAAGGCAACATGTCCGGGTGGGAGTCAACACATCCGAACCATTCCAGCAACAGAAAGGAGTACCACAAGGCTCCTCTCTGTCTGCGCTTCTATTTAACATATACATGCAGCCTATATGCAAAATCATCCGCTCCTACAATATCTCCAGCCTGGTCTACGCAGATGATGTCCTGCTGTTTGCACCAATTAAAGTCAAGCATCCTGACTTCACCACTCTAGTCGATTGCTTCAATGCAATCACCGATTGGCTGCGAGACCAGAACCTGCGCATAAACCTCAAGAAAACCGAGGTCCTGTTCATCACAAAGAACAAGAACTTCTCCCACCCAACTACCTTGAAGGTAAGAGATGCAGAACTCCCAAGCAAGCCTTCCATACGCTACCTGGGTGTTACGCTGGACCAACAGCTGGACTTCAAGGAGCACATAAAAAACACAACCAGGACCATATACAATAAAATCAGAACACTAAGGGGCTTGTTTACAAAGCCGCGGTAGTGGTTCGCGATCGCGATCGCAACCGCGGCCCCATTGAAATCAATGGGGCCGCGGCTCCGATTACGATCGCAAACCGCTACCGCGGCTTTGTAAACAAGCCCCTAAGACACCTAAGACCCATGTTACCCCCTGATGATTTCCGAACCGTATTCCAGGCGCTGATAACTCCACACTTTGACTATGCAAACGTCATTCTGCATGGACTCCCCAAGAATACCCTCAACCCACTACAACTTGCGATGAACGCAGCTGCCCGCGTTCTCTGTGGTCTATCCAGAAGAGACCACATCACTCCCATCCTCAAGGAACTTCACTGGCTACCGATAAGCTGCAGGATCACATACAAGGCTCTACTCCTCACCTTTAAGATCATCAACAAATTATCTCCCTCGTCACTCACGGGCCTCCTCACCCCCACCCCCAACAACAGGTCGAGAAGGACAGTAGCAGACAACACACTGATTATCCCTAAGGAATCCATAAAATGTACTCAATCAACTAGGAACAGAGCATTCGCCTTCTATGCCCCAAAGTGCTGGAATAACCTCCCACCATAAATAAGATCGATCAAAGACCTTACACAATTCAGGAAAGCAATCAAGCATCACTTATTCCTCCTATACTTCTCGAAACCAAACAACCCCTCCCCACTTAACACACTGCAATCCTTTCAAGCAACGCTTGACACTACATAAACAAATTAGGACGAACTTAATAGCAGAACTATCCATTGGTATGCGCAACAATACCAATCTGAAGTGTATATATTAGATCAATGATGGAATACCAAGTTCTAGGTCCAAAATGTAAATAGTTTACCCAGTTAATGCTCCAAGTTAACTATCCTGTTAAAATGTAAGCACAAGATAGTTTTGACTGAATTGAGCAAGAACTGTTAATTGTAAACCGCACTGATAATAAAAAGTGTGGTATATAAAAGCTGTTAAATAAATAAAATTAATTAAATAAATAAATAAATAAAGAGAAGATTGAGAATTTCATTTATCTGAAACAAGCCTGCATCTGACAGTTTGTCAACTGCTGGGCCAATACTTGGCTGCTGTGGCTGTGCGTTGGGGTGGTAAAAAATGTCCAGATATTCAGCACCAATATCTGGATTGCGGCCATTGCTGACTATCCAGATAGAACAGTAAGTAGTCTTGAAGGACTACAAAAAGGGACTGCTACCTCAGGAGAGAGATCTGAAATTGTAAGTATTTACTTCTGGGAATTTTTCTAAATCTTGGTGAAAAGGAATTCTTTAGATTAATCTGTGATTCCAGTGTATTGGTTAAATTAGTCAGGTCCTAGTATCAGCAAAGAGCTTTTAGTTAAATTAAAAATGCAACAGGTAGTGTTCAGTTTAAGCTTAAACCCAGCAGAGAGATTTTAGTTTAAATTTAATAATCAGTCAGGGCCTAGTAGCAGCAAAGAGCTTTCAGTTTAAATTTAAAAAACAGCAGAGAGCTTTCTGGTTAAATTTAGAACCCAAGATTCCCTCTATCCAAGCAAGGGCTGCGTGAATCACCCAGGAAATTGGTCACAGATTACCTTTAGAAGGACAGGACAAGGTACTGTGTAGCAGCCAGCTTTTAATAAGTCTTCTTTCCCTCCCTCCCTCCCTGACACCCACCCACCCCTCGGATAATCGTAGCTTTATAGGTGCTTAAACCTCTTAAAGGAAAGGAGGTGCCATATTCACTCTTAGGTGCAGCTGTTTATCCTCATCAGGCATACATTAAGGACCTGAGATTAATTAAGCTTCAAGTGAACAAAGTACATTAAACGTATTAGGTATAATTTTATTAGTATAAGTATCCACAGCAACCCTTGGTAAGTTAAGAACTTAAATACCTAAACACATCCTTAAAATTAAGATACAGCAGCAGTCCAGCAGCGAGATGGGGGTTTTCCAGTCTTTTGCATTGAGTGTCACATGTATGATTTTCTCCCAGTTGGTGAGGGGTCTTACATGTGCACTAGGTGCAAGGAGCTCTTTGCTCTCTGGGAACGAGTCCATCTCTAGAGGCTAGAGTAGCAGACTTGGAGGATATAAGGAAGATAGAGAGGTACATAGACAAGACCTACAGGGATATAGTACTGAAGTCCCACCTCCAGTCTGCAGTATCCCTGTTTCCATAGAAGTGAGAGGTCACATGACAGGAGAGCATCACCCTGGTGCGGCAGGAAGTGATTCTGTAGCTAGGACCTGTCCTCCAGGTGATGTAAAACTCTCGCACCGGGGAGGTTTCTTCAGGGCTATATGCCCACGAGGGAAGGGCTAGGACAGCCATTATAGTTGGTGATTTGATCATTAGGCATGTGGATAGCTGGGTGGCTAGTGGACATGAGGATCGCCTGGTAGCATGCCTGCCTGATGCAAAGGTAATGGACCTCACACGCCACCTAGACAAGGTATTAGATAGTGCTGGGGAGGAGTCTGCTGTCCTGGTACATGTTGGTACCAGTGACATAGGAAAGTGTGGTAGGGAGCTTCTGGAAGCTAACTTTAGGCTTTTAGGTAGGAAGTTGAAATCCAGAACTTCCAGGTTAGCATTCTCCAAAACGCTTCCCATTCCACGCGCAGGACCCAAAAGGCAGGCAGAGCTCTGGAGTCTCAATGTGTGGATGAGACGATAGTGAAAAGATGAAGGATTTGGATTTGTTAGGAACTGTGGAATGTTCTGGGGAAAGGAGGGGCTCTTTCAAAGGGATGGGCTCCACCTTAACTGGGATGGAACCAGGCTACTGGCATTAACCTTTAAAAAGGAGATAGAGCAGCTTTTAAACTAGATAACAGGGGAAAGCCGACAGTCGTCCAAGAGCTCATGATTCGGACAATGTATCCTTGAAGGATACTAGCAAAAGATTGAAGTTAGGGCATATCAACAGAGTGGTTCCAATAAAGACAAAAGTGGCCCAAATGCCCTTGAGTACAGAGCAGATAGAGCTTAAAGATTCCAAATTACCCCTGCCTACTGATAACCAGATTAATATGAATAATATACAGTCTCTAAAATGCTTGTATGCAAATGCTAGAAGTCTAAAAAATAAGATGAGAGTTAGATATGATCGATATCTCAGAGACATGGTGAACGAAGAACAACCAGTGGGACACTGTGATAACTGCGTACAAACTATATCGTAATGACAGAGCAGATCAAATTGTTGGAGGGGTTGCACTCTATGTTAGAAAGGGCATTGAGTCACAAAGGATTAAAGTTTTGCAGAAAACAAAATTCACTGTAGACTAATCTCTATGGATTGAAATTCCATGTAAAAAGGGGAAGTGTAAGACGATGGCAGTGGGGGTGTACTGTCGACCACCTGGCCAGAATGAACAAATGCTCGTCCTCCACCCGTATGGCCTGTTAGGATCATGCCCGCCGGATCAGAATTGGGTTGACCAGCCTGGACATGCAGGCTGGGCCCCGATTCTGACAGGCTGGACATCCTGCATTTATCCGGCTAACCCAGCCTGGCTCGTGAATGGAGTGGCAGTGGCATGGCGTCCTTTTGCCATGCAGCAGGGCTCCATTCACAAGCTGTGATTCCCAGCAATGGCGGAAAACCCCACATTCCCTCCAGCCTAACCCCTAATCGGGCTTTCCAATGTCAGTGTCAGGCTGCGGGGAACCTCCTGCGCCCCTCAGCTTGTCCTCCGGGTTCTGCGTCACTGTCCCCCACTGTTCAGGGGAACTTATTCCAACTCCAAGGTAGAATAAGTCTCCCATCTACATTGCAGACCCCGGATGTTCAGGGCTGACCTCTGAATCGGTCTTGTATGTCCAGGTTCAGTCTCTGCCCACTGCTCGCCCTCGCTGCTCCCCCAGCCCACCCCAACTGGCCATGAACAGACCTCTCCGCATGTCGCCTATATGTGCGGGAAGCTCTGTTCCTGCCAGTGCAATCCGGGTGTTTGGCGGGTCTGGACATCTGGATCAGACGTCCAGACCTGCTAAACAAGGATCGGAATGACCCCCTATAAGTGCACTCATTCTGCTGCTCTGCACTACCTTTCATCTTTTATCTGTCCCTACACTCCTCCTCGGGAACTCCGCTCTTCTGGCAGATCACTTCTATCTGTGCCCTTCTCTTCTACTGCCAACTCCAAACTTCACTCCTTTCTCCTTATGCCTGGAACAAACTACCTGAGTCTGTATGTCAGGCTTCTTCTCTGGGCCTTCTCAAATCCAGGCTGAACACTCACGTCTTTGTTGCTGCTTTTGGATCTGATCTGCCTAATTTCCCTTGTATTGCTTTACCATTCCCACTAGATGTATCCTGTCCACAACTGCTGTGTTGTCTGTCTTGAATAGATTGTAAGCTCTGCTGAGCAGGAACCATCTTTTTTGTGTGTCTGTGCAGCGCTGTGTATGCCTTGTAGCATTATACAAATGATCAGTGGTAGTAGTAGTGGTAGTATGGCCTTCTGGCTATGGTATTGATTCCAACATATCTGGGTACTGGGATTTCTCACAGCAGCTACACTTATCCCATCGTGGCGTATGTTGATCTGTATATATCCATTATGTGTGAGGCAATCCTGTCTGCCTTCACACAGTCTGCTTTGGGCACTGCTCCCCTGGTCAGGCCTGTGTGGTCATGGGAGGGGGGATACGTGTGCCATCCTACCCAGGTAGCTAGCCTCCAGATATACCACCATTCTCGCAGCTTGCATAGATCTTGGACTGGGGAAGGATGTAGGACTCATGGCACAATCTGGGGGGTGTTGGCACAACATCAGTCATGTCTCCCAGTGCCTGGCACAGCTGATGTATGGCTGCCCTATCACACTAGCACCTTGTGACGCCGGTCATCCTTATGGTCTAGGTACCAGCCAGTCATTCATGGCCTTCCTGAATTGCAGAGCAGCACACCAGATCCTCTCATGCTACCCCCAAACCACACACTCTCGCTTGCAGTCACAAAAGACATAATTCTGCCAAACCAAACCTATAACTAACAGCTGCTATACCATAATGGCATGACGTCCCAGGACTACACATATGGGGCCCGATATTGATTTGGGCAAGCTATGCTCCCCTATGGCGCATAGCCCTGCCCACCATTCCTTAACCCCAGATATTCAATGCCGGGGTCATATGCAGCCCCGGCATTGAATATCCAGACACTGGAAGCCGCAGTAGCTAACCAGGCAGCAGTGATATCGCTGCACCTGTCTTTAAGGTGCAGATCGCTACCGGCAGCATGCAATATCACTGCTGCCCGGTTAGCTACAGTCTCTATCTCTGCTCCATCCCAGAACTCCCCCAACACACCCTGATGCTAATTAGATAGCACTGGGGCATGTAGGGAACTTAAAAGGGGATATTCAATGGCACTAACTGTGTAAGTGCTTTTGAATATCCCCATTAAGGCATTTGCACGATTTACTGGACTGTAAACCATGTAAATACCCTTTGAGTATCAGGCCCTGGTCTCCCTTTCTCTTTCCAAAATTATTTAATTCCAGACTCACTCACATGCTATTCTTACAGCTACAGTCCCAATTTTCAGAACACAGGATTTGTTAGGGTCTCCTGGATCAGCTGTTTTAATATGAACAGCACATTTCAGCATAGCCTAAATACACACTATTGCTCTTCTGAATATTTCTGTAAGGGTATTTATTAATGTTTCTTTACCTTACAACATTCCCTCACCTCTGCTTTCTATTATTTATAGCTGCATCTTATGTTTTTCCAGACCGCAGTCACACCAGTTCACCACATACGTGTCACAACCGTTCTTCAATATGGGACGAACTGAAGAGCACAGAAGAATATTTTTTAAGTCCTGGCCTTATTCCACATTTCAGTAGGAATAACGGGGATGTCCGTGGTGATATCGCAAATGTACATGGGCTTTTCTGGAATGCACTATGCACATCTCCATAGCTGACCAAACCCCCGTTCCATCCCTTCTGGGCACGTTCTAAGATCCCCGTTCTAACACCATGGACATGCATGACAGAAATGTTTCAGACTACAGACGGGGACATTTTCAGACACATAACCATCCCTGCTGCACATACAAACCCCTTATTTGTGTTCTGGAATCTCCATAGTCAACAGAAAAATGTTGGATTGGTGGGGGAGGGAGGGAGGGAGGGGGGAGGTGAGAGCTGACTAGGAGCCCAGTGTTAAAATATCTGCATATCTTTCCAGAATACTGCAAATATTCTTCTGTTTAATACCTGTTCAACTGTAAACACAAAGTACCATCGGAAATGTGTAAATTCATTGTTCATTGTAAACCGTGCTGATGCTGAATAGCGCGGTATAGAAGAGACTATAAATAAAATAAATAAAAATAAAATATGTTGTATCATTTTGGTGCATTATTTTGATTTTTTTTGGGCGTGTAATTCCCTGGAGGGTATTCAGCATGTACTAGAGGGGAGGCAGCATGGAGCACATGCACCAGAGTCACACAGTGAAGGGGGTCCTTCCCTGCTCTGTTCAAAAGTACCTTCACTATCCTTTTACTGCTGGCATAGATGTTGCCCTCCACCCCAAGGATTTTAACTCACTGTGACATGCCTCACCTCACCTTGTCTATGTGTATTTACAAAGCCATGTTTCACCCAGGTTATACTTGTTAACTAATGTTTAATGTAATTGCAAAGTTGTGTAATAATGTAAACTGCTTTGACTATATGACAAAGTGATAAATAAATATAAATAAATGGGGAATATATAGGTTTTTGAGGAAAAATAGGTCAGAAAGTACCAAAAGCTTGAAAACCAGTTTGCTTCTACAATTTTGAAATAGTTATTTTGCCCTAGGATTTAATTTCCTGCAACTTCTGAAAGGATATAAAATTCATTAAAAAATGTGCAATCAAAACTTGTGTATGAAGTTCTGTGGAACTTTCACACAAGTGTTAAATTTCAGAACGGGGAAAAGCCCCATAGCTCTTTTCGCACAAACGCTTGCTTGCCAAGATTTTTTCCTGGAAATTATTTGTCCATGTCGAAAGTTGCAAGTAATTAAAGCCTTCAGCAAAAAATACGTTATATCAAAACCATGGAAACAAACTGACTTGAAATGCTTTTATAAAAATCAGTCGGATGCCACACAGTGAGAGGATAAAGAACTCAAATCTAGCCCTTTCGGTTCTCTGTTCCCAGCTCTAAATACAAGATTACATTATTAATTAATTGCACATTTAAGAGGGTAGATGTGTGAATTTGATGGAAGTTTGTGATGTATGGTTGCAGCAAAACCTATCGAAAATTTATGAATATTCACTAACACAGCAAAAGATCAGTGGTATTTTCAGCAAGTGGTGTATTTCTACCTGAACATACAATTTTTTAAATAGCTAAACCCTTTAAGAATTAAGGGAGTAATTTTACTGTATAACAGCGTGCCTAGGTAAGGCAATGGAGAAGGCATCTATTGTTGTATTTTGTTTATTTTTATTACCTATGAAATTATAACAAACTTTTTATTTGAGAAGAAAATGTAAATTCCATAGCAAACGAATCAACTCTTTAGTATAATCAAAAGAACAAAATTACAGAATGTGGACCTGATATTCAAAGGTATTTACATGGTTTACACCTGTAAACCATGTAAATGCCCCTATGCAGGATATTCAGCGGCACTAACATATTTAGTGCCGCTGAATATCCACGGGTACTGCTGTTATACGCCCCGATGCTAACCGGTTAGCATTGGGGCGTTCCAGGGGCGTTCTGTGGATGGTACCAGGGGATAACCTGTCAGCAGCGATATTCAGCCACTGTCCAGTTGTCCCTCAGTAGCAAAATACATTTTTTTCTTTTCTCTTGAGTCTAGGGTTGCCAACTTTTTCACCGAGAAAAACCCGACACCTGCGGCTCGCCATGCTCCACCCATTCTCCGCCCCTAGTCCCACCCCAGCCCCACCCACAAAAATTACCGAGGATTCAGTCACACCACCCCTCAGTGCTGGTTCACTCACCCCCCCTCCCCTCAGTGCTGGTTCACTCACTCACCCCCCCCTGCTGACTCACTCACCCCCCTCCCCTGCTGGTTCACTCACACCATCCCTCCCCTCCCCTCCCTGCTGGTTCACTCACCCACCCTCCTGTCACTCACTCACCCCCTCCCCTGCTGGTTCACTCACACCAACCCCCCCCCCCCGCTGGGTCACACCAACCCCCCTCCCCTGCTGGTTCACTCACACCACCCCCCCACCTCCACTGCTGGTTCACTCACCAACCCCCCTGTCACTTACTCACCCCTCCGTCTGTGTCACTCATTCACCCCCCTCCCCTGCTGGTTCACTCACACCAACCCCCCCCTCCACTGCTGGTTCACTCACACCACCACCACCCCCTCTTGCTGGTTCACTCACACCCCCCCCTTGCTGGTTCACTCACCCCATCACCCCCCCCCCCCCTCTGCCCAAGCCGCTGCTTCTGCTTTGTACAGAGCAGCGGCTGCAATACACTTACTTTGAAAAGTAAAGACAAACTGTGTAAGGAGCCCTCCGGTCATCGCAGAGCCCGAGGAAGTGATGTCATGGGGGCGGGCTCCTCACAGGTTGTCTTTCCTTTTCAAATTAACTTTATTGCAGCTAAAGTTAATTTGAAAAGGAAAGACAACCTGTGAGGAGCCCGCCCCCATGACATCACTTCCTCGGGCTCTGCGATGACCGGAGGCTCCTCACACAGTTTGTCTTTACTTTTCAAAGTAAGTGTATTGCAGCCGCTGCTCTGTACAAAGCAGAAGCAGCGGCTGCACTGCTATGGGGAATCGTGTTCGCGTTCGCGCTGCGGACTTCGGGATAAAAGCCGGTTTTTTGCTCTGGCCGCTCCCGATCTTGCGGCCAGAGCAAAAAACTGGCTTTTCAATGGCCGGTTTTACATCTGTGCCGGCAGCCGGCCAGGCCGGCTGAAAACCGGCCAGTTGGCAACCCTACTTGAGTCCATCTTGCAACATCAGGAAAGATTTATATCCCCTCCTAAAAAGGAAACAGAGGATCTAAAGTATAAATATAACAATGCTTCTTTATCTGCTAGTTACAGTACTTTCTCTTCAGACTTTTCCAATATAGCCATCAGATCCAAACTATCTGAATTACTGCTAGAGGTCAGTCTGCCAAAAAAGGGCTAGGGTCATGGCATCCATTTTGAATCTGTGAACACAGAGAGCAGGAGTGACTGGGGATTGCTCCTTCTTACACTAGACTCCAGGGACCCCAGTAAGGCCAGGGATGGGCCTCTATCTGACTTTAAGGTGACCATATTCCTATAAAGGAACACTACAGATGCAGAATGAAATTGCTGAATTGGAGCTACTCAAAAAGCTTAACACCATCACCCTAGGCAGGACCATTCACTACAGGTGTGAAAGATCTTAACTATTTTCAGAACATCCCGTCTTTGGTTCACTCACTCACCACAGTTGCCAGTTAGCTGAACTATGCTGCTATTATGATTCTCTTTCCACTTCCTGCCCTGCACTTTTCAATACCTTCTCTATACTCATTATCTCCCTGTCCATCTTCATGTATAGTATATTTAGCACCTTCTAAAGTAGGTACATTTCATGCAACTGATGGAGTAGACTTTTGTCCTCAAAAGCTCATCCTCAATAAATTGATTAGTCTATAAGTTTCCACCAGCTTCTATCATTTTTGCTACTCCAGACTAACATGGCTATTTCTTTTAAAGATTTCATCATTAATGCTGCATCGACGTCTTCCAATATAAGCATCTTGGTTAATACAGACAGATACTATGCAATGTCCTATAAGCAGGGGTGAACCATGTGTTCACCAGCATCTTTTACATGGCATCTGAGAAAATGGACTTGATCTGGAAAACTCATGATTTAATAAATTATTCCAGTAAGCACCATGAGTGTCTGCCATTTTTACCTAGCTAGGACTCTTAAGTAAAGGCACTATGTCCACTGAACTGTCAGTTCACTGATTGGAATTTCTATCTACTTTCAATAATATACCATCTCTTGAAAAGACTAGGAGTAAATATTCAGCAGCAGGTATCCAGATAGCAGCATCTGCTATCCAAATAAGTGCCGCTGGTCAGGACTATTTGGTGATATTGAGTGGCAGTATCCAGATAGTGTCACAGAATATCTTCCAGACTGCCTCAGCACTCTCCGGATAATGCCAGGGCAGTCCGTGGGCAGAGCAAGCATAGAAGAGCCACTACTGAGACCTAAGCTGAAACTGAAGCAGCAGGAGTACAGTAGTTGCTCTCTGCTGCTGCCCCTGACCCTTTACCTCTTCTGTTTATAATGCTAACATGTAGGGCACACACTAGGTTTGTTTAGTGTGCGCTATTCCCTGATCGAAGACACTATTTCATTCAGTGCACACTAAATAGAGTGTGCTATAACAATAAACAAATAAAATGATATGGGAAAACAAGACAAAACAAAATAATCATTTTGTTAGTGTGCTTCTTTATCTTAAGCTTTTCTATAACACAATGCTAAGAAGAAATGCACACAGAAAGTGGAACTAATCCAGTAGGCAGATCCCCTGCACCATAGTATTTGAGCCAGTTGGTGTTCTTAGGGGCTCTTATACTGAAGTTTGTTTTTCGTTTTATGACTTTGGACAAAAATGTAGCATATTTGAGCCTTACTGCTGAATTCTGGGAAAAACAAGTCGATTTGCACTAAAAGTAAGACCAGTTCTCCTCA
Organism: Ichthyophis bannanicus; assembly: GCA_033557465.1. NCBI lineage: Eukaryota > Metazoa > Chordata > Amphibia > Gymnophiona > Ichthyophiidae > Ichthyophis > Ichthyophis bannanicus. Next base: position 374,339,474 of record CM066032.1, on the reverse strand, counting down.
TTTTAAATGTGTATGTGTTGTGCTTTGGAAGAAGATGAAAAAAGCAAATGAAAGGATCCAAGGACATGAGCTACTTTATCAAGAAACTGCATTAAAACTGTGCCATTGGTGGCCGCCTGAGCCTCCAGCTACCCTTGAGTTAGCATTTAGGCAGAAGAGTTATGCAGCAGTAGTGTGATAATAAAGATTTGTCAAGGATCTTTGCTGGATAAAAGGAAAGAACAAAGTAATGAAACAAAGAACATAGAAAAACCTCTTTTGTTTTGGGTTAGAGATTACAATATCCTTGTGCTTTAGGTTCTGGAAAAAAAGTGTAACACTTGCTGAAATGTAATAGATTGATGGATTAATGCAAAATGTATTAGAAAATATTATATATGCTCACCAAAGCAACTTTGAAGCCCTATTAGTGGCCCTGAGTATAGAGTTGGTCATAGCTAGTATGAAGTGAGCCATGCACATATGGCCATAAGAGTGGCCCCAGCTAATCTGAAGCATGATAAAATCAACATGGTGTTTAGCAATGGATCCTGATTCTAGATATACCAAGCGTTACTGACAGTGAGTAGAAAGAATTTACAACGTGAAGAAGAATTTATGACTATATGCAACACTGGAGAGCCCATTTGCAGTGTAATATACAGTTAGAATCTGCACTCTAAGGAATGTAAGAGAATTAGAAATAGCGCAGAGAACCTACTAACTGGACGAGTTCCGGTGAGCGGGATATTCAGCAGTGCACTCCAGATAATATGGCTGGCCATTTCCTCTGACTGGATAGTGCCAGGGTGGTCTGTGGATAGAGCTGAGACGGAGCAGGCACTTATCCAGACTGGTGATTTTCAGCACTTCTATCCGGATAACAATTTGCATGGCTTAGGACAGCAGAAAGACCGTCCTAAGCTCTATGGGGATTGCCTATCTGAATAGTGGCTCAATTGTGCTGCTTTCTTGATAGTGCTGGTGCTGACTGCTGAATCCAGATATTCAGCGCTGGCCAGCGTCTGAATATTCCGATTTTTTTAACCACTATAGCCGGCATTTAATAGAAATGCTGACTGCCGTAGGCTGACTGCTATCACAGTAATTTTTAACAAGGCAGACAATGTAATTAGGTTGGCAAGTAGAAAAGTAAAAACCTAGAAATAAAGAAAAATGATGGCAGATACAGACTGTACGGCCTATGCAGTCTGCCCAGCCATTAGAATTATTAGGTTCTACAATTCCCTGTATTTGTGGCATGCTTTCTTGAATTCAGACCTAGTTCTCATCTCTCCCTCTCCCACCTCCCTGGGAGGTTTCTTTAGATTACACTAGACAACAAATTTGTTGAAAAGATTTGTTTCCTGAAATTTATTTGGGGATGATAGATAGCTTCAAGCCAAACACAAATATAATTTCAGATTGACTGTATCACATAGGAATTTGGAGAAACATTAAATTACATTTTGACTGAATTAAGCATGTTTAATCGCACAATGATGCTGACATATTGCACTAGTTCATCTGAGCTAATAATGTTTTGTTCTTGATTTTCATTTGTACTCAACACCTGATGCTTTTCGTCTCGGTGCCGCATTAATCAATTCCAATGGCCTGATACTGCTTTTCCATTGTCACAATGTCCTGGTGAAACCTTTCGCCATGTTCATCATTGACTGCACCAAGATTAGCAGGGAAGAAGTCCAGGTGTGAACGCAGAAAATGAATCTTGAGTGACGTGTTGCACTTCATGATTTTGTATGCTTGAAGCATGTTGTCAACCAGCTGGGCGTAGTTTTGGTGCCCTGTAATTGCCAAGAAAATTCTCAACAACATCCCTGAATGCCTTCCATGCAATTTTCTCAGGTCCCACTAGCAGATCTTTGAACCACTTGTCATTGATGACGTGTTTGACTTGTGGATTCAAAAAAATGCCTTCCTTAATCTTGTCATCAGTTATTCTTGGAAACATCTGTCTCAAATATCAAAATTCTTCGCCTTCCTTGTTCATCGCTTTCATGAAGTCTGAGTTTTATTGAAAAAGATGAGTGAGTTTTATTGAAAAAGATGCAAAAATATCTTACTTGTATCGACAATTGGTTCATGTGTCACATTTTTCTGTCCTGGAACCAAACGCTTATGGAACGGCCAGTTCTTTTTAATGTAATGAGACTTTCTAGCATGGGAGTCCCATTTGCAAATGAAACAACTGTACTTGGTATACCCCGAGTTGCATTCCTAGTAGCAGTGCCATTACTTTTAGATCATCACAGAAGTTCCAGTTGTATGTGTACTGTATGTGTTTCAACAACAATTCCATTTTTTCATGCACTGCATAGGCAATAGGTATTGAAGGGTGGACATTGCCATTGTATAGCAAGACAGATTTCAGGCTTAACAGTGATGAATCGATTAAAAAGGCACAAGTGAATGGCAGTGCAGAAACAGAGGTTGTTAAACTGTGCAAAGAAATTTTTCCTGTCTTCTTGGTGGCTCTGAAAAACAGAAATTTTCATACCTGGCGACAGCAAACTCCATCCTTGCAATCTTGAACCAAGTAGTTCAGCTTTTGTTTTTGACAAATTTAAGTCCCTCATCAGGTCATTCAATTCTGACTGTGTTTTCAGATGAAACACACTAGACATAAATGGTTCAAAATCTGGATCCATGTCTTTTTCAACATCTGGCCCGTGTATTGTAGCATCTTTGTCTGTCTCTTCTATAGCCTGTACTGCCAGCATCCATCCTGACTAAGCATGCCCACGCATTCCTGAGCAGCATGCCTGGACTAAACAAAACAGTTTACTTTCTAGGCAACACATGAGTAGACTTAAAATATGCAAGGAAATCACAAAAATGGGTGATTGCAAAAAAATGGTAAGTGATAGGAAAATTTCAAAGTGATTTTCGTGATCAGCAACCCAAAATCCTTAAGATACAACCAAAAGTGTTCAGGAAGCAAAATCTTCATTGTCCAGTGTATTATTCCCTCTTATCTTCATCCTATGGCCCCTCATTCCAGAGCTTTCTTTCAACTGGAAGAAGGACACATCCTGTGCATTTATTCCACAGAAGTATTTAAATATTCTGTTATATCATCTCTCACCTGCCTTTCCTTCAAACTGTGTAAATGCCTTTGAATATTGGACCGTGAATGTCTTCAATGAAATCTATTTCTTCTGCCTATGAGGGAGATCTGAATTGATTTTCCATTCCCTCTTTCCAGACTAACCCACAATGCCTCCTCCTTCCCTCATAAGTCTTACAATTCTGTAACTTTAATATTATTTTTTTTTACATATAACTCTACTCCTCCTTCTCTTCCTACTCTGTCTTTCCTAAATAGATCATAGCCTGAAATAACTATATCCTGGTCATGTACCATGTCTCTGATTGCCAGCATATCCAAGTCAGCTTCTTCCATTACAACTTCTAAATCTGGAATTTTACTGTATTTTGCAGACTATGAACATTAGTTGAAGCTGCTCTCTGGATGTTGCCCTTTTTCTCTTTTCTATACTATTTTTTAATGTTTTACTTGCCTGGGGGCTTTTACTTATCTGGGGCTTTGCTCACCCATCTGCAACAATCCTAGTTTAAAGCCTTCCTCAGTATATTAGTGGAGGAGTAGCCTAGTGGTTGGGGCAAGGTACTTCAGGCCGGAAGGTCAGGGGTTCAAATCCCACTAGAGGACAGCAACCTTGGGCCAGAAGGACTGGGGTTTCTAGTCCCACAGGTGCTCCTTGTGGTCTTGGGCAAGCCACTTAACCCTCCATAGCCCATGTTCCCTGTAAAATAGTTATCTCCAAGTTATAATGCCCTGTTCAATGTAATTTCAGTTTGTTCAATGTAAACTGCACTGATGCAGAATAGCGTGGTATATAAGAGAATATAAATAAATTAGCCAGTCTATGGTGGAAGACTCCTTCTTCAACAGTTGAACGCTATCTCTATTCAGCAGTCCTTGGAAAATCATACCATGTTCCAGGAAGCCAAAATGCTCTTGATGACACCATTCACACAACCAGGCATTCATCTCCAGGATACAAGACTCTTCAGCTCAGTCCTGATCCTGAACAGGCAGGATTTAGACCACCACCTGTGCACCTAACTGCTTCACCTTCTCTCCCAGAGCCATAAAGTCACTTTTCATATGCTGAGGTGGAAGCCTAGCAATATAATTTTTTTAAAGATTTAGCAAGTTTTAAAATTGAAATATTGACTTAAGAGAAAATATATGCTCTAAGGGGCATGTTTGCTAAAGGTTAACGCACGTTAGTGAAAGTTAATATGTGTTAAGTGTTACCATGGCCCATTCATTTCTAGGGGCCATGGCAGCACAACATGCATTAACCTTTAGTAAATATGCTCCTAAGACACTCAAAGTGGGTGTAAATTTGTTCAATGATAAGCAATAGCAATTACTGTCATTGCGATACTTTTGGTTAAAGCCTGAATATTCAACATGATCATGTTTTTCAAAGATAACCACTCTTTTACCTTCTGTAACATGTATATTAGTTAGGCACTTATTTAGGGGCATGCTGACCAAAGTATTCTAATGGTTAGAATGGGATTGCGGTAACCATTAACGTGTGCTAACAAATGCAGTGTGGTAAAAACCCCATGCTAATCGCTTATCACTTAGCATGTGATTGGGTAGGGACTGCGCATGTTATGGGTGGAGAGTGGGTGTTGCTTGCACACTGTGATTAGTGTGTACTAATGATGCCTGTTTAATTGGTAATGTTGCAGTTAGCGCTGGTACATTTACTGTGACCTCAATAGGAGGCAGTAACTACAGCCGCATTAATCGCACTTACAGGTTTAGTGCAGTGAGGTGCTTCCCACCGCATTAACTGTATGGAGACTTGCCAGGAACATCCCTACAGTTAGTGTGGGTTGGCCACACCTCCTGTGCTAATTTTTGTACTAAACATGCGCTAAGATGCCAGTCCTTAGTATGGTTTAGTAAAACATGCCCCTTGGTGTGTTAACAGAACTGCAGATATGAACATCTCTTAAACACCTCTGTTATCAGTGAACCCACATCAAAGAGGTCTTAACATGGTTTTGTTAGTGTGTTAGAGTGAATTAAAGTATTGGAAGGACAGTTTCAATAGCCTTTATAAGAATAATCTTATGTATACCCATGTAGAAATACTTTCTGAAATGATCCCTTGTGTGGATAAATTCAGGGATAGGTCAGAGGGCGGGAAAGTATGCATGGAAGTTTCATTTTTTCTGATGCGTACTTTATACCTGCTGAAATGCAGATGCAAAGCCCTGGGATACGTTTTGTACCTGCAATGTGTGCACCATTGTATTTTCTAGGAGGGAAGTTGCAAGTACCTGTGGACCTGCAGGCTGTGCTGAGAGAATGAAAGTTGTGCAATAATATTTAAATGAGCAGGCAAAATGCAAAATTAGATAAAGGAAATCATTTAAATATAGTGTGGCTTAGGAGGACAACGTGGAATTGCTTAACCATTTCTGTTCTGTATTCACAAATGAAGGGCCAGGAGCCGAACCTCAGAAAATGCCCACAAACAGGAACAGAAGTGACATGGATCTCGAATGATTTTCACAGGACTGTGTTCGTGAAGAATTAGCTAAACTAAAAGTAGACAAGGCAATGGGACCAGATAGAATACATCCCATAATATTGAAGGAACTTGGGGATGTTCTAGCAGCTCCACAGACTGACTTTTTCAATGCTTCTTTAGAGTCGGGAGTGGTCCCAGAGGACTGGAGGAAGGCACATGTGGTCCCAATACACAAGAGAGGAAGTAAGGATGAGGTTGGCAACTACAGGCTAGTTAGTCTAACTTCTGTAGTGTGTAAATTATTGAAAATGGTACTAAAACAGAGAATAGTGGGGTTTCTGGAGTCCAATGGCTTGCAGGATCCGAGGTAGCATGGGTTTACCAAGGGCAGGTTTTGTTAGACAAATTTGATTGATTTCTTTGATTGAGTGGCCATGGAGTTAGACTGAGAGAGAGCCTAGATGCGGTATACTTAGATTTCAGTAAAGCCGTTGACACCATTCTGCACCTGGGTGCACACATCTCTTCATGCTGAGAGACCACTCTCACTCTGACCGAGCTGTGACTATGTCACAACTATCTATCCACATGACCTTATATATGTAGGCTGTTTCTTTTAGTCACTAGACAGGCTGCTGGTTGTACCAAGCCAATGTGTTCATGATGGTTATGTGCACATGCAGCGTGTGGTAACTAGCAGACTATGCACAGATGGCATGTGAGTGGTTATCACAGGCCAGTGTTGCTGAATACTGTATATGCAGGCTGCCTGGGATTGATCTGGTTGATTGAAATTCCCAGAAAGTAAGGCTAGCAACTGTTCTTGGTCTGTTGGTATTACGCTGATAGCTATGGTCTTGGCAGGCCCTTCTGCTTGGTGCCAGCACCCCACCTCCTGCTTAGACAACACTCACTGCATTAGGGTTAATTGGCAATAGCTGTCACAACCTTAGGGACCGACTTGAGATGTTATAGCAGACTCCTTTACTAACAGAAACAATACACAAGGCCCAGACAATACAGGCCAGTCCAGTATGCTGCAGTTGTATATAACACCAAGTGACTAGCATCACACTCTGCAGATAATACCTGTAGCACACAGGAAGTGATAAAAATCTGCTCCAGAACATAGAGGATCAATTTATTGCAGGACTTGCTCTGGGGACCAGGTGATATGTGCCCTCCCTCAAAATCAGGGTGACTGCAGAAATAGGTCATTTGCACATACGGCAAGTTTCATGTGCAAGAAGCACACAATGTCCCTGCATATTGCAATGCTGATGTGATGGATCGCTGCATTCTCCACATTTTTATTTATTTATGCATTTTTCTATACTGCCTCTTCCAGAGATCAGAGGCGGTTTACAGGTAACAAAGCATTAATATTAGCAAGCTATTATTTTTTTACAGGGAACGATTGTAGAACATTTTAAAAATTTAACTCTTAACATGAAAACAGGTGGAACTGGTAGCAAATTAATGCCACGCCCTATAACTAATTACATTCAAAATTACATCAGGTAACTATTTACATAAGTGGCAAACAAATATATTCAAAATAGGGTGATCTAGGTGGCATTATAGCTGTGTAAGAAGTGTGGGTGTGTGCTTTGTCTAAGCAGGATCAGAGTATGGTTATTGGTCAGTGCTGGTCTGTGAATTCTGAACATCATCATATTGAAGGGTGTGATAGCGCTGGATAAATAGATAGGTTTTTAGTTCCTTTCTAAAAGATTGAAGGTCTTTAATTTCTCTTAGCTCGACTGGGAGCTTGTTCCACAATGTAGGAGCGAAGAACGAGAAAGCAGTGTTGCTTGTCTTCCGCCTTGTCTTTCGAATGGTATCCGGAACTAGTAACGTGTGTAGATTCACTCTTCTTCTTGACCTGTTTTCATGTGGGCTATTGACAAGCGTAGACAGGAATGACGGTGCTAAATTATTAAAGATCTTGAACGTAGTAACTAAAGATTTATAGGTAATTCTACACGAGACCAGTAGCCAGTGTAGGGCGTAGAGAATAGGAGATATGTAGTCTGTTACTTTCGCTTTGTAAATGATCCTTGCTGTGACATTTTGGGCTAATTGTACAGTGTGTAGGTTTTTCTTAGAAGTTCCTTGAAGAATACCATTGCAGTAATCTAAATGAGGTGTTATTAGTGTTTGGGCCACAGTTCTGAAGTCGGTGCTATCTATTATCGGTCGTAGCTGCAGGGTGTGCAGCTATATGGGTATAAGTTACATACATCTGCCCAGATTGTGCGATGGATCATGGGTAATGGAGGGTGTTGGGATATTTTTGGCTTAGGGATAGTTTTTCTCCTTCAGCTGCTATCTGTGACTGTAATCATGGCCTGCCTGCAGTTGGCACGATGAAGAAAAGAAAATGTCCTGTGGGCTATCTAAGAAAGTATATGCTACAAGAGAACTTTGTGGCCTGCTGCAGTCTGGAGGCCTTGCTTTGAGTAGAAGTACACAGAGTTAGGCTCAGAGGAATAATTAGCAGAAAACATACTTTCAGCCTTGAAGAAAAGAAAATGTAATTTAGCACCAGAAGATGAAAGACCATAAACAGGTCCAAGGAATGCAGGAAAGATTTGCTCCACAGCTCAGATAAGAAGCACAATTAAGCAAAGACCAGAAGACCTTGGGAGCACCAGCTGTAGAGAGGGCAGCCCTAAGGCATAATTGGCATTATTCATGGGAGGGGGCCTCAGAGAAGGAGTTCTAGCAAAGTTTTCTTTCTTTGCAAGTAACTCTGACTTTCTGAGGATGACATCAGAACTTCTAGAAGTTTTGTGACAGAGAATATTTATATTAGGGGACGGCTCCATAACTCAGTGGGCAGTCTGCTCCTCAATTCCGGTAAGGGAAGTGGACTGTCCACCACCTTTCTCAGACAGAGGCTTTTGCTCAAATCAGTTGCTGTTTGTTTGTTTTGGTACCCGAATAAAAAGCATTGCATTAGAACAATTTGTAGTCTGAGTAATTTGTTGCTAATTGGTAATTGGTGATATCTCAAAAACATTTGTTGTGGGATACAGGGCCCCACAATTGGTGCCGAACCCCATTGGGTGCCACATCTCACTTCTAAATTGAGTGTAGCCACTCCTAACCTTTTTCTAAATTGCCCAAGGGTTCTTCTGACTACGCTTTTGGCTGCGTTCTTGTCAGAAAGGCTCCCTCCTGTTTTAAAAGACAACAACAGGGGATGTGAATTCCTTCTCATTAAAAGAAGAGGCTTCCTCCTGTTTTTAACATAAAAAAAAAAAAAAAATAGAACAGGGGAAGAGTTTCCTTCTGCTGACCTAGAAGACGTGATTCCCTCCTGCCAGTTCAGGAGAAGTGCATGTGGTCCCTGTGTGACGCAGTGACATCTAGATCCCCTAGGAAGACTCCGCTTGTGAGTATTGTTTCCTGTCTACCCCATCAACGACAGAAGACTTGCCGGTGGGTGAGTAGTGACTTTATGCTTTTATGTGATCACTGTTCTGCTATTGTGCTGCTATGTAACTGATTAGGGTGTTCTGTAAATATTAGGGAAAGCAAGGGTTTTTTTTGCCCAGACCTTAGATTTTCAAAGTCCCAGGATTGCTTGGTGTATATGTGAGACTGTACGCCCATTGGAGCGAAGCGCCTGTGTGTCCTTATCCACGTTTCCGTATCTCCGTGAGGGGAACGGCTGAGTTTGGACGAAGCGTAAGAACTGTGTGTTTGAGTCCTGGATTTTGTACCTTTCATTCCTCTGCAAATAAAGAGGTTCGATTTATATATATATATATATATATATATATATATATATATATCGGTAAAAGTGAAGTTATTAACAGGATCTTGCCTGTAATTAAAGTGTCCCCAAACAGTGAAAAACACCAGGTTTACAAAATATAGGAAGAGGGACAGTGAAGGAGTATAACAGATTGTTATAAAAAAAAAAAGGAAAACTCCTTATCTGGGATGCTCTCAGACCAGAGACGGCAACAATTAGATCAATTGAAAAGAACTAGTCTAGTTACATAACACTGTACACATCAATTGTAATTATGGAGTTCTGAACTTCGTGGTTTGTTCCTTGAACATTGCGGGTCACCTGGCCAGTGCCTAGCTGTGTTGAATGAATAACTGCCTCTACAGGAGATGAAGTTCAGAACTCTTTTCGGTGAAGTATAATTCCTCTGTAATTAGCTTTCTAAGGGGCTTGTTTACAAAGCCGCGGTAGTGGTTCGCGATCGCGATCGCAGCCGCGGCCCCATTGAAATCAATGGGGCCGCGGCTCCGATTACGATCGCAAACCGCTACCGCGGCTTTGTAAACAAGCCCCTAAGTATCTTTTTAACTGATTGCAATGCAATGCAGTATGAATGAATGGGAAGATCTTCCATGCTTTGATGTCTTTAGCTAAACAGTGTCATTTGTGTGCCGTGACAAAGGTTAAGAAACATTGAGTGTTTATAGGAAGGATGGAAGTTAGTAACCTAACTGGGAAAAAAAAAAAAAAAAGAAACAAAACCAAATTGAATTGCTTGCCATGTTAAGTCCAGTAAGTTTTGGAAGAAAGTAAATGATACAACTACATTCAAATAAGTGAATTATGTAATTAAAACAATATTACCAGATCTGATTATTGTCTCGTGGTAATATCATATATATATATATATTCCATAAAATTATTAGAAATAGAAGACCATTAACAGCTGTGATAACTGCAGTGATTCAAAAGTTCCTTTGCTTTTTAAAAGCAGTATCCACCAGTACTGCCGTTTCCCCTTCTGAAAGTGCCTGGTTTAGCTCTGCATAACACTCACACAATTTATGTTTTCTTAATTGGCTTTTCTGGTCCCTGGAATTGACCTGCCTAGAGGTTCTTTACTAAATCTGAGAAAATCAGACCAGGAAGATGGAAAATTAAGGAAACTGCTTTTGTTTTTCCTTTAACCTTCAAAGTAGAGGTTAAGAAACTTGAAGGACAATGTGGCATTCTGAGTTGGTTGTTACCAGATTGCAACCTGAGAATGATTTAAATCCTGAGTGAATAAGACGTTAATCGTGTTTGGATTTTATCTTTGATATATATTTGGTTCTCACTGCGTGTGCTATTGAAAGAAATTTTTTTTTTTTAAACTAAAGAGGGGATATATTGTGCACCTCATGAAGGACATAATTATTGTTCATAAATTACAGAAACAACAAAACAGAGCTGCAACTATGCTTATTTAGGATTTAATATTCTCAAACAATGTTTTGTTTTATTTTAACCCTTAGTGTTTACGACTGCTCTGTTTTCCTTCAGCTGCATGGTAATTTACGGCTGCTTTGAAAGTCAGGATTATTTGGCTAAGATAACTCCAAGGCTGGTTTCAAGGTGCTGAGTAATTTGTCTTAAAAAAAAAAAAATACTAACTTCTTTGGTTTCAAATCAGCTTAACACCAGTCACTGGTAAGGTTTTAATTTAAGTGAGAAAAAGTTCATCTTGCGGAGTGTTTGCATTCCAGATATTCGTCAACTTTTTCATGAAAAACGTATAAGTCATTTGAATGCAAGTTTCCCCGAACTGTAAGATTTAAGGTAATTACTTTGAATTGTTAAACTCTGTACTGATGACTAATGAACAGGCCAGTTAGCTACACCGACTTTTACAATATTGGTTTTTAAGATAGATTCATCTATTTTTCTGTATTTGAATTTTTGTGTGTCTCCAGAAAAAAGGGTACTTTGTTTTTGAAAGTCTTTTAAATTTTGTTTGCAATTTATGTAGAATAGTATAAACAGTATTGTGTGTTCTCTCCTTCTGCTCTCTCTCTGGAGAGTGGCAAGTGTCTGCTGTATTATATTTTAATGTAATCATGTATTGTCGAATATCAGGGTTTCACTGCTGTTGTACTTAATCCTTATCTTTGATGTTAGCATTTTTATTTCTCGTTTTTCTTCCTTCCAACTCCATACATTTTGTTTTTATGCCTGGAAGCTAGTGCAGCAGTCTCTATTTCTGTTTTTGGTCTAAGCCATGCTTAAGGCTTACCTCTTTAAGGCTGTTTTTGAATAAGTGATTCCCACATTGTCTATTTGATATGGCTAATTACACTAGAGAGGTTAGACCAGAGCCTCTCTGATTTACTTTGCAGGGCTTCGGATCCTGTTCCAGGAGGTTGCTGATCGTGTGGTGACTACATAGTTTGTGCCCAGCTCATTATTGTCAACTTGTTTTCATAGGGACTACTGTTTATAGCAAGAAACTGTGTTTGTGCATCCTGGGACTGCTCTACTTTCTCTGGACTGCTGCTTCCACGTTTTGCTGCCTGCTTGAATGATACCGACACTTGGACTCATGTCAGTCATTTGAAGGTTTCTCCAACTGTCACCTCTGTTCTATCTACTTCCTTCGTGTATGAACTGTTGTTGACCAAGATGTTTGCTGCCAAACCTGCTCCTTGGGGCACCATTTGTTTCCTCCTTGCTGTCTCCATCATGTTTGTACTACTTATTGAGTTCCTTCATCCTGATGGACAATTAGCTTTACTTCTGCGTGTTCACAATACAACCCACATCTCCAAAGAAGTTCTCAATCAAACCCCTGCCTTGAACTGAACTCTTATCAGGACATTCTGCTGAATTTTGATTCCCTTGTGTTGTCCATTGCTATTATTCTTTTGTGCTGTTTGGATTTTGTCCTTTCTAGTCAGATAAGTATGATGTTTTCTTTATTCTTGTGCCCTGCTATTCTCTTTTTATATGATTGGGACCGCTCCCTGCTCACAATGTATTGTCTCTTCCCTGCTCTGGTCACACTGTGGGTCAAATCCCCCTGTACCGCAGTCATTATGACTTTTTCTCCTTTTTGGGTGGGTTACGGGGAATTTTAATTTTGATGCTGATGTTTATTGCTTGTATTCTTATTATGTGTTGTGCACTTCCTCTCCTGATTGCATTTGGATGTACATTGATTTAGTCTTCTGCTAAAAACCCTGTATATTGTATCTAGGGACCAGTGTGAGCTGCTGCCTCTTAGATGATCCCTCTCTGTCCCAAATGGTCCATGCCCCTTAGCGGGATTACTTTCACTTCCCTCTGCAAGATCCTTCCCTGTCACAAATGGTTGTTATTCATAGTCCCTAAATTTGGGTTTACTGCCTTTGCCCCTCACCTCAGCGAAAAGAAAAAGAAAAAAATTGGAGAATGTTGGGATATTTTTGGCTTAGGGATAGTTTTGCTCCTTCAGCTGCTATCTGTGACTGTAATCATGGCCTGCCTGCAGTTTGCACGATGAAGAAAAGAAAATGTCCTGTGGGCTATTTAAGAAAGTATATGCTACAAGAGAGCTTTGTGGCCTGCTGCAGTCTGGAGGCCTTGCTTTGAGTAGAAGTACACAGAGTCAGGCTCAGAGGAATAATTAGCAGAAAACATACTTTCAGCCTTGAAGAAAAGAAAATGTAATTTAGCACCAGGAGATGAAAGACCATAAACAGGCCCAAGGAATGCAGGAAAGATTTGCTCCACAGCTCAGATAAGAAGCACAATTAAGCAAAGACCAGAAGACCTTGGGAGCACCAGCTGTAGAGAGGGCAGCCCTAAGGCATAATTGGCATTATTCATGGGAGGGGGCCTCAGAGAAGGAGTTCTAGCAAAGTTTTCTTTCTTTGCAAGTAATTCTGACTTTCTGAGGATGACATCAGGACTTCTAGAAGTTTTGTGACAGAGAATATCTATATTAGGGGATGGCTCCATAACTCAGTGGGCAGTCTGCTCCCCAATTCCGGTAAGGGAAGTGGACTGTCCACCACCTTTCTCAGACAGAGGCTTTTGCTCAAATCAGTTGCTGTTTGTTTGTTTTGGTACCCGAATAAAAAGCATTGTATTAGAGCAATTTGTAGTCTGAGTAATTTGTTGCTAATTGGTAATTGGTGATATCTCAAAAACATTTGTTGTGGGATACAGGGCCCCACAAGGGGCTAACCGATAATGTATCAAGAGCCCCAATTGCATCCAGAGTGGTGATTGTGATCACTGGAGCATTGCCCAGCACCTGCTGGTCTTCTATGATGGTGGGAGATGTGTGCATGGACCTCTGAGGAGGGCAGGATTGTCTGCGATGAATCGCAGGGGTCATAAATGTGGTTTGAGTTAAGTGTATGTACCGGTGTACCTATCTTGCAGTGTACAGCAAGTGACAAGGGACTGCACACCCTGCACATGTGCTGCTTCACTGGTTAGTGCCACAATGCGGCGCAGCGGAACTCTGCATGTGACTGTTGTTTGGCATTGGAGGTACAGTAGAGGGATGGCCATCTTGACCTCACATGTGGCTTGGCCTTTGGACAAGACATGTACTGTATTCTGAAGTATGTTATGAGGCTATATTACTGAGTTAGTGTTAGTGTCTGTGTTATGAGGCTATAGTACTGAGTGTTCAATGTAGTACATACTGCATGTGTGCTGCTGTAGGCAGGCCCTAGGTGTGGTGTACCACTTTCTCAGAATGTGCCAGCCATATTGTTTTATATGCTGGGTTTCATTCATTGAAGTCAGGGACCTGCAGTCTCTTTATTTCTAGACATTGCCATGCAGAAATTATGGAAGTGTAGTCTAATGGTTAGAACACTGGCTTAATAGGCAACAAACCAGTGTTTGAATCCTACTTGTTCTCTTTGTGGCTGTGGGAAACTCACTTCATTACAATATACTGCCAGAAACAGTCCAGGGTCTGCATTGTTCAGGGGACACAAATTCTTATACATTTCTATGTGTTACGATAGCACATTGGGTCTGCAAACATGCACATTGCAATCATGCCCATCCGACAGCATGACTTTATTGGCACTGCTGTAGCATATTGCAGAGGTTCAGACATATTCACCCTGCAGATCTTTATTGAGTTTTTTGATATACCGCTCAGATGTATGACTCAAGAGTTGTACATGATTGGACTATTTCATCATGACTGTGACTGAAAATCTTTGGCTCCATTACATATATGCAGTACACGCAGACACATCCCACTCCTGGGAAGGCCACCTGCAGAGATCATCACACGTCCTTACCTGCTCCGCCTGGCCAATATGAGAGACACTTGTCCAGCTGTTATATGCACATGTGTCAGGAAGATTGTATGGTGGTTAGAGAAGATGAGACAGCAGTCATACCCATACAGCTGGTATTGGAACTTCCCCATGGCACAGCTACTATTTTTTCATATTCACTACAACTACATTTGTGCAGGCACATCAGGTACATCAGGGCAGCAAGGCCATACGGCACTCTCATCTACTGCCTTCCATTCTCCAGCCCATCCATCAGCATATGCACATTATATTCAGTCATGTATTCTCCTACCAGTAGCTACACCATGGCCCACACAGAAACATTTTAAACATTTGGATGTATCACTCACAGCTCTCCTGTGAATGATCTGAATGTCTCGACCTCTGCTCAGTCATCCTCTTGATGCCCACATTGTGGCAATGCTGGCTCCTCCAGGGCACAATTCTTCCAATCCTATGCCATATACTGACAATACAACAGATTATGTGGGCACCCTCCAAGAGGGGAAGCAATCTTGGACTTAGTCCTTAGTGGAACACAATATCTGGTGCAAGAGATAAAGGTGTTGTGGCCACTTGGCAATAGTGATCATAGTATGATCACATTTGATTTAATAAATGGAGGAAGGACAGCAGGGAAATCCACAGTACTACCTTTTAACTTTCAAAAGAGAAACTATGATAAAATAAGGAAAAAAGTTAAGAAAAAACTAAAAGGAGCAGTTGCAAAGGTTAAAGATTTACATCAAGCATGAGAGTTGTTTAAAAATACTATCTTGGAAGCCCAGAACAGCTGTATTCCACTTTAAGAAATGTGAAAGGACGTCCAAAAAACTGCCAGCATGGTTTAAAGTTGAGGTCAGATAGGCTGTTGTAGCCAAAAAGCATCTTTCAGGAAATGGAAAAAGGAGCCAAATGATGAAATAAGCACTGGCAAGTTAGATGCAATAAGGCAAGCAAAGAGCGACTTTGAAAAAAAGCTTGCCGTGGAAGTAAAAATGCCTAATAGAACCTTTTTCAAGTATGGAGAGAAGGAGTAGCCTAGTGGTTAGAACACTGGCTAAGCAACCAGGGTTCAATTCCCACTAGCACTCCTTGTGGCCTTGGGCAAGTCACTTAACCCTCCATTGCCTCAGAAGAAAGGTCTGACAATCTACTTCCACTGACACTGCCAAGAAAACCCAGGAGCTTCAGTCACCAGGAGTCAGGACTGACTCAAAGGCACGCATTGCATTGCCATAGCAAAAAACCTGTGAGAGATTAAGTTGGATCATTGGCTGATAGAGGGGACAAAGACATAGCAGAGGGACTACATCCTCCAGTAACAAATTCCAGGGTTTGATTACACGTTGAGTGAAAAAATACTTTCTCTTATTTGTCTTAAATAGTTTACCCTGTAGCTTCATTGCATGTCCCCTAGTCTTTCTATATTCTGATAACGTAAACAATCGATCTACGTTTACCCGTTCCACTCAGTTCATTAATTTATAGACTTCTATCATATGTCCCCTCAGCCGTCTCTTTTCCAGGTTAAAGAGCCCTAACCGTTTTAGCCTTTCTTCATAGGGGTATCCTTCCATCCCCTTTACCATTTTGGTGGCTCTTCTCCGTACCTTTTCTAATAACGCTATACCCTTTTTAAGATACGGCGACCAGAATTGCACACAATATTCAAGGTGCGGTTTGTCACAACGCCACCCTGGTGGTTAAAGGTGGCCAAGGCAGGTCAGACATAAATAAAAGTAAAGTTGGGTTTGGTATGTTTCTCTTTCTAGGGTCCAAGGTTGTATAGCCTTGGTAGCATCCTGTATTACCAAAAATACCCAGAGAACAAAAGGTCATCGAGTGTAGGGAAAAATAAGGCTTGATTTCCCCTGGTTTGCACAAAGGTTCAAAGGATCGGCTTCAAACACCAACAGAAATCTCCTTACATCAGGTTATAAAAATCACAACTCAGATTCTAAACAAAAACTGTTCTTTTCACAAAAAGGTTACAAAGGCAGGCATTCCTATTTACACCGGTTTTAGTGCTCACTGGTTACACAAGCATTCTACACTTCCCGTGATGCAATAGCTGCAATCCATGTCTTCCTCTGAAAGGGATTCTACCTCTTCCACTTGCATCGGTTCCTCCAGCAAAGTATCTGAGACAAAGTCAACAGTTCCCGGCAAGCTATAGTTAGGTTTCTCACCCAAATGCTGTATGACCTCCCAGTGTTTGGAGTTTAGCGTGGGGCGTCGGCCATGAGCATTTTTACAGTGTGAATCTCTCTCTTTCTTCCAAGGGTTTACATGCACTTCCTGCAACCCTGGTTTACTTAAAAGTTTCTTATTCAATAAAAACTTTTCATACCTTTTCTTTTGAGCAGTGGGACATGTACAGGGAGCTTCTGTCTCTTGCCCTTTCCATAGGCTGTTTCCAATACTGTAGCAGCAGAGTGCAGACAAACCAATGATACCAGGAAACACGTAGAAAAGAAGAAGGTGACCCCTGATAGGACAGTTACGAAAATATCCCTCAGATCCCAAAAGACATCTACTGCCAAAATGATGCCCTTACGGCAAGTCCCGGGGGTGCCCGTAAAGAATGATGATGATGAGGTGGTAGCGGGACCCCTAAGCTATGTGTATGTCCCATTCTCTACAACTGATTTGTTAAATTGGAGGACACATTATGCCTCCTATACCAATAAACCCTTAGAGCTTACAGAATTAGTGAATACTATTATGGAAACCCACGAACCAACTTGGGCAGATTGCCGCCAACTCCTGACCACTTTATTCACGACAGAGGAGCGAGCACGAATTAGAAAAGCAGCTATTGATTGGCTGGCAGATAACCCTGTAGCTCTGGGACCAGGGACGGAAAGAATAGACAATCGGGAGGCGGCCCAGAGAGAATTCCCGAATGAAGACCCCCGATGGGATCCAAATACAGAGCTAGGATCCAGAGCCCTAGCCCGTTTTCGACAAGGCTTTTTACAAGGTCTGAAAAGGGGGGGCCAGAAAGCTATGAACCTTTCCAAAGTTGTAGGAGTTATCCAAGGTATAGATGAGAGCCCCGCAGAATTTCATGAAAGATTAACTGAAGCATACAGAATGTATACTCCCTATGATCCCGAGGCACCAGGAAGTTTATGTATGGTGAATTCTGCTTTTGTAAATCAGTCTCAACCAGACATTAGACGTAAATTACAAAAATTAGAAGGGTTTGCGGGCATGAATACAACTCAGTTACTGGAAGTCGCTCATAAGGTGTATGTGAATCGTGATAATGAAAGGCAGAGAGAATGTGATCGAAAGATGAAGAAGAAAGCTGATTTTTTGGCTGCGGCCATAGTTGAACAGAAAAGGGGAGGTATCCCTAGTAGATGGAGCAGAGGAAGGGGGCGGGGCCGAAGTGGAAGTCGGCCCCAGCTAGGCGTAAACCAATGCGCCTATTGCAGAGAGGAAGGACATTGGAGAGATGCATGCCCGCAACTCGAAGACACCCAGCAAGATGACGAAAACAATCATCAGTGGAGAGAAGAAAGACGAGGCTGTCCCCGAAACCGCGGAGGAGCCAATCGAGAACAATTCCAGCAAGAAAGAGGAGGAGCCATACAAGCATTGACTATGACAGCCCATGATGAAGATGACGTGGATTAGGACAGACCGGGCTCCGAGTTTGCTCTAGGTCTCCAGGAGCCTATGGTCAGAATACAAATAGGAGACCAAGTTATGAACTATATGGTTGATACTGGAGCAGAACATTCAGTAGTAGACAAAAAGATAGCCCCATTTTCTACAAAAGCAGTTACCATTATAGGAGCAACTGGTGCCAAAGCTACGAAATCTTTTCTTCAGAATCGTATATGCAGTCTGGGAGGACAGCAAATAACTCATCAATTCCTTTACATGCCCGAATGTCCAGTGCCACTACTGGGACGAGATATGTTAGCCAAACTTCAAGCACAAATATCTTTCTCTGAAAAAGGAGAAATGCAAATGACAGTAAATCCCCAAGTCAAACCAGCAGGAATAATGCTGCTGACAGTTCCCCGAGAAGAAGAATGGAGATATTACATTGATGATTCTGTCCGAGACACTTATTTCGAACAAACTTTAAAGAACATCCATGCACCACCTGGAGTATGGGCAGAAGGCAGTCCTCCAGGCCTAGCCAAACATATAGCTCCAGTAATTGTAACCCTTAAGCCTAGTGCTACACCAGTACATGTCAAACAGTACCCTCTCCCAAGAACTGCAATTGAAGGCATTCATCGCCACTTGCAAAGATTACTCGAATATGGCCTACTAAAAGTATGCCAATCCCCATGGAACACTCCACTTTTGCCAGTAAAGAAACCTGGAACAGAAGATTACCGCCCAGTGCAAGATCTAAGGAGAGTAAATGAAGCAGTTGAAACTATACATCCAGTTGTACCCAATCCTTACACTCTTCTAGGACTGATACCTGCTGAAGCTACCCACTTTACTGTACTAGATCTAAAAGATGCATTCTTTTGCATAAGATTAGCCCCTGTAAGTCAAATATTGTTTGCATTTGAATGGCAGGACCCCATCTCTGGAAGAGGGGGCCAACTCACATGGACACGATTGCCCCAAGGATTCAAGAATTCGCCTACCATCTTTAGTGCTGCACTGAATCAAGACCTTTCAAGCTATCCAGTGGCCCCGGGGAAGAGAGTGCTCCTTCAATACGTGGACGATCTGCTGATAGCTGCCGTATCAGAAAGTGAATGTATACAAGCCACCAAAGATCTCTTGCAGTTACTAGATGAAGCTGGATACAACGTTTCCAGAGCAAAAGCACAACTATGTCAAAAAGAAGTGAAATACTTGGGTTTTCGTATAACCCAAGGAAGCCGAAGATTAGGCAGAGAGAGAAAAGAAGCAGTATGCAGAATTCCAACCCCAACAACCAGGAAGCAAGTCAGAGCCTTTCTGGGAGCGGCAGGATATTGCCGAATCTGGATACCCAACTTTGCCCAAATTGCCAAACCACTGTATGAAGCCACAAAAGGAGAAGAAAAGTCGCCACTGGAGTGGGGACTTGAGCAGGATACAGCCTTCAAGAAGTTAAAGGAAGAATTAATGTCATCACCAGCACTTGGATTACCAGATGTTCACAAGCCTTTCCACTTGTTTGTACATGAAGCACAGGGAAACGCCTTAGGCATGTTGACTCAGAAATTGGGAAATTGGGAGCGACCTGTAGCATACCTATCAAAACAATTGGACACTGTGGCCAAGGGATGGCCACCTTGCCTGAGAGCAGTTGCAGCTACAGCATTATTAGTGAGTGAAGCAGACAAGTTCACATTGGGACAGAATCTACGAGTCACTGTGCCACATGCAGTCCTTGCCCTCATGGAACAAAAAGCAAATTACTGGCTCACCAATTCCCGAATGTTGAAATATCAGAGCATGTTGTGTGAAAACCCACAGATACAACTGGAAGTGAGTCATGCCTTGAATCCAGCCACCTTGATACCCATTAGTGAAGAACTCCCAGAACATGACTGTATCGAAGTCATGGACACTGTATTCTCCAGCCGACCTGACCTGACAGATGTGCCCATAGACAACCCTGACCAAATCTATTATGTTGATGGGAGCAGTCTCATCCTCAATGGACGACGCTGTGCCGGATATGCAGTTGTCACTCAACATGAAG
The DNA here is from genome assembly GCA_033557465.1 of Ichthyophis bannanicus. NCBI lineage: Eukaryota > Metazoa > Chordata > Amphibia > Gymnophiona > Ichthyophiidae > Ichthyophis > Ichthyophis bannanicus. The sequence continues at coordinate 374,319,233 of CM066032.1, read as the reverse complement.
TAGTTGAGTCATCAGCTCTAGCCTCAGGCACATCAGCCCAGAAAGCCGAATTGATAGCACTCACCCGAGCATTATTATTAGGGGCGAAACTTCGGTTAAATGTATATACAGATTCCAAATATGCCTTTACTACCTTACATGCCCATGGAGCTCTCTATAAGGAACGAGGGCTCATCACATCCGGAGGAAAATCAGTCAAGTATGGCCCCGAGATACTGATGTTACTTGATGCAGTATGGGCCCCAACTCGTGTAGCTGTCATGCATTGTAGAGGACAACAAACAAAAGGGAAAAGGAGGGCGGACCGTGGGTAAGGGGTCCTCACGGCCCTGGAAACGTATAAGGAGAACAAGTAACAAGACAAGACGACAATCGCCTCCCCCTTTTCGCGACCTGAACGTGGTCGCCCGGTCAGGAAATACGCTACTCAGGGGTCCGCCTTCGCTTGGTCCGTGCTGCCAGACCTCTCATCCACACTTCATTCACACAATCATGCTAGCAACGTATCCCAGAATGCATTCGTTTCTATCTATTCTGACTAGTCTTATTCAATTTCCAAAATACAAGAAGATGGGGGTTTCGCCCTGCGAATACTCATGCGGGGTTACTCGGCCCGTCTTGGAGAGGTGATCAAGCTCTCTTACCAATTTCCAAGTTCCAAGTTCAAATGACAGCACTGCTCTTTCTTATCTGTCTAGACATAACAAATCAAAACTCTACTCACCGGATCCGGTCCTCAAACTTCCCAAGCAGGCGCATGAGTTGGACCTCGGACTCCCCTCACTCGGGTTCGAGGCGTTGGCTCCAGCCGGGCTCGGCACCCGCCGAGGTCCGACCAGCTCCCTCCGATGCAAGGGACCGGCGGCGCCAGGGAGTAGCCCCCGTCGGAAGGGCGCGATCCCGGCAGGACCAAGCCTATAGAGGCGGAAAGTCGTGGTATATTGCCCTATATACACTCTGATTCCACAACTTCCCGGCCAATGCACCAAGAATATGTAGCAGCAGAGCGCAGACAAACCAATGATACCAGGAGTCTGTTCAGAAGGTCCAAATCATTTATTTGTGCACAAGTCTCAAGCAAAGTCAATTTCAAAATGGCTGAGCAAAGCTTTCTGGTAATACAACAACTTTTATAGACTTTAGCTCTATTCTAGGTATAGCAAGGCATTTCATTGGTCCCGGTACTCTCCCGTACCTCCCGTACCCCTTCTATTGGTCCCGGTACTGATATGATTATCCAATTATGTTCTTTCAGTGGGCTCGGCACCTGCTTACCCCCCCTCTAGTCCAATTACAATGGCCTGTTCACCAACTTGTTACTTTCCTACTTTCAAGGCCATTGAGCCAGTTCGTACGTGTAGGGAGCAGGGCTCTGTAACTTATCTGTCAGCAGTCTTAATTAAATCCCTCACAACTGTATTCTCTTATCAGTGACTTTTTAAACATATTTTTCTGTATTTTTCCATCTTTCAGTTCTGCTTGTCTAAGCTAATCCAATACTTTTGCTAAGTTCCAGCTCTACAAGGGCATATTGGGGGATGTGCAATTCCCATAGGCCTCTCCACTAGCTTCATTTATAGGTCAAGCTAGCTAGGCTTGCCTGCTTATATCAGACAATGTGGATCACAGGCCTTCACCTGCCACATTACAATATGGTTTACCTTGTAACTCTTGCTTCTTTCCTGAGGATGAGGCTTGTGGTCTACTCCTAGGGAGATTCTGCCTTGCTCCAGCAATATGGCTTGGGTTCTGCCCACAGCAATCACAATGCAGCTTTTGCGTACCTGAATCTCTTGGACCCTTCTGTAGTCTCTGCCCATTCAGGTTCCTTTGGCTTGTACCTCTTTCCTGCACTCCAGCAGTGTCTGTAGCTTCTGCAGCTCCTGCCGCTCCTTCGGCTTCTGAAGGTTCTGCAGCTTCTCTGCGGCCTTCTCTGCTGCTTCTGGCTTTAAGGCTACTTCTGCCTGTCCAGTCACTTCTGCTCGGCACAGCACTTCTTCCAGAGCTCTCACTGCTCCTACTTCTCCTCCTGCTCCTCCTGTTCTCCCTGCTCCTCCTCCTCCCTCTCCAGTCTTCCTGACTTCCTTTAAAAGGAGTTCCTGTCTTCCTGGATTGGAGGCTGGCTGGTTTCAGGTTACACCCTGTAGGGCGTGGATCCTCGGTCTTCCAGAGGTCCCTCTTGCTCCCCCTATCAGGCTCCTGCAAATACTGCAGCTTGTACACGTTTTTTTTCAAGTTTAAAACATTTTCTTCTATGCCCTGCTGGTCTGCTGCATCACACACCCCCTTCTTAAAATATTACGGGCTGGTGAAGTTTCTTTTACCCAGCACGTAATACGCGACATGGCATCTGCGTTAAAATGCAGCTTCCCAGCTCGATGCTCTACTCTAAAATCATAGGGCTGCAAAGCCATGTACCACCTAGTTAAGCGGTTGTTTTCATTTTTCATAGTGTGCAACCATTTTAGCGGGGCATGGTCCGTAATGAGGACAAATCTCCTCCCCGTCAGGTAGAATTTTAGAGCTTCAATGGCCCACTTAATGGCGAGACATTCCCTCTCGATTGTGGCATATTTCCTTTCAGCAAGTGATAGCTTCCTGCTGAGAAACATGATGGGGTGTTCTGCACCTTCCTGTACTTGTGAGAGGACGGCACCCAATCCTGTTTCAGACGCATCCGTCTGTAATAGAAATATTTGTCGGAAGTCCACATCTCTCAATATGGGGCCCGGCACAATTTCTCCTTTAAATGTTGAAAGGCCGTGTCTGCTTCAGGTGACCATTGTATCACATTTGGGGTGTTCTTTCTCAACATCTCGGTAAATGTAGCACTTTCTTCCGCGAAGTGCGGTATAAAGCGACGGTAATAACCGATGAGGCCAAGGAAACCTCTTAGTTGTTTCTTGTGCTGGGGTACGGGAAACTTCCTGACGCTCTCCACCTTGTCAAGTAGCGGTTGCACTGTGCCTCGTCCGACCAGATGGCCCAAGTATTTTACTTCTTTGGCCGCAAAGGTGCATTTTTTTGGATTTAGCGTCAATCCCGCCCTCCTCATGGCTTCTAATACCGTTCCTACTTGATGGAGATTTTCATTCCAGGTGGCACTGTGGATTACTACATCGTCCATGTAGGCCGTTGCAAAGGTCTGGTACGGTCGGAGAATGATGTCCATCAGACGTTGGCACGTGGCCGCTGCCCCGTGTAGACCGAAGGGCATCCTTCGGAATTGAAAAAGGCCTAGAGGTGTGCTAAAGGCAGTTTTGGGCTTGGCTTCACGTGTTAAAGGGATTTGCCAATATCCCTTGGTCATGTCTAAAGTTGTTAGAAACTTCGCCTGCTCGAGCCGGTCCAATAGTTCTTCGATCCGAGGCATCGGGTAGGCGTCGAACGTGGACACGGCATTCACTTGTCTGAAATCAATACAGAAGTGCATAGTTCCATCGGGCTTGGGTACTAATACCACCGGGCTGCACCATGGACTATGCGATTCTTCTATTATATTCAACCGTAACATCTCTTGCACTTGCTCAACGACTTCCTTTTTTTTCGCCTCCGGCAATCGATACGGTCGTTGCCGGATAATTTTCCCCGGTGGGGTGAGTATTTCGTGGGCGACCAGGGCAGTTTCTCCTGGCACAGGAGTTAGTACATCCTTGTACTCTTCCAGCAGCTGGGTTAGTTCACGCTTTTGCCTCAAGGATAGTTCCTCCCCAGTCCTAGGCGTAGGGGATTCTCCGCACTCCTCTATACGGGGATCAAGATCCTTCTCTGGGGGTTCACTTCCAACAGCGATGAAGCCCTCTAGGTGCCTCTTCCCCATAGAGCCGAAACCTCCTGTCCCTCAGCTCGTTGGTGTTAGCATGTCGACCTCTTCCAGGTTGGGAAATCCCACCCGCTTGCAAATCAGTTGCTCTATTCGGTCCCCTCTTTGGACCTTGAAGTCTTCGTTTGAACCGTTGCATAGATGAACCTTCAGGATATCCCTGTAGTCTGGGTCGACTACCCCAGCGGCCACATCAATGCTGTGTTTAGCAGCAAGCCCAGATCGTGGTGCTATCCGCCCATAGCACCCTTGGGGTAGCTCTATTTGGAGATCCGTAGTAATTAACCTACGCTCTTGCTTTGGGATAACCTGGTCTTCGGCGCTATGGAGGTCATAACCGGCCGCTTGCGCAGACGCCCGTTGAGGACTATAGGCTTTCTCCGAGGTTTTACAGAATTTTAGCACGAACCTCTGCGGGGAGTCCGCCTGTTCTTTTAAGGTGGTTTTCTTCGGTTTTTCCCAAAGTGGGCTAGGAATTATAGGACTCGTAGTAGTCCTGGGGCTATTCCGCTGTGGCTTGGGATTCTCATTAGGCTCATGCCGAATGCAAGTGGAAGTTGGTACTGTCTGAGAGGCTAAACCCTCTTTCATACTCTTCCTAAATTGTGGCCAGTCGCGGCCTAATACCAATTCTTGTGGTAGCCTAGGCACGACTGCTACTAACATCTCCTTTTCAATGCCCAATCCCTTCACCCACAGCTTATAGACAGGGTAGCGGGTAGCCGCTCCATGGACACACTTTATCTTTACATTACCCTCTGGACACTCCGGAATTGACCATCCCTGATCTTTGATCACAGACCATAACCTCTTCGAAATCATGGTTTGGTCAGCTCCTGAGTCCAGGAGTGCTTTTACATCTACCCCATGAATCTTTACATTTAATATGAAACCCTCCCGTACTGTTCTCAGGGCTTCCCCTACCAGAGCAGTACGTGAGTAACAGTCACTTTTCAGATGACCCTTTTTCCCACATGCAAAGCATTTCTTCACATTCTCTTTTGCTAGAGGCTTATTACTTTTCACAACACCATATGGGGACCGTGAGGGGTTTTCCACTCTTTGGGCCTCCATACCCAGTGTCAGTCTGGAGTCCCTACCCTAGGTTGGGTGACTCTCTTGGCCTCTAAATAGCGCTCCGTGAGAGCTATTGCATCTGTCGTTGTACAGCAATTTTGCAAAATCAAGAAATTCTGTACCCTATTTGGTACTGCGGACATGTACTGCTCATGAACTATCGCGTCCATTAATGTGTCTACGTTTTTCTTTTCTGGCTGTAGCCATTTATTCGCCAGACCCCGTATTCTATGGCCTAAGGCTTTTGTGGTTTCATCGGCTCTAAGGGTGGTGGCTCTAAACATTTTATTGTAAGATAATGGTGTAAGGCCTAACCGATCCCTTATGGCGTTGACTACTTCCTCATAGCTGTTAGCTAGGGCTGGGGGCATCGACCTGTATGCAGCAAGAGCCTCCCCTGTAAGGGACGCTGCGAGTCGAATGGCCCACTGTTCAGGCGGCCAATTTGCTGAACCTGCAATCCTAGTGAACAAATCTAAAAAGTCATCAATATTATCATTGGGACTTAGCTTCCCCACGATCAGATCGTGGCATGTCTATTGTCCGCTCACTGGATTAGTGGGTCCGGCTGCCTGCAGCTTTTCAGCGCTCGCCTTTGCCATCGCCTCCCATTGTAATGCTAACCAGTTTTCCATAGTTTGCAATACCGGCAGTTGCTATTCCTGCATGGCTCGCAGAGCGTGTGCTTGGTTCGCCTGGGCGAATTTGGCTTGCTTGTCGAACTGATGCGCCATCCATGCACAGAGCTCCTTTGGCTCCATGGTGAACCTGTATAGAGAGACAAACAGAAGAAAAACGAAAACCAAGTGTGGCTCTCACAACACTAGTTTTTTTTTTTTTTTTTTTCAAACTTCCCTTAACATCCAACACTGCCCCGGGTTAATTACTTTTTACCTGAGGTAAGTGTTGAATTCAGCTCGGGAACATCCGATGCTGTTGCATTCCGCAACTCACGACTCCGAAAACCGGCAACAGGATTTTCTGCTTCCAGAATTTTCACAAGCCGCTCCAGATTCCACCTGTTCCACTCCGGGTCTTTCTTCTTCCACTCCGGGCTTTTTCAAGTGATCCGCTCCGGGTCTTGTTTTTACTCCAGGTTTTTCAGCAGAGCCATCTGAGTTTTTCCTTTTAAATTCAGGATTTTTCTTTTTCTTTTTCTGGTAGTTTGAAGGCTCTAATCCAGCATCCAAAAACTACGCCATTTTTATGTCACAACGCCGCCCTGGTGGTTAAAGGTGGCCAAGGCAGGTCGGACATAAATAAAAGTAAAGTTGGGTTTGGTATGTTTCTCTTTCTAGGGCCCAAGGTTGTATAGCCTCGGTAGCATCCTATATTACCAAAAATACCCAGAGAACAAAAGGTCATCGAGTATAGGAAAAAATAAGGCTTTATTTCCCCTGGTTTGCACAAAGGTTCAAAGGATCGGCTTCAAACACCAACAGAAATCTCCTTACATCAGGTTATAAAAATCACAACTCAGATTCTAAACAAAAACTGTTCTTTTCACAAAAAGGTTACAAAGGCAGGCATTCCTATTTACACCGGTTTTAGTGCTCACTGGTTACACAAGCATTCTACACTTCCCATGATGCAATAGCTGCAATCCATGTCTTCCTCTGAAAGGGATTCTACCTCTTCCACTTGCATCGGTTCCTCCAGCAAAGTATCTGAGACAAAGTCAACAGTTCCTGGCAAGCTATAGTTAGGTTTCTCACCCAAATGCTGTATGACCTCCCAGTGTTTGGAGTTTAGCGTGAGGCGTCGGCCATGAGCATTTTTACAGTGTGAATCTCTCTCTTTCTTCCAAGGGTTTACATGCACTTTCTGCAACCCTGGTTTACTTAAAAGTTTCTTATTCAATAAAAACTTTTCATACCTTTTCTTTTGAGCAGTGGGACATGTACAGGGAGCTTCTGTCTCTTGCCCTTTCCATAGGCTGTTTCCAATACAATATGGTTTACCTTGTAACTCTTGCTTCTTTCCTGAGGATGAGGCTTGTGGTCTACTCCTAGGGAGATTCTGCCTTGCTCCAGCAATATGGCTTGGGTTCTGCCCACAGCAATCACAATGCAGCTTTTGCGTACCTGAATCTCTTGGACCCTTCTGTAGTCTCTGCCCATTCAGGTTCCTTTGGCTTGTACCTCTTTCCTGCACTCCAGCAGTGTCTGTAGCTTCTGCAGCTCCTGCCGCTCCTTCGGCTTCTGAAGGTTCTGCAGCTTCTCTGCGGCCTTCTCTGCTGCTTCTGGCTTTAAGGCTACTTCTGCCTGTCCAGTCACTTCTGCTTGGCACAGCACTTCTTCCAGAGCTCTCACTGCTCCTACTTCTCCTCCTGCTCCTCCTGTACTCCCTGCTCCTCCTGTTCTCCCTGCTCCTCCTCCTCCCTCTCCAGTCTTCCTGACTTCCTTTAAAAGGAGTTCCTGTCTTCCTGGATTGGAGGCTGGCTGGTTTCAGGTTACACCCTGTAGGGCATGGATCCTCGGTCTTCCAGAGGTCCCTCTTGCTCCCCCTATCAGGCTCCTGCAAATACTGCAGCTTGTACACGTCTTTTTTCAAGTTTAAAACATTTTCTTCTATGCCCTGCTGGTCTGCTGCATCACAGGTTGCACCATGGAATGATACAGAGGCATTATAATATTCTTTGTTTATTTTCCATTCCTTTCCTTATGATAACTAGCATTCTATTTGCTCTCTTGGCCGCCACTGCACACTGGGCGGAGGGTTTTAACATGCTATCCACAATGACGCCTAAATCCTTTTCCTGGGTAGTGTTTCCTAATGTGGAACCTTGCATCATGTAAACATAATTTGGGTTGTTCTTCCCTAGGTGCATAACTTTGCACTTGTCCACATAAAATTTCATCTGCTATTTGTTGCCCAGTCTCCCAATTTATCAAGATCCTCTTGCAATTTTACACAATCCTCATGGGTTTTAACAACTTTAAATAGTTTTGTGTCATCTGCAAATTTGATAACCTCACTTGTTATTCCCTTTTCCAGGTCTTTCATGAATATGTCAAAAAGCAGCGGACCAGCAAAGATCCCTGGGGTACACCACTATTCACCTTTCTCCATTGGGAAAATTGGCCATTTAGCCCTACCCTCTGCTTTCTATCTTTTAACCAGTTCCTGATCCACGATAGTACACTGCCTCCTATCCCATGACTCTTTAGTTTTGCCAAAAGTCTCTGATGAGGGACCTTGTCAAAGGCTTTCTGAAATTCCAAATACACTATATCAACTGACTCACCTTTATCTACCTGTTTATTCACATCTTCAAAAAAACAACAGATTAGTAAGACAAGATCTTCTTTGTCTAAAGCCATGTTGGCTGTCTCCCTTTAAGCCATGACTATCTACATGTTCAAGAACTTTGTTATTTATGATGGTTTCTACCATTTTTCCTGGTACTGACGTCAGGCTCAATGGTCTGTAGTTACCCGGATCACCCCTGGAACCCTTTTTGAAAAGTGGCGTTACGTTGGCCATCCTCCAATCTTCAGGTATTACAGATGATTTTTATGATAGTTCACAGATTACTAATAGCAGGTCTGCAATCTCATATTTCAGTTCTTTCAACACCCTTGGATGAATATCATCCGGTCCAGGTGATTTACTACTCTTCAGTTTATCAATTAGTTGTAATACATCTTCCTGATGTATCGATATTTCCTTCAATTCTTCTGCACCTTTAAATACCACTTCAATCATGGGTTACATCCCTACATCTTCCTCAGTCCAGACCAAAACAAAGAATTCATTCAGTCTCTCCGCTATCGTCTTGTCACCTCTTAGTGCCCCTTTAACCCCTCTATCATCTAGTGGATCAACTGACTCTCTCAAGGATTTTTTTTGCTACGAAAGTACTTTAAAAAGTATTTATTACGCGTTTTTGCTTCCACAGCAAGCTTCGTCTCAAATTCTCCCTTTGCCTGCCTTATCAATGCCTTGCATTTAACTTGCCAGTGCTTGTGCTTTTCCCAGTTTTCGTCATTTGGTTCTTTTTTCCATTTACTGAAAGATGATTTTTTGGCAACAACAGCCTCTCTGACCTCACCTTTAAACCATGCTGGCAGTTTTTTGGACTGGGAAATTCATTATCTTAAGTCTCAAAAAAGAATACACTATTGAATCAAATATGTTCAGCTATTGCTTCAACAAGGGAAGGGATATCACATAACCAGGATACTAAAAATAATGGAAAGGAGGCCACAAAACATAATAATAGCTAAAAAGGGATGCCTGACTCGTAAAGTGACCTATTTACTAACTTACACCAAAAGCGAACATTATTGCTGTGCATTTAAAGAACTAGTCACTAAAAGATGTAAAGTCTTAAGGGGCTATTCACTAAGCTGCACAACCATTTTGCACCTAATGAGGCACATTCCATAGTGTGCGTCCATGCCTCTGTGCACCCGGTCGGAACAGGAAGCATAGAGGCAGACCCAATTCTGGTCGTGAAGGGGCTAGACGTGCCCCATGGGATCAGAATTGGGTCTAGGATCTGTATGTGCAGGCTGGTCCCTTTTCCGGTCGGCCTGCACATACTGAGCCAAGCTCAGCTAACTCAGTCAGACTTCTGAATGGAGTCATGGTGCCAGGGTGTCTGGTTGCTATGGCACTGCAGCTCCATTCAGGAACCGCGATCCCCAGCCGCTGACCACTTTGTCCTTTTCTCGTAGCCCGACCACCAATCTGTCCTCCTATGGCCAGGTTTGGGCTGTGGGGAATCTCCTGCACTCCCTCACTGTTTGATGCTGGCCAAGCCTCCCATCCCCCGACATCTAGGGGAACTTATTCCACCTTCGAGGTGGAATATGTCCCCCGTCCAGTTTGCCAACCCCAGAGGTACAGGGCTGATGTAAGACGTTCCCATGGGACGTCCACCCCCGCTATTTGTGGGACAGAATAGATCCCAACGTGTGTTAACAAGTAAAGTTAACACAGATTAGATGCTAAACCTCTGCATTAATTGTTGGGATCATTAACTGTTGGGAGCATTCCCATGCCATTAGCGCAGAACAATGATCATGGTCACACATTAAGGGCACAGCAGACAGTATGGAATGCAATTAGCTACATCTCTGTTCACATGTCTTAAAAGCCATATTACAAAATAGAAAAATGATTGGCAGATAAAAACCATACAGCCTATCTACCCTGCCCTTTCATGGCAACTACTAAGCTGGGGGGTTTTCCCACCGGGACATGCATCCCCACAAGCCACGGCTCAGAATCAGGCCCAAAACGCAGTTACTGTAACAGGCGTTCTCTGGGGTCAGCAGGAATCAGTCTTCACATATGGATGATGTTGACGCTGACAGAGCCCATACAGTAACCTCTCCCCAGCTTTCAAATAAAGCCTTTCGGAGATGTACCACACATATGTGGTCCCCTTCCCGCCTAAGGGTGCCATCTTGCCTCAGTATGATAGCATAATTCAAGACGGCAAAAGGAAAAGCAACTTCATGGGGAGGAGGGAGAGTTGTGAGGACTGATTCCTGCTGTTGTCCCCAGAGAATACCTGTTACTGGTGAGTAACTACACTTTCTCCAGGAACAAGCAGAAAGTCAGTCCTCACATATGGGACTCCCTAACTACAGGCTATCAAGAAAACCTATAAAAAACCACGGGTGACCAGAAAAGATGAATTGTGAGAAGCAGCAACTGAGTCAAGGGCATCACACCCATAAGCGGCCCCAAGTGTCAAGTGTCAAGTGAAGAACCAATTCTCCAGTAGCCTGAACACACCGAAGGGCCAGCGGGCAGGAGTTGCCTTATAACCCAAACAAGTGATGGAATACTGCCTGACTGAAGGCACTATCCCATTGGAACTCCCTCTCCAGGCAGTAGTGAGCTTCGAAGGTAAGGACAGAGGACCAGACGGCAGCTTGACAGATCTCTGCCAAGGGAACAGTGCGCAGGTTTGCCAGAGAGGCCACCATGGCCCAGACGCTGTGCGCTGTGACTGGACACTCCAGCAAGAGACTGCCCTGTTTGTAAGCGAAGGTAATGCAGTCAGGCCCGATTTTCGAAGGCAGTTACACAGGTAACAGCCCATGTTACCCATGTAAATGCCTTAACCAGGATTTTCCAAAGGCACCTACATGGATAGTGCCTTTGGAAAATCCCAGTTAATCCCCTAACGTGCCCAGATGCTATCTGCTTAGCATCGGGGCAAGTTTGGGGTGTTCTGGGGTGGAGTGGGGGCAGAGGAAGTGGCTAACCAGGTAGCACAAATTTTCGGTGCTAGTTGGTTAGTCCTTGGCACCTTAAAGATAAGCATGGAAAACCCTCGTCCATCTTTAAGGTGATAGAGCTAACTGGGTAGCATTGAAAATCGTTGTTACCTGGCTAGCTCCTGTGTCTTTTGGATTGTGCGGCGAGAACTGGATTTTCAATGCCAGGGGTCGTATATGACCTTGGCATTGCAAATCTGGGTTAGATGGATGGCAGGCATGCTATGCGCCGACGCAGCACATTGCACTGCCCAACTGAATATCAGAGCCAGTTTGCTTAGAGGCCACTGTCCCCTCAGCCAATTTGGGTCATAGGAGACGAAGAGCTGTGAGGAGCGATGATGGGCCTGAGTATGGTTCAGGTAGAAGGACAGGGCCCACTTACACTCCAGGGTATGGAGAGCCACCTCTGCCCTGCTGGCATGGGGCCGTGGAAAGAATGTAGGAAGCAGCACCTCCTGATTGAGGTGGAATGGGGACACCACCTTTGGGAGAAACTTGGAGTTCGTGCGGAGCATTACTCTGTTATTGTAGAAATTTGTATAAGGTGGGTGAGCCACCAGGTCCTCGAGCTCTCTGACCCTGTGAGCTGAGATGAGCGCCACAAGGAAGACCATCTTTCAGGATAGATAGTTAAGGTGGCACGAGCCTAGAGGTTCGAACGGTGACACAGTCAGTTTTGAGAGAACTACATTGAGGTGCCATTCCACCACCAGGGGGGCGAACCAATGGCTTAGAGAGTAGTAGGTCCCACAAGAATCAAATCATGAGGGGCTGAGCAGAGAGGGGCTTGCTCTCAACAAGATGATGATGCGCTGAAAGTGTGCAGAGGTGCACTCTGACGGAGTTGGACTGGGACAGGTGAAGTAAGTACTGAAAGACCAGCTGGACTGAACAGGAGAAAGGGTTAATCTGCTTCTCCACACATGAAACCGAGAATCTTCACCACTTGAAGATGTAGGCCCAGCAGGTGGAAGGCTTGCAAGAAGCCAAAAGAACTGCTTCCTCCTCTCTAGAGAGACTGAGCGAGGCAAGGCTACCCTTTCAACAGCCAAACTGTCAAAGACAGGGACCCCAAGTTGGAGTGCAGGAGGGAGCTGTCCTCCTGCAAGAGCAGGTCTGGGTTGTTCCCCAGTCTTTTTTCATCCACTCAAATTTTACCCCTCCATCCTCAATCCCCACTTACTCTCCCAATACCCGGCCAATCGTGGAGTTTTCTTCTCTCCACCACAAAATATATTTTCCCCTCTCCATTTTACTCTCCCAGCCCCATCCCATTCTAGTCCTCCCCCAAAATCAGCTCCCTTCTAGTTCCAGCCCCACCCAGCATCTGCTCCCTTCTAGTCCGCGCATCAGCCCATTTCCAAACCTAGCCCCCATCAACCCATTTCTAATCCAAGCCCCCCATTAGCCCATTTCCAATCCTAGCTCTCCAATCCATTTCCAATCCTAGCTCCCCCATCCATTTCCAGTTCTATCCTAGCCTCTCCATCAGCTTATTTACAATCCCAGTCCCCCATCAGCCCATTTCCAGTCCTTTCCTAGCCCCACCATCAGCTCATTTCCAGTCCTAGCTCCCCTCCACTCAGCCAATTTCTAGTCCAAGCCCTTCACTCAACCCATTTCCAGTCCTAGCTCCCCCCCCCACTCAGCTCATTTCCAATGCAAGCCCCCCTAGGAGCCTATTTCTAGTCCTAGCCCCTCCATGAGTCCATTCAATCCAAGCCCCCTCACAGCCCATTTCCAATCCCAGCCCCTCCAACAGCCCATTTCCAGTCCTATCCTAGCCCCTCCATCAGCTCATTTCCAATCCCAGCCCCCCATCAGCCCATGTTCAGTCCTATCCTAGCCCTCCATCAGCCCATTTCCAGTCCTAGCTCCCCCCCAGTGATCCCATTTCCAGTCCAAGCCCTCCTCCCCATCAGCTATTTCCAGTTCAAGCCCCCCTCCACAGCCAATTTCCAGTCCTAGCTCCCCCCCACAGCCCATTTCCAGTCCAAGCCCCCCCTCCACTCAGCCCATTTCCAGTCCTAGCTCCCCCCTCACAGCCCATTTCCAGTCCAAGCTCCCCCCTCCACTCCTGAAGAGCCCTGTGGCTATCTAAAATGCTTTAGAGGGAGCCGGAGAGGCCCCGGCTCACCTCTAACAGCTGCTGAAGTGAAGCACATCTTTTTCCTTCATTTTGGCAGCTGTACTGAAGTTTAGAATGCTGCCGTACTGAGATCAAAGGGGACTTCCTGTTTCCTGGCACTCAGCGCGGCAGCATTCTAAACTTCAGTACAGCTACCTAAGTGAAGGAAAAAGATGCACTTCACTTTGGCAGCTGTTAGAGGTGAGCTGGGACCTCTCCGGCTCCCTCTGAAGCCTCCCTGCCTGCCATTCATTGCGGGATGTTGTTGGTGCGGGGCCCTGTGCGAACAACATCCTCGCAGAATGGACGGGCCAGCCCTGGATCCAAAGCAGACTCAAAGAGGTGAGTTTCAGCCTGGATTTGAAAAGGGCCAAAGATGAAGCCTGACGCACAGACTCGGGTAGTTTGTTCCAGGCGAAGGACCAGCAAGGTGGAAGTATCAAAGTCGGGAGTTGGCAGTAGAAGAGAAGGGCACAGATAGAAGGGATCTCCTAGAAAAGCAGAGCACCTGAGAAGGAGTGTAGGGAGAGATAAGAGAGGAAAGGTAGTGAGGAGCAGCAGAATGAGTGCACTTATAGGTGAGTAGGAGAAGCCTGAACTGGATATGGAAACAGATGGGGAGCCAGTGAAGCGACTTGAGAAGTGGGGTTATATGAGCATGCAGAGGTTGGCAGCGCAGCTGAGTTTGAACGGATTGAAGGGGAGACAGATGATTCAGAGGGAGACCAGTATGGAGGAGGTTGCAATAGTCTAGATGGGAAATGACTAAAGAGTGAATAAATGTCTTAGTAGTGTGTGTAGAAAGGAAGGGATGCATTTTGCCAATGTTACAGAGAAAAAAATGACAGATTTTAGCTATCTGTTGGTTGTGTGCAGAAAAAGAGAGAGTAGAGTCAAAGATGACCCCCAGATTGTGAGCTGAGGAAACAGGGAGGAGTATAGTATTATCCACAGAAGTAGAGAAGGGAGGAAAGGGGGAGGTGGGTTTAGGCGGAAAGATAAGGAGCTCAGTTTTGGCCAGTTTCAGACGGCAGTGAGACATCCAGTCAGCAATGTTGGATAATCAAGCAGAGATCCGGGCCTGGATTCCTGGAGAGATTTCATAGAAAGGTAGAGCTGAGAGTCATCAGCATAAAGATGGTACTGAAAACTATGAGAGGAAATACATACGCCAAGAGACCAAATGTAGGGACCGAGTGTAGAGAGGGAAAAGGAAAAGTCCTAAAACAGAGCCCAGAAGTACACCAACTGAAAGCAGGATGGCAGTAGAGGAGGAATCACCAGAACATACACTAAAAGTGTGATGGGAGAGATAAGAAGAAAACCAGGACAGAACAGAGCCCTGAAATCCAAGTAACAGGGCAACGAGGAGAAGGTGAGCATTTCATCATCCATTTGTTCATTCTAGCCAGGTGATTGATAGTACACCCCCACTGACATCGCCTTCCCCTTTTTACATGGAATTTCAATCCATAGAGATTCTACCGCAAATTTTGTTTCCTGAAAAACTTTAATCCTTTCTGACTCAATGCCCTCTCTAACATAGAGCGCAACCCCTACACCAATTTGATCAGTTCTATCATTGCGATATAGTTTGTACCCAGGTATCGTAGTGTCCCACTGGTTGTCCTCCTTCCACCATGTCTCTGAGATACCAAACATATCTAACCTCTCATTTAGTGCTATATATTCTAACTCTCCCATCTTATTTTTTAGACTTCTAGCATTTGCATACATGCATTTTAGAGACTGTATTTTATTCATATTAATCTAGCTATCGGTAGACAGGGGTAATTTGGAATCTTTAAGCTCTGTCTGTTCCATACTCAAGGGCATTTGGGCTACTTTTGTCTTTATTGAAACCTCTCTGCTGTTATGCCCTAACTTCATTCTTTTGGTAGTATCCTTCAAGGCTACAAAGTTCCGAACCATGCGTTCTTGGGCGACTGTCGACTCTCCCCTATTATCTAGTTTAAAAGATGCTCTAACTCCCTTTTAAAGGTTAATGCCAGCAGCCTGGTTCCCATCCCAGTTAAAGTGAAGCCCATCCCTTCGGAAGAGCCCCTCCTTTCCACAGAATGTTCCCAAGTTCCTAACAAATCCAAAATCCTCATCCTTGCACTATCGTCTCATCCATGCATTGATACTCCAGAGCTCTGCCTGCCTTTTGGGTCTTGCGCGTGGAACGGGAAGCATTTCGGAGAATGCTACCCTGGAAGTTCTGGATTTCAACTTCCTACCTGTTGTTGTTGTTAAGTGCCGTCGAGTCGGAGTCGACTCATGGCGACCCTCTGGATAGCTATCCTAAATTGTGTTCGGTCTTCAGTCAGGCGGCTCATTGTTGACAGACTGGTACCCGTAGCTGCTGTTATTGTAGCGATCCATCTCATTGCTGGCCTTCCTCTTTTGCGTTGACCTTCTATCTTGCCAATGATCTCTCTCTTCGCATGATGTGTCCTTCGCATCATGAATGGTTTATTGAAGTTCGATTGAAGTGGACTGATATGAAATACCTTTTATTAGCAGAGAAAGACGCCGACAGCATCAATTCTACAGCCTCATGGGGACAATTCCCTGAAGAAACAATAGTGAAACGCTTGGGGTACCTGGCTGTGAGCGTTGGAATAATCCCGTTCAATCTTCGGAATAATCCCGTTCAATCTTCGATTGAAGCTAAGTTTTTCATTATAAGATTGAAGCTTCCTCTTATTGAATCTTATTGAATATGAATTTTTGTGCAAGATTTGTTATATGAGGAACACAGCTTCTTTAGTTAAAGATTATCATTTGCACTGAGAGTGTACAAACAACGATCTTTTAAGAAACCATTTGAAAATAATACAAAAACAGAACATTAAGGCTTTTAAATGGCTACTGGTCATTGATGTTAAACCGGCACCAGCATTGAGCGTTTAGCTCTTGGTTTGTGGGCCAGCGGTTTTTTCTGAGACCTATTGCCTAAAGTTAGAATGCAATAATTTAAAGTTCTCCGGTTGCAGAGTGAGTCATTAAACGGCACGCATTTTCTGATTACTTAGTATTATCCGTTTAAAGAGCAACAGACTAAAACCCGGTGGTATTTCCCAATGATGGCCAAAAAGTTCAATTTTCGTCTCATCTGACCAGAGAACCTTTTTCCATGTGTTTGGGGGGTCCGCGCATGCTGTTGTGCAAACTCCAAACATGTTTTCTTATTTCTTTCTTTAAACAATGACTTACTTCTGGCCACTCTTCCATAAAGCCCCACTCTGTGGAGTGTATGGCTTAAAGTGGTCCTATGGACAGATACTCCCATCCCCGCAATGGATCTTTGCAACTCCTTACGTGTTATTCTTGGTGTCTTTGTAGCATCTCTGATTAATGCCCTCCTGGCCTGGTCTGTGAGTTTTGGTGGGTGGCCTTCTCTTGTCAGGTTTGTTATGGTTCCATATTCTTTCTATTTTGTTATAATGGATTTAATGGTGCTCCGTGGGATATTCAGAATTTGGGATATATTTTTATAACGCAACCCTGATCTATACTTCTCCACAACTTTATCTCTGACCTGTTTGGAGTGCTCCTTAGCATTCATGTTGCTTGCTTAGTAGTGTTGCAGAGTCAGGAGCCTTTCAGAACAGGTATATTTATACAGGCATCTTGTGACAGATCATGTGACACTGATTGCACACAAGTGGACCCTAATCAACTAATTATATGAATTTGAGGTTAATTGATTGGACCAGATCTTATTTAGGAGTTTCATAGCAAAGGGGATAAATACATATACACTCACAACGTTTCAGTTTTTACTTGCTTTTTTATATATACAAGGTATTTTATTGTCATTTCACTTCACCAATTTGGACTATATTGTTAGGTCCATTACCTAACATCCAAATGAACCTCCTTTTTCATTCTAGGTTGTACGTAATGCGACAAAACAGGACAAAAACCAAGAGAATGAATACTTTTGCAAGGCACTATATTTCTGTGTCTTTTTCTATCAATGGTTGAAGGGTGATTGGTGCCAGTTGGTGGATTATCTTGAAGATGATAGTGAGCAATTTGAATTTAGATATTTGAATGATTGGGAGCCAGTGCAACTGTTTTAAAGTTGGAGATATGTGGGTGTCCCTTGGTATGCCAGATATTATTCTTGCTGCAATGTTTTGTATTAGTTGTAGCAGTTGAAGGCTGTGTTTTGGCAAGCCCTGATAAATGGAACTGCAGTAGTCCAGTATCAGGACAATCATGGCCTGACAGATTGTGCGGAAATTCTTCTCGTCAAGAGTGGTTGGAGTCTATGAATTGTTCATAGTTTAATAGTAGGCTGATCTTGCTGCTTTGGCTATTTGTGTTTGGAAATTTAAGTTCTGGATCAGTGTGACTCCAAGATATTTTACTTCCTGTTTGACTTCTATGTCGTTCTGATGTATTTTAAGTTTGTTTATGGGAGTGAATAAGCTATTTTGGGTTATGACGAGTGCTTTTGATTTAGCATAGTTTATGTAGAGGTTTTGTTTTTGTAGCCAGTCAGACATTGATTCCAAACATGATGTAATCCCAGAGTAGTTAGGTTTGGCAGTATGGAATAGGGCAAATATAATATCATCCGCATAAATTTGATATGCAATATTGTGGCCTTTTATTATGCTACATAAGGGTTATAGATATATATTAAATAGTACAGCAGAGTGCTGATCCCTGAGGTATCCCTTGTAGTTTGTCAATTAGACTTCAGTGTTTGGGACCTAATTTTACATGAAGTTTACATTGACTGAAGTATGAGGAAAACCATTGGAGGGTGATACCAGTTAAGCCCATATCCTTAAGGCGGTTCAGTAGTGTGGAATGTATTATGGAGTCAAATGTTGCTTTGATATCATAAAGTTTAGAAGCACTCCCTTTCTTACATTGTCCATGGTGGTTATGATTCTGTCTAGTAGAGAGGTGAATAGTGTTTGTATGCTATGATTTGGTATGAACCCATATTGATGGGGATCAAGCGGGGCATGGCGGTCTATATGGTCCAGCAGTTGGATTAGGACCACTTTTTCTATCATTTTTGTTAGAAATGGGAGACTTGATATGGGGTCTGTAAGAGCTGGGGTGTGCCTGGTCCAGTGTCTGTTTTTTTAATTGTTTGTTTGAGGCTAGGTGGCATGATATCCTGTGTAAGTGAGAGCCGTGTGATGTATTGTAGGGTAGGGATTAGTTGTTTTGCCATTCATTTGATCCAGGAGAAGGGGCAAAGATCTAGGGAGAGACAGTGGTGTTAATATTAGACACTAGGTTTGTAGTTGATCAATGGAGGGTGTGTAGAAGGAGCTCCAATATTCAGGTGAATCTTGTGTGAAGTTCATTTCTTTCGGTTGGGATGGTGGTTGTAAGGCGGTGGGATGTAATTTTCCTTCTAGGAAGTCAGCCATGGTTTGAGGGTGAAGTGTTGCAGTCTCATATCGCCATCCTTGTTTAGAGAACGTGCAATGTCAAACAGTTTTCTTGGTTTATTTAGAGATCTCAATATGAGGTTTGTATGGTATTCCTTTTTACTAGTGTTAATTTGATGCTGGTATTCTTGGAGCTTTGTATTGTATTTCTGATAGTCTTCCTGTGTCTTGGACCTTCTCCATTTTCTTTCCATTCTCCGGAGGGATTCTTTAAAATGTTATTGATCTCTTTGAGTACCATGGTGCTGAGTGGTTTCTGTGGTTGCTCAGGTTCTTGATAGGGGGCGTTGAAGCTTCCTTCAGTGTGGAGTTCCAATTCTTGATTGTATTTTAAGATTTGTTGAAGTGGATAGAAGATTTGGAATTACATGTTTAATGAATGCATCATTATTAAAATGAGAGAATCTCCTCTGCTCCTTTTGTACTCTTCTAATTCTTTCAATCTTTGATGGGATCGTTAGCATGACATTGAGCATGTAATGGTCTGACCAGGGTACTGGAGTTGAAGTTGGGATGAGTGGTGGGAGTTTTGGTTAAGTAGTGCATTAAGGATATATACTTAACCAAAACTCCCATCCACTCATCCCAACTTCAACTCCAGTACCCTGGTCAGACCATTATATGCTCAATGTCATGCTAACGATCCCATCAAAATTGAAAGCATTAGAAGAGTACAAAAGGAGCAGAGGAGATTTGGTTAAGTAGTGCATTAAGGATATATCCCACACTTGGTTTGCAGCTTGTCGTGCTGTGAGGGCTTGTGTGCATCAGTGATGCTGGGAGCTAAACTATCGGTAGTTTAACTACTGGCAGGGTCTCTCAGGATGGACAGGTCTCAGCTGAGATGTCAGACCAAGACAAACCACCCATCTGGGCAGCAGCAGAATGGGATAGTGTTGACGGCGGAGGATCACATTTCTGTGACAACGGCAACAACACCAAACTTAAACTGCGCGGAAGAAAGGTCCGGCAATCTACTTCTGTATCTTGCCATGAAAACCCAATGGATAGTTTACAAAACAAATTGTGCTGTAGTGCTGGAAGATGAGACCCCCAGGTTGGAAGGCACTCAACTAGCTACTGGGGAAGAGCTGAAGACTTTTCAGAGTAAAGCCAGCATTTATGATGTGGTTGGATCAAAGCCCTCGGGATGTCTGACTGCTGATGTAGCTGCGCATGAAATGAGAGTCAGAAGCTGTAAGGATGTTTTACACATTGGAACATGGAACGTACGAAGCATGAACCAAGGGAAGTTGGAGGTGGTCAAGAATGAAATGGAACGTGTACAACTTGATCTGTTGGGTGTCAGCGAACTGAAATGGACTGGCATCGGGCACTTTGCATCAGATGATCACATGGTCTACTATGCTGGAAATGAAAGACAAAGAAGAAATGGTGTTGCATTTATAATAAAGAAGAAACTTGCAAGAACTGTAATGAAATACAATGCAGTCAGTGAACGCTTAATCTGTATTCGTCTACGAGGAATGCCTATCAACACAACTATAATTCAAGTATATGCCCCAACAACAGCTGCAGAAGAGAATGAAATTGAAGAGTTCTATGAACAAGTACAAGCTGAAATTGACAGAACATGCAAACAGGATATCCTGATAGTCATGGGTGATTGGAACGCAAAGGTTGGCAACAAAGAAGAAGACAAAGTAGTTGGAAAATATGGACTTGGCAACAGAAATGAAGCTGGAGAAAGACTGATAGAATTCTGCAAGACCAATGATCTATTCATCTGGAACACCTTCTTCCAGCAACACAAGCGGCGACTGTACACATGGACTTCACCCAATGGATTGTATAAAAATCAAATTGACTACATCTGTGGAAGTCAACGATGGAAAAGCTCTATAACATCAACAAAGACAAAACCTGGAGCTGACTGTGGTACAGATCATCAACTACTAGTATGCAAACTCAAGCTAAAGCTGAAAAAGAGCAAACCACTCATGAATGCAGCAAAATATGACCTTGAGAATATACCACTGGAATTTAAAGACTGCCTGCAAAATCGATTTGCTGCTTTAGATACAAATGATAGAGTTTCAGAAGAGTTATGGAATGACATCAAGAAGGTTGTGTTGGAAGAAAGCGAGAAGTCTCTACAAAAGGTAAAAAAGAAAAAATGGCCAAAATGGATGACGGAAGAAACTCTGAAAATTGCCCAGAAATGCAGAGAAGCTAAAGCCAGAGGAGAAAGAAAGACAATCACAGAACTCAACAGAGATTTCCCACGTGCAGCAAGACAGGACAAGGAAAAGTACTACAATGACGCATGCAAGGAAATAGAAGCAGAAACTATTAGAGGAAGAACAAGATCAGCTTTCCTAAAGCTACGAGAGTTAAAGAAAAAGTTCCAGCCTCGAATTGGAATGTTACAAGATGCTCAAGGTTCTATGTTGAATGATGCTGAGAAGATCAAGAAAAGATGGAAGGAATATACAGAGTTTTTAATATGATAAAGATCAAGTGGACCAACAGCCGTTTCAACCTGTACCTTATGATCTGGAACCATTGGTGATGAAAGAAGAAGTTGAAGCAGCATTGAAAGCCTTATCAAAGAACAAAGCACCAGGCATTGATTGCATTCCCATAGAAGTATTACAGCAATCTGATGCAGCTGTTACCATACTTACAAGGCTCTGCCAAGAAATATGGAAGACAGCATCATGGCCAACTGACTGGAAAAGATCTGTGTTTATACCAATACTAAAGAAAGGTGATCCAACTGACTGTGGAAATTATCGCACAATCGCTCTGATCCCACATGCCAGCAAGATTCTACTGAAGATTATTCAAAAGAGACTACAATCATACCTGGAACAAGAACTACCTGAAGTGCAAGCAGGGTTCAGAAAAGGGCGAGGAATAAGAGACATCATTGCGGATGTGAGATGGATCCTTGAAAAGACTAAAGAATACCAAAAGGATATCTATTTGTGCTTTATCGACTATAGCAAAGCTTTTGACTGTGTAAACCATGAGAAACTCTGGGCCACATTAAGAAGCATGGGTATACCAGAACACCTGATCGTTCTCTTGCACAATCTGTACATTGATCAAGAAGCAACAGTTCGAACAGAACAAGGAGAAACAGAATGGTTTATAATAAGCAAAGGTGTAAGACAAGGCTGCATACTTTCCCCCTACCTGTTTAATTTATATGCAGAACAAATCATCAGAGAAGCAGGATTGTATGAAGACAACAGAGGTGTGAAGATTGGTGGAAGACTCATCAACAACCTTCGCTATGCTGATGATACCACATTACTGGCGGAAAGTGAAGGTGATCTGAAACATTTGCTTCTCACAATCAAAGAACATAGTCTCAAAATGGGCCTGCACCTTAATGTAAAGAAGACAAAGATCATGACAACTGGCATAATCAACAGGTTCATCGTCGAAGGAGAAGAAATTGAAATCGTGAATAACTTTAACCTACTTGGATCAACTATCAATAAAGAAGCAACAAGCAGTCAAGAAATCAGATGACGCATTGCTCTTGGCAGAATGGCTATGAAAGACCTAGATAAGATTCTCAAGAGCAGAGATGTCTCTCTCCATACAAAGATTTGACTTGTTCAAGCCATGGTATTTTCAATAATATCATATGGATGTGAAAGCTGGACAGTGAAAAAGATAGACAGGAAGAAAATTGATGCCTTTGAATTATGGTGCTGGCGGCGAATACTGTGTATACCATGGACTGCCCGAAGAACAAACCAGTCTGTACTAGAGGAGATCAAACCTAAGCTTTCTTTAGAAGCTCAGATGACAAGACTTCGACTTTCATACTTTGGACACATCATGCGGAGAGAGAGATCATTAGAGAAAGACATCATGTTTGGCAAGATAGAAGGTCAACGCAAAAGAGGAAGGCCAGCAATGAGATGGATCGATACAATAACAGCAGCTACGGGTACCAGTCTGTCAACAATAAGCCGCCTGACTGAAGACCGAACACAATTTAGGATAGCTATCCAGAGGGTCACCATGAGTCGACTCCGACTCGACGGCACTTAACAACAACAACAAGGATATATATGAGGTCCAGTGTTGCTCCTTTGCTGTGTGTTGAGCCATGGATTATTTGGATGTATTGCAGGTCTTCCATTGCTTGCTGAAATGCCTGCACATCCTTATTTGGTGTGGATGGGATGTTGAGGTCCCCTAGTAGTATATGGGGCTTTTTGTTTCCTGAATGTTTGCAGATTTGCTCTAGGATGAGAGAGAGGTCTTCATCTAGGCTACTTGGGGCTCTATAAACAGGCAGATAGAGATGTGCTTGTTAGATATTGTTATCATATAGTGCATCCAGTTGAGTGTGAGAATATTGTTTGAAAGCCTAGTAGTTTCCTTGAGATTATAAGTATGCCTCCACCTCTTCTTGCAGATCTTGTGCAGTTGTGCATGGTGTAAGAGCGAGATTCAATTTGGTTGAGGATAACTTGGTCTGTGTCCGTCAGCCATGTTTCTGTTATACACTTGCAGCCCAATTAAGAGAGGGGCACGACCGGGCTGTCTGGACAGCCCCAAGCAAGACGGGACTGTTTGGACTCGATTCTGGACTGCAGGAACAAAATGTAGCCAGAATCAGGCCCGAGGACAGCCTGTGTGTTCCTGAAACCTGTGGAGATGTCCTCCCTGCAGGTGCTCCCTTTTCTCCGACACCCGACCCAAGGCTGGAATCCCACTCTTTGAAGTGGAATAAGCAGGTGTCCCACGGGCCTGACAGCACGTACAGGGCCGTGACCTGAATCGGCCCTGTACATGCTGCTGGGCTGGCCTGCCCCCGCTCTGCCCCAATCCCGCTCCCCACTTAACTGATGAACCCCTTCTAGTTCTACCTTACTCCCCCTGTCAACCCCCCTATCAAGAACCTGATGCACAGGACGTACAGGGAAAGCCAATGGGAGAATCGAGCCCCGCAACCCGTGTTTCAGAATGGGGCCCATTACGTTTATGTTGTTTTCCTCAATGTAGTCATTGATGTCATAGAATTTGTTTCTGATGGAATGGGAGTTGATTAGAGTGCATCTTGGCATGTTATTTGCTTGTTTGTTTGTGTGTTGTTGATGCAGAGTAGGGGAAGATATGATTTTTAATAGCCTTTCTGGCCTTCTGCATGTCTGGTGTTGATAGTATTTTGTAGCATATTCCTATCTAAGACTCTGGGTTATTGGCATGTACTGGTGCATTAAGGCTTGTATACCCTCTGCTGCATGGGTAAGCAATGTATTGAGGAAGATAGTAGTTAGGGGACTGACATCACATCCAGCAGTCTAGAACTATCCCTAATCCTTTTGCGTGCATTTGTAAATGAAATTATTATAAAGAAAAATGAGAAAGTAAAAAGAACCATATGGATTTATGAGACTCTCATTTTCTCTATTCTATGAATTTCAGATATAGATGCTAGAAAAATTATTCCCATAAAGTGAGAAAGAGAAAGATGAATGTTGGAGCCAGAGCAAGAAATATAAGGGGTAATATTCAACCCATGGCGGTCAGCATTTTTCAAAAAATGGTGGCTGCCATGGGTAAAATAAGTGGCCACTGCTGAATATTTGGATTATGCGGGCACTATCCGGATCATCACTGCCATTCTCTGGATTGTAGAGCCCTGGCACCACTATCTGGATAGTGCCGAGGCAATCCGTAAAGATATTCAGCGGCACCACTTGCATTGTGCTGCTGAATATCTGTCTCAGCAACATTTTATCAGGTTTCATAAATTATTGCATATGGAGGTCATACATTTGTATTAAAAATCTGTCAAAATGAAATGAAGCCCTATATCAGGTCAATAGCTGATATTTAGTCATTTTGCATTTCCAAGAATGAAAATAATATTTAAATAAAAAATTCAAAATAGATGATGATTAATATGAAATATTAAATATTGTATTTTATTTTGATGTACTTTACAAACATGAAGGCTATTTAAATGATATTATTTCTCCCTTTATTGCAGATTTTATGCAAAGTGAAAGGTATTTATAAAATTGATTGAAAGACATTTGAGTTTCCAATGAATTTCTTCCATTTTATAGACTATTAACTGTTTATAGATTTGTGTGAATGTTTTATTTATACACCTGTATGCAAAATTTATAGGTCAATTTATATCATGCTACTTTGCCAAGGATCACCTGCTGAAATAGCTGTGATATATTATTATGTGCTGACTTGGAAATGTGGACAGATACTTTAGCCAAAATCAATAAAATTGTCTTTTCAATGTGTCTGGATAAGCAATTGTTTTCATGACACGCTGTGTATGCTTTTTGCTTCTGGCTATATCTCCCTTCAAAGCTCCAATGGTTCTTTCTATCCCTCTTCCATGTTCTAGGATACTTTTATTGTGTCTTCTGCCAGAATTCTGTCCTTTGTCTCTCTTCCTCAACAGTCCTTCTCATCAATTTCTCTTATCTATATACCTTTGTATTTTATTAGCACCACCACCACCACCTACTAACCTGGTTCTTAGAATGTTTCCACATGTTTTCACCATGTTTGATGCCTAAGTTGAAGTCTGTTTATCGATATCAATTTTCTCAGTAAAGGAAAAAAAATGTTATTTCTAAATTATCACTTTTTCTTCTCTGTTAGTTTAGTCATAACCATAACTGAAATGTATACATTTTTATTAATATTAATATTTCCATTATTATGATTAATATTAGCTTGCTCTAGATCTCTGAGATTGTTTCCCAGCTAAAAGCGGTTCTTTAACTTTTACCTGGCTCTCCCCGCTCCCCCTTTGCAGGCTCCTAGCAGGGAACTTAAAAGCACACCAAAAACTATGGTACGAAGCAGTATGTTGGTGTTGGGTCTACTAACTCTTCTGCTGCAAATGGTAGCCTTCTACATCACCAGTACTGTTGAATGCCTGGAATCTGTTTTATTGTGGTGTTGCATCTTTAATTTTTGCTTCAGTGCTCAGGGATGGTGAATTCTGTGGCATCTCTTGGAGCAGGCCTGCACCTTTAGATGCATTATCCAGCAGCTGCCAGGACTTCCTGTGTGACAATTCTGTTTGCCTGACTAGTGAGAGACTGGAAACTGTGTTCCTGCAAAATTGAGCCTTTAGTTTTTGCTTTAACAGTGGGGACGGTGAGCTCCATGCCCTTCTCGTGCTCATAGTTTCATTTCTTGAAGCCAGCGTGTACCTTTACATATCAGGGTGGATGTGGCGTGTCGAGCAGGCGTGCCAACGAAGGGAAGCATCAAAGGGATAGGCACCTTTGTGCAGTCATTTATGTGACCATTAATATTGACAGAGTTTTGGGAAATTTAGGGCTGGAGCACAAGGCCCATAAATACATGGATAATATCTGTCTATTTAGTGATTTAAATGGCCCTATAGTACCTGTTGTATGGTTTTGTTGCCCTGAATGAGCCTGATCTTGACTGATCTCAAAAACTAAGCAAGGATGGATCCAGCTAGTACTTGGATGGGTGGCCACTTTGGAATGCCAGGTGCTGTAGACTTACTGCATGGAAGAAAGGCCTGGCGATTTACTTCCTGTCATTACTTTCCAGGAAAACCCAGGGCTGGGTTGTCAGGAGTCAGCATCAACTTGATGACTTACTCACATATTATCTTTGAAAATTAGTTGAGACTTTGGCCAGAAGAGAAGTGCAGCTGGGCCGCAAAAAGCTACCTCTTTGGTAAGTTTGCCGCCCTGCCTTCATGGGTCCATTGCGGGTGTACGCTCCTCCCGGCTAGCACCTGGGGCAGCCCGTACCCACCGCCTCACCCTTGGTATGCCACTGCTCTAACTACACCAATCCTATTTATGAAAATTCAAAACTGTAAATATTCTAGGATGCTAGTACGTCTTCAGTTGTAAAAAAGAGAAGCTTAATTACAGATTTGTATACAGAACCAAAATGTCAGTAGCTGCACATGCAAAACATAGACATCATGTAGTAAAGAATAAGAAACAATAAATTAGAAACAATATACTGTCAAAATATGAAATGGAAAAACCCTACTGAAAGAAATGCATTTCCTTCTAAGCTATAAGAAAAACACATTTTCCAAAGTGGGCATATTTCATTATCTAAAAACTGATACTCTTTTGAACTTTTATTAACATAAGAACATAAGATATGCCATACTGGGTCAGACCAAGGTCCATCAAGCCCAGTATCCTGTTTCCAATAGTGGCCAATCTAGGTCATACGTACCTAGCAGTTTCCCCAAAAGACACAGGTTCCGCAATGCTTGTACTGGGTCAAGCATTGATATCCTGGGTCCCTTCTTAATAATGGTTTAAGGACCTTTCCTCCAGGAACTTGTCCAAACCTTTTTTAAACCCAGCTACACTATGTAGCCTGGTTCCTACAAGCAGTTGCCCAAATATCACCAATCAAAGAATTACTTAGACGGCAGATGCTGTAATTACAAAAACTTTTATTTCAGCATAACAAAATAGAAGTGTCATGCAGAACAGCAAAGCCTGTCTAGAAATGGCAGACAGTACTTTCTCTCTCTGTAAGGGGGAGAAAGCACTGCCCACCTGATCCTCCAAAATGGCTGGTTTATATATATTCCTCCTTGTCTCAAATGTCTGTTTCAAATTAGTTTCAGTGAATTCATCATAAGTTCTTAAGTGTCTGCAAGGCCCCAGGCGTCCTGCAACACTTTTCCCCAGGGGAGGATCCCTTTACATTTATACATATGGATCTGCTTTTTAGGTCTGCTCATCTATGCATGGCCTGTGACCTTTATACATCTGGATCTGCTTTTAGGTCTGCTCATCTATGCATGGCCTGTGACCTCTGCCCCTTCCTGTGTTTTTTCTCCTTGGCACTAATTGAAACCGTGCAGGGCAAGAAAGAGTGCTTTTGCTCATTAGTTTGAATTCTTTGCTTGACCTGTATTTTCTTACTAGGCCCCAATATTCTGCATACTTCTATCCAGAATATGGTTACCCAGAATCCTCCATAGCAGGCCGCATCTATTATCTTATGGCAAGCATATACTCTCCTTCTCTCATATGTATTGTCTTCTTGTCTTCTGTGCCATCCATATACTATGTAGTTTCACCAGGCAAGGGTGCAATCATATAAAGCCAATATATACAGCAGACCTAAGGCAGACTTAAGTCAAATTTCCCAACATTCTCCACTTTTTCTTTTTCCTTTTTCTTTTTCATGTGGAGGGGCAAAAGTAATCCCACTAAGGGGCATTGATAACAATAACCATTCGAGACAAAGAGGGATTATCAAGGGGCAGCTTTTGGTACTATACTTTGCAATATCATTCTTTTACAGCATCCTAATAAAATAGGAAAAATACAGCAGGCAAGAATACCAAAAACAGCAATACTTAAAAGAGTTATAAAGAAAGCTGTTAGGCCTCCTCCGAGTCCGAAATACCAGCAGGCAACATTCTAAGAGAATGGAAGACATATAGCTTGCAATAATACTGAACACATCAAATATTCAACAAAGTGATGAAGAAAGCTTTGAAAATGTTACAGCAAAACTTGAGCTGGTGTGGGTATTGCAATTGCTGTACCCAAATGGCTTGTAGATTTTCCCAAAAGTCCCAATCAGTCTAATACTTCTTATTTTCAGATCATTTGGGCCTGCTTCTCAGCAGTTTTTCAGGACTGCGTCGTGCGCTTCACCTGTCTCTGAAGTTTAAGTTTGGTTTAGTTCAGAGGTCTTGGGGTGGTCTGTTTCTTCTGGATTATAGCCAATGTCCTCTGCTGGAATCTCTGGATTGCAATAGGTGACATGGCTCCAGGTCCCATTCAGAAGAGCAGCAACCAATATTAAATGAAAAGACTAAAATATTCTAGATTAGATTTTACAATGAGACACTGCAAAGTGACAAACATAATTTCATCCACATTTACTTAAGATCATAACTATCTCATATGGTATCAACTGTGTCTCTCAGTTTGATAAACTTCTTGTCTCTCCATCACTGGAGATTCATCTGCTGGTAGGAAATACTCCACTATGCCCTTGACCGATCTTTACAGATCAGACAAGTTACACACACGTGTTATGAAAGTTTGGCAAGTTTTAGAATTACACCAATTTTTGTGAAAATTTGTCATCAAATCATCCCTCTTTTTACCCATGCATGTCTGGCCAGGACATACAAAGGCAAAATGAGACAGCATAGTTCAATAAAGTTTGTTTACATATTCATTATTACATGAATATTCATGATATGTCTGTCCTATGTCCAAAGTCTATCCTATGTCAGAATCATCAATGTTGCCTCCCCGGTGTCGGCCCTACCCTTGTACTTAATTCCCCCCCCACCCCCCCATGTAGCACCGCTTTGACCCGGTGAAAAGCGGTATATAAATACAGCTAAATAAATAAATAAATAAATATGTCACTTTAAATAACCTTCATCAGTTTAATGTCCATCAGAGTCCTTTCATGTTTGTATACCATACTAATGCATCCTTATTTGGGCAAGGCTGCTAAGAACATCAGACAATTGTTAAAAACTTAGCATTGTGGTAAACAAATAGTATATAGGAAATATAAACTTGGATTTTTCTTAATAAATATAACAGCATGAGTAAACAGTGTCCTTTTTTTTTCTCACCAACTTAATTGGTATGGTTCAAAAATGGACATATGTGCTCATTCAAAATAGCAATTGTCTTAAACAATCTGAATAAATTCCCTACAGTATAAAACTATTATTTTTGTAACATTTTTATAATGGTAGTCCCATTAGGACAAAGTATGGTTTTTAACAAGACAGCCACATGTCTCTCTCTCACGTATGACTAGAATCTATTGTATATACTGTTCTCAGTGAGAGTGCTGAACAAGGCAAAGTAATTATCCTGAGTCTTTCATGACACTGATACTTTTGCATGTCAGGGGGAGACTTCAAGTCAGTGTTTGGGCTAGCTTCACCTTACCGGCATGCTATCTTAAGAAATGTAAATGGACAACAGAACTAGACAGACATGTTAAAAAAACAAACCGCTGTATCAGAGAGAGTGCTGTAGGAGACTTTGTCCAATCAATTCAACTTAATGGTATTGTTTTATGTGTAAATAACTTTACAAATATTCTCATATGTTTCTGGGAACTAAGCTCCATTTTTCCACCAAATTTGTTCTATATGCTTGGGAACAAAGCAATTTCAGATCAGCCTCTGTCCAAAATTCTATAATTTCTGTGTATACTGGACCTTTACATAATATACTTCTACAACAAGTATTTTGGTAACATACGTGAAAGTGTGTAAACTAAAATAAATTTGTATGTCATAGTGCTACAATATACTGTATTCCTAAAATTGAAATTTAAAAAAAAAATCTTTCAAAACAAAGTACTCTGGTTTTTTTTTCTGGACCCCATCATATAAATTTCAAATACAGAAAAACAGATGAATTTATCCTAAAATTCAGCAACTCCCGTGTTACTGTCCTTAGTCATTAGTCATTAGCACTGAGCTTAAGAATATAAACACTCCCTTTCACATTTAAATTGAATGAAACTGGTGTCAAACTGAACTGACAGCTAACAGTAGATCTCTATTCTGTCCTTTAAAGCAACACTAAAAGTTAAAATAAAACTTAGTTACAGCTCTTTTGGGTTTCTGTAATTTATGAACAATAAGCATGTCCTCAATGAAATGCTTGCAACAATATATAAAATTCTGTTTTACTTTTAATTTTGCTTTATCAAAACCAAACATATAACTTCTCATTCACTTGGGATTTAAATCATTTCCAAGTTGCAATCTGCCAGCCCCATTGTCCTGTCATGGCTTTAAAGGTCAAAGGAAAACAGAAGTAGCTTCTCCAATTTCATGCCATGTTTGTTTGATCTAACATCTAGGGACACTTGAACAGCTGACAATAAATACAAGGCTATCAGTCATTAAGCACAGCAGCCCATCTGATCAAAATAGAGAACAGCTTGGGAAGATCAGGGACTTTAAAAAAACAAGTAAAAAGTATTTTCTTCATAATCTTATATAAGGATTTTCTCCAACAATTTAATACTAACTCTACAGGATAGATTTAAAGCACTGAACTAAACATCTTTGCATCACAAGGTTACATATTTTCCTAAACAGGTTTTCTTAACTTTTAGAGCTATTTTTCCTTGGCTGTAGAATCCAGCTGCAGTCTTTTCCCTCTATTAGTTTGATCTTGAATTTGTAAAGTCATAGTAACATGACAAAACTGATCTTGTATCACTGAGTCAAAACTAATCAAACAGAATTTCTTAGCATCACTATGATCTTTTATTAATCTCTTGTTGATTAGAATCTTCCACATTTTTTAGAAAAATCAAAATAAGCTTCTCAAAAAGTAACACATTCATAGGAATTCGTTCGTCATTGTGTACAACTGCCCTATGTCAACACTTCTGTCAGCACAAGCTCTCTAACAGACCCAGGCATAGCTATTTAATCTCCTGACACACAGAAAACAACAGACAAATTTTTTCTTAAGCAGGATATACTCAGATCCCAAATCTAAAAAATAAAACTTACACATGTGGATTAGACTTATTTACTGCACACAAATATTCACAAGGGAAAAATAAATAATTTGAAATTTTCAGGGGGTACTTGTAACTATAAACTATTTTTCTTGTGTTTCTACCAGTCAGATCACTGCACACAATAGCTGGCAGTTCAGAATAAAACACTGTCAATTATCTGTGCGGTCTGTTTCTAAGATTCTCATTTCAGTGTGCAATACATTCCGACCCCAATCCATTAACTAAGAAAATCCATTCCATGTTACAATACAAACTCAGACAGACAAGAGGAAAAAAAACCCTATCTGTCTCAGCACATCAATTGCTACAGCAGACCCTGGAAGAGTGCTTTTGCTCATTAGTTTGAATTCTTTGCTTGACCTGTATTTTATTACTAGGCCCCAATATTCTGCATACTTCTATCCAGAATATGGTTACCCAGAATCCTCCATAGCCTGCCGCATCTATTATCTTATGGCAAGCATATACTCTCCTTCTCTCATATGTATTGTCTTCTTGTCTTCTGTGCCATCCATATACTGTGTAGTTTCACCAGGCAAGGGTGCAATCATATAAAGCCAATATATACAGCAGACCTAAGGCAGACTTAAGTCAAATTTCCCAACAACTAACAGCTTTTACTACATCCTCCGGTAACAAATTCCAGAGTTTGATTACACGTTGAGTGAAGAAATATTTTCTTTTATTAGTTTTAAATAGTTTACCCTGTAGCTTCATTGCATGTCCCATAGTCTTTCTATATTCTGATAATGTAAACAATCGATCTACGTTTACCCGTTCCACTCCGTTCATTAATTTATAGACTTCTATCATATCTCCCCTCAGCCGTCTCTTTTCCAGGTTAAAGAGCCCTAACCTTTTTAGCCTTTCTTCATAGGAGTATCCTTCCATTCCCTTTACCATTTTGGTGGCTGTTCTCTGTACTTTTTCTAATAACGCTATATCCTTTTTAAGATACGGCGACCAGAATTGCACACAATATTCAAGGTGCGGTCTCACCATGGAACGATATAGAGGCATTATAATATCTTTTGTTTTATTTTCCATTCCTTTCCTTATGATACCTAGCATTCTATTTGCTCTCTTGGCTGACGCTGCACACTGGGCCGAGGGTTTTAACATGCTATCCACAATGACGCCTAAATCTTTTTCCTGGGTGGTGGTTCCTAATGTGGAACCTTGCATCGTGTAACCATAGTTTGGGTTGTTCTTCCCTAGGTGCATAACTTTGCACTTGTCCACATTAAATTTCATCTGCCATTTTGATGCCCAGTCTTCCAATTTATCAAGATCCTCTTGCAATTTTCTACAATCCTCTTGGGTTTTAACAACTTTAAATAGTTTTGTGTCATCTGCAAATTTGATAACCTCACTCGTTATTCCACTTTCCAGGTCATTTATGAATATGTCAAAAAGCAGCGGACCCAGCACAGATCCCTGTGGTACACCACTATTCACTTTTCTCCATTGGGAAAATTGGCCATTTAGCCCAACCCTCTGCTTTCTATCTTTTAACCAGTTCTTGATCCACATTAGTACACTGCCTCCTATCCCATGACTCTTTAGTTTTGCCAAAAGTCTCTGATGAGGGACCTTGTCAAAGGCTTTCTGAAAGTCCAGATACACTATATCAACCAACTCACCTTTGTCCACCTGTTTATTCACACTTTCAAAAAAACATAATAGATTAGTAAGACAAGATCTCCCATGTCTAAAACCATGTTGGCTGTCTCCCATTAGGCCATGTCTATCTACATGCTGAGTAATTTTATTCTTTATGATGGTTTCTACCATTTTTCCGGGTACTGACGTGAGGCTCACCGGTCTGTAGTTTCCCGGATCACCCCTGGAACCCTTTTTAAAAATTGGCGTTACATTGGCGATCCTACAATCTTCAGGTATTACAGATGATTTTAATGAAAATTCACAGATTACTAATAGCAGGTCTGTGATCTCATATTTCAGATCTTTCAACATCCTCGGATGTATACCATCCGGCCCAGGTGATTTGCTACTCTTCAGTTTATCTATTAGTTGTAATACATCTTCCCGATGTATCGATATTTCCTTCAATTCTTCCGCACCTTTAAATACCATTTCAGTCATGGGTAACATCCCTACATCTTCCTCAGTAAAGACCGAAGCAAAGAATTCATTCAGTCTCTCCGCTATCGCCTTGTCGCCTCTTAGTACCCCTTTAACTCCTCTATCATCTAATGGACCAACTGACTCACAGGATTTTTTCTACGAATGTACTTGAAAAAATCTTTATTTCGCGTTTTTGCTTCCGCAGCAAGCTTCTTCTCAAATTCTCCCTTTCCCTGCTTTATCAATGCCTTGCATTTGACTTGCCAGTGCTTGTGCTGTTTCCAGGTTTCGTCGTTTGGCTCTTTTTTCCATTTCCTGAAAGATGCTTTTTTGGCAACAACAGCCTCTCTGACCTCCCCTTTAAACCATGCTGGCAGTTTTTTGGACTTCCTTCCACTTTTCTTAAAGCGTGGAATACAGCTGGTCTGTGCTTCCAAGATAGTATTTTTCAACAACACCCAAGCTTGATGTAAGTCTTTAACCTTTGCAACTGCTCCTTTTAGTTTTTTCTTAACTATTTTCCTCATTTTATCATAGTCTCCCTTTCAAAAGGTAAAAGGTAGTACTGTGGATTTCCTTATTATCCCTCCTCCACTAATTAAATCAAAGGTGATCATGCTATGATCACTATTGCCAAGTGGCCCCAACACCCTTATCTCTTGCACTAGAGCTGGTGTTCCACTAAGGACTAGGTCTAATATGGCTTCCCCTCTGGTTGGTTCATGAACCAGCTGCTCCAAGAAGCAGTCATTTAATTTATCTAGGAACTTTATCTCCCTAGCATGTCCTGCCGTGACACTGAACCAGTCGATACCGGGGTAATTGAAATCACCCATTATTATTACTGCGCTATAACTTTTGTTAGCTTCCTTGATTTCTTTGAGCATTTCATCATCCATTGGTTTATTCTGGCCAGGCGGTCGATAGTACACTCCCACTGCCATCGCCTTCCCCTTTTTACATGGAATTTCAATCCATAGAGATTCTACAGCAAATTTTGTTTCCTGCAAAACTTTAATCCTTTCTGACTCAATGCCCTCTCTAACATAGAGCGCAAACCCTCCACTAATTTGATCAGCTCTATCATTACGATATAGTTTGTATCCAGGTATCACAGTGTCCCACTGGTTGTCCTCCTTCCACCATGTCTCTGATATCGCAATCATATCTAACCTCTCATTTAGTGCAATATATTCTAACTCTCCCATCTTATTTTTTAGACTTCTAGCATTTGCATACAAGCATTTTAGAGACTGTATTCTATTCATATTAGTTTGGCTGTTGGTAGACATGGGTAATTTGGAATCTTTAAGCTCGAGGGCATTTGGGCTACTTTACTCTTTTTTGGAACCTCTCTGCTTTTGGTAGTATCCTTCAGGGATACATTCTTCCAAACCATCCGCTCTTGGGCGACTGTCGGCTTTCCCCTATTATCTAGTTTAAAAGCTGCTCTATCTCCTTTTTAAAGGTTAATTCCAGCAGCCTGGTTCCATCCCAGTTAAGGTGAAGCCCATCCCTTCGGAAGAGCCCCTCCTTTCCCCAGAATGTTCCCCAGTTCCTAACAACTCCAAACCCCTCATCTCTGCACCATTGTCTCATCCACACATTGAGACTCCGGAGCTCTGCCTGCCTTTTGGGTCCTGCACGTGGAACGGGAAGCATTTCGGAGAACGCTACCCTGGAAGTTCTGGATTTCAACTTCCTACCTAAAAGCCTAAATTTAGCCTCCAGAACCTCCCTACCACATTTTCCTATGTCATTGGTACTGAGGTGTACCAAGACAGCAGACTCCTCCCCAGCACTATATAAGACCTTATCTAGGTGGCGCGTGAGGTCCGCTACCTTTGCACCAGGCAGGCATGTTACCAGGCGATCCTCACGTCCACCAGCCACGCATCTATCTACCTGCCTAATGATTGAATCACCAACTCTAACGGCTGTCCTAACCCTTCCCTCATGGGCACATGGCCCTGGAGAAACTTCCTCGGTGCGAGAGGGTTTTACATCACCTGGAGGACAGGTCCTAGCTACAGGATCACTTCCTGCCACACCAGGGTGATGCTCTCCTGTCACGTGACCTCTCTCCTCCATGGCAACAGGGATGCTGCCAGACTGGAGGTGGGACTTCAGGACTATATCCCTGTAGGTCTCGTCTATGTACCTCTCTGTCTTTCTTATGTTTTCCAAGTCTGCTACTCTAGCCTCTATAGAACGGACTTGTTCCCTGAGAGCAAAGAGCTCCTTGCACCTAGTGCACACGTAAGACCTCTCACCAACTGGGAGAAAATCATACATGTGACACTCAATGCAAAAGACTGGAAAGCCCCCATCTCACTGCTGGACTGCTGTCTGCATCTTTAGTTTTAAGTTTTTGTTTAGATCTTTAAGTTCTTTACCTCCTAAGGGTTGCTATGGATATCTATACTAATAAAACTGTACCTAATACGTTTAATATACCTTGTTCACCTGAAGCTTAATTAATCTCAGGTCCTTAGTGTATTATTGATTTGGGTAATGAGCTGCACCTGAGAGCACCCCCTGTCTTTTAAGATATGTAAGTACCGATAAAGCTACGATTATCCCAGGGGTGGGTGGGTGTGGGGAGGGAGGGAGGGAAATAACACTTATTAAAAGAGGGCAGCAACACAGTACCCTGTCCTGTGCTGCTGAGGTAAGCTATATTCTTATTTTATTTTAAATTTTAAATTATAGCTCTTTGCTGCTGCTAGGCTCTAACTTATTATGAAATTTAAACTACAAGCTCTCTGCTGGGTTCTAAATTTAATAGAAAGCTCTCTTCTGTGTTTTAAATTTATACTAAAAGTACTTTGCTGATGCTAGGCCTTGAGTGACTTTTAAATTTAAACTACAAGCTCTCTGCTGGGTTCCAAATTAAACCAGAAAGCTCTCTTCTGTGTTTTAAATTTAAACTAAAAGTACTTTGCTGATACTAGGCCCTGAGTGACTATTAATTTAAACTACAAGCTCTCTGCTGGGTATGATATGTAACCAGAAAGTTGTCTTCTGTGTTTTAAATTTAAACTTAAACTGCTGCTACTAGGCCCTGACTGATTTAACCAAAAATAGTGGGTTCACAGTTTAATTAGCTTTAATACAAAGAATTCCTTACAGAAAATTCCCAGAAGTATATACTCACAATTGCAGATCTCTCTCCAGAAGTAACAGTCCCCTTTTGTAGTCCTGCAAGACTCTGATCATTCTTCCAAATGGGTTGGTCCTGGTCTCTCCTTACCACTACCTTTTGTTGTTTTTTTCCTAAGTTTTTTCCATGATATCATTTCCATTTTCTGTTTCTTCATTCTCATTATCTTCCCTGGCATCTATTTCTGATGTTATTTTTCTGCTTCATCTTTTTTCTCCATTTCTCTCATCTGTCTTTTTACATAAATATACCTAGGTCTGGTTTGGACAAGTTCCTGGAGGAAAGGTCCATAAACCACTATTAAAAAGGGACCCAGGATATCAATGCTTGACCCAGTACAAGCATTGTGGAACCTGTGTCTTTTGGGGATATTGCTAGGTACGTATGACCTAGATTGGCCACTGTTGGAAACAGGATATTGGGCTTGATGGACCTCGGTCTGACCCAGTATGGCATGTCTTATGTTCTTGTGTTCTTAGGTTTCCTTCCTCCTTGTCTTCTCCCTCTGGTCTCTGGTCTCCTTATTTTCATCTTTGACCTACTTACCAGCTTTCTGTTTTCTACTTTTAACTGTCTAGTCCTCCCATTCTCCACCTGTCTTATTCCTCCTCCTTGCTCCAGCATCTATTCTTTTGCCCCTCCTCAATTTTTTCTGTATATGATCTTGTTTCTTCCCTCCAACACACACAGTATCTGTACCCCTCTTCCTTCTGACTCCCCTAGTTTTTGCCTTTTCCCACCCTGGCTCCATCTGCCCACTTTCAGTCCCACAGCATCAGGATGGCAAACTAACATGGAGAGGGGTGGCCTGCACCTAATCTTGCCATCTTGCTGGGCAGACTAGATGGACCATGCTGGTCTTTATCTGCCGTCATCTACTATGTTACTATGTTACTATCAGTTGCCTTCCAGTCCCAGTCCCCAGCCCAGCATCAGCCCCCTTCCAATATCAGTCCCCTAGTCCATTATCAGTCTCAGCCGCAGCCCCTTTACAGTCCTCTCATCCAGCATCAGATCATTTCCAGTCCCAGTCCCCCAGCATCAACCCTCTTCCAATGTTAGTGCCTTCACTATCATTCCACTTCCAGACCCTGACACCCTCCAGTATCAGCCCCCTTCCAGTCCCAGGCCCTTCCCACTGTACTACCATCAGCCCTCTTCCAGACCCTGACCATCCACCATCATCCTAGTTCGAGTCCTACTTTCCCCAGCATCATCCCAGTTTCAGTGCCAGCCTCCCCGCCCCCCACCATCAGTCCATTTCCAGCTTATTTTTTGATGAATTGAGGATCTTTTGACCATGTTTCACTTCATCTTTTTATGTTACATTGCCTTCTAGCATCCTTGTGCAATTTATGGTGCTTATATTATTTTATAGAGTGTTGCATGATTTGTCTCCAGTTTACTTGAAATCTGTTCTTGTTTGTATTACCCTAGCTACCATTAGCAGCTGTCGATCCAGGATCTGCTGAAAGAGCCTAGCGATAAAAACTTCTTGTGAGGCACATTCCAAATGGGATGTTCAAGT
Organism: Ichthyophis bannanicus; assembly: GCA_033557465.1. NCBI lineage: Eukaryota > Metazoa > Chordata > Amphibia > Gymnophiona > Ichthyophiidae > Ichthyophis > Ichthyophis bannanicus. The sequence continues at coordinate 374,281,227 of CM066032.1, read as the reverse complement.
GCAATCTGGGACGTCAAAGCTAGAAGGTCTGAAAAAAAAGGCAGCCACATGCAAGTTCAGGCACAATTCCAGAAACATGGTGTATCAAATGTCTATATAGATGTCCCCAGAAGGCTGTTTTAGAGCCAAAAGGTCTAATAGCCTGATGGTTAGAGAAGTAGCTTAAAAGCTGGGTGACCACAGTTTAAACCCCAGTACTGGACTTTGTAATCTAAAGCTAGTTGCTTAATTCTATGCTCTATGGATGTTTTAAGGTGAAAACAAACATTTTCCTGATGGCTATTTGTGCCTGGAGCAGGAAAAACGTGCCCGTGCCTACAAGTGATTCTATTGCTTCTGGGCATGTAAATCCATTGCTCCTCCCCAGGCACGCCTCTGCCACACCCCTGTGCCTACTTAAACGTCCCTGTACTAGAGCTATCTATAAACGACATTAGTGGAATGGTTGCTTAGAAGTGTCCATGATTTCAATGTCCTCATGCATGTCTGCAGATACCCAAACTACAACTAAATCTTTTAGAATGGCTATAGTATGGGACTGTGCATTCTCTGTAACTGGGATTGCAGAATGGTTTGTCAGCTGGTTTGTGGCTGAATGACTCACTCTTTACCTTTCGGAAGCAGGATAAAACTCACTTGATCACACAGTTGTTCCCTATGTAATGCTTCTCACCTGGTTGATGTTAATGACAGTTACCTCTGCTGTGTTATTAACTGTTTTTGTTTTATTTTGTATATTGTGAATATTTGTGCTAATTTGTATTGCATTTTTGTATTTTGTGTCTCTTTCATATATTGGGGGCCATTTCAGAATGACCCCCTAAACCAGATATATTTTATTGAATCTCAAAATGTTATAGTGCAGGAGAAACTCATTTAAATTAAATCTTATTAATGTTGTTGGCACAATGGTCATTATTATCTTAGATCAAGAACTTTGGATTTTGTTCAATTTATTTTGGATGTAGACAAAGTTGACACTGTAATATTAAACAGCAAGAAGTAATCTGATAACTTATTCAACATGGTGCTACAGACCATGAGATTTTCTCTGATGTTTTTCCTTCTTTTCCTAGTGTTTTATTTAAAAATGGCAATGGCTTTCTACCTATTTTCCAGCAGTAGGGTGACTAGACTATTTCACTATACTACCTTTAACTCTGTGTGTGTATGTATTCATCTGTATAGAGAAAACTCTAGCTAGAGATACAAATATTGGTATAGAGATTAAGAAGCATCAACAAATATAAGATATGTACATGTACTTTATGCTACTGGGTACAGCAGGAGGTTTATGTGTTATCCACATTCATTAGGGCAGAAGGGGATCACATGCTTTTTGTATTTTATACAATATTGTTTTCTCAGGATACCTGTAGGCTGTTTTAATAAAATAATATTTAAAAGAGAGCATATTCAAGGAGGCCCCCCTCTCCCCAAAATAGAATATGATATTACTTTTAAAACATAGTTATGCTGAACAACATCCTTTCATACTGCATGTTTACTATGAACCTGAGAGTAGCTATATTTCAGTACGGTTTACCTCATATTGCAATTGCAAGGAATAGCTGCTTCCTGCCGCTGCTTTCAGAAGGCTACTGAAGCAATAATTCCTAATTTGCTGAGGTTAATATATTGTGCAGAAGAACTGAAGACGCAGGGGACATAAGGCCAGTAACCTTGAAAAGACATTAATCAACAGTCAATACCCTGTCCAGAAGGAATTATTTCTATTAAGAGCTAAATCTTGTTCAGAAGGATGTTTCCTTGAAGGATACTAGCAAAAGAGGGAAGTTAGTGCATCCTGATAGGAAGGTTCCAAGAAAGATAAGTTACCCAGAGTAGACAGAGCTGAAAGATTTCAAATTACCACTGTCAATTGAAACCAGATTGTTAATATGAACAAAACACAACTTCTAAAATGACTGTATGCAAATGCTAGAAGTCTAAAAAATAAGATGGGAGAGCTAGAATATATAGCACTAATTGAAAGGTTAGATATGATTGGCATCTCAGAGACCTGGTGGAAGGAAGAGAACCAATGGGACACCATGATATCTGGCTACAAACTATATTGCAATGATAGGGTAGATTAAATTGGTGGAGGGGTTATGCTCTATGTTAGAGAGGGCATTGAGTCACACAGAATAAAGGTTTTGCAGGAAACAAAATGCACTGTTGAATCTCTGTGGATTGAAATTCCATGTAAAAAGAGGAAGGCAATGGTAGTTTGGGTGTTCTAATATCTACTTGGCTAGAACAAACAGATGGATGATGAAATGCTAAAAGAAAGCAGGGACGCTATCAAACGTTACTACAAAGTAATAATAATGGGTGATTTTAATTACTCCGGTATTGACTGGGTCAATGTCACAGCAGGACTTGCTAGGGAGATAACTAGATGAAATAAATGACTGTTACAAGAGGAGATACTATGTTGGACCTAGTCCTTAGTAGAAAACAGGATCTCGTGCAAGAGATAATGGTGTTGGGGCTACTTGGCAATAGTGATCATAGCATGATCGTATTTGATTTAATAAATGGAGGGAGGATTCTACTACCTTTTAACTTTCAAAAGGGAGACTATGATAAAATGAGGAAAATAATTAAGAAAATACTAAAATGAGTAGCTGCAAAGGTTAAAGGTTTACATCTTGAAGGACTAGAACAGGGGAATGTTACTTCTGGAGAGAGATCTGCAATTGTGAGTATATACTTCTGGGAATTTTCTGAAGGGAATTCTTTCTATTAAAACTATTTAATCTGTGAACCCACTATTTTTTGTTCAATCAGTCAGGGCCTAGTAGCAGCAGTTTAAGTTTAAATTTAAAACACAGAAGAGAACTTTCTGGTTACATTTCATACCCAGCAGAGAGCTTGTAGTTTTAATTTAATAGTCACTCAGGGCCTAATATCAGCAAAGTACTTTTAGTTTAAATTTAAAACACAGAAGAGAGCTTTCTGGTTAAATTTGGAACCCAGCAGAGAGCTGTAGTATAAATTTAATAGTCACTCAGGGCCTAGCATCAGCAAAGTACTTTTAGTTTCAATTTAAAACACAGAAGAGAGCTTTCTGGTTAACTTTAGAACCCAGCAGAGAGCTTGTAGTTTAAATTTTATAATAAGTTAGAGCCTAGCAGCAGCAAAGAGCTATAATTTAAATCAAATAAGAATATACATTAGCACAAAAGGCAAAACAGGGTCAGTACTCTTTGAGCAGCAAATAAAGTTTTCTAGAGACCTTTACAAAGAGGCCTTCTACCTAGGGGGCAAGAGACCTGTGAAACGTTTTCAATAGGTGTTAACACCAGGTGGCAGTTCAAAAGGCCATTTTGAAAGACTCCTTCTATCCAAGCAAGGACTGTTAATCATCCAGAAAGTTGGTCACAGCTTACCTCAGCAGCACAAGCATAAATAGCTCAACCAGAGCTCTGTGATCCTCAGTCTTGAAGGACTAGAACTGGGGACTGTTACTTCTGGAGAGAGATCTGCAATTGTGAGTATATACTTCTGGGAATTTTCTGAAGGGAATTCTTTCTATTAAAGCTATTTAATCTGTGAACTCACTATTTTTTGTTCAATCAGGGCCTAGTAGCAGCAGTTTAAGTTAAAATTTAAAACGCAGAAGAGAACTTTCTGGTTACATTTCATACCCAGCAGAGAGCTTGTAGTTTTAATTTAATAGTCACTCAGGGCCTAGTATCAGCAAAGTACTTTTAGTTTAAATTTAAAACACAGAAGAGAGCTTTCTGGTTAAATTTGGAACCCAGCAGAGAGCTGTAGTTTAAATTTAATAGTCACTCAGGGCCTAGCATCAGCAAAGTACTTTTAGTTTCAATTTAAAACACAGAAGAGAGCTTTATGATTAACGTTAGAACCCAGCAGAGAGCTTGTAGTTTAAATGTCATAATAAGTTAGAGCCTAGCGGCAGCAAAGAGCTATAATTTAAATCAAATAAGAATATAGCTTACCTCAGCAGCACAGGACAGGGTACTGTGTAGCAGCCCACTTTTAATAAGTGTTATTTCCCTCACTCCCTAAAGTTCTAAACACAAAATTAAAACGAAGAAGCAGACAGCAGTCCAGCAGCAAGATGGGGGCTTTCCAGTCTTTTACACTAAGTGTCACATGTATAATTTTCTCCCAGTTGGTGAGAGGTCTTACGTGTACACTAGGTGCAAGGAGCCGTTCTTTAGAGGCTAGAGCAGCAGACTTGGAAAACATAAGAAAGACAGAGAGGTACATAGACGAGACCTACAGGGATATAGTCCTGAAGTCCCACCTCCAGTCTGGCAGCATCCCTGTTGCCATGGAGGAGAGAGGCCACGTGACAGGAGAGCATCACCCTGGTGTGGCAGGAAGTGATCCTGTAACTAGGACCTGTCCTCCAGGTGATGTAAAACCCTCTTGCACCGAGGATGTTTCTCCAGGGCCATGTGCCCATGAGGGAAGGGTTAAGACAGCCGTTATAGTTGGTGATTCGATCATTAGGCATGTAGATAGCTGGGTGGCTGGTGGACGTGAGGATCGTCTGGTAACATGCCTGCCTGGTGCGAAGGTAGCGGACCTCACGCGCCACCTAGATAAGGTCTTAGATAGTGCTTGGGGAGGAGTCTGCTGTCTTGGTACATGTCGGTACCAATGACATAGGAAAATGTGGTAGGGAGGTTCTGGAAGCTAAATTTAGGCTTTTAGGTAGGAAGTTGAAATCCAGAACTTCCAGGGTAGCGTTCTCCGAAATGCTTCCTGTTCCACGTGCAGGACCCAAAAGGCAGGCAGAGCTCCGGAGTCTCAATGCGTGGATGAGACAATGGTGCAGAGATGAGGGGTTTGGATTTGTTAGGAACTGGGGTACATTCTGGGGAAAGGAGGGGCTCTTCCGAATAGATGGGCTTCACCTTAACCTGGATGGAACCAGGCTGCTGGCATTAACCTTTAAAAAGGAGATAGAGCAGCTTTTAAACAGATAATAGGGGAAAGCCGACAGTCGCCCAAGAGCGGATGGTTCAGAAGAATGTATCCTTGAAGGATACTGCCAAAAGCAGAGAGGTTCCAAAAAAGAGTAAAGTAGCCCAAATGCCCTCGAGTATGGAGCAGACAGAGCTTAAAGATCCCAAATTACCCATGTCTACCATTAGCCAAATTAATATCAATATAAAACCGTCTCTAAAATGCTTGTATGCAAATGCTAGAAGTCTAAAAGATAAGATGGGAGAGTTAGAATATATAGCACTAAATGAGAGGTTAGATATGATTGGAATATCAGAGACATGGTGGAAGGAGGACAACCAGTGGGACACTGTGATACCTGGGTACAAACTATATCGTAATGATAGAGCTGATCAAATTGGTGGAGGGGTTGCGCTCTATGTTACAGAGGGCATTGAGTCAGAAAGGATTAAAGTTTTGCAGGAAACAAAATTTGCTGTAGAATCTCTATGGATTGAAATTCCATGTAAAAAGGGGAAGGCGATGGCAGTGGGGGTGTACAATCGACCGCCTGGCCAGAATGAACAAATGGATGATGAAATGCTCAAAGAAATCAAGGAAGCTAACAAAAGTTACAGTTCGGTAATAATAATGGGTGATTTCAATTACCCCGTTATCGACTGGGTCAGTGTCACGGCAGGACATGCTAGGGAGATAAAGTTCCTAGATGACATAAATGAACCGACCAGAGGGGAAACCATATTAAACCTAGTCTTTAGTGGAACACCAGATCTAGTGCAAGAGATAAGGGTGTTGGGGCCACTTGGCAATAGTGATCATAGCATGATCGCCTTTGATTTAATTAGTGGAGGAGGGACAGTAAGTAAATCCACAGTACTACCATTTAACTTTCGAAAGGGAGACTATGATAAAATGAGGAAAATAGTTAAGAAAAAACTAAAAGGAGCAGTTGCAAAGGTTAAAGACTTACATCAAGCTTGGGTGTTGTTGAAAAATACTATCTTGGAAGCCCAGACCAGCTGTATTCCACGCTTTAAGAAAAGTGGAAGAAAGTCCAAAAAACTGCCAGCATGGTTTAAAGGTGAGGTCAGAGAGGCTGTTGTTGCCAAAAAAGCATCTTTCAGGAAATGGAAAAAAGAGCCAAACGAAGAAACCTGGAAACAGCACAAGCACTGGGAGCTCAAATGCAAGGCATTGATAAAGAAGACAAAGGGAGAATTTGAGAAGAAGCTTGCTGCGGAAGCAAAAACACGAAATAAAGATTTTTTCAAGTACATTCGTAGCAAAAAAACCTGTGAGAGAGTCGGTTGGACGATTAGATCATGGAGGAGTTAAAGGGGCACTAAGAGGCGACAAGGAGATAGCGGAGAGACTGAATGAATTCTTTGCTTCGGTCTTTACTGAGGAAGATGTAGGGATGTTACCCATGACTGAAGTGGAATTTAAAGGTGCGGAGGAATTGAAGGAAATATCGATACATCGGGAAGATGTATAACAATTATTAGATAAACTGAAGAGTAGAAAATCACCTGGGCCGGATAGAAAAGGAAGATCTTGTCTTACTAATCTGTTATGTTTTTTTGAAAGTGTGAATAAACAGGTGGACAAAGGTGAGTCGGTTGATATAGTGTATCGGGACTTTCAGAAAGCCTTTGACAAGGTCCCACATCAGAGACTTTTGGCAAAACTAAAGAGTCATGGGATAGGAGGCAGTGTACTACTGTGGATCAAGAACTGGTTAAAAGATAGAAAGCAGAGGGTTGGGCTAAATGGCCAATTTTCCCAATGGAGAAAGGTGAATAGTGGTGTACCCCAGGGATCTGTGCTGGGTCCGCTGATTTTTGACATATTCATAAATGACCTGGAAAGTGGAATAACGAGTGAGGTTATCAAATTTGCAGATGACACAAAACTATTTAAAGTTGTTAAAACCCAAGAGGATTGTGGAAAATTGCAAGAGGATCTTGTTAAATTGGAAGACTGGGCATCAAAATGGCAGATGAAATTTAATGTGGACAAGTGCAAAGTTATGCACCTAGGGAAGAACAACCCAAACTATGGTTACATGATGCAAGGTTCCACATTAGGAACCACCACCCAGGAAAAAGATTTAGGCGTCATTGTGGATGACATGTTAAAACCCTTGGCCCAGTGTGCAGCGGCAGCCAAGAGAACAAATAGAATGCTAGGTATCAAAAGGAAAGGAATGGAAAATAAAACAAAAGATATTATAATGCCTCTATACCGTTTCATGGTGAGACTGCACCTTGAATATTGTGTGCAATTCTGGTCGCCGTATCTTAAAAAGGATATAGCGTTATTAGAAAAGGTTCAGAGAAGAGCCACCAAAATGGTAAAGGGAATGGAAGGATACTCCTATGAAGAAAGGCTAAAAAGGTTAGGGTTCTTTAACCTGGAAAAAAGACGGCTGAGGGGAGATATGATAGAAGTCTATAAATTAATGAACGGAGTGGAACGGGTAAACGTAGATCGATTGTTTACGTTATCAGAATATAGAAAGACTAGGGGACAGGCAATTAAGCTACAGGGTAAACTATTTAAGACTAATAAAAGAAAATATTTTTTCACTCAACGTGTAATCAAACTCTGGAATTTGTTACCTGAGGATGTAGTAAAGGCTGTTAGTGTAGCTGGGTTTAAAAAGGTTTGGACAAGTTCCTGTAGGAAAAGTCCATAAACCATTATTAAGAAGGGACCCAGGATATCAATGCTTGACCCAGTACAAGCATTGCGGAACCTGTGTCTTTTGGGGAAACTGCTAGGTACATATGACCTAGATTGGCCACTTTTGGAAACAGGATACTGGGCTTAATGGACCTTGGTCTGACCCAGTATGGCATATCTTATGTTCTTATCAAGCATGGGTATTCTTTAAAAATACTATCTTGGAAGCCCAGGCCACATATATTCTGCACTTTAAGAAAGGTGGACGGATGGCCCAAAACTTCCAGAATGGCTTACAGATGAGGCCAGAGAAGCTGTTGAAGCAAAAAAAGCATCTTTCAAGAAATGGAAAAAGGAGACAAATGACAAAAATAGGAAACAACATAAGCACTGGCAAGTTAGATGCAAGGCATTGATAAGACAGGCAAAGAGAGAATTTGAAAAAAAAAGTTTGCCGTGGAATCAAAAATTCACAATAAAAGCTTTTTCAAGAACATTCATAATAAAAAGTCTGTGAGAGAGTCAGTTGGACCATTAGATGATAGAGGGGTTAAGGGAGGACAAGGCCATAGTGGAGAGTGAATGAATTCTTTGCTTCAGTCTTAAGATGTAGAGAAGTTACCCATGCCTGAAATGGTTATTGAAAGGTGATGTATGAGAAGAATTGAAACAAATTTCGATAAACAGGGAAGATACATTTGATAAAGAGTAGCAAATCACCTAGACTGGATGGTATACATCCCAAGGTGCAAAAAAAACTGAACTATGAGACTGCAGACCTACTATTATCTGTAGAATATGAATATTGGAGAAGGGCCAAGGCAACGCCAATTTTTAAAAAGAGTTCAAGACCGTGAAACTACAGACCAGTGAGCCTGATGTCAGAACCGGACAAAATAGTAGAAACCATTATAAAGAATAAAATTACTGAACATGTAGATCATCATGGTTTAATGGAAGAAAGCCAAGGGAGGTCTTGTCTTACTAATCTATGATATTTTTTTTGAAGCTGTGAATAAAGAGGTAGATAAAGGTGAGCCGGTTGATATAGTGTATCTGAATTTTCAGAAAACCTTTGACAAGGTCCCTCATGAGAGACTCTTAGGGGTATGTTTACTAAACGGGGCACTTGTGCGGGGCGCACCTGAGCGCCCTAAAATGATGCATTTAAGTGCTCTTAAGCACCCCGTACGCGTGCGCGGCACATTAACGGGTCCCGCACATGTGCGCCGAAAACTCGCACGTTTGCGGGGCGCTCATGTGCGATAGAGGCGTGGAAAGGCGAAATGAGGGCGGAGGAAGGCTCCCGAGGGGCAGAGAGACGGGGTCAATGGGTGGAATGTGGGAGGGGAGAGACTCCCCGCACAGGAGCGTGCCCGAATTTACAAGGAAAAAATACCGCCAGTGAAACACTCGCGATAGAAAGCATTTAAAGGGAAGAGAAACCATTTCCGTCAGCAATGTACAGGAAAACCGGGGAAACCAGCAAAACGTGAGCAGTGTGATACATGTGCACAGCACAAAAGTGCAAATAAAAATAGAAAATGACCACAACAGAACTATTAAAAATAGTAATTCAGCTGGGGAACAGTTATAGTGATGGGCAAATACAGAAAACACACCCAGCAAAGCTCCAGAAAAAAGAAATGGATTTTGGAAGGGTTTACGGAGCGGAGACTCTTCCAAAAACATTTCCTTTTGTGGAGCTTTCCTGGGAGTGTTTGCTATGGTTGCCCATTAATATCACTGTTGCCCAGCGTGGTGATATTTTGTCCCCCATTTCCCGTGGTCATTTCCGTGGTTTATGTGCACGTTTGTCACCAGACAGGGTGCATATGCCCACAGTAAATTTGCGTAGAGCAGGGTTTGTGACTCCATCCTGCCAGGCTTACTACCTCCAGGGGCTGCACTATCTATGTGGCCATAGTGTGGTGCAGCGGACAGAGTCAGTACCTCTAGGACCAGAGGTTCAAAGCCCAGCTGGGGCACTTGCCAGCCCAGTCCCTATATTTTACCCACCACTAAACACAGATAGCGCAGACACCCCTGTATTGCAGGGGACATAAGCATGGGGAAAACACCCATATTTTACCCAACAATGCACACACACCACAACAATGGGCATTACCCACAGCCAAGTACCCCAAATGCAGTCCCGTACTGCCACATTCCAATCAGGTCACCTGCTTTTTATGGGAGAAGCTCATGCCAGCATGTTGGCGGACGAGTACATGTGGTGCAGGGGGCAGTGGCTGCTAGCGACAGAAGACAGAGGCCTAGCCATTTGCAGGCTGGCACAGTCCACAGCAACAGACAGGCCCTGCCGGATCCACAGTCATGGACTATCCAGGGAAGTCAGCCAATCTGTGGCTACACGGTGGTGCAGTGCACACAGACAGTGCATGCAAGAACAGAAGGTCACAGGTTCAAAGACCAGCTGGGGCTACCAGCAATCCTGCCCACATATTTTCCCCACAAATAAACAGTGACAGTAAGGACACACCTTTCGTGATGAGGACATATGCAATGGTAATACGTCTATCTTTTACCCCACTGAGCACAGACACCATGAACAGGGGCAGAACCTACAGCAGAATCCCCCCAATGCAGTCCTGGTGGGCCACACACCAGTCAGGTTCCATGCTGCCACTCATACAAATGCCTGTGCTGTATATCTATGCACCACCCCCACGGCATGTAGATGTAGCTCATGCATATTCATGAGGGACAGCAGGAAGACCCGAACAGTGTGATGCAAAACTGGACTGGAGTGGGGAAGCGCTGCCGTAAAGCAGCAGCCAACAGGGGCAGACACACCCACACCCACAGGCCCCATTGGCCAATGTCTCCTGTAGAGGCAGAACATTGGACCCTGCGTGCATCTCCCAATACCAGCACCCGCATACCTTAGCAATGTCACCCTACACCTGAGGTACACAGCTCTGAAACGTTTGCTAAGAGTACAGGCTGATAGATATCCCTACGTTACGCACATACTGCTAGTTGACCCCATCCGAACAATCTGTTTGGTGTCTGCGGTGCGTGCTCCAGGCCTGGCCCCTGACGGTGTTCACCACCCTGGGGAGTGACCCCCAGCAGTACTGCGTACCATATCCATGCCTGTGCCGTGCCCAGGACCGGTGTGGTGGCCAAGGCTAATCACCCCCTCAATAGTAGCACAATGCTGGCATAGGTGTGGGAGTGTGTGTCTGTCTATACCAGGGGTGGGCAAACTTGGTCCTGGAGGGCCGCAGACCAGTCAGGTTTTCGGGATATCTCTAATGAATATGCATGAGATATATATGCATTAGAGATATCCTGCCAACCTGACTGGTTTGTGGCCCTCCAGGGCTGGATCTGGAGACCCCTGCCTTACACCTCTGTCATTTAAGATAGTGAGTGGACAAGGTGCAGATGTCCAAGACATCAAAAAGGTTAGATAGAATTTGTCACAGTCCTCCTAACTTCTCACCACCACCAAAAAATTGTCTATTAGACAACTTTTTGGTGGTGGTGAGAATCGAGGAGGAATGTGACACATTCTATATACCCTTTCGATGTCTAGGACATCTGTACCTTGCCCACTCACGATCTTAAATGACAGAGGTGTAAGGCAGGGGTCTCCAAATCCAGCCCTGGAGGGCCAAAAACCAGTCAGGTTGGCAGGATATCTCTAATGCATATATCTCATGCATGTTCATTAGGGATATCCCGAAAACCTGACTGGTCTGCGGCCCTCCAGGACCGGAGGTGCCCACCCCTGGTCTATACAGTGTGTGTTGGCTGCAAACACCTTCCCCAACCCACACTGCCAGCACTACTGCCAGTATTGGCCTGCCAATGTGCATAATGAGCAGCAAGGTACCATGGGTATAGGTCAGACATGGTGGGCTGGCCAGGATGCATCTGCACAGGGCATAGGGCACTGGCTGTGACATTGTAGTGCCAGGCCACCACCTACACAGACAGGGTGACCTCTGTATGTGCTGCTGGGGGAGCACTCTCACCCTGAGTGTGCCGTGATGACAGCATGGCTAGGCACCCCCATAGTGCTGTATTGTGTTTCTCTCTTGTGATATATATGGGTTTCCTGTTGGGGCCTCCTCACAGAACTCTCTTCTTGTGTGTGCTGCCACCCCAGTTTTGGGTGCATGCATTTCCATCAGGGCTAGCCAGCAGACTGTTCACAGCTGGTATGTGTCTTGATGGGTGCAGGGTGCAGTGGCTGATGGCTTGCTGCAGGTGAATATCAGATAGTGCTGGGGGGTGCATCTTTGGATATCCAGGCCTAAAGTCTGTCTGCTATTGTGTTATGGATGTGTGTGGAGCTGCTTGGACTGCCCTGTAGGGTGTCTGTTCCCCAGCAGGACTGGGGTTTGATGGTCCACTCTGCTGCCATGGGGTGGGTGGTGGTGTAGTAGTATAGGATGGGGATCTGTTGGTGGGGGGCCCTGCTTGCCACCCTCAGGGGGGGGGTCCATGGGGGTTTCCACTAACTGAGACAGACAGAGATATCCAACATGTTTCTGCAGCACCTTCCTATCTCACAGGTTAGTACTGTTATGGAGCTCTGTCATGGCCTCATCCAGCCATGGCTGGTGTTGTGGACCTGGTCCTGGGCGCCACATCACACCCTCAGGGTGAGCACAGTACCCGCACAATGTGACGGTGTGTAGCTACTCTTTGCTGGTAGTCCACCCGCTCAGGACCCCCTACCAGGCCGAGGTGCTGTGTGGGTGCACATGGACAATTCCCCCTACCAGGCCGGGTAGCTGTTGGGGTGCATTCCTCATCTTGTGTGCATCTGTGGACAGCTGATTTGCATGTGCAGTGCATCATGGGTACGGGTGGCCTAACCCTATCCTGTCTACAACAGCAGACTGTCTGTGGGGTGTGGTGCAGGCTCTCTGCAGCCAGTCAGGGGCTTGCTGTCAGCTGTAGCCCAATGGTTACATCACTCCCTGTACAGCCAGAGGTCATGGGTTCAAACCCACAGTGGGGCCCTTTGATAGGGCTGTCCACAGCTTTATTTTTATTTACTGTACATATGTCTATGCCGGCAAAACCACACACAGCTTACTATACCCATTAGGTGCCTCTGAGGGTGCTTTATAGGGCGCCCTATAGGCCACCTTATGGTTGCCATCCATATAGGGTGCACTATACATTATCCTGTGTCGCAACATACATGGTGCCCTATAGGGGACATTCTAGGGTGCCTTGGCAGACAGTGCACTGTAACATGTGCCTTACGGGCATCCGTATGTTAACACACTGTGAGAGCGGGTTTACTAGTGGTGGGAAATAAAATATAAATGGAAGGCCTCCTACAGCACTCCTCACCATGATACATACTGCCCCAGCCAGCCTTGTTCACTGGGCACTGTGAGGGATTGAACCCCTGGCCCCTGCACCATTGGTCAGTGTCTTAACCATTGTGCTGTGGCTCTGTTCCTGTGTTTGTGCATCCGCGCGCAGCCTTGTAGCCATCAGCGCGCCATCTTGTGGCACACTAAATTAACAGCACGCCACCTTATGCCGCACAACATGGAAATGCCCCTAAAATAATGCCTCAGCCAGCTGTCTTCAATGGGCACTGTGGGGAATTGAACCCATGATCCCTGCACGAGTGTCTTAACCATTGTGCTATGGCTCCGTTCCTGTTATTTGCACATCAGCGCGCCACTTATCCCTCCCACTATTGGACTGCCCCCTCACACATCAGCGCGCCGCCTTCTGCCCACCGGCTCGCCGCCTTCTGTTGCCCACATTTATCAGCGCACTGCCTTCTGCCGCCAAAACTTAACAATGCGCCGCCATCTGCCGCCGACACTAAACAGTGCGCCGCCTCATGCCGTAATAAAAATAACAGTGCGCCGCCTTCTGCCGCCCAAAATTAATATGCCTCCTAAACCACTGTTGCCCATAAATGTTGATGCCTCAGCTGGTCTTTTTTGTTGAGCACAATGGAGGTTTGAAACCCTGGCCCCTGCACCATTGGTCAGTGTCTTCACTGTTGTACTACGGCTCTATTGTTTGGTTTTGCAGCAGCGCACCACTTAGCCTTCCCACGCGCTAATGTGGGCCCCGCACATTAGCGCAACGCACACACGTACGGTCCGGTTTTTTGCTTTTTTCTGCCTGGCCCGCCCACTCCTTATATGGCACCAGCACACTAACGGGAACCTGCACAGCAACGGTGTTTAGTAAACATGCCCCTTAGCAAAATTAAAAAGTCATGTGATTGCAGTTGTTACTTCTTTAGTTCAGGATGTTACCTCTTTACGCTTTTAGCATGAAGTTCTTGAGAACTCTTTGCGTTCCAAGAATCTCAGACTGTTGAATTTTCCTAAAACACATTATTTGGCACCTCTTATGTTGTTTCATAAATATTTGAAAGAAGTATTGATGATTTCTGATGCAGAAGCCATTTCCCTGTCTAATATTTATTACCTTCCTTCCAGAGACATGGCCCTTCAGGCTGAGCCTCAGGAAGGACGAGTTGAGGGAGAATCTAAGGTTTCGGCTTCTTTAAATATTTCAGCATTTTTGGAATCCTCTCACGATGAAATTCCCATGAGAGCCAAGCTGTTAGTCACGGTGGCTTCTGATTTGGACAGACAGAGAATATTTCACGCATACTTCAAGAAAAAGTTTGAGACGTTTTGTGGCTCTGCTATACAAATTTTTCCTGACGTCTCGAGGACCACTCAGCGGAGGCAAAAAGCCTTTTTGGAGATTCGCCCACGCATTCTGGCCCTGGGCGCATTGTTTTACTTGAAATTCCCTTGCAGGTGCCACATTATATATCAAGGAACTCGTTATGTTTTTCTTGAAGTTGCGCAGCTTTTGGAATTTTTGAAGGGTAAAGGTTGAGTTATTAGTTTTCTTGAGTTTATTTTTGTTTCTTTAAACTTTATACCCTTGTTTCGTGCTGGGGTTACCAGGTTTGGTCAGTGTGGGTTTTATTCTTTATCTTTGGTTTTGGACTTCTCCTGGATGTGGACTATAAAATATTGTTTCTTAGAAATTTATTATGGAGGTAGGGTTGTTCCCAACCTCTTGATAAGGTTTGTTTATAATTTGTAATGTTTCCTTATTTTTTAATAAAACTTATAAAAAAAAAAAATCATGTGATTGGAGGCAGTGTACTATTGTGGATAACGATAGAAATCAAAGAGTAGGGCTAAATGGTCAATTTTCACAATGGAGAAAGGAATATATTGGAGTACCTCAGGGATCTGTGCTGGGCCCACTGTTTTTTAACATATTCATAAATGACCAGGAAATGAGAATAACAAGTGAGGTGATCAAATCTGCAGATGACACAAAATTATTCAAAGTTGTTAAAATACAAGAAGATTGTAAAAAATTATAAGAAGAACTTGAAAAATTGGGAGACTGGGCATCCAAACAGCAGATGAAATTTAATGTGGACAAGTGCAAAGTTATATACCTAGGAAAGAACATCCCAAACTACAGTTACACAATGCAAGGTTCCACATTAGGAACCACCACCCAGGAAAAGAATTTAGGTGTCATTGTGGAAAATACGTTGAAACCCTCCTTACAGTGTGCAGCTGCGGCCAAGAAAGCAGATAGAATGCTGGGAAACAAAAGGAGAATAAAAGCAAGGATATTATAATTCCTCTGTATCGTTCCGTAGTGCGACCGCACCTTGAATATTGTATGCAATTTTAGTCACTATATCTTAAAAGAGGATATAGAAGAATTAGAAGAGGTACAGAGAAGAGCTACAAAAATGGTAGGCTTAAAAGATTAGGGTTCTTCAACTTGGAAAAGAGACGGCTGAGGGGAGATATGATAGAGGTCTATAAATTAATGAATGAAATAAAATGGGTAAACAAAGATAGGTTGTTTACTCCATCAAAAAATTGAAAGACTAGGGGACATGCAAGAAAACTACAATGTATCTCATTTAGGGCTAACAAGAAAATATTTTTTCATGTAACGCGTAATCAAATCTGGAATTCGTTACCAGAGGATGTAGTAAAAGCTGTTAGTGTAGTTGCATTTAAAAAAGGTTTGGACAAGTTCCTGAAGGAAATGGCCATAAACCATTATTAAAGAGGAACAGAGAAATACATTGTTTACCTTGGGACAAGCATTGTTGAAGCTGTTTATCTTTTAGGGAATCTGCAGTAAATGTTATCTGGATTGGCCACTGTTTTAAACAGAGAAATCATCACACATTAAAGGAAACACTTCAAATTAGAAAGATGAAAACAAAATTGAAATCCTGAGAAATTAGACTCCATAAGCAGTGGAACAAATTACTGAGCAAAATACAAAGAAATATGACATCCACATTTTCTAAGCTGACATATTTTACTCTCTAAAAATAGAATCAGTTTGGTCCTGGTTTCTCTTCTTCATTTCTTTTTATTGGTCATTTGCTATGCCCTTTATCAAGATCTCTTAGCCATTTCCTATATCTTCTGTTTCCCCGTCTTCTCTATTGTCTCCCCTGTATCTCTTTCTGATGTTGAGCTTTATTTCATTTTTTTCATCTACCTTTGGCTTGATTTTATTCCTCTTTCTCCTCTCCTCAATATCTCCCCTTTCACCTCCCTATCAGCTTTTCATTTCCCCTCTTACCTCCCTAGTCTTCTCATTCCCTCTGTAGCCTACATTTCTCTATATTTCACCTATTTTCTAGCTGCCCAGGCAACCTCATCATACTCATCCATCTTCCTCTTATCCTCTAATCAACCCCAGCCCCATTGTTCATCCTCTCTCCACCTCTAGTCCCTTTCTTCTGCCTTTTACCCCTTACTTAGTCTTCCATTTCCCTTTCCTTCCCTCTTTATCTCTCATTCTGTCCACAGCACCCTGCCAATTCTTCCATCTTCTTCACAGTATCTAGTCATTGAACTTTACTCTGTCTCACATTCTAATTCAGTCCCCAGTGGCCTTGTAATCCCTGAATTCCTATTCAATTTCTTTTTTTTAAGTACCTTCAAGTCAGTGCTGACTCTTGGTAACCCAACAGCCCCTGGGTTTTCTATGACCAGGCCTTTTCTTCCATGGCAATGAAGGGTAAGGTGACTTGTCCAAGGCCACAAGGAGTGCCAGGGGGAATCAAACCCAAAGATCTCAGGTAGTAAGTTGTTACTCTAACCACTAGGCTACTTCTCCACATTCAATCACATAGTCTCCATTTTTCCACCCTAACCAAACCCTGAGTTCCCATTCATATTCCTAATACCCAGCCAGTTTAAATAGGTCTTCTTCTTTTTTCCACCTATTCTCAAATTTTCACTCCAGCTTGAATCCCAGTACTCCTATCCCCATGTTCCCAGTTCCTTTCTTCCTACCTACTTTCTTCCCCATCATCTATTCCCTTGCCTCTCCCTTATGTTCTTTGCCCCTTCCTACCTCCTCCCGCTCCTCTTTCTCTCTCTCTCTACCTTTCCCAGCGCCCATTCCTCCTTCATCTTCCCTACTCTTCTCCCCCACTATTCTCTTCCAAAGCACTGGCACCTCTTTCTCCCTACAATCACCCTCCTTCTCAGCATTTGCAAGCATTAGCCCCATCTTTCATCCCTAGCCCTTGTATCAACTCACAGGCCCTCTTCTCTCAGCTTACCCAACTCCCACCCTGGCACATCACCCTCCCTTTCTCTTTACCCCTCCTGTCTAGCATCTTCCTCTATTTTTCCTCTCTCCTTTCCAGCATCTATCACTTACCCCACCCTCACCATGGTCTAGCATATCCCCATCCCTCTCCCAATCCACCTTCCTCATGGTCCAATCATCTTTCCTCCTCTTTCTCCTCCTTCCCCCCATGGTCCAAAATCTCTTCTTCTTTCTCCCATATCCTTATACCATCCAGCATCTCCTTCTCTCTCTCCCCTATTGTCCCCCTCCCCAAGTTCAGCATACTTTCCACGCCTCCCCACATCCAACATGATGCATCCCCTTTATTTCTCTCGCCCCCAGCCCCAGTGCATCCCCCTCCTCATTTCCCCCTTGTCCATCACATATTTTCCACTCAAACCCATAGCAGCAACTGCAACTGCAATGATTACAACCCCCTCCCCAAAATAAAACAATGATAAGGCATGTTTGCACCATCTGTGGATCCTCTCAGTCCATGCAATTCTGAAACCTCTTCCATATCCCATCCCCTCCAATGTACATTTCCTGTTGCTATGGGGGTGGGACATGGAAGAAGTTTCAGGACATGGACTTGGAAGAGATTTCAGGATTGCATGGGTTGGGAGTCTCTGTGGACAGCACAGGCATGCCTTATCAGTTGCAGATGCAGTTACTGCCACAGGCTAGTATAAGTTTGAGGAGAGAAGAAGTGCTGGCCAAGGGAGGGGTAAAAGGTGGGAGAAATATCATAAGGTCAAGACAGGCAGCACTGACAGAAGTAGCAGTGGGAGGGAGGATTCAGCTTGTCCGGGTAAAACATGTCTGGTTACAAATTGTAACCGGACACTGTACACAAGATTAAAACAATGGATTGTCCAGTCAAACACTGTACACAAGATTAAAACAATGGATTGTCCAGTAACAACTAAAGAGTTGGAAAGCAGGTTGAAAACAGCTCCAAACTGGAAAAGACCTGACCCAGTTGGAGTGCCCAATTTTTGGATTCACTTAACATCACTTCACCAAGACCTTGTAAATTGCAAAAGCTAGTTGGCCAAGCAGCCAGATTTACACTGCAATAACTAATAACAGGAAAAAGACTTCTTCTTCCAAAGGGAGTTCCAAGGAATGTCCCTAAAATTTAGAGGCCAATAACTTGTCTACCTACAATCTATAAGCTGTTTACTACAATAGATGCTGATAGAATATATGAACATATTGATTCCAATAACGTCATGGCAATATTACAGAAGGGCAATGAGAGGAGAGTATATGGAACCTAAGAACAGTTAATGCTGAATAAAGCAATCTTGGACAGTGCCAAAAAATGCAAAAATTTCAGTGTAGCATGGATTGACTATAAGAAAGCCTTTGATAGTATTCCATACTCTTGGATAATAAATTGCCTTAACTTATACAAAATAAATCCTAGGCTGATAGACTACATTAAGTTCAGCATGAAAATGTGGCAAACCACACTCCGTTTGATGTATGAAGATGGACGGTTTGTCATTCCCAACATCAAGCTTCAGTGAGGAATATTTCATGAAGATTCCTTGTCGCCAATTTTATTTTGTATTGTGCTTAATCCCCTGTGCACTCTCATTGATTTTTTGGGATATGGATTTAGCCTTAATCCTAAAGATTGTAACAATCCAGAGGAAACATCCTGCTTATTATGTGTATATGACTTGAAGCTCTACAATTCCATTGATCAGCAATTAGTGGAACAATTCCACTAATTGCTGATCACAATTGCGTATAGTGAAAAGCTTCTCAGATGACATTAAGATGACTTTTGGCCTTGACAAATGTGCTAAGGCAACCTTCTTTAGAAGAAAATTGAGCAAAAACTGAAAACATCTTTCTGACTGATGATTATGATACTTAGGAATTTGAGCAGGAGGATGTATATAAATATCTAGAAGTAGAGGAAGGAGCAGCAATCAAGCCAAACTCACTGAGAGAAAACATCTGTAAAGAATATTACATGAGATTAAAATTAATATTGAAAAGTGTTTTAACATCATGAAATAAGATATAAGCCATCAGGGTCAGGTTGTCCACTGGGCACCCTAGGCAACTAACTAAGGTGGCAGACTCTGGTGGATGGCACAGCAGCTTTGTGTCACCATTTTGGAGCCCATAGGATGAAAACCATGGCCTGCCACTTCGCACCCCCCCCTCTGGTACAACTTCCTGTCGGAAGGGGGCAGGAGCAGTAAGCCATGAGTGTACACATGGGTGCCACTGCTTTTAAATCAGGGGAAGGGTTGTGCCACTCTCTGCCACCCGGCCCCCCTTCCCAATATGAGAAGACACTATTGTGGTGTGGGGGAGGTGGCACGGTTCAGCAAAGGAGGGCAGTGGCAGTGGCACAAGGAGAGGGGCAGCACATCCAGGGCTTCTGTTGGGGTAGCAGAAACCCTTGGGCTGGCCCTGCAATCCATTAGTCAGCTGGCAATTCCTGTACTTTCATATAGCTTTGGAATTGTAGACTGACCCTTAAAGATCTTGAAAAACTAGATGTTTGAACAAGAAAACTTCAGTATGTCCACAAGGCATCCTTTTTTTAAATATCTTTATCATACAAAGAATCATGCATCTTTGCACAAATGTTTGCCAGATAAAGAACACCATATTCTTGGCATGTTCATAGAATAATTGTATAGTGAACAATAAAGACCTTAACAATAACAAACATGTCCTGTCTTTTATCTTTTTGAACTTATCCCCCAACCTCAACCCACCCCTTCATCCTTTACCCCTCCCCACCCTACCTGATCTACTCAATGTTTTCCTAACCTGCTCCCTTTTGCCCCCTAGCCCCTATCCTGTTTCATACCTGTGGTCCTTTAATTGCTGTTGTTGATCCATGGTTGATTTCTGATAAAAAGAACCCCCATGAGCTAACACAGCTCTAAGTCACCATTTTATTGGCATATTGCATACTCAGCCTTTCCATTTGCATCGGTTCTTTCATTCTTGCCAATCATTGCCCTATTCTAGGAGAGAAAACCTCAATTCAATTGGTCAGAACACATTTCTGTGCTACCAAGAG
Source organism: Ichthyophis bannanicus (assembly GCA_033557465.1). Taxonomy (NCBI): domain Eukaryota; kingdom Metazoa; phylum Chordata; class Amphibia; order Gymnophiona; family Ichthyophiidae; genus Ichthyophis; species Ichthyophis bannanicus. The sequence continues at coordinate 374,260,907 of CM066032.1, read as the reverse complement.
ACTTTTTTTTATCTTTAATATGTTGAACTCTTGTTTCTGAGAGGAGCAAAATGACTTTCTCCTTTGGAATTTTCACTTCCGCACAATTCTCTAACATCACTCCCACCTCAACCCAAAATCCTTGCAGCTATGGGCAGCAGATAAAACTGTGAATATAGTCCCTTACTGACATCTGACATTTATCTCACCTATCTGAGTCTACCAGGCCAATTTTAGGATATCTGTCCTCGTCGATGTGGCAGTGGTGCAATATTTTGAACTGAATTTTAAAGTCTATATCATAACAGTCCTTCTTGTTAGCCATAAACCAGAAGTGAACCTCCTGCTCGGTTATCTCTTCCGCCAATAACCTTCCCAAGTACTGAGCCACAGTCCAGAGCACCAGGTGCTTAATTCAATCTGTATGACCTCTCAATTTCCAATGTGTAATGGAATTTCCTTGTTTTTGAATCAGTTGCATAGTCTGCATGTTGTCCCACTCCACTCTCATGTTTCTGCATCTCAAGCCCATGATGTTACATAGTAATGCAGCCCAAAAGATAGAAATAGCCTAGTGGTTAGATCAGCAGCCTGGTGACCAGAGAGACTATGGGGCTTGTTTACAAAGCCGCGGTAGCGATTTCCACGATGATTTCAATGGGGCCGCAGCTCCGATAACGATCGGAAACCGCTACCGCGGCTTTGTAAACAAGCCCCTATGTTTCAAATCCTACTGACACTCCTTGTGTCCTTGGGCAAATCAGTTAACTTTCTATTGCCTCAGGTATAAACTTAGATTGTAAGCCCTCTAGGGACAGAGAAATTTCTACAGTACCTGAATGTAACTCTCCTTGAACTACCACTGGAAAGGCATGAGCTAAATAATGAAAATAAATAAAACATAATCTATAAGAACCAGTGCATGCCAGACTGTACATTCCTCAATCCAAAGGAGAAATGGGCAACATAGAAATAGATTATACATACAGGGCTTCTACTGTAGGCCTAAAGGCCTACTTAACAACATCCTTCAAATAGAGGAATAGTCAGAGCTGGAAACAGTTCCTCATTTCATAAGTGTTTGTGAAGTTCTGAATGCAGAAAATTTCTGTATACATAGGCTCAACAAGGTAGTATGTTTCATCCACCGGAAGCTGTACTTGAAAAACACTGGGATCACAAACCTAAGAGAATTACAGAGAATGAAGAGTTTATGGTCATTTAGGACATTCCTATTCTGGTGGATAAGAAATTGGATGTGAAGCAAACTAACATAGTGGTGAAGGAGAAAAACACCAGAATGGCCTTGATAATAGAAGCGTCCCTCTTCAAACAATCATTCTGCAAATTGTGTGGAGAGGGAGAAGATCCTCAAATACTAAGAAATGCAATCGGAGACCAAGAAAATGTGGCATACCAAGTGCTGTAGACTTACTGTGTGGGGTTGCTAGATATCTTTGGTCCAAAATCAGGGCATTTTTTCAAAAAATAACATTTTTTCAAAAAAACGTTTTATTAGGCATCAAACACAATTAAACATTATTACATATATTTATTGTTTGATGACATTTGATTTAGCAGATTTTTGCCAGCCAAAATTTTTTTGTACATATCACTACAAAATAATAGTTTATTTTAACTTGAAGCAAGTTTTTACAGTTTTAATATCCAATCGATTTTGATCATCCATCCATTGCTTCTTGCACACCAAAAATACTCGTTCCACAGCAGCGTTTCATGTGAGAATTGAAAAAAATTATGCTAACTAGTGTTTTCAAATAGATGAATTTTTTGCTTTCAAATAAAGGGAACCATTTTTTATCAATTGGCAAATTATTAAATTCATCTGAAGACGTCTGTAGAAATAAGTTCAATTGGTTTGTTTCATCAAACAATGAATCTTTCTTTCATGGCGATGAAAAAAAAACATAATTAATGTTCCATTTCTTCATTTTATGTACAATAAGCAAATAAAAATAACTTCATTTGTATTATAATGTTCATCTTAATCATCTGTCAAAATTTTACAGAAGTTCAAGACAAGTCAGGACATAATGCCGAAATTCAGGACAAAATCGGGATATTTTTCAAACCAGGACAAGCTTCCAAAAATCAGTACAAGCCTAATAAAATCAGGACAACTGGCAACCCTATTACTGTGCAGAAGAAAGGCCTGTCAATCTCCTTCTGGTCACACTTTAGCATGAAAACCCAGGGGTTGAATCGTTTACGAGTCAACATTGATTTGAAGGCACGCAACACACATACCAGGCAGCACAGGGCTCCGTGCATGCCAAGTGCACCATGGTAAAATTTACTGTGTGCTAAAAATTCTATGCTACCTGAGTAGTGTGGGTCGGGAATGAGTGTGCACATCTTAGATAGCATGAATGTCTTTGGCGTGTGCTTTATCAATGATTTTGCATCCCTGCTGATTTGCCAAACAGAATGAGGATGAGTGGAGGGCAGTGGAAGTGCGGCAAAACCCATGGTTGGCCTGCTTCCATTTTATAGCATGGGTTGTGCATCACCTCCATGCTCATTTTTGGGGCTGAATGTATGGTAAGCTATGGCATTTTAACAGACATGTATAGCTAGGTGAAACACCCTCACACTGCCCTGGCCACAAAATGTATAGTTTAATTATTTAATTATTTAAAATGTATAGATCGCCTTCCCATTCAGAATGATTGTTCATAGCAGCATACGATCCCTCAAATCAGATCATTCAAAGATGCTGCAGAGTCCTCTAATCTCCCTCCCTCCTACCCAAGGCACCTGATTCAATAATAAAATTTGCCTTGGACCACCAATCTCTGCTTTCCTGAACCCAATTCAATAATAAAAGTTAGCCTAGTTATCTAATTCCTGCCTGTCCCACTCCTAACCCAAACTCTATGCACTATCCCCTCCAAAACCTGCAATTATAGTTTGTATAGTTCCAGTCTTCAGTAGCAGAGGGGACACCAGTACTGCTGTTCAGTGCTGAAGCATGCCCCCTACCAACCAACCAACAGTGAGCAGTAATGCTAGAGGAAGGGATCTGGTATCTCTCATGCCTTTTAAGATTGGTTTATAAGTCTCTGAATATTAGTACCTCTTTGACCTAATTGAAAAAATAGATAATGGATGTAGTTTACTATTTTTTTCTGTCATAATGTGTCAGAGCTGTCAGAACTGAAATATGAGATTGCAGACCTGCTATTGGTAATCTGTGAACTTTCATTAAAATCATCTGTAATACCTGAAGATTGGAGGGTCGCCAACGTAACAACAATTTTTAAAAAGGGTTCCAGGGGTGACCCAGGAAATTACAGACCGGTGAGCCTGACGTCAGTACCAGGGAAAATGGTAGAAACCATCATAAAGAACAGAATTACACAGCATGTAGATAGTCATGGCCTAATGGGAGACAGCCAACATGGCTTTAGACAAGGAAGATCTTGTCTTACTAATCTGATATGTTTTTTTGAAGGTGTGCATAAACAGGTAGACAAAGGTGAGTCGGTTGATATAGTGTATCTGGACTTTCAGAAAGCTTTTGACAAAGTCCCCCATCAGAGACTTTTGGCGAAGCTAAAAAGTCATGGGATAGGAGGCAGTGTACTATTGTGGATCGGGAACTGGTTAAAAGATAGAAAGCAGAGGGTAGGGCTAAATGGCCAATATTCCCAATGGAAAAAGGTGAATAGTGGAGTACCCCAGGGATCTGTACTGGGTCCGCTGCTTTTTGACATATTCATAAATGACCTGGAAAAGGGAATAACTAGTGAGGTTATCAAATTTGCAGATGACACAAAACTGTTTAAAGTTGTTAAAACCCAAGAGGATTGTGGAAAACTGCAGGAGGATCTGGATAAATTGGAAGACTGGGCATCCAAATGGCAGATGAAATTTAATGTGGACAAGTTCAAAGTTATGCACCTAGGAAAGAACAACCCACACTATAGTTACATGATGCAAGGCTCCACATTAGAAACCACCACCCAGGAAAAAGATTTAGGAGTCATCGTGGATAACATGTTAAAACCCTCCGCCCAGTGTGCAGCAGCGGCCAAGAAAGCAAATAGAATGCTAGGTATCATAAGGAAAGGGATGGAGAATAAAACAAAGGATGTTATAATGCCTCTGTATCATTCCATGGTACGACCGCACCTTGAATATTGTGTGCAATTCTGGTCACCGTATCTCAAAAAGGACATAGCGTTATTAGAAAAAGTACAGAGAAGAGCCACCAAATTGGTGAAGGGGATGGAAGGCTACTCCTATGAAGAGAGGCTAAGAAGGTTAGGGCTCTTTAGCCTGGAGAAGAGACGGCTGAGGGGAGATATGATAGAGGTCTATAAATTAATGAATGGAGTGGAACGGATAAACGTGGATCAATTGTTTACGCTATCAGAGTATAGAAAGACTAGGGGACATGTAATGAAGCTACAGGGTAAACTATTTAAGACAAATAAGAGAAAATATTTTTTCACTCAACGTGTAATCAAACTCTGGAATCTGTTACCGGAGGATGTAGTAAGGGCTGTTAGTATAGCTGGGTTTAAAAAAGGTTTGGACAAGTTCCTGGAGGAAAGGTCCATAAACCACTATTAAAAAGGGACCCAGGATATCAATGCTTGACCCAGTACAAGCATTGTGGAACCTTTGTCTTTTGGGGATATTGCTAGGTACGTATGACCTAGATTGGCCACTGTTGGAAACAGGATACTGGGCTTGATGGACCTCGGTCTGACCCAGTATGGCATGTCTTATGTTCTTATGTTTTCGAAGTAGGGTTTGAAATAACTTTTTAAGAAAAACAATTCATTGAGCAAAAGCAAGATAAAGGCTAACTTATAGAGAAAAGTGCTTTTTTATGTGATGGATACATTGACTTCATCTTATCTAACGCAGGCCAAAATATGACTGGAAAAACATGTCTACCAATGTAAACCTGTTTGAGTTGTATCATTTATCATCGCTAAGACTAAGTGCGGTCATGGTCTCTATTTGAGCCAACCAACTGAATTCAAATAATGGCATGTTCGTTTTTTTCTTAATTTAATGATTCTCACCTTTTTGGATGCTAATACTAGAACATTAGCAACAATTTTGTCTTATGTAGTACCTTTCATCCAGACAGGATCTAAACATGCTCTATAATTACAGCATGCCAGAAGCAGCTCTGGGATGCATGATGGCAGGATAGAGTTCAATAACTAAAGACTAGAAATTTTCGTAAAACTGTATCTCTATTCTTTTAATATAAGCCAATTTCAAATAAGCTAGCTATCATGGGGCACATTGAATTTTTCTCCAGCTCCTGGCTATCAGTCCAGCCTAATTTAATTACCGGGTCCTTGGGGCAGGACCAGGGGTCCTGGGGTGCCTATTGCACTCTTAGCCCCTCGCTTATTCTCTTTGTCAAGTACTACAGTCTGAGCCTAAAATTATATTTTACGTTATCTTCGCAAAATAAGAAAACATAACATCAACAGTTTTTGCAGAATCTGAAGGCACCAGTGATATTTACAACCTTAGCAGTCTTGGGAGGTATCAGTAATATTTACAGTCTTAACAGTCTCTGGATGCACCAGGAATATTTACAGCCCCCTTCAGCCACTTCTGCCAGTACCTTTCCCTGATGCCTTGGTGTGCTAGCCACTCCTGATGTTTCTCTCTGACGTCTGGCCCCTGCCAGAGTAATCCAGCCTCTGCTACCATGACTAGATATCTAAAGAGTTCCAGCTTGCCCTTGCTGAGCAGACTCCCTGTTTTTTTCTCCCTGATCCAGTGGTACACTGGCTTACAGCCAAAGACCTTCATTCAAATATCTCCTGCAGTTTTATACCCCAGAAATTCTCCCTCTTATCCCTCCTTCATCCAGGAGTTAAACCAGGGACCCTCCCACCAGATCCAATCTCAAGGAAGTGCCCTCAGGCTGTTTAACCCATGTCAGTCCCTGAAATCCTGATGGGGGAAACGGTTCACTACATAGGAAGATAAACTGAGCTGACCAAGTTCAGAGCTGTGGACCTAAATCCAACAAAAGTTTGACTTTGCTTAAACAATTATATCAAACTCCATTCCTTGTAGTGATACCTGGCATGTGTCTACCACAATTATTATTTATTTATATTCTCTTATATACTGTGCTATTCTGCATCAGTGTGGTTTACATTGAACAAACTGAAATTACATTGAACAGGGTATTATAACTTGGAGATAACTATTTTACAGGGAACATGGGTGATGGAGGGTTAAGTGGCTTGCCCAAGACCACAAGGAGCACCTGTGGGACTAGAAACCCCAGTCCTTCCAGTCCAAGGTTGCTGTCCTCTAGTGGGATTTGAACCCCTGACCTTCCAGCCTGAAGTACCTTGCCCCAACCACTAGGCCATTCCTCCACTCCATTACTGAGAATGTTTATAGATTTGGAGGTAAGTTTTGAAAGGGATCTAGCAAAGGACTTAGCTATCTAGATCAAAGGATTTCAAAAAGACAAAGACTGGAAAAAAGACAAAGAAGTAATGGTGTTGCATTTATAATTACGAAGAAACGTATAAGAACTGTAATGACATACAACGCAATCAGTGAATACTTAGGGGTATGTTTACTAAATGGCAGTAAGGGAGCAGTCTTTTCTGTTTGTTAACGGCAGCGATAAGGGGTTACCGTGCGGTAAGGGTGTTGGCGTGTTAGAGGTGTGCTGGCATTAAGGGATGGTAGTGGACACTTACCGTGCGGTAAAAGGACATTAAGGAGTGGTAATGGACACTTACCATGCGGTAACGGGACATGCTGTGTTAAGGTGTCTGGCATGCACCTTAACGCAAGAAAGCCACTGAAACACTGAAATAGGGGACAGGGAAGCCATTGGAGAAGGTATGGATGCAAACACAATTGGTAGCTGATGGAGTTGACTCACCTGATGCCTGGCAGTATGTGCGATGAGCATATTTGACTGTACAGCAGACCTATGCTTTTGACTAGGCAAAATAGATGACTGCCTAGTGATGATGGTCAGTGTGGGTGTTGGCTATGTCATGGGTGGGTGGTGGCGGCAGTGGAGTCAGCGGAGGGGATGTAGCAGCAGGGGGCACTGTGACAGGCGTGCGGTCCTAGATGTTCCTGAAAGCATACACCATGCTGTAAGCTATATTATAGTGTCTGTGAGGTGTGGACATGTATCCAGATGTACTGTCAGTGTGTGACATGCCATAGGCCAGGACAGTGTCTGGGTGGAGGCAGCATGTTCCTGATGTGGACAGAAAAGGGAGAATTGTCCATGAGTGCACAGGTGGAACAGTCACAAGAGAGGTGTGCATGATATGGCTAACTGCTGCAAATGACCCCTGATGGCAATGGTGGGCCAGCTTACTGCCAGTAAGCTGCCCCACCATGAATCTCCCTGATGGCCAAATGGTGGGTGCAGGGCTGTGCCATGGATTTTCCAAGCAGAGAGTTTGCAATGTGTGTGGTGAGTAGATGTATAGGATCATACAGGCCAAAAGCATTTGGTGTGTGTGAACCAAAAGCAGCAGTGCCATGGAGTACATGAAATACCATTTGTGCGAGTGGGACTGGTGCCTCAGCCTGTGCAACTGCAAGACAATACACTCGACAGAGTGGCATGACAGAAAGGGACAAGTTGAACCCATTTGCCCCATGTGGGGAAAGTAATGATGACAGAACAGTGTGGGTGATGGTTATGCAATGAGTGTTATGTGCCTGAATGTAAAAGATATATCCTCTTTACATAAAGCTGGGAGGTCACAATGATGGCAAAACAGAAAGCACATCCATACCAGTTGACCCAGACATCTACTGTGTATACATCACTGACCTGCTGCAATGCCATGCTGACAGATGTCCATGATGGGCTACCCAACGTGTGACCATAATGCATAGAAATGTAGAAGAACAATTGTCTGCAAGTCACAGTACAGCCAGAACTGTGCATGATGGGCAAGCACACCCAGGCATGAAATAGAACAAGTGAGAATCAAACCCTGGACCTTTGACCATGGAGACATTGTACCAACCAGTAGGCTACACCTCTACTCAGTGTTACACAGATGTGTAGAGTCTACTGATCTCTGATCAAACGGTTTGCTGTCTGTGCCAGTATATGTTGGGCCCTCCACTACCCATGAGGCACTGCATATACAAAACAGCTGAAGAACCAATGGAGAATGCACTGATCCAGCATATCATCTCAGTAAGATGCACTGGCTGTGTGTGCTACATGTACATAACAACAGCAAGCTGTGCTGCAGAGCAGTTTCATCTGTCACCCTGAGGGTGAGGAGGGGTGCCCAACACCTAGCCCACTGAACCTGCACTGTTAGAGATGATCTCTGCTGCAGATCCACATCACTGCTGGTATGTGGTAGGTATTGTCTGCAGTGTGTTATGCTTTTCATCTTGTTTCCTGCATGCTGTAAGTGACAGTGACAGCGACAGCAACAGCTCTGCCCATGTGAGACACTAACCCTCTGATAATAGTGTAGGCTAGTGCCCAGTGTCAATATGCTGTTGCAATGGACAGCTACTGTAGTGGGGGTATATAGGCTGGCATGGGGCTGGGGCTACTGCTACTGTCCTGCCAGGATACCAGTGAGTAGACCATGAACCACTGCTGCCCCAACCATTGAGGACTAAAAATTGACTACAGCACAGGCCGCAAGACTGTCCCCACTGCCCTTCACTGGGCTGTGTCAGCCAAGCACAAACCAACTGCAGTTGGTTTGCTGGTCAGCATGCATGGCATGTGCATAGTGCGACCACAAGCACCCTGCCTTGGGATACTCAGCATTGGCATCCCCAGACAGAGAATGCATCCATGGTCACTTTTTGGTCATAGTGAGAGTGTCATCTCAGTATGACATACAATGGCCACCCAGGCAATGCACATGGCAGACGGTCACAATGGCATCTCAGCCAGTGACCCTACAATTGTGGCAGATACGTCCAGGCCAATCTGTGCTGTTTCAGGTGATACCCACAATCCTCTGCCTTGCCTTATTCACATTTTTGAAACAGGCTTTGAAAAGCTCAGACAATGTGAGCTAAAGTGCAATGCAGAAAGCCACAGGACAAAGTGGAGTCATACACACACACAAACACACACTCTCATTGGCGCACTGTGCAAAAGTGGAGATGGTTGGCATTTCTGCTTGACACTCCTATCTCAATGTCAGCTCAAAGATTGATAACGTGTGCTCTATTTGCAGGTGCTATTACCGTGCCTTGGCCTCACCACATGTTGTTACCATGTGCTATTAGCCTCCAAACAACTGTGGATAGTGAGCCTGTCAGTGCTGCTGGTGGGTGTTTCCACCCTTACTGGCCACCTCTTTGGGGGTTGCACATGCTGGAGCTGTACTTATACTGTCAGCTAAACCTTGTGGAGGAGTAGCCTAGTGGTTAGAGCAACTGCCTAGTACCCAGAAGATCAAGGGTTCAATTGCCACTGGCACTCCTTGTGACCTTGAGCAAGTCACTTTACCCTCCATTGCCTTGGAAGAAAAGGCTGGCAATCTACTTCTGGTGATACATTGCCAAGAAAATCCAGAGGTAGCTGGGTCGCTATGAGTCAACACTGACTTGACGGCACAAAAAAAAACCCCTTGCCCACAGGAAGATGCAATACAAGTGGAGGAGTGGCCTAGTGGTTGGGGCAAGGTACCTTGGGCTGGAAGGTCAGGGGTTCAAATCCCACTAGAGGACAGCAACCTTGGGCTGGAAGGACTGGGGTTTCTAGTCCCACAGGTGCTCCTTGTGGCCTTGGGCAAGCCACCTCCATAGCCCATGTTCCCTGTAAGTATTAGCATATGTGTCTCATATCCCTTTGTGTTAAATGTATCCCCCAATGTGATGTGACCACTTTGATTGAAGGATAAGGTGGTATACAAAACTGTCTAAGTAAATACAGAAATCCCAGCAGAGACCTGAATTTGTGACCCTCCACACATATTCGCACCAACCATGGGTGTTGCACCACAGTGCTGCCTTATAGGGGCTAATAGCTCCTGCTGCAGACAAGCTTCTCTTCAGCTGGCCTTTGGCACATGGTGCACACAACCAGGGCAAAGCTTCTGTCTACTTCAGGCTGGGGTCACTTCCCATGCCACCACCATTACCCCACCACGCAGACATCAGTGGTGGTGCTGCAGTCCCAGTATGTTAAACATGCAGGTTTGGTGGGTGCCTTAAGCACCATGGCCAGATGGGGGGAGGGGGGGAGGGGGGGAAGGGGCATGCATAGACAGCCAGCTGCCCATGCAGGGGCCCCATCACCATCTGCCACTGATACGTTGGGGAGGGGGGGGAAGGGGCATGCATAGACAGCCAGCTGCCCATGCAGGGGCCCCATCACCATCTGCCACTGATACGTTGGGGGGGGGGGGGGGAATGGCAGCCACTGCTGTGTTATTTCCCTGGACACCTGCATTTTCCAACTACCCAGAGAGCTACAGCTGCAGACGCTATCGGCCTCTTCCTCCACAGTTGGGTTCAGTGGCACTGGGGGGGAGGGGTTGCTGTCATCTCTGCCAAGGGTGCCATGTCTGTTGGACCACCCCATGAGGCACATCACCGTTCCATGTCAGCAGTATGTCTGTGTTCCACCACTGTCACTATGTGATCATGACAGACATCACAGATGGTGCTGCAGATGGAAGGATTCCCCTAAGTTAAGAGCTTACAAAGGTTAGGCCTCCTCAACCTGTTGGTGAGATGGTTGGGGGAGATATGAAAGGGGTCTATAGAATACTGAATAGTGTGGAATAGTTCACGGTTGTTAACGCCATCACAAAATGGGGGGACTAGGGGACAGGCACTGCCACTACAGAGTAATGCATTGCAGACACAATGGGGCATATAGTTTGTAATTCAATACATTGGAAACACTGGCACATGGTGGCAGTATATGTCGTGACAGCTCCTCATATAGCTGGGCTTCAGGAGAGTTGGATCACAATCCTGGAGGAAAGGTCATTATACGTTTATTCAGGGAACACTGAGGATTGGCTGCTTGGCCCAGTACAGGCCTCTTTGACCATGGGTGTCCTTTTGAGACCCACCTAGGTACCTGTGCCTCTGATTGGCCACTATTGGACAGAGGATAGTGGGCTTGAAGGACCTTGGTCTGCCACAGTATGGCATATATTCTGAACTTATGTCCTTCTGCCCCTCTGTGCCACCCATGCAGCTACCTAGTACACTTTGCACACCAGCACCCTCCACTGCATGGCCACTGTGTCACCCCCTGTGCTCCATTTGCACCATCAGTATGGTGCCCTTTCCTACATGAGCACCGTGTTGTTGCTGCTAATGGAGCACCACTATCACTATATTGGGCGCCCTTGCCAGTACATCACATTGCTAACACTAAAATAGTCTCTCTCCCCTCTACAAACACCTTTTCCACGAGGTTTTAATCGGCAATCGGGTTCCCAGCGTTAAGGGGCTTTTCAGTCCATTGTGCAATCGGCGGTATGGGAGCACACACTGTAACTGCCCACTCCCTGCCTCAGTCATGCCCACTGTCCGCCCCCTGCATTCTTGCTGGTACCTTTAGCGCACCTTAAAGCAACATTTCTTTGGCGTTAAGGGAGTAAGTGTGCTGATAGCCTATGTTAATGGCACACATGCTCCCTTACTGCTGTTTAGTAAACATACCCCTTAATGTCTATTCATCTATGAGGAATGCCCAGCAACACAACTATCATTCAGGTATATGCACAACAACAGCAGCAAAAGAGGAAGAATTTGATCAGTTCTTTGAGCAAGTACAAGCTGAAAGTGACAGAACATGCAAATAAGATCTACTGATAGTCATGGGCAGCAGGTGGTGCCAAAGGGTGATGCGGGGCCATATGCGGTGACTCACTGCGGTGACTCATCTGCATAAATATTTGCATATCCACAGGGTACATTTGCATAAATCTAATATATTTTATTTTAAAATGTATATGCTGCCCATCTAAAATTTTACCCCTTCACAGTCTCTTTTTTTGTCTCAGCAATGACTTAAGGGCATGCTTACTAAATATTAATGTGGTTTAAGTGCCACTGCACCCATAGAAATTAATGAGTGATGTTTCACTTAGTGCATATTAATATTTCTGAATGCGCATTAATTTTGAGTAAGCATGCCTCTTAATGAATGTTTAAATACCATTTGAATGCACAGTGAGGATAAAGAAAGGCTACCATATTTCTACATTACTACCTTTCAGTGCCAGTTGCCAGGTACATTAGGAAGTACTACAAAACTATGTTCATATGGAACCCATAGCAAACCTGCCATATCACAGAAGCACTATCAGGACTCACACAACATCAAACCCTACTTATCAAAAGATAACACTGCAAAGTATTACACCAGTACGTTGCCTACTAGGAAAAGATAACAAGGGGGACTGCTACATAGAACAGAATACTGCAGCTCGGTCACACACACAAAACATAGACAGACCATCACCAAATATAGAACAAGGGATCACAATTTAGAAATATGAAGATAATAACTAAAATGGGAACCCCAAAAGCCAAACTTGGAGTGTACAACAACACTGGAGAAAAAAAACTAAATTAATTTCCTCTTGTACTGAACAAAACACAAAGGGCCTCATATTCATTTGGGCAGGCTATGTACTGCTATGGCGCATAGCCATACATGCCCACCCTTAACCCTGGATATTCAATGCCAGAGTCATATTCAGTCTCGGTAATGAATAGTGGGGTTTGCCGCTCATGCCTGGAAGATGCAGTTGCTAACCGGGAAGCAGCGATATTGAATGCTGCCCGGTTAGCTCCTGTGGCTAAATGATAGACAAGGGTTTTCCTTGCCAATCTTTTAGTTGCAGGTCCCAGCTTCCAATCCCCTCACCCTTCCCCTTTACTATAAAACTCCAGCATCTTCCTCTTTCTCTTCCATCTCCCCAGCTCTTTTCCCCATCCCCCAACCCATAGTCCAATGGCTTTCTAACCCCTGCCCCTTCTCCATCTTCTACTCTTCCAGTAGTCTAGAATCTCTCCTATCTCCTCTCCCAGCCCAGCATCTTCTCTCTCCCCCTGTTCCCCCACCCATCCCCAGTCCAATATATCCCTCCTCTCTCATAACCTAAAATCTCCCTCTCATTCTCCCTATTCCCCCCCCTCAACCCTGCAATGCTATCTCTGTGCAGATCATATGAACTGTCTACTCCTACCCTCTTCCTCTCTGGCCCATCTTCAATGTACTCGCCATTCAGCATTTTATTTCCTCAGACCCTCACTTTGGAATAATCTTCCTCCATATCTACAGTCGAAGTCTTCCTTTACAAAGTTCAAAGTCCAACTTAAAACCCACCTTTTCTGCACAGTATTTGACCTCCCACTGGATGCCCTCAGTTGACTTCCTTATGTTTCCTACCCATAAGAACATAAGATATGCCATACTGGGTGAGACCAAGGTCCATCAAGCCCAGTATCCTATTTCCAATAGTGGCCAATCTAGGTCAAACGTACCTAGCAGTTTCCCGAAAAGACACAGGTTCCACAATGCTTGTATTGGGTCAAGCATTGATATCCAGGGTCCCTTTTTAATAATGGTTTAAGGACCTTTCCTCCAGGAATTTGTACAAACCTTTTTTAAACACAGCTACACTAACAGCTTTACTACATCCTCCAATAACAAATTTCAAAGTTTGATTACACGTTGAGTGAAAAAATATTTCCTCTTATTTGTCTTAAATAGTTTACCCTGTAGTTTCATTGCATGTCCCCTAGTCTTTCTATATTCTAATAACATAAAAAATCGATCTACATTTACCCGTTTCACACCATTCATTAATTTATAGACCTCTATCATATCTCCCCTCAGCTGTCTCTTTTCCAGGTTGAAGAGCCCTAACCTTTTTAGCCTCTCTTCACAGGAGAAGCCTTCCATCCCCTCTACCATTTTGGTGGCTCTTCTCTGTACCTTTTCTAATAACGCTATATCCTTTTTAAGATAAGGCAACCAGAACTGCACACAATATTGAAGGTGCGGTCGCACCAAGGAACGATACAGAGGCATTATAATATCCTTTGTTTTATTTTCCATTCCATTTCTTATGATACCTAGCATTCTATTTGCTCTCTTGGCCACCGCTGCACACTGGGCGGAGGGTTTAACATGTTATCCACGATGACGCCTAAATCTTTTTCCTGGGTGGTGGTTCCCAATGTGGAACCTCGCATTGTGTAACCATAATTTGAGTTGTTCTTTCCTAGGTACATAACTTTGCACTTGTCCACATTAAATTTCATCTGCCATTTGGATATCCAATCTTCCAATTTAACAAGATCCTCTTGCAATTTTCCACAATCCTCTTGGGTTTTAACAACTTTAAATAGTTTTGTGTCATCTGCAAATTTGATAACCTCACTCATTATTCCCTTTTCCAGGTCATTTATGAATATGTCAAAAAGCAGCGGACCCAGCACAGATCCCTGGGGTACTCCACTATTCACCTTTTTCCATTGGGAAAATTGGCCATTTAGCCCTACCCTCTGCTTTCTATCTTTTAACCAGTTTCGGATCCACAATAGTACATTGCCTCCTATCCCATGAATTGTTAGTTTTGCCAAAAGTCTCTGATGAGGGACCTTGTCAAAGGCTTTCTGAAAGTCCAGATACACTATATCAACTGACTCACCTTTGTCTGCCTGTTTATTCACACCTTCAAAAAAACATAACAGTTTAGTAAGACAAGATCTTCCTTGTCTAAAGCCATGTTGGCTATCTCCCATTAGGCTATGACTATCTACATGCTGAGTAATTTTATTCTTTATGATTGTTTCTAGCATTTTTCCCGTCAGGCTCACTAGTCTGTAGTTTCCTGGATCACCCCTGGAACCCTTTTTAAAAATTGGCGTTTCATTGGCGATCCTCCAATCTTCAGGTATTACAGATGATTTTAATGATAGTTCATAGATTACTAATAGCAGATCTGCAATCTCATATTTCAGTTCTTTCAACACCATTGAATGTATTGCATCCGGTCCAGGTGATTTGCTACTCTTCATTTTATCAAATAGTTGTAATACATCTTACCTGTGTAGCGATATTTCTTTCAATTCTTCTGCAGTATCACCTTTAAATACCACTTCAGTCAAGGGTAACATCCCTACATCTTCTTCAGTAAAGACTAAAGCAAAGAATTCATTCAATCTCTCCGCTATAGCCTTGTCCCCTCTTACTGCCCGTTTTACTCCTCTATCATCTAATGGTCCAACTGACTCTCTCACAGGTTTCTTGCTTCGAATGTACTTGAAAAAGTCTTTATTATGTGTTTTTGCTTCCGTAGCAAGTTTCTTCTCAAATTCTCTCTTTGCCTGCCTTATCAATGCCTTGCATTTAACTTGCCAGTGCTTGTGCTGTTTCCAGTTTTCGTCATTTGGCTCTTTTTTCCATTTCCTGAAATATGCTTTTTTGGCAGCAACAGCCTTTCTGACCTCACCTTTAAACCATGCTGGCAGTTTTTTGGACTTTCTTCCACTTTTCTTAAAGTGTAGAATACAGCTGGTCTGGGCTTCCAAGATAGTATTTTTCAACAACACCCAAGCTTGATGGAAGTCTTTAACCTTTGCAACTGCTCCTTTTAGTTTTTCCTTAACTATTTTCCGCAATTTATCATAGTCTCCATTTCGAAAGTTAAAAAATAGTACTGTGGATTTCCTTACCATCCTTCCGCCACTAATTAAATCAAACACGATCATGCTATGATCACTATTGCCAAGTGTCCCCAACACCCTTATCTCTTGCACCAGATCTGGTATTCCACTAAGGACTAGGTCCAATATGGTTTCCCTTCTGGTCAGTTCATGAACCAGCTGCTCCAAGAAGCAGTCATTTATTTAATCTAGGAACCTTATCTCCCTAGTATGTCCTGCTGTGACACTGACCCAGTCGATACAGGGGTAATTGAAATCACCCAATAATTATTACTGTGCTGTAACGTTTGATAGCTTCCTTGATTTCTTTGAGCATTTCATCATCCATTTGTTCATTCTGGCCAGGCGGTCGATAGTACACCCCCATTGCCATCACCTTCCCCTTCTTACATGGAATTTCAATCCATAGAGATTCTACAGCAAGTTTTGTTTCCTGCAAAACTTTAATCCTTTCTGTGCCCTCTTTCAATCCTTTCTGTGCTCTCTTTAATCCTTTCAATGCCCTCTCTAGCATAGAGCACAACCCCTCCACCAATTTGATCAGCTCTATCATTACGATATAGTTTGCACCCAGGTATCACAGTGTCCCACTGGTTGTCCTCCTTCCACCATGTCTCTGAGATTCCAATCATATCTAACCTCTCATTTAGTGCTATACATTCTAACTCTCCCATCTTATTTTTTAGACTTCTAGCATTTGCATACAAGCATTTTAGAGACTGCATTTTATTCATATTAATCTGGCTTTTGAGAGGTATGGGTAATTTAGAATATTTAAGCTCTGTCTGTGTCATACTCAAGGGCATTTGGGCTACTTTACTCTTTTTTGGAACCTCTGTGCTTTTGGTAGTATCCTTCAAGTATACATTCTTCCGAACCATGCGCTCTTGGGCGACTGTCGGCTTTCCCCTATTATCTAGTTTAAAAGCTGCTCTATCTACTTTTTAAAGGTTAATGCCAGCAGCCTGGTTCCATCCTGGTTAAGGTGAAGTCCATCCCTTCGTAAGAGCCCCTCCTTTCCCCAGAATGTTCCCCAGTTCCTCACAAATCCCAAACCCTCATCCTTGCACTATTGTCTCATCCACGTATTGAGACTCAGGAGCTCTGCCTGCCTTTTGGTCCTGCGCGTGGAACGGGAAGCATTTCAGAGAACGCTACCATGGATGTTCTGCATTTCAACTTTTTACCTAAAAGCCTAAATTTAGCCTCCAGAACCTCCCTCCCACATTTTCCTATGTCATTGGTACCGACATGTACCAAGACAGCAGACTCCTCCCCATCACTATCTAAGACCTTATCTAGGTGGCACGTGAGGTCCATTACCTTCGCACCAGGCAGGCATGTTACCAGGCGATCCTCACGACTACCAGCCACCCAGCTATCTAAATGCCTAATAATTGAATGACCAACTATAACGGCTGTCCTAGCCCTTCCTTCATGGGCACATGACCCTGGAGAAACCTCCTTGGTGTGAGAGGGTTTTAAATTTACCTGGAGGACAGGTCCTATTTACAGGATCACTTCCTGGCACACCAGGGTGATGCTCTCCTGTCACGTGACCTCTCTCCTCCATGGCAGCAGGGATGCTGCCAGACTGGAGGTGGGACTTCAGGACTATATCTCTGTAGGTCTCGTCTATGTACCTCTCTGTCTTTCTTATGTCTTCCAAGTCTGCTACTCTGGCCTCTAGAGAATGGACTCGTTCCCTGAGAGGAAAGAGCTCCTTGCACCTAGTGCACACGTAAGACCTCTCACCAACTGGGAGAAAATCATACATATGACACTCAATGCAAAAGACTGGAAAGCCCCCATCTCGCTGCTGGACTGCTGTCTGCATCTTAGTCTTAAGCTTGTGTTTAGATCTTTAAGTTCTTTACTTACTAAGGGTTGCTGTGGATGCTTATACTAAGAAAAGTGTATCTAATACGTTTAATATACCTTGTTCACCTGAAGCTTAATTAATCTCAGGCCCTTAATGTATGACTGATTTGGATAAAGAGCTGCACCTGAGAGCAGCTCCTTTCCTTTAAGATTTGTAAGTACCTATAAAGCTACGAGTATCCCAGGGGTGGGTGGGTGTTGGGCAGGGAGGGAAATAAGACTTTTTAAAAGAGGGCTGCTATACCGTACCCTGCCCTGTGCTTCTGAGGTAAACTGTGACCAACTTCCTGGATGATTAACAGTCCTTGCTTGGACAGAAGAAGGAGTCTTTCAAATGGCCTTTTGACCTGCCACCTGGCTTTAACACCTATTCAAAAGGTTTCGCAGGTCTCTTGCCCCCTAGGTAGAAGGCTTCTTTGTAAAGGTCTCTAGAAGACTTTATTTATTGCTCAAAGAATACTGAGCCTGTTTTGCCTTTAATGCTAAGTTATAGTCTGATTTGATTTAAATTAAAGCTCTTTGTTGCTGCTAGGCTCTGATCTAATATGAAATTTAAACTAGAAGCTCTTTGCTGGGTTCTAAATTTAACCAGAAAGCTTTCTTCTGTGTTTTAAATTTAAACTAAAAGCACATTGCTGCTACTAGTCCCTGAGTGAGTATTAAATTTAAACTACAAGCTCTCTGCTGGGTTCTAAATTTAACCAGAAAGCTCTCTTCTGTGTTTTAAATTTAAACTTAAAACTGCTGCTACTAGGCCCTGACTGATTAACAAATATACTGGTTTCACAGATTAATCAGCTTTAATCCAAAGAATTCCCTTCAGAAATATTCCCAGAAGGATATACTCACTATTTCAGATCTCTCTCCAGAAGTAGCAGTCCCCTTTTGTAATGCCCCCTTCTGCTCTCTCACTGCCCTCCTCCAGCCCTGCCTTGTCACGTCTCATTTTCTCATCTGTCCTATACATACTAGTGTTCTTTTCATTCTCCTGTTTCAGTTTTTATGCTGAATGGCGAGTAGATTAAAGATTCTATTGTAAACCATTTTGCTGTACCCTTATTAAGTGATATATCAAATCTTAAAGAAATGAAATGAAATCCCCTGTCTCTTTTTCTTGGTCCCCCTTCCCCCCATGGCAAAAATATTGTGTGGCACCATCTCTAGTGTCTTCTTTTTTTCCAGGGAGAAAAGAGCAGAGCTATACTTCCACAGACATGGTCAGGAACAAGGAAGCAACAAGCAGAAGGTGACCATGCATAAGTGGCTTTATTTAGAGACCATATATAACACAGCCAGTCAGCCAGTACAGATTGGATAAACAAGGTAAAAACAAAGTTAAGAAAGGGGTGGTGGGGATGGGGGGAATAACAGAAAGGGGATGGTAGAGGAGAGAAAGGAAAGAATAGAATAGGAGAAAACAAGAGTATGCAACTGAACGTAAGGATAGGGAGGGAGGGAAAGGGGAGGACGAGGAAGGGGAAACCATGTGAATACACAGAATATGTAATGAATATCCAAACATGCACCATTTTTTATATTAAAAATGAACAAAGTAAAAAAATAAGAGAAGAAAAAAACATTACTGTGGGTGTGAATATTAAAAGCATTAAGGGGGAGGTCTTTCAAAAACATTGTGAGTCCGATTCCATCCTGGATGTCCAGGCCCTCTGTGCGTCCTGCTGGAACCGGATGCACAGAGGGAGTGGCGATTCTGATCCCGCAGGGCACGTCTAGCCCGGCGGGATCAGAATCGTGAACAGGCCTGTATGTTCAGGCTGGGACCTTGATTCCATCCTGCATGCACATAAAGGCCTTGCTCGACTAACTCAGTCAGGGCTTTTCAATGGAGCCGCGGCACCATGGTGCCCAGTTGCCATGGCACCGTGACTCCATTGAAAAGCCGCAATCCGCGGCTGCCAGCTCCCATAGTGCTTTCTCCGCAGCCTGACCCCCGATCTGGCCTCCCAAGGCCAGGGTTGGGTTGCAGGGAATGCCCTCTGCCCCCTGCTGCCCCTTCCCAGCCCTAGGCCTGCCATTCTTTCTGCATCAGGGAACTTATTCCACCTCAGAGATGGAATAAGATCCCCTTCCAAGCCGTCGGCCCTGGACGTACAGGGACAACATTGGAGTCGGCCCTGTATGTCTGGGGCCAATGACTGCCCACTGCACACCCTAATGCCGCTCCCGATCCGCCCTTTTCCCGCCCCCGTCTACCTTTTCTGTACAAGACATGGGGAAGGTAGACAGGACCGGGAATGACCCCATGTGTGATTATGCAATAGGTATTGAACCTAAAACAACACCGAAACAATATGCTCTCTGCATTTTGGTGGGTAGATATAATCACATTACAGTATACTAGAAAAAAAGTTAATTAAAAAATTATTTAAAATATAACAAAAACAAAAATGGGGGGAAGATATACAGGGTGGCCTAAAAAAGTGAGAATATCTCGTAGCATATAAGTTATTTAAAAATTCAAAAAGACAGATGTAAACGATTGACAAATTTTAAAAAAAGATGGCAACCGGAAATTGTTGAAATAAAGACGTTATATAGCTAAAGAAGGTAAATAAGTAAACTATTTAAGCTTTTAATTTACGAGATGTTCTCACTTTGTTGGGGCCACCCTGTATATAATTGGACCCATCAAACCAAATAGAGAGATTGTGGCAAAGGTAGTCTAAGCAAATTCATCCGAGGGAGCGTGAGTAGAATCCAAATAGAAACAAGAAGGATTATACATGCAGATTAAACTATCAATTCTACAATGACAACTAGTTTTAAAAAATGTTTAAAACAATTAAAATAGCCATAAAAGCATAAAACATCATTATCAAAACTGCAAATAGCCATGCCTGTCTAAAATTCTGCACTGTGAAATGCCCGCTTGACATAAGAAAGGGGGTATAAGAAGTAAGGGGTATAAAAAATAATGTACACATTTAAACTGATATTAATAATAAAGTGCATTCATAAAAAGAAGCCATATGGATACGATTTAAAAGAAAAAAATCATAAAAAATAAATGTGTTTAGAAACGGCAAAATGAAAGGAAGTAAACATAGGTTAAAAACAACAGACCGTTAAAAGTATACTAAACACATTTATAGATTAAAATTATTCATAAAAAACATTCTGAACATTAGAGGGATCATGGGCACGGAAGGCTATAGATTGAAATCCCATCCTAGGCAGGCAGAAGGATCGCGGCAAAGGAGGCTATTCAACCATAAATAAAAGGTGCTTCCAAAGGAACATTAAGTTCAGAAGTGATAAAGAAACCACTAAAAAGTGAAAAAGCAAAAACCAAATTGATAAAAATAAATTTTAAAAAATGTAATTTGGAGAAAGGTCTGTTCCAGAGAAAACCAAGATTACATTAAAAAAAACTAAAAATAAAACTGTTTCTAGTGGCGTAAAAACTTGTAAGCCTGAAATCTATAAATATATCAGGAAACAAAGATGCAAAATATGCAAAAATGGGAGAGGGGGAAGAAGGAACAATAAAAACATGTCTAAAAATGTGTATCTAAAAAGAAGAAACATGGTGCACAAAGAATACACTAGTGTTAAAAAAATAAAAGGAATGGAGATAAAACAAAATGGTATTTTTAAAAAGGGAGGATATATTAGAAGACTCAAAATGTAAAAAGGGACAGAGAAGAGACTGCAGGGATTTCAGTGGCTGCACTCTGGAACAACCATAGGCACCGCAGGCCTTATAGGAGAGCAGCCGCTGTAATTGTGGCTCTCCACAATGCCTGCCATGACCCCGTATGCTGCCTGAGCCCAACCCTGCTGCTCCACTCAGCCACAATCATGCTGCTTCACTTTTCTTTTTTTTCAGTCCTCTGCTGCCACTGCCCAAGGCTGCAACCGGACCCAGCACAGCCGCTGACAGCCCCAGTCACAGCCTGAAACGGACCTGCCCTGCCTCAACATCTGCGGCTGTGAAGAGGTGAGTCAATGAAGCTGGCTTCAGGGCCTAGTCAGGACAGCAGTAGCACATACGGATGGAGCCATGAGCCCACAAGGTGGGAGGAGCTGGAGGACTCTGAAGGCTTCTCCTCTGTGATGCATGACACGTATGTGAATGTCGGTGTTGTTGAGAAGCGGCAGCATCCATGGTAACAATTTAAAAACTGGCTGGGGTCAGTTCCAGAACTGAGCGAGATGCGGTGGGGTGGCAAGGCAGTAAGCTCAGTTGATTTGGCAGCAGAGATTGGCAAAGGCAATAAGTGTAGCATGAAGTTGGCACGAGGTCTCCTGTACTGCGGAGCCCTGTGCCAACAACATTCTCGCACATTGGTAGGGCCGGCCTTAATGGGCAACTGGAACACAAAAGTTGGAAACAAAGAAGGTAAAGTGGTTGGAAGGTAAGGGCTTGGCAACAGAAATGAAGAAGGGGAAAAATCGAAAAAATTCTGCAAGACCATCAATCTATTCATTTCAATCACCTTCTTCCAGCAACACAAGTGGTGACTGTACACATGGATGTCACCAAAGGGACTGCACAAAAATTAAATTGACTATATCTGTGAAAATAAATGACTGGACAGTGTTCATCTCTACTGACAAATTCAGGTTTCCCTTTCCTGTTATATTGTGATCTTGTTGATCTGTATTATCAGTCTGTTTTGTGCATATTTGGCCCGACATCCTCTAACAGTCAAACTTAGAGTGTCAGGCCAAGAATCCAGCAGCTTACAGTTTACCTGCTTTTAGTTCTGGAATGTCAATGTGTTAACTCTATGGAGCATGTTTACTGAAGGTTAACGCACACTGGGTAAAGTTAACATGCATTAAGTGCTGCAGTATGCATTGGAATGAATGGGCAATGGCAGCACTTAACTTGCATTAGCATTACTTAACATTGGCTAATGCTTATTAAACATACCCTTATAATTGTTCTATGGTAAATATTTGCCTATAATGTCCTGTACAGTATTGTTTTTCCAGTTTAAGTTAGTAAATCTATTCAATTTTTACCCTGTCTTTCTCTCTGGTAAATCTGGTGGTGCTAAAGTGCATATTTCAGACTAGGCCATCTTTCTCATTACTGAAACAGCATTTCTTAGCTGGCACAAGACCTAAACCCTGATTCCAGGCCCTGGGAGGATTGGTTTAATGCAGCTCTAGGTTTCTGAAGGCTTGTCCTTTGAGTATCCCAGTATATACAGAGTATCCCTGGTTATACACTTGTTCTTTGAGGAATTCAGTCATATGTGTCTAAATTACACCACAAAATTTGCATATGGTAAACAGCAGGTATAAATGTAATGCTATACTGTATATTCGCTGGGGTAATTATTTTCAGAGGAGAAAATTCACTTTGAAAATTTGTGGAAGTCTAAACAAAGAAAAGTATCCTCAATACTATTCACCACCTTCTCCCTGTGCACTAAAACATCCTCACGGTTCTGGCTCTGACCAGGAGAATACTGGGGTGCATAGGGAGGGTGTTTACTTATTCTCTCTGTCCTGTGTCCACTTACGACTCATCAAGTCCCAAACATTTCACCTTCAATGGGACCAATATTCAGTGGTTGTCTTCCCCCCATTGAGGCATTCATGCACAACCATTTTCTCCCCCCTCAACATCCATCCTCTATACATCCATGATCCACACACTTTCTCAGCACCCAGCTTATAAACAACTGTAAGACGCCCTCCCTCTGTAATTCACATATGGAAATCATTGAGCCATGAAGCAGCTGTTTCAATGTGCTAGGCAATTTTAGACTTTGTTTTCTAAAATTATAGTATTCATATGCCTTGGCAAATGGATAAGTTATTGTATGTGCTAATAAATATATTTAAGAGGATTGAATTATATGGCCATAGCCTGAACTGTAAACAGGAGTGCAGAAATGGATGGTTAAAATATCACACAACAGACGTTTCTTACCATATGCACTAATTACAATAAAATGACCTCAGCAAGGCTTCCAGACAACTACAAATTCAACTGCCATTATTATGGAGTGTCCTCGCTTTTTTTCTGCTTTTGCTCTCCTGAGTTCCTGTTCTTTAACACCTTCACTCATTACTGATCACAGCCTGGCAAACACTTAGCTTGACAGGCTGAAGCCTACAGCATTATCAGAGTGTCAAAACTGGGCTGAAGTACTATCCCTGGAAGCACAGCAAAACGTTTCTTTAGTTCATGAAGTGTCTAAGTAAGCTAACTTATTGTAATCATTAGCCCGTACAACAATTACCTGTAGGGGGCACTGTGTACTAAGCCTGAATTACTTTATGCCGAGTCTATCAGCTCTACAATTTCGCTACAGTCTTTGTCTGTCTTTGACCACATAAGAAATAATCTCCAGGAGAACTGATATAGAACCATGATGTGATTTCATAGAGATTTATAATACAGCTTTTCACAAATAACACCATTAATATGATTGAACAAGATAAGATGGCAAAGCCCACCATTTTAATGTGTCCTGAGGGTATGCTCAAATCAGGATATGTCTCTAAGCAATATTCCCTCTCTGTTAATTCTTATCCAGGCAGTTGGCTAGTGATAATTTGTTAACCTCCCTAATGGATTTTATGCCAGAAACGGTACAGGTCGTACATGGGAGCTGAATGAAAGAGGGTGAAAAAATATTTTTATGGTTAGCACGGTTTCTAGTTTTCTTTGCACAGTACAATGTAGGCACTGGAGAGAAACAATAAGGCATGAAGCATGTTATCACCAGAAATTCTAGATGCTTCTAGCACAGTAGCTCTGATTTGTGTGTCTTCTGTTGTGAGCTGGCAGGAAGACGTAACAGTTGGACAGTTGGCTTTTCTACAACATTAGGGGAAGCAAAAGGTGAACAACATATCTATATCTATATATACGTACACACATACACACACACACATATATCCACGTATTTAGAAAACAATCTTTTGTAAAAGCTGATTCTTCTTCGAGCTTTTCAGATTTCATGCTGGACTAGGATAACTAAAGTGCAATGCCATGTTAGCGTGCCTTCATACAATTTAAAGTCTACAATTTAGCCATTAAAAATGTGGAATGCCAAATGAAATAAATTTAGTTTATGCAATTAATGGCAGTCATTAAAGTTTATGTGATATGCACAAGTCATTCTCCTGTTCATCTAACCCATTCTGGTTTTAGGGCTTATTAACCAACTAAGGGGCATGTTTACTAAACTGCGCTGTTAGTGTGAGGTTTGCCACACACTAAGTGCACTGTGCCAAAAGAAAGTGATTGGGCAAGGATGGCAGGTTAAGGGTGCAATTTAATTTTAATTTAATTTAATTAACAGTTTCTTATATACCGCACCTTCCAGAGATCAGGTGCGGTTTACATAGAACAACAATGTAACAGGTCAACATCTGTTAATACAGGGAACAATTTAAAACAACTTATATTACATTACATAGAACAGCTTTAAACCATAACATCTTAAATTACATTACTTGAAACAATATGAACTGTTTACATGGAACAGAGAGAAAACTATATACAGCTGTGAGTGAAACATGGTTGAGCCGTAATATATAAGCATTTGGGTTTCAAATCCTATGTCAAGACCGAATTGACTTAAGAGGATTGACCTTGTATTATCCGTTTTCTTGTTGGGTAGGTGTGTTTGATAGATGTCCGTAGTGTGAGGTGAACAGGTGTGTTTTGAGTTTTTTGCGGAATTCAATGATCTCTGAGAGAGATCTAATTTCGTCTGGAAGGGCATTCCATAGAATGGGTGCTGCATGTGAGAATGCTTTATTGTTTGTTGTCTTTCTGGCTTTTATAAATTCCTTTGGAGTCTTGTGGGCAGTAATGCCGTGTTGTGATTAGCACAGCCATTGCAGGTGCATGCTAACTTTGAATACTACCGTTAGTGCAGGTGCTCTTAATCCCACCTTGGTGGGTGGCGTTAAGTGCACCTGCGTGCTGGATTAAGCAGTGCTACATTTTAGGAACATGGCAAGAGAAGGAATACGGATGCACAAGCCCTCTGAATTAGGCACAATCCTCTATGTTAGTTTTGCAGCCCTCTCATGCTTTTTTTTTTTTTTTTTTTAAACTTTTATTTTCATTTTGCAACAAACAAAAGAAACAACACACCAAAAGAGACAAAACAAGTATACAATAAGGAAAAGTAAACCCATTACCCCCCACCCCGATGCTTCTTCTCTACCCGATTATATCAGCATGTGAGCGCTTCCAATTAACAGTGATTATACATCAAACGATCAAAAGAGTATCTACAATACAGCATGATCATGGAACAGAGATATATACAAAGTTAGACAGTCAGATGAGAGCATTTAGCAAAATGTACATAGTCATTGAGCATCTTCCATTGAGACCAATGAGAAGGAGTCTGAACGGAGGAAGCGAACAGACGAGGTAGTTGTTCATATTTACTGTAAAGACAGGCATGATTCCACCATTCATTGGGGCTCAGATGGGAGCTAAGTTTCCAGTATTACTTAATTAGGGAAATAGCAATGCCAAGCATAAAGTTCGAAAGGAGATAAGCCATTTTTGGGAGAGAGGGGATCCCCGCAACTGGGCGAAGTCCCACTATCCTCCAAGAAAGGGGCTCCTGAGAGTGCGAGATAGACTAGATACGACCCCAGACCCGACGCCAGTAATACTGTAGTGCGGGATATTCATGCATAACATGAGGCAATGAACCAATGGCCGCAGGACGTGTCCAGCAACCATTGCCCTGAGTAGTGTTCCAATTGTCTAATCTGTGAGAAGTGTAAAAACACCGGTGGGCTAGAAAGAAGAGGGTCTGAGTGAGTGACTGAGTGAGTGAGGCGGATCAGGAACCCGTGTCCCTCTACTCCAGATAAGGCTCCATTGCTCCGAGGTCAAAGTCATATGCAATTCTCTCTCCCATACTTTCTGCGCTATAGGGGTATCTCTAGTTATAGTATTACATAAAGTTTAGTAACATTGGATGCTACACCCGGTGAACTACCGAGAGATCGGAAAGTCTCCAATCAACCTGATGTAGGGAATGCCGATGGCGGGAGTACTCTAGTGCTCCGAAGGCGATGCTGAAGTTGCACTGACCAGAGTCGGGAGTCTAAAGATTGCATAAGAGTATTAAAGGCACCTAAAGTGTCTAAAAGCATTGGTGGATAGTGGGAGTCTGATGGGAGAGTCATACCAGGGAGAAAGGTAAGAGGAATCGGTTTGCAAAGGCCCGCTTCTATATCTAGCCACACAGGTCTACTCGGTACTGGATCTTCCAACCAACGAGCACCGTGTTTGAGAAGAAAAGATTGAGGGAACACTTGAGTAAAATCGCCACCAAGTATTAATGGAGCATTGGCAGAGGCCTAGGCCAACTGCGCAATACTTGCATAGTAAGCAGGGTTGTCCACATTCGGGGCATAATGCAAATACACATGAATTCACTATCTCTAACCACAAGGTGTACACGGGCCCATCTACCCTCCTTGTCAGCGCTAATATCAGGTACAGTAGCGTGCAAAGACTTCTTAACCAGAATGGTTATCCCGTACCATTTGGAAACGGTGGGAGAATGGGCAGCTACCATGTGAGGCTTAGCATTGAGTTTCAGTGTTTCAGCAGAGTTTAAATGCGTTTCCTGAAGAAACACTAAATCAACATGCTCATGGCTAAGATAGCTAAGGATTTTCTTTCCTTTAAGTGGACCATTAATGCCTTTGACGGTGAATGAGAAGATTTTACATAAGGCCATTCAGAAAAGTTAAAAATTCTGAGCATGATAGCACACATAATTTCACTATGTCCCTCAAGCTGACTGTATCTGGCTGTACACATGACATAGGAAAAATAAGCTAATATAATACAATGAAGCGCCCCACATTAACAAAGAAAACCACAGTACGGTAGAGGAGAAGCAAAACCCCAAAATTACTGGCGACCATGTGTCTGCGGGGAGAAACCCCAGAGAAGGCCGAAATTGAAAAAACACATAACCTGTAGAACTGTGCGTGCTCCGAATCCGACCGAGGCACACATCATGAAGGGATAGGAGACCAAAAAACAAAAGTCATATAGGGAAAGAAAGAAAGTCCAGGCTATTTCTGTGTTTGGCTATGACCGCCGCATCGGGCCCTTCAAAATGGCGGATAGAGCCGGCAGATAAGAGTCCAAGATTTGGGATTAGCGCATCTGCTCTGCTTCTTTGGAGTCTAAAAATGTTGATAGTAGATCAGGATCTTCGAACGTCCTGGTTTGGTTGTGGAGAGTCACTCGGAGCTTCGCTGGATACAACAGGCCAAAGCGAGCCTGTAGCTGTTGAAGTCGAGGGCGAAAAGCAAGGAGTTTCTTCCGACGGTCAACGGTAGGCTTTGCCAAATCAGGAAAGAAGGAGACCTTACGACCTTCAAATTCCAAATGATGATTCGCTCGGGCAACATGTAAAATTTGTTCCACTTGTTGATATCGTAGCAAGCTAAAGATAATAGGCCGGGGGGTCGTGCGGTTGAGCGCCATGTGGGCAGGAACACGGTGTGCTCGATCGATTTCCAGTTCTCTGTGAAAAGTGATCTTCAGCAAGGAGGGAAGAGTTTTGAGCAAGAATTCTCTTATATCTCCTGCTTCCACCCCCTCCGGCATTCCGAGGAGTCTCACATTGTTGCGACGGGCTCGATTATTGCTATCTTCTAACTCCTTTTGAAGATTCTGTATCTGGCGCTCAGCTTTGTCCAGTTTGCCCAAGCGCACCTCGTGCGAGTCGAGGACCCCCGCCATGTTGTCCTGCCGTAATGAAAGACTTTCAAGTCGGTCCTGGAGCACTCCAAAGTCTTCTCGCATGGCTCGAAGTGCTTCTCCATTGGACTGCACCAATTCCTTCACGCCGCGTATTTCCTCCAAAATCTCCAGGTGCATTTCGGGGTTTTCACGAAATGGGACCATCTTCTGTGGGGAGGACACCTCTGTTTTGGAGCGTTTTTCCGTGAGAAGAAGAAGGAGACCCGAAGTCCAAGCGCGCTGGTTTATGGGCCGCCATCCCCCCCGAGGTGCCCCGGTCAGCTCGGAGCGAAATAGTAAATTTGTATAGGTATTAAGTCAGGATTCTAAGTAGGCCTCTCGGGAGCTTCAACGCAAAGCGTCCTACCCGCTGGACATCAGGCTCCGCCCCCTTCCCTCTCATGCTTTTATATACCGCCCCTTCCAGAGATCCGGGCAGTTTACATGGAACATATATGAAAACTTTACATTGAACTTAGTAACTTATGTACAATTAACTTGTGAGAACTATCTTACTACCAACTATATACAATGTTGCAATAAATATATACACAATGTTGCAGTAGGTTGTCAGGAAGTGCATTCCATAATACTGGGGCAATGTATGAGAAAGTTCTGGAGTTGGTAGATTGGTTAGTGTTGCAGATGTGATTGAGTATGGCCAGGGCCGGCCCATCCATTGAGCAAAATGGGCTGGGGGGGGGAGAGGGTTGCTAGGACTGGAAATGGGTTTGGGGGGGTTACTAGGACTGGAAATGTGCTGTGGGAGGGGCTAGGATAGGACTGGACATGGGCTGTTGGGGGGGGGGGGCTAGGATTGGAAATGGGCTGGGATAGGGCTTGGATTGAAATGGACTCATGGAGGGGCTAGGACTGGAAAAAGGCTCATGTGGGGCTTGGATTGGAAATGGGCTGAGTGGAGGGGAGCTAGGATTGGAAATGGGCTGATGGGGGGCTGGAATTGGAAATGAGCTGATGGAGGGGCTCGGATAGGACTGTAAATGGATGGGGTGCTAGGACTGGAAATGGGCTAATGGTGGGGCTAGGACAGGATTGGAAATGGGCTGATGGGGGGCTAGGACTGGAAATGGGCTGGTGCTGAGACCAGAAGGGAGCGGATGCTGGGTGGGGCTGGAACTAGAAGGGAGCTGATGTTGGGGGAGGATTAGAATGGGATGGGGCTGGGAGAGTGAAATGGAGAGGGGAAAAATATTTTGTGTGGGAGGGAAGACAAATCTACAATTGGCCAGGCATTGGGAGAGTAAGTGGGGATTGAGGATGGAGGGGTAAAATTTGAGTGGATGAAAAAGGAATAAAGAAAGAGATGGAGGAAAGAGCAAAAGGAGATAGATTAGTATGTTAAAGCAGATGTAGAGAGAGAATGGAAAAAAAAACTAGAAGAGAGAAGAAAAGGAGAAATGGACAGCAGACGATGGAGAGTTAGCAGAAGACACGAAGAAACCAGAAGAAAGTGGCTGGAGCAATTGCAACTGAAAAAAAATGCACAAAAGGTAGAAAAAATATCTCTTTATTTTGAATTTATTAACTGGAATATGTCAGCTCTGGGAAATGTGCATCATTAACGTCTGCGCTTTGTTTAGTACAAGAGGAAATTAATTTATAGTTTTATTTCTACAGTGTTGTTGTTCATTCCAAGTTTGGCTTTTGGGATTCCCAGTTTAATTATTGTCTTCCTATTTCTAAATTGTGATTGCTTGTTCTTTGTTTGGTGATGATCTATGTTCTGCATGTGTAACTGAGCTGAGATTTATGTAGTTTCTATTTGACATTGCCACATGTTCTCTTTCCCCAGTAGGTCATGTATTGTTTTTCTCTGAAATGTGTTGGTTTGATAGGTAGAGTATGGTGCTTTGTGAGTCCTGGTAATGCTGTTACGATACAGCGGGTTTGCTATGGGTTCTAAATGGGCAGTGTTTGTAGTAGTTCCTAATGTGCCTGGCGGTTGGCACTGGATTATAGTAATGTAGAAATCTTTTAGTCTTTCTTTATCCATACACTAATTTTTATTAAACATGCCTCTTAATGAGTATGTTAGCATTATGCAAATATTTATGCAAATGAGGCCCCTTATGCAAATGAGGCCACACACCGAGTCTCCGCACATGGCCCCGCACCCCCCTTGGGCCGCCCCTGAGTATGGCATAGGTGTCCTGTGAGCACTGTCTTTTTTTTTTTTTTAATTCTTTATTTTCGTTTTATAACTACAAAGGAAAAGGAAGACATACAGCTAAAAGACAGATACATAAAGTGTAAAACATACACCAAAATAAACCCCTGCCACCCCCCTCCCCCCTGCTTCTTCTCTAGAAACTAATCATTCCTGAAGCGGGCGTGTACTTACATTATTGTGTTACAAAACCTAACGGTGATCTGAAACATGATGAGTGCACATTATACAGGCATGTTGGAACAATGAGCAGATTGTACATAATCATTAAGCATCTGCCATTTAGACAAGCGAGAGTGAGTTTGGGCATGGGGAGTAGCTCTCCGAGGTATCTGCTCATATTTACTATATAAGCAGACGAGGTTCCACCATTCATTGACAGTAAGTCGAGAGCTATCCTTCCAATTCCTCGTGATTAAGCATATGGCTATACCCAGCATGAAGTCAAGGAGAAAGCGACCCTTCTTAGGAAGAGAGGGGACCTCCGCCACAGAGCGGAGTCCCACGATCTTCCAAGAGAGAGGTTCGTAGAGGTGTAAGATAAATTGAATACGACCCCAGACCCGCCCCCAGTAAACCTGTAATTGAGGACATTCATAGATAACATGAGCGAAGGTTCCCACAGCAGTATGGCAAGACCAACACTGGTCACCAGCATTTGTGTGCCATTTGGCTATTTTTTCTGGGGTATAAAAGCATCTGTGTGCAAAAAAGAAGAGAGTTTGGGTAACAGAGGCAGACCGGGAAACCCGCACTACTTTACTCCAGAAAACGCTCCATTGCCCAGGGGTTAAAGTGGTTTGCAGTTCGCGCTCCCAGGCTTGTTGGGCTCTAAAAGTGGCCGTGTCTGTACCCTGACCTAGTAGTTTATAAAAGTGAGAGGCTACTCCATGTGTACTACTAATAGAGTGAACTATCTCTAATAGCCCGTCCTCAGTAGGGGCAGAGGGCGGCATAATTCGAGCACTTTTGAGACAGTGTTGAAGCTGCATCAATTGAAAGTAGTGTTTCGCTGGTAACGCAAATTCCTTTTGTAAATCTGAAAAGGTTTTCCAACGAGCTGCAGAGAAAAGCTGTTGGGGTGTCCAGATCCCCCTTGAGTACCAGGGTTTCCATGCTATCGTTCTATTTAGGACTTGAATTCTGGGGTTATTCCATAGCGGGAGTCTGTCCTGAGGACATACGTTCGGGCCCAATGATAGAATGAGAGTGTTAAAGGCCGCAAGAGTATCGACAATCATTGGTGGATGGCGGGTGTCTACTTGATAGGACATGCCGGGGAGATGGGTCAACGGAATTGGACTACTAAGCTCCTCTTCTATGTCAAGCCAAACTGGTCTGCTGTCTGTTGAGGCATCTAGCCATCGGGCACCTTGCTTGAGTAGGAAGGCTTGATGATATCTAAGAAAATCAGGAAATCTGGTACCCCCACTTTCCTTTGCAAACTGTAGTTTGTGTTTAGCTATCCTTGGTGGTTTGCCATGCCAGAGATAACGGACGAGAAGGCCCTCAATATCTTTATAAGTATGTAGCGGGAGTAAGCATGGCAGCATTTCTAAAATGTAGTTCACTTTGGGGACTATCATCATTTTCACAGTTTCTAAGCGGCCCCACCATGTAAGAGATAAAGGAGACCAACGATTGGTGAGCTCACGGACTTTAGAGACTACCTCTTTGGCATTAAAACTGATAGTGTCTTCTAAAGGAGAACAGTAATGGACCCCGAGATACTTCACCATGCGGGATTGCCAAAGGAAGGGAAAGGCCCGCATGTCAGCCTCATGTACCCAGCGGTTCAGTGGGAATGCTACAGATTTGGTCCAGTTAATTTTATAGCCCGATAATTGTGAGTATCCGTCAATCAGATCCAAGACAGCTGGAACCGAATCGAGGGATACGAAAAGCATAAGGTCATCTGCATATGCAGAGAGTTTAATCTCCCTATGACTGAAGGGGACACCTCGAATACGTGCGGACTGTCTAATAAGGAGGGCTAGGGGTTCAAGAGCTAGATCAAAGAGCATTGGTGATAGGGGGCAACCTTGACGCGTGCCTCTTTGGAGATTAAATGGCTGAGACTTGATGGCATTTACACAAATACTGGCGACGGGTTGAGTATACATAACTTGGAGATAGCGAAGGAAGCCCTCCCCAAAGCCATACCATCGGAGAACTGCAAATAAGAAGGGCCATTCTAGACGATCAAATGCTTTTTCGGCATCCAGGGAAAGACCCACCCATGGATGATCTAGATTGGCAGCACTGGATAGCACATGGCACAAGGTCCGAGCATTGTCAGCAGTTGATCTGCCGGGTATAAAACCGCATTGGTCGGGGTGAATTAGGGTGGCCATCCTGTCAGATAGCCGGGTGGCCAAGATCGTTGCGAAGATCTTATAATCGGCATTAAGTAGGGAGATTGGACGGTAGTTGGCGGTTAGTAACGGGTCTCTGCCTTCTTTCTCAAATACTACCACATTAGCTGCAGAGAAAGATCCCAAGGAGGATGTATCTACCGCAAGGGCAGTAAAATAGAGTTTTAAATAGGGAACTAAATCTGCACTGAACGTTCTGTAGAATTCGGTCGGGAGACCATCGGGCCCTGCGGCACGGCCCGAGGCTGTTCGTTTTAGGGCAGATTGGATCTCTGAGATAGAGAAGGGTTCATCCATCGCATCCCTATCATCTTCAGAAAGGGTCGGCCGCTGAATGCCAGACAGCAATCGCTCGAATGACTCTGACGAGAACTCACATTCAGATTGATATAGGCGGGTATAGAAATCCCGAAAGAGCTCTACGATGTCGGAATCTGTGGTCACTATGCCCCCTCCCTGTGGAACTCGAAGGGCCGCTACGCGTTTGGCTTCTTTTTGACCTTTCAAAGCGTTGGCTAAGAGTCGACCGGCTCGGTTATTTTCACGATAATATGTCCCTCGCTGAAGCTCAATACTCTTAGAAGCTGCAGTTGAGAGGATTGAATTATATTGAAAACGGAGACGCTGTAATCGAATTAATACACATGGATCAGTACGTGAAGTTAGAACTCGTTCGCCTGCTTTTATTTGTTGGTCTAGTATAAGTAGCTGCTGTTTGCGTTGTTTCCGCAGGCGGATTTGATAGCTAGTGATCGTTGCTCGAATGGCCGCTTTGAAGCCCTCCCACCAAGCCCAATTCGCAGTATCCTGGGGTAGATTAAAATGGAAGTAATCCTGTATGGCTGCTCGCATTTCTAACTGGAACTCTGGCTGAGTTAACAGGGCTCTATCAAAGAACCAGGCCCCCGAGTTCCCTTGGGGTGCAGTAGTGTGTAGTTGAAAGGAAATGGCAGCATGATCTGAAATATGTTGGGAGTGAATCTTTGCGGTGTCCACCTGAGGGACTAACAGTTTTGATATTAGAAAGAAGTCTATGCGAGACTGGGATTTATGAGGGGAAGAGAAAAAGGTGAAGTCCAGCTCATTGGGGTGTAGTAACCTCCATAGATCAACTAAAGCAAGATCTTTGATCAGGGAGGTAAGCGTGGTGTGACTCTTGGGGGGACCACTTGTCCTAGGCGGCTGTTTGTCAATCAGGGGATCTAGGACTAGATTGAAATCCCCCCCAATTATCAATGAAGTATTAGCAGAGGCCTGCGCAACCTGAGCAATGGTAGCAAAAAAGGCAGGGTCATCCACATTAGGAGCGTAAAGGCATATACATGTAAATTCAAGGCTACCTATCTTGAGATGAACTCTGGACCATCTACCTGCTGTATCTGAGCTAGTCGCAATAATAGTAGCATGCAAAGATTTCCTAACCAGTATGGCAACCCCACATTTCTTAGAAGCGGCTGGGGAATAGGCGGCCACCATGTAAGGTTTAATATTGAGTTTAAGAGTTTCCTTCGAATTTAAATGCGTTTCTTGGAGAAAAATTAGGTCCGCAGCTTCATGGCTTAGGTAGCTTAGGATTTTCTTCCGTTTTATCGAATTATTGATTCCTTTTACGTTCAATGAGAAAATCTTACATGGTGCCATCAAGCGGTAATGGACATTTTAGGTAAGGGCGCTTGAAAACATACAACATAATCAGAATCTGTGCAACAATGACATAATCACCGAGTATTCTAGCTAATACACCCCATATTGAAAAATATGTACTAAAGTATCTTAGAGAAGAAGCAAAACCCCCAAAGAATATGGCGACCATATGTCTGCGGGAGGAGGCCCTAGAGAGGAAAAGAAAGACATGAAAAAAGAGAAAAGAAACACCAGAGTCCATAAGTAACACTGTCTCTGATACTCATCGAGGCTACTGTGGGTAGATGGAGTCGGGTCACAGATATCCTCAAAAGTAAGGCAACAAACTGCCCTCGCCAGACTCTTGACTGGGCTGCGGCAGATCCGATATGACAGGTACAGCGGATATAAGAATACTTGCAGGAATATTCTGGAAGTCAGCGCATCAAGTCGGCCTCTTTGGAATCCAAAAACTCCGCTAGCAGATCAGGGTCCTCAAATGTTCTTGTCTGATTGTGAAGCGTGACTCGGAGCTTGGCCGGGTACATCAGGCCATAGCGTGCTTGTAGTTGTTGAAGCCTCGGCCGGAATTCCAGAAAGCGCTTTCGGCGGTCGACCGTGGGTTTAGCCAAGTCGGGATAGAAGGAGATCTTGTGGCTCTCATACTCCATATGGCCCTTTGCCCGAGAGGCACTTAGAATTTGCTCCACGTGTTGATATCTCAAAAGTCGAAAAATGATAGGCCGCGGGGTCTTCCTGTTGAGCGTTATGCTTGTGGGTACACGATGAGCGCGATCAATCTCTAAATCTTTAGTAAAGGTGATTTGGAGCAGGGAAGGGAGGATTTTACATAAAAACTCTTTCATGTCTCCCGATTCCGCTCCCTCCGGTATGCCCACGAGTCGTATGTTGTTGCGGCGCGCTCTATTATTGCCATCTTCCACTTCTTTCTGCAAGGCCCGCACCTGACGTTCAACTTTGTCGAGTTTGGACAACCGGGCCACATGGGAGTCCAATATGCTCTCCATTTTGTCCTGACGCGAAGAAAGCCCTTCTAGCTTGCTTTGCAGCACACCAAAATCTTCCCGCAGCGCTCGGAGTGCTTCACCATTTGACTGCACGAGATTTTTGACCCCTCTGATCTCTGCGAGGATTTCCTGCTGCATTTCGGGGCCCTCGCCCAAGGCCAGCCCCTTCTGCGGGGACGGAGGTTCAGTTTTGGAACGTTTGCCGTGAGAAGCCGCTGGAGATCCAAATTCCAGGCGCGTGGGTTTGGTCCCCGCCATCTCACCAATGTGCCCCGGCAAGATCAGAGTAGAAATCCAAGTATGTACAGGTGTTAATTCAGGATTCTGAGTAGGCCTCTCGGGAGCCTCAGCGTTATGCGACCATCCCGCTGGACATCAGGCTCCGCCCCCCGAGCACTGTCTTTGTAATCTAGATATAGTAGGGGATATGAGGAGAGAGGACAAAGAAATTGTGGCTATTTTGTTGTGGTGCTTTAATATAATCATCAAATATTTGTATTTTATTCTTGTTCCAGCTGGTAACCAGTGGAGGTCATAGAGAATTGGAGTGATATGATCAGTGCATTGTGCTTTGTATAAGATGCATGCCGCCAAATTTTGGGCTAGGAATTGGTGGATGGTTTTCTTTGGTAGGCCCTGTAGGATGCTATTGCAATATCCATATGGGGGGTTATTAGTGCTTGAAGGATTATTCAGAAATCTTGATCTTCTAACAAAGTTCTGAGATGTTGGATTGTGCGTAATTTGAAGTATATGGTTTTGGTAACTGATTTTATATGGAAGACCATATTTAGAGATTGGTCCAGGATTACACCAAGGTATTTCACCTCCTCTGATTTCAAGTTCTGTTTCTTGTAACTGAATTTTGTTGGGGGGTGGGTGAAGCTCAGATCTCTGGAAAAATAGAGCACTTTTTTTAAAGTTGATTTTTAGGTTGTGTGCATTGAGCCATTCTGTTATATCATTTAGGCATGTGATTATCTGTGAGTAGTCAGGGTGAGAAGTATCTATGGGATGATACATCATTATATCATCTGCATAGAGATGATAGCTTATATTGTGATTTTTAAAAATATTGTATATTGGTTTTAGATAAAGAATAAATTAGTGCTGTCAGCAAACACACCCTCACAGTGCCGTAACCTAAGGTGCCGCATAAAGCGCCCTATAAGGCACTCCAGAGGGCACATTATAAAGTGCACTGTCCGCCAAGGCACCTTATAATGTTCCCTATAGGGCGCCTTATAAGGCGCTTTATAGGGCGCCTTATGAGGCACCTTAATGTTACAGCACTGTGAGGGTGTTTTTGCTGGCAGCACTATTTTAAATTAAATAAGAAAATGCCTCAGACAGCCCTATCAAATAACACCACTGTGGGATTGAATCCATGACCTCTGCCTCTACAGTCAGTGAAGTAACCAGTAGGCTACAGCTACTAACAAACCCCTGGCTGGTTACAGAAGATTGCAGGTCACCACACAAACTATCTGCTGTGGTTACTAGGATAGGGTTAACCCACCCGTACCCATGATGCACTGCACATGCAGATCAGCAGTCTACAGCTGATCACATAATGGGGTATGCACCCCCACAGCACCTAGGCCTGGTAGGGGGAACTGACCGTGTGTGTCACTGGCACAGAGTAGCTACAGACCATCACATTGTGGGGGTACTGTGCTCACCCTGAGGGTGAGGTGGGGCGCCCAGCACCATGTCCGCAGCACCTGGCTTGGCTGAGAGAGGCTATGTTGTAGGTCCCCGTCAGTGCCAGTGTGTGAAAGGTAGTTCTTGCAGCTACTCCTAGAATACCCCTGTGTCCATCTGTATTTCCCAGCCACATCTAGCTGTTGTGGACTATGATGCACCCAGAATAGTGCATATCCTGTGTGGGTGCCATGGTCTGCGGCGCTCCTGCCCGGCCTTGGGGCTAAAGACAGGAGCGGCGGTCTGATGCTTCGTGAGGAAGGAGAGTAACCTGTATCCAGGAATGCTGGGTATTGTAGTTCCTGCTCCTCTCGCTCTGAAATAAAGAGTTGTAGTTATGGGGTTTTCAGTATATTTATTATAGTAAAGGATATTGTTCCATCACATGGCAAATAAATGCAAACAAAATAGGTGCTTCAAATGCTAACAGGAAAACTTAGGATAAAGGCAACTTAAAGTATAACTGCTTCTTTCCACTTCTAAGCAAATTACTCACTTTGCCCCAAGAGGTCAGTTAGATTCACTGCAGCCTCTTTCAGCCACTGTTACCTTCACAGTGCTGGGGAAAATCAGGTGCACCTAATTAGAGCTTTCTCAGCAAGGCAATACAACAGCTCCGTAGCATTCAATTCACATATGGTAAAAAGCAGTTTCCTTCAGCTTGGCATCTCTACACAGCAGACCGTGCAATCCATGCTCTCACAATCTGGTAAGTCTGTATTATCTTGTGTTAGTTCTTCAAGCTGTACGGAATTACTGGCTTCTGGTAACACTGGCTGTCTTCTAGCTTGCAACTCTAAAAACTGCTTAAAACTCTGTAGGAGCAATTCAGCCTGCTGTTTGGGAGGTAGGGAATTGCTATCAGCTATACAACTTCCCTCTGGCTTAAGGCTGTTTATTTTCTCCTCTCTTAGATTAATTGTATCAGAGTAACTGCTAGTCTCTTTTGCTAATGTTTCACACACAGGAGAGTTAGCTTTACGTTCAGCCTGGAAACTTTGTGGCCATTCACTTACTTGTTGCCATGCCGTTCTGACTTCAGATGGCTCCAATGTTCTCCAGCTGTCAGAATGTTTGTTGCTCTCTGGCTCAAACGGTACTTCACAGAATGATTGTTTTCTTTCTTGTGCCTGCCTTGAAGGCTTCCTTTCCCAGGGCTGTGCCTTCCAACGGTTGTCTAATTCAGGGCTAGGTCCTCTCTCCTTGGGACTTCTACTCACTGCCTCTGAATGGAACTTTGCAGGTCTCCTTCCAATGCCAGGTTCCCAAGTATCAGCATACTGTTTTCTGGACTTCCAATCATTCTTCCTCTTCTCCTTCTTTCTCCTCTCCTTCTCCTCATTCCTCTCAATCCCATTCTCACTAGCAAAGCCATGCTCTGGTATAAAACCACGTTCTCTCCTGGACACGCCCCTTCCAAGGGCAGGGTGTGCCCAATCAGGACTGCAGGACTCCTCCCCTGGGCTGGTCTCCATGCTCAGCTCTGTGGAATAGAGTCTCTCTTTCTTCCTTGGTTTCTCAAATAGGCATAAATCCTGCTGAACCTCAGGATTTTCATCCGTCTTCATAGGCTCAGGAGGGCGCTGTTCACCACAGATCCCCCCCCTTAAGATATCACGGGCTGGCTTCTGACCAGAGGCACAGCACGTGATTCTACTCAGGGCATCTGCGTTCTGGTGGAGCCGTCCGGCTCTATGTTCCACTTGAAAGTCGAACGCTTGGAGGGCCATAAACCAACGAGTTAACCTCGCATTATGGTTATACATCTGGTTTAGCCATTTGAGTGGTGCGTGGTCGGTAATCAAGGTGAAACGTCTGCCCGTGAGATAAAAGCGCAGCGCGTCTATGGCCCACTTAATAGCCAGACACTCACGTTCAATTGTTGAATAGCGCTGTTCCGCAGGGGCCAGCTTCCTGCTGAGGTATAACACTGGGTGTTCCGTACCATCATGACGCTGGGACAGTACTGCGCCAAGGCCCGTCTCTGACGCGTCAGTCTGTACCAAAAATGGTTGGGAAAAATCCACACCTCTGAGAACCGGTGCTGCACACAACTTGTTCTTTAACAGGTGGAATGCTTCTTCCGCCTCTTCCCGCCATCTCAGTTGGTTAGGCGCGTTCTTCTTTAACATTTCAGTTAGAGGGGCACTCTTCTCTGCAAATCCTGGAACAAACCGTCTGTAATACCCCACTAACCCTAGGAAGCTCCTTAACTGCTTCTTGTTAAGTGGTTTGGGGAATGCTTGAACAGCGGCTATCTTATCAGTAAGGGGCTTCACCACCCCATTACCCACCAGGTGACCCAAATATTTAACTTCCCGGCCTCCAAATAAACACTTAGCCGGGTTTAACGTAAGGCCAGCATCCCTAAGTGCCCTAAGAACGGCTTCAACACGTGGGAGATGTTGTGTCCAATTGTCACTGTGAATGACCACATCATCCATATAAGCCACAGCGTATGTTTGATGCGGTCGTAGAACCAAATCCATTAATCGCTGACACGTAGCAGCAGCTCCGTGTAGGCCGAAAGGCATTCTTTTAAACTGGTACAGGCCTACCGGGGTGCTGAACGCAGTCTTCTGTCTGGCATCCCTGGTTAGTGGGACCTGTCAGTATCCTTTTGACATGTCCAATGTGGTGAGGTATTTG
Source organism: Ichthyophis bannanicus (assembly GCA_033557465.1). Lineage (NCBI taxonomy): Eukaryota > Metazoa > Chordata > Amphibia > Gymnophiona > Ichthyophiidae > Ichthyophis > Ichthyophis bannanicus. The sequence continues at coordinate 374,221,055 of CM066032.1, read as the reverse complement.
GCACGGCCTAGGCGATCCAGAAGTTCTTCTATTCTGGGCATCGGATATGTATCGAAACGCGATATTAAATTAACTTTCCGAAAGTCGATACAGAATCTTATGGAGCCGTCGGGCTTGGGAACTAGAACAATTGGGCTGTTCCACGGGCTCCGCGACTCTTCTATAACGCCCATCTGCAACATTTCCTGTACCTGCCGCACGACCTCCTCCTTCTTGGCTTCTGGCAGCCTATATGGACGTTGGCGTACTATTTCGCCAGGTGGCGTTATGATCCCATGGGCGATCAAGTCCGTCTTGCCTGGCATTGGTGTGAGGACATCCTGGTATCTTGTTAGTAGCTGAACCAACTCCTGTTTTTGTGCCCAAGACAAACCTTCATCTACTCTAGGCTCTGGGTGGCTTTTACATACTACGATTTGTGGCCCCAGGTCTTCCTCTTCCTTTTCTTCTACTACGGCGGCTAGAGCTTGGAAACTGGTACCCCCTGTTGACCCGAATCCACCTGCTCCCCGAGCCGTTGTTGATAGGCTGGATACTTCTTCCAGCGGAGGCAGACCCACACGCTCGCAGATTAGTTGAGCTACTCGATCTCCAACCTTGACTTTAAAGTCCTCCTTGCCAAAGATAAACATAAAAATTTTAATAGAACCTCTATAATCCGGGTCTATCACTCCGGCTCCTATGTCTAGAAAATGCTTTACAGCAAGGCCCGATCGTGGGGCTATCCGGCCGTAACAGCCTAGTGGCATTTCCATCTGTAGAGCGGTATCTATTAATGCTTTCCCTTGCTTAGGAACTATGACCTCCTCAGCACTACAGAGGTCATAACCTGCTGAGTTACTTGAAGCTCTCTTAGGGGGTTGAGCATTAGGGTTCATCTTGCAGAATCTTAGTACAAACACTGGTTTCTTCACTATTTCCTCTCTTGAAGGCGGTGTTTTCTCTTTTTGCTTTTTCAGGTGGGCAAACAAAGGACTAGGCACTATACTTTTCTTGTTGGCTTGGGTTAGAGCTTCTACCGGGGACTCTCTGGTAGCTTCTTGCTCTTTTAAGAATAAGCCTTGTTCCACCCCTTTATGGAAATGTGGCCAGTCTTTACCCAAAACTATATTATGAGGTAGCTTGGGGACCACTGCGATGGGAATTTTCTTAAGCACACCTAGCGCTTTCACCTGAAGGTTGTATACAGGGTATAGTGATGTACTTCCATGTACACAGCGAATCTTCACGTTACGAACAGGCTGAATTGCTACCCCTGATGCTTGGACTTGCTTGCACAGCGCCTTGGAGAGCATTGTCTGCTCCGCGCCAGAATCCAATAACGCGGTAGTAGCAATTCCCTGCACCTCTACCTCAATGAGAAATCCTTCTCGGGTTTTTTGTGCACCTTCTGCTACTAAGGCAGTTTTAAAACAATTCTTCTGTATATGCCCTTCTCGCCCACATTTAAAACATTTCCTAGGCGGAAACCTAGCCTTCACAGTTGGCATACACATTTTGCTTGCTTCATTCTGAAATTTCCACTTCCTTTCTGACTCAGGTATTGCTGCCCCCTTTAAATCACTACTGCTTTCATGAGCCATTACCTTGGCCTGCAAGAAGCGTTCTATGAGGTCTACTGCCTCCTGTGGGGTTTTGCAGCTTTGCAGAATCAGGAAGGTTTTTATTTCATTGGGTACAGCATTCATGTATTGCTCTACAATTAAGCTTTCCAATATAGACTCTTTAGTCCTATTCTCTGGATTAAGCCATTTATTTAACAACATGCTTATCCTGTATACTAAGGCTTTCGGTGTCTCACCCTGTTTTAATTTAACCGCTCACAGGAGATTATGGTAGGCTAGCGGTGTAAGGCCTAGCCTTTCCCGGACCGCTCTTTTCACCTCCTCATAATTTCCGGCAAGGTCGGGTGGCATGCTCCTATAGGCAGCCATTGCTTCTCCAGTAAGGGAAGCTGCAAATCTGATGGCCCAACATTCCTTTGGCCATGCACTTAACCGTGCCACTCTTTCAAAACACTCAATAAAATTGTCAACATCCTCATTGTCCTTTAACTGGCCAAAATTAACCATAGTCCCTGCATTTAGACTATGCTCAGCTGTAGCAGAAAAACCTGGGGGAACAGATGGTTTCTCCTGTGGTGTCTTCTGCTCAGCTACCCATGCTTGTAGCATGTCCAGTAGGGGTCGCTGCTGAGCCTGCAGGGCAGCAGCACTCTTTTCCTGGAACTCTAGACTCAAGCATCGCTGTCTCTCGAGTTGAGCGGCCATCCATTTAAATACCTCTGCTGGATCCAGAGACATCTTTAGTACCTGTGAATACAAACAGACAGAAAAAAAAAACCAAGTGCGGTACCTCACACTTTTTAAAAAAAAACCTTTTCCTTTTTTTTTTTTTTCAACTAGCTGGCAAACACTCTCAGCCCTGTATCCTTATCCTTTCCCAGGTGGACACTTATTACCTGGCTCAGGTGTTGCCTCACGCTTTCCACAACCTCGTTGCAGCTGACACTCCGATGCTGGGACTCTTTCCTTCCTTTCAGGATGGTCTGCACTCGGGGTCTTTTTTGCAGTTGCTTTTCTGTAGTTTTCTGCGCGGCACCTTGCGCATGCGTGGAAAATCCTGCCAACTATGCCACTTGTGGTGCTCCTGCCCGGCCTTGGGGCTAAAGACAGGAGCGGCGGTCTGATGCTTCGTGAGGAAGGAGAGTAACCTGTATCCAGGAATGCTGGATATTGTAGTTCCTGCTCCTCTCGCTCCGAAATAAAGAGTTGTAGTTATGGGGTTTCCAGTATATTTATTATAGTAAAGGATATTGTTCCATCACATGGCAAATAAATGCAAACAAAATAGGTGCTTCAAATGCTAACAGGAAAACTTAGGATAAAGGCAACTTAAAGTATAACTGCTTCTTTCCACTTCTAAGCAAATTACTCACTTTGCCCCAAGAGGTCAGTTAGATTCACTGCAGCCTCTTTCAGCCACTGTTACCTTCACAGTGCTGGGGAAAATCAGGTGCACCTAATTAGAGCTTTCTCAGCAAGGCAATACAACAGCTCCGTAGCATTCAATTCACATACGGTAAAAAGCAGTTTCCTTCAGCTTGGCATCTCTACACAGCAGACCGTGCAATCCATGCTCTCACAATCTGGTAAGTCTGTATTATCTTGTGTTAGTTCTTCAAGCTGTACGGAATTACTGGCTTCTGGTAACACTGGCTGTCTTCTAGCTTGCAACTCTAAAAACTGCTTAAAACTCTGTAGGAGCAATTCAGCCTGCTGTTTGGGAGGTAGGGAATTGCTATCAGCTATACAACTTCCCTCTGGCTTAAGGCTGTTTATTTTCTCCTCTCTTAGGGGCATGTTTACTAAACATTCCTAACGTGCGGGGCCGCGGTAGTGTGCGTGTGCCATATAAGGAGTGGGCGGTTCAGGCAGAAAGAAGAAAAAAACCCGACCGTACGTGTGCACATCGCGCTAATTTGCGGGGCCCACATTAGCGCGTGGGAAGGCTAAGCGGGGCGCTGCTGAGCACATATCAGAACAGAGCTGTAGCACAACGGTGAACACACTAACCAATGGTGCAGGGGCTACAGGTTCAATCCCCCATTGTGCGCAACAAAAAGGCCAGCTGAGGCAACACCTTGAATGTGTAAAAGTGGTTCAGGAGGCAAAGTACGTTTGGACGGCATAAGGCAGCACACTGTTCATTTTGTACGGCATAAGGCGGCGCACTGTACTATCTGGGCGGCACAAGGCGGCGCACTGTTCTTTTTGGGCGGCACAAGGCGGCGCACTGTTCATTTTGGGCGGCACAAGGCGGCGCACTAATTGTGGGCAGCAGGAGGTGGCGCGCTGATGGGCATAAGGCGGCGCGCTGATGCCAAAGCAAAGGAACACAGCCACAGCACAATGGTTAAGACACTGACCAATGGTGCAGGGACCAGGGGTTTGATCCCTCACAATGCCCAGTGAAAAAGGCTAGCTGAGGCAGTATGTTATATGTTGTGGAGTGCTGTAGGAGGCTTTCTAATTTTATTTTGTGATAACTACTAGCAAACGCACTCTCACAGCATATTAATATAAGGCGGCCCATAAGGCACATGTTACAGTGCACCGTCCGCCAAGGCACCCTAGAATGTCCCCTATAGGGCAGCATGTATGTTGCAACACAGGATAATGTATAGTGCACCCTATATGGCTGGCAACCGTAACGTGCCCTATAGGGCGCCCCATAAAGCACCCTCAGAGGCACCTTATGGGTACAGTACGCTGAGGGTGGTATTGCTGGCAGCAACATATGTACAGTAAATTAAAATAAATCTGTGGACACCCCTATCACGTAACCCCACTGTGGGTTTGAACCCATGACATCTGGCTGCACAGGCAGGGACGTAACCATTGGGCTACAGCTCTATAGCTGTAAGCAGCCCCTGGCTGGCTGCAGATAGCCTGTACGTCACCTCACTGACAGTCTGCTGTTGTGAACCACCCATACCCATGATGCACTGCACATGCAAATCAGCTGTCCACGATTGAACACAGGATGGGAAATGCACCCCTAAAGCTCCCCGGCCTGGTAGGGGGAAGTGTCCGTGTGCACCCACACAGCACCTCGGCCTGGTAGGGTGTCCTGAGTGGGTGGACAAACGGCAAAGAGTAGCTAAACACCATCACATTGTGCGGTTACTGTGCTCACCCTGAGTGTGAGATGTTGTGCCCAGGACCAGGTCCACAACACCAGGTATGGCCGAATGCGGCCATGTTAGGGCTCCAAAGCAGCAATAACCTGTGGAATAGGTAGGTGCTGCATAAACATTTTGGAGATCTCTGTCTGGCTCAGTTAGTGGGGACCCCCACCCCATGGACCCCCAGGTGGATAAAACAGGGCTTCCCCTCAACAGATCCCCACCCCGATGGCAATAGAGTGGACCATCAACCCCAGTCCTGCTAGGGAACAGACACCCTACAGGGCAGTCCAAGCAGCTCCACACACATCCATAACACAATATCAGACAGACATTAGGCCTGGATATTCAAAGATGCACCCCACCACTATCTGATATTCACCTGCAGCAAGCCATCAGCCACTGTACCCTGCAAGGCACTCCATCATAACACATATCAGCTGTGAACAGTCTGCTGGCTGGTGCTGATGGACATGCATGCACCCACAACTGGGGTGGCAGCACACACAGACAGATAAGTCCATGAAGAGGCCCCCACAGGACACCCATACATATCACATGGGAGAATCACAATATAGCACTATGGGGGTGCCTAGCCATGCTGCCATCACTGCACACTCAGGGTGAGAGTGATCCCCCAGCAGCACATACAGAGGTCACCCTGTCTGTGTAGGTGGTGGCCGGGCACTACCTTGCCCCTGCCAGTGCCCTATGCCCTGTGCAGCTGCATCCTGGTCAGTCCACTCTGTCTGAGATATACCCATGGTCCCTTGCTACTCATTATGCACATTGGCAGGCCAATACTGGCAACAGTGTTGGCAGTGTGGGCTGTGGAAGGGGCATGCAGCCAACACCCACTGTATAGACAGACACACAATTCCACACCTATGCCATCATGGTGCTACTATTGAGGAGGTAATTAGCCTTGCCCACCAAACCGGTGCTGGGCACGGCAAGGCATGGATATGCTACGCAGTACTGCTGGGGGTCACTCCCCAGGGTGGTAAACACCGTCAGAGGCAAGGGCTGGAGCACGCACTGCAAACACCAAACAGATTGTTCGGATGGGGTCAACTAGCAGTATGTGCGTAACGTATGGATATCTATCTGCCAGTACTCCTAGCAAGCGTCTCAGAGCTGTGTACCGTATACCTCAGGTGTAGGGTTCCATTGCTAGGGTATGCAGGTGCTAGTATTGGGAGATGCACGCAGGGTCCAATGTTCTGCCTCTCCAGGAGACATTGGCCAATGGGGCCTGTGGGTGTGGGTGTGGCTGTGTCTGCCCCTGTTGGCTGCTGCTTTACGGCAGAGATTCCCAACTCCAGTCCAGGTGTGCATCACACTGATCGGGTTTACCTGCTGTTCCTCATGAATATGCATGAGCTACATCTACATGCCATGGGGGTGGTGCATAGATATACAGCACAGGCATTTGTATGAGTGGCAGCATGGACCCTGACTGGTGTGTGGCCCACCAGGACTGCATTTGGGAGATTCTGCTCTAGGTACTGCCCCTGTACATGGTGTCTGTGCTCAGTGGGGTAAAAGATAGATGTAGTACCATTGCATATGGCCTCGCCACGAAAGGTTTGTCCTTACTATCACTGTGTAGCTGTGGGAAAAATATGTGGGAAGGATTGGCGGTAGCCCCAGCTGGGCTTTGAACCTGTGACCTTCTGTTCTTGTATGCACTGTCTGTGTGCACTGCACTACCTTGTAGCCACAGATTGGCTGGATTCCCTGGAACGTCCATGCCTGTGGATCCGGCAGGGCCTGTGTGTTGCAGTGGACTGTGCCAGCCTGCACATGGCTTGGCCTCTGTCCTCTGTGGCTAGCTGCCACTGCCCCCTGCACCACATGTACTCGTGCGCCAACATGCTGGCATGAGCTTCTCTCAGAAAAAGCAGATGACCTGATTGCAATGTGGCAGTACGGGACTGCATTTGGGGGACTTGGCTGTAGGTATGCCCATTGTTGTGGTGTGTGTGCGGTGTTGGGTAACATATGGGTGTTTCCCCCATGCTTATGTTCCCTGCAATACAGGGGTGTCTGCTCTATCTTTGTTTAGTGGTGGGTAAAATATATGGATGGGGCTGGCAAGTGCCCCAGCTGGGATTTGAACCTCTGGCTTTCTAGTCCTAGAGGTCATGGCTATGTCCTCTGCACCACACTATGGCCACAGAGACAGTGCAGCCCCTGGAGGTAGTAAACCTGGCAGGATGGCGTCACAAACCCTGCTGTATGCATTTTTACTGTGGGCTCCTTCACCCTGTGTGGTGACAAACGTGCAAATAAAACCCGGGAATGACCACGGAACAAAGGGGGAAAACATATACCCAAGCTGGGCAACAGTGATATTAATGGGCAACCCTAGATAACACTCCCAGGACAGCTCCAGAAAAAGGGAAATGTTTTTTGGACGAGTCTCCGCTCCGTACACCTTTCCATAAATCATTTCCTTTTTGTTGGAGCTTTCCTGGGTGTGTTATCTAGTTTTGCCCATCACTATAACTGTTCCCCAACTGAATTACTATTTTTCATATTTTTGTGGTGGTCAGTTTCTATTTATAATTGCACTTTTGTGCTGTGCACATGTATCACACTGCTCACGTTTTGCAGGTTTCCCCGGTTTTGCTGTACATTGCTGACGGAAATGGTTTCTCTTCCCTTTAAATGCATTCTAACGCGAGTGATTCACTCGCGCTATTTTTTTTTGGAAATTCAGCCCCGATAATGTGCGGGGCGCCTCTCCCCTCCCCTTCCCCGCCCATTAACCCCTTCTCTCCGCCCCTCCGGGGCCTTCCTCCACCCTCCGTTAGCCTTTCCACGCCTCTATCGGACATTTGCGGGCACGTACTTGTGCGGCACCCGTTACTGTGACGCGCAAGTGTGCGGGGCTTCATCGCATGTTTGCGGGGCGTTTAAGCGCTCTTAAGTACCGCTTTTAGTGCGCTATTTTGCGGCGCGCTAATTAGCGGTTTTTAGTAAACATGCCCCTTAGATTAATTGTATCAGAGTAACTGCTAGTCTCTTTTGCTAATGTTTCACACACAGGAGAGTTAGCTTTACGTTCAGCCTGGAAACTTTGTGGCCATTCACTTACTTGTTGCCATGCCGTTCTGACTTCAGATGGCTCCAACGTTCTCCAGCTGTTAGAATGTTTGTTGCTCTCTGGCTCAAACGGTACTTCACAGAATGATTGTTTTCTGTCTTGTGCCTGCCTTGAAGGCTTCCTTTCCCAGGGCTGTGCCTTCCAACGGTTGTCTAATTCAGGGCTAGGTCCTCTCTCCTTGGGACTTCTACTCACTGCCTCTGAATGGAACTTTGCAGGTCTCCTTCCAATGCCAGGTTCCCAAGTATCAGCATACTGTTTTCTGGACTTCCAATCATTCTTCCTCTTCTCCTTCTTCTTTCTCCTCTCCTTCTCCTCATTCCTCTCAATCCCATTCTCACTAGCAAAGCCATGCTCTGGTATAAAACCACGTTCTCTCCTGGACACGCCCCTTCCAAGGGCAGGGTGTGCCCAATCAGGACTGCAGGACTCCTCCCCTGGGCTGGTCTCCATGCTCAGCTCTGTGGAATAGAGTCTCTCTTTCTTCCTTGGTTTCTCAAATAGGCATAAATCCTGCTGAACCTCAGGATTTTCATCCATCTTCAGAGGCTCAGGAGGGCTCTGTTCACCACAGGTCACATGATGTAAGTGAAGGGGGGGGTGTTTGGACCCATAGGCGGATTATGTACCACCACCCAACAAACTCTCTGGGGCTCAGGGTGGGGAACAGGATCTCCCACCAACAGATCCACATTCTACATCCCTGCAATGGTGGCAGTAGAGGGGACCATCAGCCCCAGTCCTGCTGGGTAACGGACACCCTACAGGGCAGTCAATGCAGATCTGTACACATCCATAAGGCAATGGCAGACAGACAGTAGGCCTGGAAATGTTCAGCTGCACCCCACCACTATCTGACATTCTCCGGAAGCAAGCACAGTGAGTCTCCAGCCATACACACACTAACTGCAGACAGTCTGCTAGCTAGTCTATAGTGCATGTTCCATGCATGCACCCAAAACTGGGAAGTGAGCACACCCACCAAGCAGATAAGTCAGTGATTGGACCCCAGAAAAGAGAACCCAAATATACCACTTGAGAGAAATACTATACAGCACTATGGGGGAACCTAGCCATGCCATGGTCACTGCTCAGTCAGGGTGAGAGTGACCTCCCAGCAGGACATGCAGTGGCCAGGCACTAAAATGTCCCAGCCATTGCCCTATGCCCTGTGCAGATGCACCTGCCCAGGCCACCCTGTCCGGGCCATACCCACGGTACCTTGCTCCTCATTATGCACATTTGCAGGCTAATGCTGGAAACAGTGCAAGCAGTGTGGGCTGAGTAAGGTGTCGGCAGCCACAACACACTGGATAGACAGACAAACACTCCCACACCTATGCCAGCATTGTGCAAATATAGAGGCTTTTGGCAGCCCTGGCCACCACACCAGTCCTGGGCACAGTGCAGGCATGGCTATGGTACGCAATACAGTTAGGGTCACTCCCAGGGGTGGAAAACACTGTCAGAAACCAAAACTGAAACACACTCCACAGATATCAGCAAGGTTGCTATGATGTAGCTCTATCAGCAAATTGTGCTTAACTTAGGAATTGTTATCTGCCATTATTCATAGCAACCTTTTGATATATGTGTAACGTATTCCCAGGTTTAGAGCGGCATTCCTAAGGTATGCAAGTGCTAGTATTGGGAGATGCTGCTGCATGCAGGGCCCAACAGCCTGACCCTCCATGAGGCTTTGGATAGTGGAGCCTGTGGGTGTGGGTGTTTCTGCCCCTGTTGGCCGCTGCTATAGGGCAGAGGTTCCCAACTCCGGTGCTGGTGGGCCAAACACTGTTCGGGTTTTCATGCTGTCCGTAATGAATATGCATGAGATACATTTGCATACCATGGGGGCGGCACATACTAATGCAGCACAGGCATCTTTATTGGAGACAGCATGAAACCTGAATGGTGTTTGGCCCTCCAGGACTGGAGATGGTAAACTCTGCTCTACGTATTGCACATGTTTATGGTGTCTGTGCTCTGTAGGGTAAAATATAGGTGTTTCAGGCATGTTTATGTTATCTGCAATAAAGGTTCCATCTTTATTACCACGGTTTAGTACTGGGTAAAATATGGGGACTGGGTTGGCAGGAGCCACAGCTGGGACTGGAACTTGTGACCTTCTGTTGCTGAACACACTGGCTGTGTGTACTGCACCACACTGTTGCTACAGGGATAGGTCATTCCTTGGGGATACCATGACTGTTTGTCAGACAGACCCTGTCTGTTGCAGTGCATGGCACCCACCTAAACGGGGCTAGGCCATGGTCTGCTGTGGGCAGATGCCACGGCCCCTCTGCCACCAGCACCCCTCTGCCACCATGCTGCCATGCCATTATGCTGGTGGTACTGGTGGTGCGCAGTCCCAGGCCATCCAGTATACTGGTAGGCAGCTGCCTATGATGTGGGTTCTCGGGTAGGGGTGCCTACATGGACATGCACGCTTCCCCCCCAGCACCGCCTGCCAATGTTCTGTGCCCTTGGGGGTACCTGCTGGGTACTATCCCCTGTGACACTGTGAGAAACACACTCATGCCCATGTTTGGTCCTCATCAGTTGCTGTCTGGCTGCTCTACAGTTTCAGCATTCCTATGTGCCACCTAGGCATCTGCCTAGTCCGCACTGTGCCCCAGCTTTACCACAGCATGTCACTGGCAGGTGAGGCGGAGCCCATGGTGATTCCTCCCTTCCGTGGTGGTGAGGCTAAAGGCAGCATCATGTGTGCTAATGGCATGCCAGAGGGGGACAGGAGTAGCATGCCATGACCAGCCACATGTGTGCCTCTGCTTTAAGGTGGTCCACAGCCCTGAAGCGGCAGTTGTGCCATGCTTGCAGGGAAGAAGGGATTGACTGTGATGATGTCCACCATGATTGGTAGACCTAGGCACCCACCTAGTTCGCCTAGTGGATGAATTGGCCCTGGATACTTTGAGCAGCTGAGTTAGGACTGACCATGCATTTCCTAATGAGAGACAACAGTATGTGTCCTGTAACCTGCAGTGTGAGAGAGAGCACAGACAAGCACAATTAATGGTGCCTATACACAGCACACATCTAGAGAGTGGGAAGTGATGTCTGCCAACTGCTATCGCCTTCATGCCCTGTTTGTGCATGTGGTGTTTCCTGGCTGCATCATCAGTTACAAAGTGGTGCACAGGTTGCCTGTGTCCATTCATGATCTCTACAGCCTGCAGTATTTATTTATTTTATTTACATTCTCTTATATACCGCGCTATTCTGCATCAGTGTGGTTTACATTGAACAAACTGAAATTACATTGAACAGGAAATTATAACTTGGAGATAACTATTTTACAGGGAACATGGGTTATGGAGGGTTGTGGCTTGCCCAAGACCACAAGGAGCACCTGCTGGACTAGAAACCCCAGTCCTTCTGGCCCAAGGTTGCTGTCCTCTAGTGGGATTTGAACCCCCCCGACCTTCCGGCCTGAAGTACCTTGCCCCAACCACTAGGCCACTCCTCCACTCCAGTAATCATCAGTGTCACAACACTTTGACAGGGGAGAGGGGTGGATATGTGCATGAGGAGGGAAAAATATACCAGTAAAGCCAGAAGATTAGGCAATATTATAACACCCCATCTTAGATGAAAAATAATCACACTGCTTTTTCAGTTGCAAAATGATGAGCAGGGCCTGTGTGTGAACCACTGACACTTTTATGAGTAAACACTCATTTAGGTACCACATCCACCTGAGCCACATGGAAGTCATCATGAACTGCTCAGTGTGGCCTGACAACCATGAGATTATTCCAGGACAGGCACACAAGCACACTCCATGAAATGGTTATGTTGGTCACTCTGTTAGGTCATACAGGTTCTTGCATGAACCGTATGTGCTCCTGTATCATAGTCTGCTCCTCTGGCAGGACAGATCCCATATGTAAGACATGAGCATCAGTTTTATCAGCAGCATATCAATGCAATTCTGCATACTAATCTAACAAGATATCTCTTTCCCACAGCACCCTCACATTGCCTGTCAGACAGGTATGGCAAAGAGCCTGCAGAGAGCTACGCAGACATAAGCATACCCCAGCTCATGCCCTGATGCATCCTGACAATGATCATTTATACACACATGAATTGATGCACCCACACTTCCCCATGGCTGCTCTGTGGCTCTAAACACATGGCCACTGTGTATGAAAAAAAACAAAAAAAGGGTCATGGGATCAAGACCAGCCTGTGGATCAAGAATGATGACTCTAAGGTTGTTAACTTTATCCTACATTTCCAGAGCTGTATTGGCATGTGCAACCCACCCTATCTGGTCCAGCATGAGTCCTCACACCCTGCTGCCACACTGAGAAGCTGTACCAACACCGGAATAGCATGCTACTAGCACTCATACACTGTGTAGGTGGTAATAGTGTGCACAAACTCAGCATTAAAGGAGGCCTAAGGGCCAAGTAAGAATACCAACTGATACCTATTTTGGACAGTAGGGTCATGTGTGTGTGTATGTGTGTCATGAGGAGCAGTAATGATCTATGCATGCATGTGATGCCCAGGCTTTATATTCTCAGCATACAACATGCTGCACGGTCAGTTAGCTAGCGAATCTGTATGAGACACCATTTATAGGCAGAAGGTTAGTTTTCAGTAAGTAGTTGCAAACTGTGGGGATCACTGGTGGACTAGCTGTGCCTATACACATGTCCCCAAAGCTCAAATGCATTTCCAGTTACACCATCCTCAAGGCCCATCCCCACAGCATGCCTACCTCCCAACCTGACACTGCTGTACAGCTCCCATATCGCCTGCTGGTCTGATTGGAATGAGCTGGGGAGACACGGTCTCACAAGGGGAGCTCCATCACATGTGTGTGTGCAGCAACTCTCATCTCTGATTGAGCCTCCAGGCTTTAAGACACACACAGGTGAGAGGTCTGATGTGTGTGTGTGGGGGGGGGGGGGGGGACAGTCCCATACATGTGTTGAATGTGCCCCTGGGTCTTGCATGAGCATGGCCTGAGTTCACACATCTGTTCATGCTGAGAGGCCATTCTCACTCTAACCGAGCTGGGACCATGTCATGGCTATGTATCCACATAGTACTATTTAGACTCAAGTTGCAGTGACATAGGTGCTGTTTCTTTGTGGCAGCTTAATGTCTGTGCTGTTTGTATGAAGCCAACATCTTCATGGTGGCTATGTGTACTGTAATGCAGAGAGGGCTGATGAAAGCCCAGAGGAGAAAAAAGAAGCTGTTTTTCAGAGGAAAAAAGATGTGCACAAGTTGCAATATTTGCAGGAACCAGTTAGAGGGAGCAGGAGGGCATTCGGAGAGACTGAAGGGCCATGCCCAGCTGGTCACGAGGAACTGACAACCAGCTCCCAATCCTCAAAGGCAGGAATGCTTTATAAGGGGAGAGTGGAAGACTGGAGAGGGGAGAGGTTGAAGTGGAAACCTGATTTTTCCGGAGCTAGAGGATCACCAGGAGTGAGAGGTGACTCACCAGGAGCTGAGGAAGGACCTAAGGAGGGACTAGCTCAAGATAGAGAGAGAGCTGTTTGCCCGAAGAGGCAAAAGCACTGTACTAATTGCAAGCAGAAGCCAAAGGAGAACCAGCTGGAGAAGCTAAGCCACGCTGAGCAGGAAAGCCAGGAGCTGGGCTTATGCAGAAGCAGGCGCTTACCAGGAGAATGGGTTCAAAGGCTGCAAGGTAAACCAAACTTTCAAAGAAGAGGATTTCATCAAGCTGCTGACTGTGAGAGGCAAGCAATTGAAGAAAGCCATTTACCTGCTTGTTGCTGCAATACAAGGTATGATAAATATATGCCTATGAGGAAAGCTATAAATGTTAAAGACTATGGTAAAGCTGCTATAAAACCTCTAAAAAGAGAGAACACATTTAATCCTAATACAGCACGTGGCCGACGCCCTAGGCTAGGCCAAGGACATTGGCAAGTACTGCAAGAGATATACAAAACCCCTGGAGGTGTTTCCCAAGAAACTAGAGATACAGAGTCAGACATATCGGATTATGAGCCAATGCAAGTGGAACCGGCAGGAGAATTATCAGACCAGGAAATGGATTGTACTCTCTGTGTATCTGGTAGCATAGGGTCTTTGCCAGACTTGTGAATTGCTTGAATTGCTAACCGAGCATTCTTTAATGGACTAAGCACTGCTATTCCTGTGAAATTCAACAGTTTTGCTTTAAACCCTGAGTTTTCTTTCTTACCTGAATTAAGGACATTTACTTTGAGTTGTAACCCAACAATTGGAACCACTGTGTAAAGGGAATAAAAACCTTCTTTTTCCCACCACTCTGCTTTAATGGTTTCTTTAAAGATTGGAGCTAAAAACTACAAGGACCAAGTGCCTTTTGGCCCTTAAAAGACTCTCCTATCTTAATATTAACATTTTTATGTCCCACCTGCCCTGGCGTCCACTGGCCACCAGGGAGGCGTGCCGACAGTACATGCAGTGGGTGGTGACTAGTAGGCCTGCCATAGCTGATATGTGAGTGACTGATACAGCCCGCTGTTGCACAACATATGCAGGCTGACTTGATCTAGCTAATTAGATATCTCAGAAAGAGAGGAGAGCAGTTTCTTTTGGGCTGCTGGTAATGTGATGCCATGGTTTTGGCAGACCCTGCTGGTTGGCAACAGCATCCCCCCTTCCTAACTGGACAACTCTCAATGCATTCAGGTTCCTTGGAAACAGCTGCCCCAGCCCTAATATATTACAGAAGATACTACAGCAGAGTCCCTCACCAACAGGTAAAGGACACATGAGCCAGATAAAACATACCACTCCAACATGCTGCAGTTATGCAAGGAACCAAATGGCTAGCATCACATACCACATTCACTAGCTGCAGCTGAAATAGATCTGCTCCAGAACATAGAGAGACCATCTATTGGGGTGCATGGGCTGGGGACCAGGTGAGGTGTGCCTTTCCTTATATTGGGATGGTCGGTGAAAAGGGACAATTGTACATGTGGCGGCTGTTATGTCCATGGAGCACACAATATGCCTGCATATTACAGAGCTCATGTAGGTGCATCCTGGGAAATAAAGGGGGTAACCAATACCAGCACAAATAGCCCACATTGCAGCCATAATGGAAACTCTGATCACTGGAGCATTACCCAGTACCTGCATGTCTTGTATGATGAAGGAGCCAGTGTGCATGGCCCCCTGGAGAGGGCAGAATGATCTGGGATGGACTTCATGGACGAATGAGGTTTGAGTTTGGTGTATGTGCAAAAGTGCTTATCTTGCAGTGTACAGCAGGTCACAAGGGAATGCACACCTTGCAGATGTACTGCCTCATGGATTAGTGCCACATTGTAGTCCAGCAAACCTCTGTGTGTGAATGCTTGACTTAGGAGGTACAGTGGAGGTAAGGGCATCTTGCCCTCACAAGTGGCTTGGCCTTTGGACAGGAGATCAATACTGCTGTTTTGTATTTGTTATGCAGATGCAATACTGAATGTCTAGTGCAGTCCATACTACATGTGTACCACTGCAGGCAGGCCCTAGATGAGGTTTCAACTGTCTCAGAATGTGCCTGCAGCATTGTTTCAAGTCCTGGGTTTAGGTCATTACAGGCAGAGATCTGTAGTCTGGTTTATTCTGGAGAACCCGGTAGCAACAGATGTGGTAGTATAGGCAAATGGTTAGCAAACTGCTTCAGTAAGGAACAAACCAGGGTTCAAATCCCATTTGTGACCTTGGGAAGGACTTTTCACCCTCTATTGCCTTGGAAGAAAGGCCTGGTGATCTACTTCTGGTCTTGCTGCTGGCTTGTCAGGAGTCAGCATTGGCTTGAAGGCATACATTATTAGTCTGTTTTTATATGTTAGGATTGCACATTGGGTCTCCAAGCTTGCACATTGTAATCATGCCCATATGACAGCATGACTTTATTGGCTCTGCTGCAGCACATTGCAAAGGGTCATAAACCTCACCCTGTAGATACATGACACATGAGTTGTACATGACCGGAAATGTTTGTGATAACTGTGAATGAACATCTTTTGTTCCATCACATATATGCAGTACATGCAAGCACGGCACACTCCTGGGATGGCCAGCTGCACAGATCATCACAGGCCCTTACTTGCTCCATATGGCCAATGTGGAAGACCCATCAGTTCAGAGACATGAATGGATGCCAGGTGTGTAACATTATACGAGTGATCTTGTTCCACCAGACAGTATGAGTGTAGACCTCATCTGTAAATAGCACTTTGTGCTTGCATGCAGCTTCTACAGATGCGTGGATGTTTTGTCCTTGGATCATAGCCCATGTACTTGGCCAGTTGTTATATGCATATTTGTCATGAAGATTTATGGTGGTTAGAGCAGTTGAGACAGCTGTGACACCCAAATAGATGGTTATAGACCTTCCCTGTGGTAGTGTGTGTGATAAATAGTTGCTGTGCAACTGAGGTTAGCTGCATTTGTGAGGTCTCTTCGGATACATACAGCACTCTCATCTATCCCATCCATCCTTCAGCCCATCCATCAGCATATATCCATTATATTCACTCATGTATTCTCCTGCCAGCTACTACACCATGGCCCACTTGGTAAAATTTTACTCATTAGGATGTATTGTGCACACCTCTCCTGCAGCTGCTGTGCACGTCACCATTCCTGCCACTCATTCTTTTGATACCCACATCATGGCTATACTGGCACCTTCAGGGTACACTTCTACCCCGTCCTATGCCATTCACTGACATCACAGCAGGTTACATGAGCTCCCCTCACTGATACAGTCAAGCTGCCTCCCAATATCCTCACACTCACTGTTTAACACATAAGGGACATATGGATGTGAAATGTCCATCAGCTATTACCTTTGCTCCCATCCAGCATCTCAAATATGACTAGCAGATAGACTTCTTTATCCTGTGTTAAGGCAACTGGCCTTATCAGGCGTTAAGGCACCCGTACCGCCCGATGTCCTGTTAATGCCCGATAACCGGCCGCTAGCACCTTTACTGCAGGAATGCCTACCACCTGCCTGGCCTTCAATGCATTTTGGAACCCTTAACGATGCTGTTTTTCACTCGGAAATGGTGCGCCCTTAATGGTCCTTAGTAAACATGTCCCATAGACTGAAAATAAGCATAAAGGTTACGTGCCTAATTTGTGTCTTGTTGAATATTGTGAGGCTTATTAGCAGCAAACAGGAAAATGTTATGCTCCTATATTTTATTTTACATTTCTTATATACCACCTTTCATGATATCAAGGTGGTTTACATTGAACAGGGCATTATAACTTGGAGATAACTATTTTACAGGGAACATGGGCAATGGAGGGTTAAGTAGCTTGCCTAAGACCACAAGGAGCACCTGTGGGACTAGAAACCCTAGTCCTTCCCTCCCAAGGTTGCTGTCCTCTAGTGGGATTTGAACCCCTGACCTTCTGGCCTGAGACAACTTGCCCCAACTACTAGACCACTCCTCCTAGGGTAGGACAGACTGCTGATTCCCTGCCCAGGGGTTTGGTGAGACTGCTGGCAAATGAGCCATGAAAGAGCACCTAGTCTGTGTGTGTATGTATATATGTATATATATATATATATATATATATATATATATATATACATATCAGGGTTTTATTATGGATAGTAAATTAGAAAATATACAGATTTATATAGGTATATTATTAGGAATACAAGGGAGCAAGTTATAGCAGCGCAGTGATTACAGTTTTGCAAAGGTAATAAATCACTGATTAGTAACCAGAGGTCAAAAGCTTGCTCTGCACTTAGAAAACTTATGAAAAATGGGTTTCTGTCTAACAATCACCCTCCTGGGGGAAGAAAATAAGACCAGTACCTTAGCTTTGCTAGGTGGACCATTGCAGCTGGAATCCGAGACAATCTCTGGAGCAGCACGAGGGTCCTAAGAGGAAGCTAGGCTAAATAATGCAGGCTACAGCTCTTTCAGAGGTGAACTGCATAAGAACACAGAACCAGAGGTATCTAAGAGAGTCTTATCTCTGTCCTTAGGTATGGAGAATAGCCCTGCATCTGTCATTGCAGACAATAGCAAGAAAGCAGAAGGCACAAAAGGCGCCAATGTTCTGTTCTGCATATTGTATTATTCTTTGTAGAGTGTTTGTCACAGGTTCGGTGATTGGTTGGCATGAGACACTTCGAGGAGTTCTCAGTGAATCAGAAGGTATTGAACAGGTCTTCATCCTGCAGACATAGGATCCATAATGAAAAAAGATAACGGTATGCAGTTGCAGACATCCGAAGAGCAGTAGCATCATTAGTGGATGATGAAGGCTTGAGAAACATATGTTCTTGCATGTGGACAATTAATTGGCCTGGGAAATTAATTGGCCAGGAAAAATAATTGGGCAGAAACAATAGTCTTCTCTATGCAGAGGTATAATGAATTGGCAAGCAGTTGCTGGAAGGTCAGGTCTGAGACGTGAAGCACAGCAAAAGTTTCTTGTGGCAGGAATCCATCTTGTTTGGTCAGTTTTGGTTCAGGCAGGCCACAGGGGTACCAGTCCTACAATATCAGGCCTCAAAAATTCAAATTCAAATGCGTGAAGCATCAGTCATGCAAGATTTTCTAATTACATGAAAAGGCATTCATACCTATGGAACTGTCACCATTAGAATCATGGCCCAGCTTGGCTCATGTTCAGCATTTTTTAGGGGATTCTTTTGATATGTAGACAAAACCTTCCCAGCACTATTCTAAAAGTGTTTCATGTGGAACAAAATGCTCCTCGGCAGCAGTCCCTTGCCACTAGTCCTGAAACGACGACGCCTGCACCAGTGTATTGTAAAGTATATCCTAAGGTCATATGCTAGGACGTTTTCACAGTGGATGTACCATCCTACAATTTTTTGAGTCACTCCAACAGGAGAATGACTTGTGCAGAACGCATAAACTTTAATGACGGTCATTAATTGCATAAACTAAATTTATTTCATTTGGCATTCCAGATTTTTAATGATTAGTTAATAATGTGTTCGTGCCATGATTAACTATGCTATATGGCCGCAATGAATCAGAGTCGTGGAGAAGCTGGCAGGGAAATTATAAAACTATTTCTGACATTACTAGGACTGTAGCATATTATTATAAAGCTGTGATCGAGGCAAAAAGGCATCTGGGATCAACTTTCACCACTTTGGAAAATGGCACTGAGGAGAAGGAGAGGGTGGAGATGGTTCCTACCCCCACTGTCTCCTCATGAATGACCAGATAGGTGTGAGGAGTGAGTTCTGCTAAGGGGGGGGGCGGGGGGGGGGGGGTGTTTACCATAAGCTACTTTATTCTGTTTTCATCGCAGTGCGCTACTTTGTATACATTCTTCTCTGTGCTCTTCTGTTTGAGATCCTTTAAAAAGTAGGAAGAATCTTAAACTGAAGAACGCAGAGAATATTATCTGTTCAAGCTAAAAGAGATGAGAAAAAAAAATCAGGATTAATGAAAAGCATACATGGAAGAAAAGATGGCTAAAATCATAAATTCAAGATGACAAGACTTTTGTCAGCTGTGTCAGAAAAAGGGTAGTTAAATAAAAAAGGAAAATAAGATGATGCCTTTTTATTGGAATAACTTAATACATTTGTAGACGAGCTTTTGAAGGTAAAACCTTCTTCAGATCAGGACAGTATGAGCAACAGATATTGATACCAAAATATATACAGGAATCTATATAGCATTATATAGAATGGAGAGGAGGGGGATGGGATGGATGGTTGATCAGAGGGTAACTAGACTGTAAATGTTTATGGTTTAGAATGTGACAGAAAGTACATGAATTTATTGAGTACTGCTGGTGATCAGGCTATAGATATTTATAGTTTATAATGTGACAGGAAGCCAATGTTCTTATTGAGACCTGTTTGGTCTGATTCAAAGCATCTTATCATCTTCATTTCAAACATTTTACAGTCCTGGATAGATTTAAATCTTCCTCTCAGGATCCTTGAGATAAGATCATCAATGCTGCACTCTGGCCCTGTGAAGTACAATCTGATTGCAGATGTTGGAGTGGCTGAATTCACACCTTGGTCTGTTCTGTTTTGCATAATTATATGTCTGCGAGCATTCATCCTGGTTTTTAATATTTGGCTTTTCTCTTCAACATTGCAGAGCTTTGTACATTTCCTGCATTGAATTATATAAACTACATTGGAAGAGCAGCATGTGTAAGATCCCCTTATGTTGAATGTTTTTCACATGTGACTGACTGTGGGGTCCTGTGAAATGTGATGGCATAATTTGTGATGGTATATTGCAGGGATATGTGCCATTTTCATCCTTTTGGGCTCTTACTGAAAATCTGCTTCTCGCTAATTTTTGTTTCAGATTCGGCGACTGCCTAAAAGCCAATATTGGTGCATCAGGGAATATCTGTCTCAGTAATTTGTCTTCCTGGAGTAGTGGTTATAAGTCTTTTATGATTTTTGTCAGTTCTGGGTTGTATGTCACTATGAGGGGGACTCTTTTGAGTAAGTTTCAAAAAGCTAGTCTACAAATGTATTAAGTTAGTCCAATAAAAAGGTATCACCTTATTTTCTTTTTTTATTTAACTACTATTATAGTGTACTAACACAGCTTCTACACTTCAGAAAAAGAAATAAGGCCAGAGATGGTATTGTGAAACTGAAAGGTGCCAAGAGGCAATGCGTGGAGAGTGGCAAGGAAAAAGAACAAATACTACACAAACACTTCTGTTCGATATTTATGGAAGAAAGACTTGTAGAAAGAACACAGATGGCAGGCTAAGGTACATATGGAAACGGAATAGATACCACACTGTTCGTGAAATAGAGCACTTAAGAGGAGCCTGCAAAACTGAAAGAAGACAAAGCAAGGAATACATCCAAGGATACTGTGAGAATTCAGAGTTCCTGATGTTTGCGCTGAAGGATGCATTTAATAGATCTTTGATGACAGGAGTGATTCCGCAAATCTGGATTATATTGAGTACGGGGGGGGGGGGGGGGGTGCTGATAAGTCTTTGGCCTTGTAACAAAACAAAACTATGGGCAGAGCGATCATTTGGTCCTCCAGAACTAAAGTGGGCCCGTAGCTTTCTGTTTTGTTACAAGGCCAGAGACTTAATCAGACCCCTCGTATAGTCCCTCGCCATAAGAGCGGTAACAGAAAAAGCTGGAAACCAAAGGTCAATAAGTCATACCTCAGTGGTGGGAAATGAAAGGCCACGGGCCCACGTGCCCGCTTGCCGCCGATAATCGGGGGGGGGGGGGGGCGGCTGGTGCGTGTCGCTGCCCCCACGTGAAGAGGTGAAGGCTGCCGGCGGTAGTGTGGTGCATGCAGCTGAACCCCACTGGCTCCCGCGGGTGAGTGAGGATTGCGGGAGCCAATGGGGGATCGTGCAGGTCTGGGGGGGAGGCGGGGTGAGGGCAGAGCAAGCCGGCTGGTCATCAGTCACCGGAGGAGGGCATGAAGGTGGCTGGCGACCCACCCGCCAATCCCTAGGTTCGAGCACGAAGGGGGGAGGGGGGTTGCAGCTGGAGGGGGAAGGCGGGATCCCGGAGGTGTCCAGGGTCCGGAGCCAGTGGTGAGATGCAGGGCGGGGGTGGGGTACCCCCGACCCGGAGAAACCCTCGGGGCTCTTGCTAATAATATGGCAGAACCGGAAGAGGGGGGATGGAATGGCCTGGGGCCGGTTCACGGCGGAATCGGGCGGAACTCACCTTGCTACTCACACGGCTGGTGAGGATTCGTTCCGCGGCCAGAATTCAGTTGATGAAGGATTGCTGTTGAAGGTTGTTGATGGATAATGTTGTACGGTTAATAACGCTGTGACCAGTTGTGATTCCCAATCGTTGTATTTGTGGTTCTTTGTAAGGTGGGGGTGGCGGGAAGTGGGGTGAAAGGGGGGGTGGGGCAGGGACGGGAGCACCATGTCCGCCTTACCCGGTTAAGTAATGGGAATGCTGCTGAAAGAAAGGATAGCTCAAAATCTACAATCCAGTAGGTTGAAAAATCCAAGGTAACATGGTTTTTGCAAACAAATATGATTAACTTATTTGATTGGATGACCAGAGAATTAGATCAAGGACATGTACTGGATGAGGTTTACTTAGAATTCAGCAGTCTTTGATGATGTCCCACATAGGAGGTTCATGAATAAACTATGAAGCTTGGGGGTAGGTTTCAATGTGGTGGACTGGATTAAAAATTGACTGACAGAAGACAGAGAATATTGCAGAAGTTTCAAAATGGAAAAGTTTGCCTTTTTGCAGACGTGAGAGAGTGGACACCACTGAGAGCATCGACATTATGAGAAGTGAGCTAAAGAAACTAGCGGGACAATTTTTATTTATTTATTTTTAATGTTATCTTTACGCAATTTCAATTAAATTAATTAATCAATTAAATCAAGATAACAATCTTGTACAGAAACTGGGAAATTATAAGCAAAAGATTACATAGGAAAGATACAAGGCAACAAAACATCAGATTCCACTCTAGCCCACAAAAGGAAGAGATCCAAGTATAAGGAAATAAGAAAATAACCAATTCATAGGAAAACATTGCAAGCCTATACAACCGGAAATCTCAACCACGATGATTCAGTGGGAAGCCCAATTGGACCACCCGAACAATGGAAGTTCAAAAAGGTCAACAGCTGGGAGGGCTCATAAAAAATATAGGAACAAGCTTGATACTTAATCAAGCATTTACAAGGAAACTATTTTATTTATTTATTAATTTAACTAGGCTTTTATACTGCTTTTTTTGATACCAGTCAAAGCGGTGTAATTCAGGTACTGTATATATTTATTTTCCCTTGTCCGCAAAGGGCTCACAATCTATGTTTTTGTACCTGAGGCAATGGAGGCGGGACAGTTTTTAAACTCCGTGGTTGGCATTTTTAAGCGCCTGCCATGACATTTAAAGTGGAACTAGATATTCAGCACTAGAATATGGATACTAGTGTTGAATATCCAGTTTCAGAGCTGACTGGGGATAACCAGATAAGTGCCTTTGAATACTGGGTCCTCAAAGATTGATCAAATGATTAGCAGTTAAGCTTTTATGCAAAGGATCATGTAGTGTTGCATTTAGGATACAAAAATCCAAAGGAATTCTAAGTGATAGGGGGAGAGGCTAATGGACACTGACTAGGAGAGAGACCTCGGGGTGATAGTGTCTGCTGATTTCAAGGTGGCAAATATTGTGATAATGTGGTGGCCACACCAAGAATGATGCCAGGTTGCATAAAGAAAGCCATAACCAATAAAAAGTAGGAGGTGATAATGCTCCCGTACATGTCATTGATGAGTCCTCACTTGAAATACTGTGTTCAGTTTTGGAGATCGTATCTGAAGAAGGATATAAAGTGGCTAGAGATGGTTTGGAGAGAAGCTACCAAACTGGTGTGAGGTCACAGCCAGAAGACTTAAGAGATAAGAACATAAGATATGCTATACTGGGTCAGACCAAGGTCCATCCAGCCCAGCATCCTGTTTCCAACAGTGGCCAATTCAAGTAAGAAGTATCTATCAGGTTCCCAAAAAGGTAATCAGTTTCCATGTTGCTTATCCCGGGGTAAGCAGTGGATTTCCCGGGTCCTTTTTAATAATGATTTATGTACTTTTCCTCCAGGAACTTGTCCAAACCTTTTTTAAACCCAGCTACACTAACAGCTTTCACTACATCCTCCAGTAATGAATTCCAGAGTTTGATTATGCGTTCAGTGAAAAAATTATTTCTCTTATTAGTCTTAAATGGGCTACATAGTCCCCTAGATTTTCTACTTTTTGAAGGAGTAAACAACCAATCTATGTTTACCTGTTCCACTCCATTCATTATTTTATAGATCTCTATCATATCTCCCCTCAGCTGTCTTTTTTTCAAATTGAAGAGCCCTAATCTTTTAAGCCTTTCCTCAGAGGAATATCCTTCCATCCTCTTTATGATTTTGGTGGCTCTTCTCTGAACCTAATTCTCCTATACCCTTTTTAAATTCTGTTTGACCCTTTTTAAGATGTGGTGACCAGAATTTCATACAATATTCAAGATGCGGTCGTAACATGGAACGATCCGGTCCAGGTGATTTGCTAATCTTTAGTTTATTAAATGATTTTAATACATCTTCCTGGTTTATGGATATTTGTTTCAGTTCTTCCAATACATCACCTTTAAATACCATTTCAGGCATGGGCATGTCTGTCTGATGCATCTTTTCTATTATTTTCTATCTGTCTCTCCATCTGTTGCTTTCCTGTCTAAACATTGGTGTTCCTTTCCTTCTTTACCTGCAGTCCTATTAATTGTACATTGCTCTGACACTTTGCTTGGGTGGTATATCAAGCGCTACAATAAAGAGTTCTAGCATTCTATTTGCTTTCTTTGCCACTGCTGCAAACTGGACAGAGGATTTCAACATATTATCCATGATGATACCTAAATCCTTTTCCTGGGTAGTGGTTCCTAATGTGGAACCTTGCATTGTGTAACCGTAGTTTGGGCTGTTTTTGTCTAGGTACATAACCTTGCTCTTGTCCACATTAAATTTCATCTGCCATTTGGATGTCCAGACTCCCAATTTTTCAAGGTCCTCTTGCAATTTTTCACAATCCTCTTGTTTTTTAACAATTTTGAATAATTTTGTGTTATTTACAAATTTGATCACCTCATTCATTATTCCCAATTTCAGGTCATTTATGAATATGTTAGAAAGTAGCGGGCCCAGCATAGATTCCAGGGGTACTCCACTATTTACCTTTGTCCATTGAGAAAACTGAATGTTTAGTCCTAATCTCTCACTTTTATCTACCTGTTTACAGCTTCAAAAAAATATAACAGATTAATAAGGCAAGACTTTCCTTGACTAAATCCATGTTGTCTTTCTTCCATTAAGCCATGACTATCTACATGTTCAATATTTTTTTTCTTTATAATGGTTTCTACCATTTTGCCTGATACTGATATGGTTAAATTGCACACCTATCTTACAGGAGTTTTTTCAGGATCCTTGATGTTCCAGAGCTAAGTCTGTGGCCTAGATTGATATGCCTGGACATATTTGCTCAAGTGTCTGAGATCCTTTTTCTCGTTTCAATATAATGTGATGTAAAAATGTATCCCTCAGTATTGTTGGAGATGGAATGAAGTATGTTGGGTGAATATATTTCCTTTCTTCATTCTGAGATTGTTGGACACCAGTGGGTTTGATACTGATGTCAGGCTTACCAGTCTGTAGTTTCCCGGATTACCTCTGGAATCCTTTTTAAAAATCAGTGTTACATTGGCCATTCTCCAGTTTTCAGATACTAGAGATGATTCTAATGATAGTTCACAGATTACTAAGAATAGGTCTGTAAATATCATAGTTCAGTTCTTTCATCACCCTGGGATGTATACCATCCGGTCCAGGTGATTTGCTAATCTTTAGTTTATTAAATTGTTGTAATATATCTTCCTGGGTTATTGATATTTGTTTCAATTCTTCCAATATATCACCTTTAAATATCATTTCAGGCATGGGTAATTTCCCTACATCTTTTTCGTTAAAGACCAATGCAAAGAATTCATTCAGTTTCTCCACTATGGCCTTGTCCTCTCTTAGCACCCCTTTTGCCCCTCTATCATCTAATGGTCTAACTGACTCACAGATTTTTGCTATGAATGTACTAGAAGAATTAATCTGCATATGCTTGAGGAGAGAAAGAACAGGGGAGATACAATACAGATGGTTAAATACTTGAAATATATTAATGAAGAGGAAACAAAGCCTTGCCTAGAAGAGGTCATAGAGACAAAAACAGTAATGGAATTCAAGAATATGTGGGATAAACACAGGGGTTGCCTTAATGGCATGGTGTCTCAACTCATAAAAGCAGTAAAATAACTTCTGCACTGCAACAAAGAGCTGACAGCTACAGCTTGAGATAAAGACATTGGTGGAAAATGTGCAGGGAGAAGCAATAACAACTCTAACCTCCTCTGAGCAGTCTAGATGAGCTATTTTGGTTCTTATCTGCCGTTATATACTATGTAACCTGCTAAGCTGCTTTATCGGCAAATAAAGTGCTTTAGTTAATCTATAACTGCCATAACACAGCTGAGTAAACAGAACCTATTTATCAACCTGCAGTAAAATAGCATGTTTGTGCACAATTTTACTTCAGGAAAATTATCGCAGGATTCACTAACCCTCAGTACTTCAGTCAAGCAAGTTAGTGAATCTTGTAACAATTTTTTTGGAATTGCTATGGTTGGCAACATCATGGATTTTGGCCAAAGCAATATGTGATCGTGAGCTCCAATGGGCCCACTGCATTTCTTTGTGGTCGAGGATTCCTAATGGTTAGAGCAGCAAACTGAGAACCCATGTAGCAAGGGTTCCAATCCCACTGATCGTCCTTGTGCTCTTTAAGAAGTTACTTAATCCTCTATTGCTTCCAATATAACCCTAGACTAAGCCCTCTGGAGACAGGAAAATACCTATTGCATCTGAACGTAACTCACCTTGAACCTCTGAGAAAGGCATGAGCTAAATCCAATTCAAAATGTACACTGATGCCCCTTAGATCTAAAAATTCCAGATCCTACTTCTGGTAGGTACCAGTTATCTTGCCTGTGTATACACCACTATGAAAATGCTGTGTCTTATACATCGTGAGGTGTGGAGCAAGGCTTGAAGAGAATCTGAGAAGATATGCTCGTGATGTGAATATGTGTAAGAATTTCTGAATACGTCTGTGTAACCTTTGTTTTTGTTTGGCAAAGTGAAGTGTGGTCAAACATACCCATCCTCAAAGAGTCTACTGGTACAATTTTGCAGTGTTATCTTTAGTATAGGATCTTCAGTTTTCAGACCTTCTCTTTGCAGTTACCTGAGCCCTCTCAGTTAGCAAACTAATACTTGGACAGATTAGGGCTGGTATTACCATTAGGTGAACTAGATGGTCGCCTAGAGTACCAGTGTTCCGGGTGCATCCTATTGCTGCCACTGCTGCCCCTTTCCTGATGCAGCGCTTACCTACTCCCCTGCTCTGTGTCATGGCTCCTGCCTTCTGATGTCTACAACTTCCGCCCCCTCCTATGCAGACTTCTGGCTTGCACACGTACATTCTAGAATGTTAATCTATGCACTCCACTCACACTACTACTACTACTACTGAGCATTTGTATAGTGCTACAAGACGTACGCAGCGCTATAAAGATGGTCCCTGCTCATCAGAGTTTACAGTCTAGTCAACACAAGTAGTCAACACAATAGCTGTAGACACGGGATACATCTAGGGGGAATAGTAAGGGAACGCAAAGGAGACCAAGTGAGTCAGGATCCAAAAGTGGCAAAGGTGAGTTTTCAGCCTGGATTTGAAAAGGGCCAGAGAAGGTTCCTGACATACAGACTCAGGTAATTTGTTCTAGGCATAAGGTGCTGCTAGGTGATAGGAGCAATGTCTGGAGTTAGCAATAGAAGAGAAGGGCACAGATAGAAGTGATTTGCCAGAAGTGCAGAGTTTCCGAGGAGGGGTGTAGGGAGAGATACGAGAAGAAAGGTAGTGAGGAACTGCAGAGTGAATGCCTTTAATAGGTTAGTAGGAGAAGTTTGAACCCAAAGTCTGCCCATGTGCATACCCTCGAGCAAATAAATACCTTGAAAACCACAGACATATTTTTACGGTTAGTATTTTATAAGAGGTTCTTTATGCATGTAGGTGGCCACTTCAGCTCCTAAATGACTAAAATATTAACATTTACATGTGTTGTTAGCACCTATAATTAGACATCTCCTTATAAAATGACCCCCACCATGTGTACTTGTTTGAAAGTTAATAGATTATAAAAAATGTGTTCTTCTGCAAGATTTTGTTACTAATATATTGCTTCAAGGACCTGGGTTTTTCAAGGCATCTAAACATGCTTCTGAAATGTCTGCTTCATTTGCCATCTCCTCCTCCTCCCCCCCCACATTTCTATTTTACTGTCCACAAAAAACAGAATTATGGAACTAAGCCAGTCTTACACTGTACTATATGCTCCTAAATGAGTTACTGAAACTTGTGTTAGGCTCAGTCAATAATGGAATTTCAATATCCTGGATACAGTCTTTTTCACCTAGACTAAATAAATAATGTAATATATTTTTTTCTTTGCAAACAATTTCAGTGAATAGGCAATAAATAAGGGTTTATCTGTATCTGTATACTTCAGCACCAACATTCTCTACAGACTAAAGCACAAGCTACTGACAGAAAAGCGAGAGACAAAAAAAATACCCTTCATTGATTTTGACTCAAGGTGTAAGATCCCCAATAAAAGATATCTTCTAGACAAATGGAACCTCTGGTGGATTGTCACTGGAGCAGATAATCCACTTGTCCAGCACATTTTTATTGAAGAGCTATTAACTTTCTTATAGCTATTATCTTATTTTAAATAAAGTAAAAATGAAAAGGGTTTATAAGTGCTAACTATCTAACATTTTTATATGATGTTTATGTTTGCAGGATTTGCTTGAATGATGTGTTTAAGAAAAGAGATGGCTGTATACCATTTAGGTTCTATGCTCTGAACAGTTATTTTGTATAGGCAGAAAGGACTATGCCTATGGTAACCACCTTTCTTGATAAGATCCAAATTAGAAAAATGTACTTTTGAAAATAGGATCTAATAGATGTACAAGAATTGGCAAAGGTTCATGAAAGAAAAATAAAGAAATAGACTAAGGGGGTCATTTTAAAAGTTGTAGTCGTGATTTGAATGTTGAAATCACAGAGACATCTCTGGAGCTATTTTACAAATGACGTTTAGAGATTTCTCCATTTGGTTTCAGAAATGTCAGGGATGTCTGCAGGCATGTCCACGTTTAGACCTGCTCCAGGCATCAGGAACCTGCTTGTTGTGGCCTTAAAACAAACAAAGGGCATGAAGAACTAAGTGACCAGCCTAAGGTTACAAAGGCCCACACAGGGATTTGAACCCTGACCCTAACCTGCTACTTTAACTAGTATGCCATTAGATACCCACATTATGAAATGCTATTCTGGGGAGATCTATGTAGACATCTCCATAGACATCCATATCAGGCATGCCCACATTTCTGAAATTATGCCTGAACTTACACGTGTCTGCTTTTTTTTCAGATGTTCTGGCTTTGCTGTTCCAGATTGTACTTGGATGTCCTTTGTAAAATCTGCCTTTAAAATGATGAGAGTGGGTGGAGAAATTTAGAAAAAATTAGTGTGGAGAGGATGAGCATTCTAGGAGGAGTATTAAGGTTACTGTACATGTCACATTACCCCCCTTCTCTACCCTCATAAAACAGCATTGCAGAATATCCATATGCTTTTACTATGTGCCCCCAAGTCTACATACAGTTCCATTTACTGTGATGCTCATTTCCATGCCAGAATCATTGATTTAAGTATTTTAATGAATTTTTAAGCACCACGCAATAGTTTTCCTGTAGTGTGAACTCTATACTTTAGATAGATACTCATACACTGAAACTGCATGCATATTACTTCCTGATGATAAATGAAATAAAGTTTTCTAATCCATGTGCAGAACTACTTCAAAGATCTCAGATAAGATCAAGGAAATAATGTAATAGCTAGAAGTTCAGACCTTTATTAATAGGGATTTGGAGTACCAAGATGTTCTGATTAGCCCTGGTGTTTTAATACACACTTCAAAATGTCATAACATATAGTACTTCAAAAGGCAGAGACTGAGTTTTATCAACACTAATTATTTGCTCAGAAGCAGAAAAAGTAATTTGAATGATGCGTTCAAAATGAAGTATGCTGAAAGAGTAAAGATGTTAAACTACACATCCTAGAATGCTGGAGGCTCAAGTCTACAAACTATTTTACATGCAGAGACCTACAGCACCAGTGTGTGTCTGCGTAAGTTTTAACTGGTCTGACAAACGTTGAGAATCTTCATGCAGGTGAGACTGCTGAGGAGATTTATTTTATTTATTTTATTTATTTTACAGTTTTTATATACCGCGCTCTTTGATATCAGCGCGGTTTACAGATAACAAATTTCGCATTAGAACAGTCCTTTGCTTACATTATAACAAGGTCTTTTGCTTACATTATAACAGGGTCAGTAACTTGGAGACAACATGGTAAACTATATACAAGCTATATACAGAAAGATATATTACCTCTGAAAATTTACAGTTAAATTGGGTCGTAACTTTGGGTGTGCAGAGCGTCTAGGTCGAGTTCTGTTATGACTATGTTGTTGGAATGTCAGAGGCTGTGTGAGTGATTTGTGAGATGGGGGGAGGAGGTGTAGGGTTAGGGCCTAAGAGATGATGACAGAATAGGTAGTGTTTGAGGGCCTTTTTAAATTGAGAGAGGTCTTTTATTGATCGGATATGAGGAGGGAGATTATTCCAGCAAGTTGGAGCGAATAAGGTGAAGGCCCTGTCTCTGGTTGTTTGATTACATTTAGTGTACTCCTTTGGTACGACAAGGGTATTGGCGGCTGCGGATCTTCTCAGTCTGTTCGTGGGGGTGTTGATAATAAGTGATTAGAGGGAAGGTGGGGCTATTTGATTAATTGCTTTAAAGGATAGCAGAAGTGCTTTGTAAGTTATCCTGGCTTGTAGGGGTAACCAGTGAAGCTCTGTTAGTATGGGGGTGATGTGGTCTCTACTGGAAGTACCGCAGAGGATGCGAGCTGCTGAGTTCATCGCCAATTGGAGTGGGTTGAGGGTGCTCTTGGGTAGACCATGCAGGATGACATTAGCATAGTCAAAATGAGGTGTTATAAGGGTTTGGAAGATTGTTCGGAAGTCATTGGAGGCGAGTAGTGGTCTTAAGGGTTTCAGCGTTCTTAATTTGTAGTAAATGGATTTAACGGTCTGCTTTATGTGATCTTTGAAGGTCAGTTCTTGGTCGATGGTTACTCCCAGGTAGCGAATTGATGGTTTACATGGTAGTTCCGCGTCTCTCACCTTCAAAGTTGCAGGGGGGGAGAATTTCTTATTCCTGGTTACGAATAGGACTTCCGTTTTCTTGAAGTTTATTCGCAGGTTCTGTGATAGGAGCCAATCTGTAATCGCGTTGAAGCAGGTGATAATTGGGGAGAAGTCAGGGGCATTAATTTTTATTGGCGTGAATATTAGTACGTCATCTGCGTAGATCAAGCTGGAGGCGTTAAATGTTTTGATGATTTCACAGATTGGTTGTATATATATGTTAAACAGAAGAGCTGAAAGAGAGGATCCCTGGGGTACACCCTGTTGTTGCTGGAAAGGATCGGAGGTTGAAGATCCTATCCGCACCTGTTGCCAGCGGTTGTTAAACAAAATCATAACATAAATATAGTTGAAAAGTATGCTCTACCAGTGTCCAAAAATAAGTAAACCTAATGGAATCAACCTAAATATCCCAAAACCAAAAGATTCCAAAGTGCAATACCCCCAAATTTATTTTATTTATTTATTTATTTAGACAGTTTTGTATACCACCTTATCCTTCAATCAAAGCGGTCACAACACAATTGGGGGATACATTTAACACATGGGGATATGAGACACATACACTAATACTTACAGGGAACATGGGCTATGGAGGGTTGAGTGGCTTGCCCAAGACCACAAGGAGCATCTGTGGGACTAGAAACCCCAGTCCTTCCAGCCCAAGGTTGCTGTCCTCTAGTGGGATTTGAACCCCTGACCTTCCGGCCTGAAGTACATTGCCCCAACCACTAGGCTACTCCTCCTCTTTTTGTCGGAGTACGCCAGCACAGTGCCGGGAAACCAATCCAGGCACCACTGTGGCAGCTCCTTTTATTAAGACGTTTTGTATGGATAAAAATTAGAAATCCAAAACTTAGCTTTTAAAGAGTGCCATCCAACGCAGCTGAAATATGCCAGTAGTTCAATAATGACGACGTGGCTCACGTTTCGGGTCCTTCATCAAAATTGTTATAGAACCCTGTTTCAGGTCCATCCACAACTGGCAAGAAGAAAAGCATGAATGAGAAACCACGGGGGTGTAACCCACCAAATAGACATTGGCATCTGACGTCAGCTTCCGTTGAAAAATCGATGCCACCAATCACAAAACAGAGGAAACCCAATCAGAGGGAGTCCCACTGCATAGAGAAACCCTCGATGGAAACCTCCAAAATGTCACTCAAAGAATGTCACTCAAATAATAGTATGCCAGTCCACTTGAAGATTAAGACCCTTAGGGGTAACAGAGTTCAGTGAATATATCCAACGCTGCTCACGCCACTCTAATCGTTGTTCCCTGTCCCCACCCCTGGGATCATGGGGGATAAAGTCCAATACTCTCCATCGCAGTGAAGAAAAATCAAGCCTGACGGTTAAGCAATGATCCACCATGGGAGCAGAGAGAGTTTTAGTTCGTAGCCTAGAAGCATGCTCTGATAGACGAACTTTCACCGCACGTTTAGTGCGTCCCACACACTAGAGGGAACAAGGGCAAACTATCAAGTACACTACAAAGGAGGAAGTACAGTCAGTAAGCCAGACCGTTGTGTAGGTCCGAGATGTATGTAGATCAATCCAATCAGAACCCTCCAATGTAAGTGTACAATAAATGCACTGCCCACATGCAAAATGCCCATTATCATTATGCCTTTTCACAGGACGATCCTGCGGAGAAGTAGTGTGCATGACCAGGTCTCTCAAATTCGCTGTGCGGGAATAAGCTATGCGCAAAGTAGACTCCTGAAAACATTCATGCGACCCCAAAATGGGCCAAAAACGATGCAGCACCTTAGTCACTTGAGTCATACTGTGAGTGTAAGGCAAAACCCCGGTGATCACTTGGTCAGAAGATGTAGATGTAGGGTCCCGCGGAGAAAGAAGCCATTCCTGATGCAGATGTCGGGCTCTCTTATACGCCCGATTAATAACATCAGGCGGGTATCCCCTACAGGCCAAACGTGATCTAAGTTCCACCGCATGGAGATGAAATTCAGACAAGGTCGAACAATTGCGCCGCAGGCATAAAAACTGACCAAAGGATAAACCACGCCGAAGCGCACGGGGGTGAAAACTATCATATTGGAGCAGGGTATTCCTCTGAATAGGCTTGCGATATAAGGTCATTTCAAAACCTTGAGGGGTCAAAATCACCATAATATCCAAAAATTGTATATGATGAGGATCCATTTGCATGGTAAACTGAATACGTGCCACATGAGAATTAAGCCTCTGCAGGAATCGGTCCATATCCCCCCAAGTACCAGTCCAAAGAAAGAAAACATCATCTAGGAATCTCCTCCAGAAAGGGATAAATCGAAATGCTACATCAGAATAAGCATAGGATGTCTCAAAAACAGCCATAAAAAGGATCACTATTGATGGGGCAACCCTGGCCCCCATTGCAATGCCATGGATCTGTTGATAGAACTGCTGTTGGTATAAAAAATAGTTCTTACTCAGAACCATTTCCAGCAAATCCATCACAAACTGTTTAGGAATGCGATCTGGAAGATCTAACGGATAGTCGTGTAGACAAGCAAGAGCCTCACGTTGATCAATCTTAGTGTACAAAGACTGTACATCAAGAGAGACCAAATATGTATATGCATTCACATCCAAACAATCCCTCAACTGGTTCAAGAAATCCCCAGTATCTCTAATATAAGAACGAACCTTGGACGCTGCAGGTTGCAGAAAAATGTCACAGAATTTCGACAGGGGCTCTAGTAGAGAGTCCCTGCAGGACACGATAGGCCGGCCAGGAGGGTTCTGTAATGATTTATGTACTTTAGGCACCAGATAAAAAACCAGCACTTTAGGATGTTTTTTTTTCAAGAAAATTCAATTCTTGTTTGGTGATCCAGTTGTGGAAAAAGGCGGCAGATGCAACCGAATGAATACAGCAGCGAATATCCTCAGTGGGATCCCCGGGCAAAACAATATAATTAGCCCGGTTATTCAAATGGGTATCAATCTCCCTCTGATATTGATCAGCTGCCAAAAGGACCGTAGCCCCACCTTTGTCTGCTCTCCTAACAACAATATCCAAATCAGCAAGTTGTCGAAGTGCCTGATAGTGATCTGAAGACAAATTCCCATAGGTGTGTTGCTTCCGTTGTTCCAAAGGGCAAAGATGTTGCAAAACCAAATCTTGGTAAACAGAAATAACCGGATCCGGGACCCCTGGGGGGAGCCAATGTGAAGGATTTTTTATTAATGATTGGCCCACATCACCAGACATACTTGAAAAGTAGTGAATCACCTGTAGTTTCCGAAAAAATCTATACAACGCCACCCTAGTGGCAAAACCGTCGTACCGGGAGGTGGGGACAAAGGACAAGCCCTTCTCCAATAACTGCATCTGAGGGGGAGACAGCTGTTGTCCAGATAAATTTATAACAGACGACTTTTGGTCCGAGAGCGTGTGTCCGGCCCCTGCCAAAAATCCTGCTGATAGTTTCGACGGGAACGTCTACCCCTAGAAGAATTACCCCGATATCGGTCAACCTGGGGAGTACGAGATGTCACTGTATCTGATATCCCCTGATCACTCACATCAGAATCTGTCGAATCCCCAGAAGCTAAATCAAAGGTAACTCTCTTCCCTGTAGCAGACTGGCGCATGGCAGGCCAACAATAGACACAGTCATTATCATAGTCAGATTTATCATGCTTGAATTTCCGAATCTTTACGGATATGATCTCGAAAAGTATCCAATTGTTTTTGGGTTTCTACCCACTGTGTCTGAAAAACATCCGATTCCTGTGTCTCTAAAATTTTCTTTTTAAGGTCATCAGCTTTAACCGTCAAAGCATCCTGCTCTTGTAAGGATCTTTCAATAAGCAGTGCAAGTAAATCAGAGCTGCATTTATTCAATATGGCATGCCATTTATTCAGGAATGACTGATCGTCAGTAAATTGTTTAGGAGGTATGATTATCCGAAGACCCCTAGCGAGAACCGAAGATTTTAAATACTGAGTCATAGCCGACCCGTGTAACTGGGCACGAATCAACTTCTTATGCAGGTCTTTCAATTCCAGCAATGTAGGTGGTAATTGACTCAGAGACGTCATAGGATCCGCATCAAATAGGGATTTATGTTTTTTGAAATTGGCCAACAGTTCCTCAGTAAAAGCAAACATCGCCGATGACATGGTGCCCAGGTTCAAAATAATTCAAAAGAATCCAAAAATAAGTAAACCTAATGGAATCAACCTAAATATCCCAAAACCAAAAGATTCCAAAGTGCAATACCCCCAAATACACAATTCTTTTTGTCGGAGTACACCAGCACAGTGCCGGGAAACCAATCCAGGCACCACTGTGGCAGCTCCTTTTATTAAGACGTTTTGTATGGATAAAAATTAGAAATCCAAAACTTAGCTTTTAAAGAGTGCCATCCAACGCAGCTGAATTATGCCAGTAGTTCATTAATGAGGCCGCGGCTCACGTTTCGAGTCCTTCATCAAACATGTTATAGAACCCTGCTTCAGGTCCATCCACAACTGGCAAGAAGAAAAGCATGAATGAGAAACCACGGGGGTGTAACCCACCAAATAGACATCGGCGTCTGATGTCAGCTTCCGTTGAAAAATTGAAGCCACCAATCACAAAACAGAGGAAACCCAATCAGAGGGAGTCCCACTGCATAGAGAAACCCTCGATGGAAACCTCCAAAATGTCACTCAAAGAATGTCACTCAAATAATAGTATGCCAGTCCACTTGAAGATTAAGACCCTTAGGGGTAACAGAGTTCAGTGAATATATCCAACGCTGCTCACGCCACTGTAATCGTTGTTCCCTGTCCCCACCCCTGGGATCATGGGGGATAAAGTCCAATACTCTCCATCGCAGTGAAGAAAAATCATGCCCGACGGTTAAGCAATGATCCACCATGGGAGTAGAGAGAGTTTTAGTTCGTAGTCTAGAAGCATGCTCTGATAGACGAACTTTCACCGCACGTTTAGTGCGTCCCACATAGTAGGGGGAACAAGGGCAAACTATCCAGTACACTACAAAGGAGGAAGTACAGTCAGTATGCCAGACCGTTGTGTAGGTCCGAGATGTATGTAGATCAATCCAATCAGAACCCTCCAATGTAAGTGTACAATAAATGCACTGTCCACGTGCAAAATGCCCATTATCATTATGCCTTTTCACAGGACGATCCTGCGGAGAAGTAGTGTGCATGACCAGGTCTCTCAAATTCGCTGTGCGGGAATAAGCTATGCGCAAAGTAGACTCCCGAAAACATTCATGCGACCCCAAAATGGGCCAAAAACGATGCAGCACCTTAGTCACTTGAGTCATACTGTGAGTGTAAGGCAAAACCCCGGTGATCACTTGGTCTGAAGATGTAGATGTAGGGTCCCACGGAGAAAGAAGCCATTCCTGATGCAGATGCCGGGCTCTCTTATACGCCCGATTAATAACATCAGGCGGGTATCCCCTACAGGCTAAACGTGATCTAAGTTCCACCGCATGGAGATGAAATTCAGACAAGGTCGAATAATTGTGCCGCAGGCGTAAAAACTGACCAAAGGGTAAACCCCGCCGAAGCGCACGGGGGTGAAAACTATCATATTGGAGCAGGGTATTCCTCTGAATAGGCCAGTCCAAAGAAAGAACACATCATCTAGGAATCTCCTCCAGAAAGGGATAAATCGAAATGCTACATCAGAATAAACATAGGATGTCTCAAAAACAGCCATAAAAAGGGTCACTATTGATGGGGCAACCGTGGCCCTCATTGCAATGCCATGGATCTGTTGATAGAACTGCTGTTGGTATAAAAAATAGTTGTTACTCAGAACCATCTCCAGCAAATCCATCACAAACTGTTTAGGAATGCGATCCGGAAGATCTAACGGATAGTCGTGTAGACAAGCAAGAACCTCACGTTGATCAATATTAGTGTACAAAGACTGTACATAAAGAGAGACCAAATATGTATATGCATTCACATCCAAACAATCCCTCAACTGGTTCAAGAAATCCCCAGTATCTCTAATATAAGAACGAACCTTGGACGCTGCAGGTTGCAGAAAAATGTCAAAGAATTTCGACAGGGACTCTAGTAGAGATTCCCTGCAGGACACGATAGGCTGGCCAGGAGGGTTCTGTAATGATTTATGTACTTTAGGCACCAGATAAAAAACCGGCACTTTAGGATGTTTTTTTCAAGAAAATTCAATGCTTGTTTGGTGATCCAGTTGTGGAAAAAGGCGGCAGATACAACCGAATGAATACGGCAGCGAATATCCTCAGTGGGATCCCCGGGCAAAACAATATAATTAGCCCGGTAATTCAAATGGGTATCAATCTCCCTCTGATATTGATCAGCTGCCAAAAGGACCGTAGCCCCACCTTTGTCCGCTCTCCTAAGAACAATATCCAAATCAGCAAGTTGTCGAAGTGCCTGATAGTGATCTGAAGACAAATTCCCATAGGTGTGTTGCTTCCATTGTTCCAAAGGGCAAAGATGTTGCAAAACCAAATCTTGGTAAACAGAAATAACCGGATCCGGGACCCCTGGGGGGAGCCAACGTGAAGGATTTTTTATTAATGATTGGCCCACATCACCAGACATACTTGAAAAGTAGTGAATCACCCGGAGTTTCCGAAAGAATCTATACAATGCCACCCTAGTGGCAAAACCATCGTACCGGGAGGTAGGGACAAAGGACAAGCCCTTCCCCAATAACTGCATCTGAGGGGGAGACAGCTGTTGTCCAGATAAATTTATAACGGACGACTTTTGGTCCGAGAGCGTGTGTCCGGTCCCTGCCAAAAATCCTGCTGATAGTTTCGACGGGAACGTCTACCCCTAGAAGAATTACCCTGATATCGGTCAAAATGGGGAGTACGAGATGTCACTGTATCTGATATCCCCTGATCACTCACATCAGAATCTGTCGAATCCCCAGAAGCTACATCAAAGGTAACTCTCTTCCCTGTAGCAGACTGGCGCATGGCAGGCCAACAATAGACACAGTCATTATCATAGTCAGATTTATCACGCTTGAATTTCCGAATCTTTAGGTTGCGGATATGATCTCGAAAAGTATCCAATTGTTTTTGGGTTTCTACCCACTGTGTCTGAAAAACATCCGATTCCTGTGTCTCTAAAATTTTCTTTTTAAGGTCATCAGCTTTAACCGTCAAAGCATCCTGCTCTTCTAAAGATCTTTCAATAAGCAGTGCAACTAAATCAAAGCTGCATTTATTCAATATGGCATGCCATTTATTCAGGAATGACTGATCGTCAGTAAATTGTTTAGGAGGTTTGATTATCCGAAGACCCCTAGGGAGAACCGAAGATTTTAAATACTGAGTCATGTTTTCTTTCTTTGGACTGGTACCCGGGGGGATCTGGACCGGTTCCTGCAGAGGCTTAATTCTCATGTGGCACGTATTCAGTTTACCGCGCAAATGGATCCTCATCGTATACAATTTTTGGATATTATGGTGATTTTGACCCCTCAAGGTTTTGAAATGACCTTATATCGCAAGCCTATTCAGAGGAATACCCTGCTCCAATATGATAGTTTTCACCCCCGTGCGCTTCGGCGGGGTTTACCCTTTGGTCAGTTTTTACGCCTGCGGCGCAATTGTTCGACCTTGTCTGAATTTCATCTCCATGCGGTGGAACTTAGATCACGTTTGGCCTGTAGGGGATACCCGCCTGATGTTATTAATCGGACATATAAGAGAGCCCGACATCTGCATCAGGAATGGCTTCTTTCTCCGCGGGACCCTACATATACATCTTCTGACCAAGTGATCACCGGGGTTTTGCCTTACACTCACAGTATGACTGAAGTGACTAAGGTGCTGTATCGCTTTTGGCCCATTTTGGGGTCGCATGAATGTTTTTGGGAGTCTACTTTGCGCATAGCTTATTCCCGCACAGCGAATTTGAGAGACCTGGTCATGCACGCTACTTCTCCGCAGGATCGTCCTGTGAAAAGGCATAATGATAATGGGCATTTTGCATGTGGGCAGTGCATTTATTGTACACTTACATTGGTGGGTTCTGATTGGATAGATCTACATTCATCTCGGACCTACACAACGGTCTGGCATACTGACTGTACTTCCTCCTTTGTAGTGTACTGGATAGTTTGCCCTTGTTCCCTCTACTATGTGGGACGCACTAAACGTGCGGTGAAAGTTCGTCTATCAGAGCATGCTTCTAGACTATGAACTAAAACTCTCTCTGCTCCCATGGTGGATCATTACTTAACCGTCGGGCATGATTTTTCTTCACTGCGATGGAGAGTATTGGACTTTATCCCCCATGATCCCAGGGGTGGGGACAGGGAACAACGATTACAGTGGCGTGAGCAGCGTTGGATATATTCACTGAACTCTGTTACCCCTAAGGGTCTTAATCTTCAAGTGGACTGGCATACTATTATTTGAGTGACATTCTTTGAGTGACATTTTGGAGGTTTCCATCGAGGGTTTCTCTATGCAGTGGGACTCCCTCTGATTGGGTTTCCTGTTTTGTGATTGATGGCTTCGATTTTTCAACGGAAGCTGACGTCAGACGCCAATGTCTATTTGGTGGGTTACACCCCCGTGGTTTCTCATTCATGCTTTTCTTCTTGCCAGTTGTGGATGGACCTGAAGCAGGGTTCTATAACATTTTTGATGAAGGACCCGAAACGTGAGTCGCGTCGTCATTATTGAACTACTGGCATATTTCAGCTGCGTTGGATTTCTAATTTTTATCCATACAAAACGTCTTAGTAAAAGGAGCTGCTACAGTGGTGCCTGGATTGGTTTCCCGGCACTGTGCTGGCGTGCTCTACCAGTGTGACATAAAGGCTCATTTCCCCTAGTTCCAGGATCAGGCAGCAGGGGGTTCTTATTTGTCTTTTATAAGAAATATCAGGAAGTGCGTGCATGTGTGTATGTGAGGGCGTATCAGGGGCTAGCTGGGTGCATGTATGGGTGTATCATTGGGAGTTTCATGGGTTGTTTATGTGTGGGTATGTCGAGGGCTATGTATGTGTGTCACAGAGTGTCAGGGAGTGTGTGTATCTGTAATTGTGTCATGTGGAGTGTCATAAGGAGTGTTGCTAGATTTAAGCACGCATGTGTGTGTGTCAGGGGGAGTGTGGGGGCTGCATGCATGTGTGTGTCTCTCTCTTTCTCATGATCCCCCTCCCAGGCTTCCTCCAGTCTCTCTCTCTTTCTCTTATCCACTCTTCATCCAGTCTTTCAGTCATCCTTCCTTGTCTCTGGCTGCAGCTCTTCAGAAATGCTGCCATTCAGGCTTCCCCCACTGCAATCATCTCTCTTGAATGGTGGAACCCCATTATGGAGGACGTTCTGGCTGATTTTCGATCTGAAGTCTAGCAAGATTAGGCTAACTGAACTTAGGCTCCTGCTGTAGAGATTTAGTCCAAAGATTTTAAGGGCCAGAAATTCTGTCTCTGATAATATACCGTACTTTGACAGGGTTTCACAGAATGTTTGGCCCAAGAACGTGGCAAAAAAAAATCTTTGGATTAAATCTCTACAGCAGGAAACAATAGATTCACAAGACAAAAAAAAATCCAGTTAGCAGTTTACATAGAGCTGCAGACCAGACAGGCTTTGGCTCAGTCAGAAGACAGGAAGGAAAATCACCAGCAGAACAGCAATGCTTGTTAGAGCCAGCTCCCCATGGAGACATGATGGTGGCTCATCTGAAAGATATATGCCTTATAACTGTAAGTTCACTGGTAGTTCAAGATCAGCCTCTGACAGAGAAAAAAACCTCTAGTAAACTTTCAGCTGTGTTTTTCATTTGGGCTGCAACCATAGCTACCTCTTTAATTAACAAAATGTCCCTGAAATGAAAATATATGAAAACAAAATAAAACAATACAAACATTTATTAAAATGAAACAAACTAAAATGAAAAAACCTGCAAATGAACAGAAAACAAAACAATTTTTTTGCCTGCACCCCTGCAGGGGTGATCTGTGGGCAGGGTAAAGATTGTATTGGCACAAACTAGATAAGTGCTAGCACTTATCCAGAGAGAGCCATTTTCAACCAGCTCTTACCAACATGGACTGCATGAAAAGCAGGCCTACAATTCTATCTGGATAAGTGCCGGCTTAAAATCATGCTCTCTGGATAAGTGTTGGCACTTATCTGGATAACAACGCTCAACCCAGATATTCAGTGGCAGCTTCTATCCAGATATTGTTGCTGAATATCCTGTTAATATTTAAGTACCATGGCTGACCGCCGTGGCAATTGAATATCAGCCTTTTGAAAATTGGGCCCTTTTCATATAACAACTAACAAAACTGAAGATCCCTCATCAAATTTCAAGCAAGGATAACACAATTATAAACATCCAGAAAAACTCTCAACATAAATCAATTTAGACACAAACTCATTCATGTTCCTAAGTATTCACTATGCTATTCAGGAGAGAAGAAAAAGGGGGGGGGGGGAGGGAACAAAAAAAGAAGCCTCTGAAATTTTAAAGAACCAATGAGTAACTTAGTGGTTAGGGCAGCAACCTAGGATCAGAACAACCAGGGTTCAAATCCCACTGACTCTCCTTCTGGCCTTGGGTAAGTCACTTAATCTCCATTGCCTCAGGTACAACCTTAGATTGTAAGCTCTGTGGGGAGAGGGAAATAACTGAATGCAACTCACCTTGATCTCCTTCTGGAAAGGTGTGAGTTACACAGTATATGATAGCAGATAAAGACCATCATAGTCCATCTAATCTGCCCAGCAAGGTGGCAAGAGTAGGAGCACTTGCTGCTTGGTACAGGTCATCCCTCTCCATGCCTTTAGGGTTGTACCTACTGCTCCATGCACGTTACCCCTCTTTGCAGGTCACATGCCATCACCAATACCGTTCCATGATCCATACCACTAAGCAAGCCTACTACTCCAATCTGATAATCTCCTCCTCTAATTCTTCCCGGCAGCTTTCCAGACCCATTGTTCACTGTCAGTGCTTCACCCCTATTTCAATGTCATCCCTCCCTTCTTCTGTTCCAGTCCCAGCTAATTTGGCCACCTTCTTGGGAAAAGTCAACTCCCTACACTCCATTTCTCCTTCCTGTCCTCCCCAT
Source organism: Ichthyophis bannanicus (assembly GCA_033557465.1). NCBI lineage: Eukaryota > Metazoa > Chordata > Amphibia > Gymnophiona > Ichthyophiidae > Ichthyophis > Ichthyophis bannanicus. The sequence continues at coordinate 374,179,207 of CM066032.1, read as the reverse complement.
GCCTTCCCCCATCCTCTACCCCTCTTTCCCCCATCACCCCTTCAGCTCCTCCCCTTTCTCATACCTGGAACTCCTTCTGCCCAATCTCTATCACCGAGTTCTATAAGGCTCTTGCCTCATTCCATACAACTACTTGTACATTAAATCCCATTCCTTCCCATTGGCTCTATGATTTTTCAGTCTCCCTCCTCCCATTCATCCTCAGTTTATTTAATTCAAGTCTATCATCTGGTTTCTACCCCACCATCTGGAAGCACACAATCATCTGTCCCATCCTCAAAAAGCCTTCCCTTGATCCCCTCGTACCTGCCCACTGGCACCCTGTCTCCAATCTCCCTTTCCTCTCCAAAGTTTAGGAAAAATTGTTTTTTTCACAGTTATCTTCCCATCTCAATAGCACTTTCACCCTTCATCCCCACCAATCTGGATTCAGAACAGGTCATATTACAGAAACTATTCTCCTTTCCTTTTTGAACGAGCTCCATGGATCACACAAACAGGGTGTTTTCTCTCTCACGATGTCCCTGGATCTATCCTCAGCCTTCAACCTGGTTGACCACTCTGCACTCCTCTCTTGCCTTCATGATCAGGGGATCCACGGGACTGTACATCACACGTTCTGCTCCTTCCTCACGACACACACCTTCACAGTCCAGGTTGGCTCCTCATCCTCCCCAGTTACCTCCCTTCCCTATGGTGTTCCCCAGGGCTCTGTACTGACCCCTCTCCTCATTAATATTTTTCTTGCCCCACTTGCACTTATCGTTCAACAGTCTGGGGTCTCAGGATATTATTATGCTGATGATATAATTCTCCTATTTTGCACCAACTCACTCATACCTGATATAACCCCATTGGACTCCTGCCTCTCCCGCATCTCCTCCTGGCTAAACAGTAATTATCTGTACCTTAACCCTTCTAAATCTGCTACTATCTGGTTTACTTTCAGTGCCCCCTGCCCCTCACTTACTCCCATCTTATCTGGTGCTCATATACCTCTCGTCTCATTACTCCGATACCTTGGAGTCACTCTCAATTCCTCCCTTTCCTTTCATCAACATATATCCTCACTTGTTTGCTGCACTTTTACTTCCTTGCGCCAAATTTGTGCTGTCCATCATTTCCTCTCCCTCTCATCACTAACCACACGTGTGTTGTCATTTACCATCTCTATAATTTCTAATGAATCGTTCAATTTTAAATCTGAAGCAAGTCAGAATAATACTTTAAAGCACTTCATCAGGTCTCGAAATCAGCTTCCACTCTTATTTTTCTAGCTTTCAGTCTTCTTTTTTATGTGTAAATCTGTTTTTTATTGTAAAACAAAAGTAACAGCTCCAACATACAAACAAAACATATCGCATGAAAACCATACAACAGATGGGCATTAGTATACATGGCACATATATATATTTCTGCCCACCCCAGCTACACCCCCCCCGCCCCCCGCTTATCCAACCTAATAGTGCTAACACCCACAGAGCCCACCATTCGATAACAATGACGCACGGGCGGGGGGTACTCTTACACCCGCCCTTGCGCCTAGGAAAGAATTCGCCCATGAGGGACAGCACTTATAACGTTCCCAACTACCAGCCAGTTGGACCTCCCTCCCCCCCCACCTCCCCCCCACCCTCCCTCCACATCAGGCAACTTAGCAAATCATCAGCCCAACACGTTAAGGATTCGGCTCCGCTCTCGTGGGGTCAAAGTGTATAAATAGGGACCCCACTCCCCCAAGAACTGAGCCGCGGGTGTAGTCCCGTGTTTGGCCCCTTGCTGTTCCAACAAAAGCAACCTATGCACCTCCCTTTTCCACTGACTCATAGTCGGGCCACACGGGAGCAGCCAGTTCAACAAAATAACCCTCCGAGCTACCAGTAAAACCTTACTAACCCAACGCTTCAGGGTTCCCCCCAGGCCCACCACCCTACTTAACAGTCCCAACACCAATATCCGGGGATCCCAAGGAATTAAACACCCCAGAACTTTAGTGAGCCAACCACCAAGGGCCTTCCAAAATCGAACTATCCTCAAGCATTGCCACCACATGTGCCCCAAATCCGCACGGCCCGCTCCACATCGTGGGCAGCTAGCCTTAGCCCCACATCCAGCCCTATACGCCCGACAAGAAGCAAAATGGCAACGTCGCAGAATCCGATATTGCAAATCCCGAAACTCCGCCGACTTAAGACGGCGGGGAATCTCTGCTAGCAGTGTCCGCATATCATCCCCCCTAAGCTCCACCCCCAGGTCGTGTGCCCATGCTTCCGCCAAGGTCCGTTCTTCCGGGAACCCTTTAAGAGAGAGATATTCTTTATGCAAAGTGGACACCTGGGCCCGAAGTAGGCTCCCTGCGTATAGTAATTCCTCAAGTCGAGAGCAGATAATAGTATGAAGATCCCCACCATCCAAGCTCCGAAGGTAACTGCGGAGTTGCATATAGGGGAACCAGTCCCGAGAGACCAGACCATAGCTAGTCCGAAGGTCAGAAAACCCCCGCGCTTCTCCCCGTTCATTCACGACTTGCTCCAGGGCCATAATCCCTTTAGCCTCCCAGCCCCGAAAGGCCCCTCCCGACAGCCCCGGTTCAAAAGCCCCATTCCCAGACAGGGGCAAGAAGGGGGACGTCCCAGGATTCCAGGAGTACAGAGAACACACCCGACGCCAGACTCTCCGCATAACTCAGAAAACAGGATGCCCTCCTACCAGGGGGGGGGTAAGGTAGGCGCCGGCGCATGCAAAACATAACGTAAGGCCAGGGGTTTCGCCACCTCTTGCTCATAGGCCAGGGGTGTATAATCCGTCGAGGTCGCCAACCAGTCACGCAGATTCCTCAATTGGCAGGCAATGTTATAACTCCGCAGATCGGGGGCTCCTATCCCCCCACCTCCCCAGGGCCTCTGTAGAATCTTAAGACTAAGCCGAGGCCTCTTCCCTCTCCAATAGAAGCACTTTAAACACTTTTCCACTTTAGCTATCTCTTTACCCGTCAGCAATACTGGCAGATTCTGCAACATGTATAACCATTTAGGGAAGACAACCATCTTGTACAAGGCCACACGGGCACCCAAAGAGAGCGGTAGATCACGCCAAGCGGACAAACGCTCTTCCGTCTGCGATCGCAAAGCCTCCAAGTTAACCTCTTGCAGTTGGGAGACATCCGCAGTTAAATAGATCCCCAAATAGTGTAGCTTCGTTCCTGCCCATTTTAACAGAAAATCTTCCCAGGCTCCAGACAAGGAGTGCCGCAGGTCCAAAGCCTCAGACTTATCCAAGTTCAACTTCAGACCCGAAAACTGCCCAAACTCGGCAACCACCCGCAGCAGAACTGGTAGGGTCTGCCGTGGGGACCCCAGGTACACTAAAAGATCATCGGCAAAAGCCGAGATGCGGAATTCCTGCGCGCCCACCCGAGCTCCCAGCAGGCCCTTATGTGTCCGAATGCGCTCCAGGAGAGGTTCCAAGGTCAAGACAAACAAGAGCGGGGACAGGGGACACCCCTGTCGAGTCCCCCTCCGAATGGGGAAGTCCTGGGTGAGAGAACCATTAACCAGAATCCGCCCACGAGGGTCCGAATACAAAAGTTTAACCGCATCCAGGAAAAAGCCTCCGATCCCCAACTCCTCTAACAAACGGTACATATAGGACCAGGCCACGCGATCAAACGCCTTCTCAGCGTCAAAGCTAATTAGTAAGGCCGACTCTCCGGCCTCTGCAGACATATATAAAGACGAGACAATCTTGCGCAAATTCTTAACCGTATGTCTACCCCGTATAAACCCCACTTGGTCCTCCTTGACCAGATGGGGAAGACACTCCGCCAGCCTATTAGCCATGATCTTGGCCAGAAGTTTGATATCCACATTTAAAAGGGAGATCAGCCGATACGATTCCGGCAGTAACCCATCACTACCCGGCTTAGGAATCAAGGTGATCACCGCACTATTTTTCTCATAAGGGAAAACCTGCCGTTCGACAAGGTCCGAATAGTAGCGTCGCAGGGGCCCAACCACCCTATCTCCTAACGTTTTATAAAATTCACCCCGGTATCCATCGGGTCCCAGTGCTCTACAAGAACGTAACATTTTCACGGCCCCTCGGATCTCCTCATCCGTGATCGGGCCATTGAGAGACGCACTCTCCTCCAATGAAAGGCTAGGCAACCCAACCTTCGCAAGGAACGTTTCGGCTTGCATCCGGGCCTCAGCATCTGCACTATACAATGTCTGGTAGTATTCACGAAAACGGTTTTCGATGTAAGTCTGTCCAGTCCGGATCGCTCCCCGATTATCCCGTAAGGCCCCTACGGTGGCTTGCCCACGGCTAGTCTTCAAAAGACGAGCTAACAGTCGCCCCGCCCGGCCACCATATCGATACAGCTGATACCTATAGTAGAGTAGGGTTTGCTGCGCACGGTCCTGCAATAGCGCGTTCACTTCCTGCTGCAATCTATTATATTCCAACTTCTGAGAAGGCGTGGGATGGTGCAGAAATTTCCTGCGGGCCTGACACAACTGGCGTTCCATCCCAATCAAACGAGACGCATAGATTTTCCTTTGCTCCATATTCAATGATCCAACCACGCAGCACCGCCTTGGCAGTTTCCCAAAAGAGAATGGGGTCTGCCTGATGTTGCCCATTAAATTCCTCAAACTCATCCCACTTCGAGCGCAAAAAGGCCTCAAAGTGGGCACCCCGGGTGTAACTAAGCGGATAGCGCCACACGGATCCACCCCTGTGCCCCTCCCATCTTACATCCAACCGAACAAAGGCATGATCTGATACAATCACCGGTCCAATCTCTGCCCGCACAATTTTTGTAAACAGTTCGCGCGATCCCAGGAAATAGTCTAACCGGGATCCCGTGTCATGGGCGCGTGAGACATGAGTGTAGTCCCTGTCCAGCGGGTGTAAAACCCTCCAATAATCCAATAGGTTAAAGGTCTCACATACACCCCGAATCCATTGAGCCTTCCTATCCCTAGTCAACCCACGAGTCCCGGAACGGTCAATCGTGGCATCTAAGACACAATTAAAGTCCCCTCCCATTATGAAGGGCGTTGGGCCAAGAGCACTCAAACAGTTAGTTAGCCGGGCAGTAAAGCGTGCATCATATATATTAGGAGCGTAAACATTCACTAATCCCAATTTAACCCCCTTAAAACTCCCCACTAGTAGGACGAACCTTCATATCCACCCCCCGTCTAATGAGGATCGCCACCCCTGCCTTCTTCCCACCTGAGGAAGCCCCATACACTTTCCCAACCCAACCCCTTGCAAGCTTTTCATGCTCCTGGGCACTCTGATGCGTTTCCTGTATAAAGGCCACATCCGCCCGCTGGTCTCGGAGAGTTTTCAGGACCTTAGAACGTTTCACCGGGGACCCTATACCACACACATTCCACGTCACCAATCGCAGCCCCTCACCCGTGGTCATCTGCAACCACTCTGACCATACACTGATAAAGAATCACATACAGATGGGAAAAGAGCTCCCCCAGCCTAGAGCTCCCCCCCGCACCCACCCATTCACACACTGGCCACTGTCGATGCATACCCCACCCCTGTGGGAGCCCATTTCCCAGTTCTTGATCCTCCAAGGAACCCGGCATGTATTCCCAAACTACCCCAACCCCACTCACAGACCCCCCTCCACATGCAGCTCCCCCCCACTCCCCCTTCCCGACCCCTCCCCACCTCCTCCCACACTCACTCCCATTCAAACATCCCCCCCTCCCCCCCGGAACACCTTCCCTCCCAACTCCCCAGAAACCCCCAGCTATCCACTCTTGGGCCCGCTGCGCCAGGCCGGAGCTCCACTCCCGGACGCAACAGGGCTGTCCCATCTTGCCCCCCACTGAGAAGCCCCGCACTCTACAAGAGTTGCCCAATCCCTTCAAAGGCCAGCTACCCACTAGCAGTAGGGACCGCGGGTGGGGCAGTCCCATGCACAAATCTAGGACCCAATGTCATCTCCATCAAACCTCCCGCCCCATCCCGCATATAACATATCCTCCCCAAAACCTCCCCCCTCCCCTAGCATACATCCCAGGACCCCATCTCCCTCCCCAATCTCCATAACAAAAGAATAATAACCCAAGTGGGGGAGAAGGAGCAGAACAACAACAATAAATATGAACATCCAAAAAACAAAAAAACAAAAAACAAAAAAAAAACCCAGGACCCCACCCTCCTCCCCGAACTTTAAGACAAATGGAAAAATAACCCAAGAGGTGGAGAAGGAGTAGGGCAAACCAACAATGAGGAACACCCAGGAAAACACATCTTGCTTTAAAAGGATAAACAGAATTAGGGAGGCAGAGCAGTCCCACTTCAGAGTCCCGCTATATTCATTGCCCAACATGGGACCCTATCGGCCAAGCCATCCCGCTTCACCGTTATGGTCATACCAGGCCAACAGCTCCCATATCAGGGCACCCGGTCTTGCGCTGTCGAGGAGCTCTCCGCAGTAGTAGGAAGACCCGCCAAAATGTTCTGCGCTGCCACTGCCATCTGAAATACTTGGGTCTTCCCAGCCTGTGTCACGCGGAGAACCGCTGGAAACGCCAGCGTGAAGTGGAGTCCCCGCTGGAAAAGAGTCGCACATATCGGGGAGAATGCTTTGCGCTGCGCCGCCACATTCGCAGAGTAGTCCTGAAATAACAACACTTGTTGATTATCCAGGTGCAAATCTCGTTTCTGCCGGAACGCCTGTAAAAGCTGCCACTTATGGTGGAAGTTCAGAATCCGCGCTAGGACTACTCTGGGCTTCTGTCGATGCTCTGTCCGGGGCCCCAGTCTGTGCACGCGCTCCACACGCAGTTGTCCCATGAGGCCCTCTAGGCCCAACTCCTTAGGCAGCCAGGACTCCACCAGCGAGACCAGCATGGCGTCAGTTTTTGTTTCTGGGACCCCCACTATGCGCAAATTGTTGCGCCTGGATCTATTCTCCAGGTCATCAACTTTTTCCAACAAAGTATCCAGCTGTTTGCGCATGAGGTCTGCTCCGCGGGTTCGCTGGCCCTCCTCCTCCTCCAACGCTGACACGCGATGTTCCACCTCATCCAGCCGTTGGCTGTATTCAGTAAGCGATTCCCCCATCGTTTCGAGTCTACTCAGGATGAGGTCGAATTTGGGCTCCAGTAATTTCGCCACCTCCCGAGCGAGTTCCTCTGCCCCCGAATCGGAGCTCTCACCCCCCGGAGATCGATGCTGTGCCGGGCTGGTAGCTGGGCCCGCCGTCGAGGTTGGACGTGGGCAGCATCCGTCGTAAGAGTAAGTTAAAGTTTTTAGTATATAGTAAGTTAAGGTTTTTAGATCACAATAAGGTTGGAACAGGGGCGGCCCAAGGGGGGTGCGGGGCCATGTGCGGAGACTCGGTGCGGGGCCTCATTTGCATAAGGGGCCTCATTTGCATAAATATTTGCATAATGTTACCATACACGAACTTTTAGTAAACATGCCTCTTAATGAGTGTATGAATAAAGAAAGACTAAAAGACTTCTACATTACTATAATCCAATACCAACCGCCAGGCACATTAGGAACTACTACAAACACTGCCCATTTAGAACCCATAGCAAACCCGCCGTATCCTAACAGCACTACCAGGACTCATAAAGCACCATACCCTAACTATCAAAAGGAAACGCTGCAAATATTAAACCAATACATTTCAGAGAACAACAATACATGACCTACTGGGGAAAGAGAACAAGTGGCAATGTCAAATAGGAATTACATAAACAGAATACCTCAGCTCAGTTACACATGCAGAACATAGACCATCACCAAACAAGGAATCACAATTTAGAAACAGGAAGACAATAATTAAACTGGGAATCCCAAAAGCCAAACTTGGAATGTACAACACTGTAGAAATAAAACTATACATTAATTTGCTCTTGTACTAAACAAAGCGCAGACGTTAATGATGCACATTTCCCAGAGCTGACATATTCCAATTAATAAATTCAAAATAAAGAGATATTTTTCTACCTTTTGTGCATTTTTTTTCAGCTGCAATTGCTCCAGCCACTTCTTCTGGTTTCTTCGTGTCTTCCGCTAATTCTTCATCGTCTGCTGTCCATTTGTCTTTTCTTCTCTCTTCTAGTTTTTTTCCATTCTCTCTCTACATCTGCTTTAACATACTAATCTTTCTCCTTTTTGCTCTTTCCTCATTCCTATTTCATCCACTCAAATTTTACCCCTCCATCCTCAATCCCCACCTACTCTCCCAATATCCGGACAATTGTAGATTTGTCTTCCCTCCCACACAAAATATTTTTTCCCTCTCCATTTCACTCTCCCAGCTCCATCCCATTCTAATCCTCCCCCAACATCAGCTCCATTCTAGTTCCAGTCCCACCCAGCATCCGCTCCCTTCTAGTCCCCGCATCAGCCCATTTCCAGTCCTAGCCCCCCATAAGCCCATTTCCAGTCCTAGCTCCCCCATCTATTTGCAGTCCCATCCAAGTCCCTCCATCAGCTCATTTCCAATCCCAACCCCCCATGAGCCCATTTCTAGTCCTTTCCTAGCCCCACCATCAGCCCATGTCAAATCCTAGCTCCCCTCCACTCAGCCCATTTCCAATCCAAGCCCCCCATGAGCCTACTTCCAGTTCTAGCCCCTTCATGAGTCCATTTCAATCCAAACCCCCACCACAGCCCATTTCCAATCTTAGCACCCCCAACAGCCAATGTCCAGGCCGATTCGAGCCCATCAGCCCATTTCCTGTCCTAGCCCCCCCCTCACCCATTTCCAGTCCTAGCTCCCTCCCCCTCACAACCCATTTCCATTCCAAGCCCCCGTCCCCATCAGCTATTTGCAGTTCAAGCCCTCCTTCCACTCAGCCCATTTCCAGTCCTAGCCTCCTCATAGCCCATTACTAGTCCTAACCCCCCATCAGCCCATTACGTCCTAACCCCCCATCACCCTATTTCCAGTCCTAGCCCCCCATCAGCCTATTTCCAGTCTTAGCCCCCCTCCCATAGCCAATTACCAGTCCTACCCCCCATCAGCCCATTTCCAGTCTTAGCCCCCCATAGCCCATTACCAGTCCTAACCCCCCCATCACCCTATTTCCAGTCCTAGCCCCCCATCAGCCCATTTCCAGTCTTAGCCCCCCATAGCCCATTACCAGTCCTAACCCCCCCATCACCCTATTTCCAGTCCTAGCCCCCCCATCAGCCTATTTCCAGTCTTAGCCCCCCCCCATAGCCAATTACCAGTCCTACCCCCCCCATCAGCCCACTTCCAGTCTTAGCCTCCCCCCCCATGGCCCATTACCAGTCCTAACCCTCCCCCCCCATCAGCCCATTACCAGTCCTAGCCTCCCCCCCCATGGCATATTACCAGTACTAACACCCCCCCATGGCCCATTACCAGTCCTAACCCCCCCCCCATGGCCCATTACCAGTCCTAACCCCCCCCCCGGCCCATTACCAGTCCTAACACCCCCCCCCATCAGCCCTCTTCCAGTCTTAGCCCCCCCATAGCCCATGACCAGTCCTAACCCCCCCATCAGCCCAGTTCCAGTCCTACCCCCCCACTTCCAGCCTTAGCCCCCTCCCCATAGTCAATTACCAGTCCTAACCCCCCCATCAGCCCATTTCCAGTCCTCCCCCCCCCACTTCCAGCCTTAGCCCCCTCCCCATAGCCCATTACCAGTCCAAACCCCCCCATCAGCCCACTTAGCCCCCCCATAGCCCATTACCAGTCCTAACCCCCCCATCAGCCCACTTAGCCCCCCCCATAGCCCATTACCAGTCCTAACCCCCCCCCCCATCAGCCCACTTCCAGTCTTAGCCTCCCCCCCATGGCCCATTACCAGTACTAACCCCCCCCCCCCCGCCCCTTACCAGTCCTAACCACCCCACCCCCCGGGCCCATTACCAGTCCTCACCACCCCCCCCCCCATCAGCCCACTTCCAGTTTAGCCTCCCCCTCCCATCAGCCTACTTCCAGTTTAGCCTCCCCCCCTCCCATAGCCCATTACCAGTCCTAACCACCCCCCCCCCTATCATTCCAAATTAAAATAAAAAAAAAACCCAAACCGGCTGCTTCTGCCGCGGCAGCTTCAAGAGCTCTGCCGCGGCAGCATCAAGAGCTCTGCCGCGGGGCCCCCCCCTGCCCGGCAGAGCCTCCGTGCATCTTCAGCTCTTCACGTCCAAAACGCGGGCTTTTTTCAGAGCCGCGAGAGTTTCTTTTCTCGCGGCTCTGTTAATCCCGCCGAGGGTGATGGGAAATCCCATCAGCCCCGCGGGATTAAGAGAGCCGCGAGAAAAGAAACTCTCGCGGCTCTGAAAGAAGCCCGCGTTTTGGACGTGAAGAGCTGAAGATGCACGGAGGCTCTGCCGGGCAGGGGGGGGCCCCGCGGCAGAGCTCTTGAAGCTGCCGCGGCAGAGCTCTTGAAGCTGCCGCGGCAGAAGCAGCCGGTTTGTTTGTTTTTTTTTTTTAACTTGGGATGCTTAAGAATGTTTTTTGCGCGGGGCCCCCTGAAACGCGGGGCCCTGTGCAAAAAACATTCTTGCTCAATGGACGGGCCGGCCCTGGGTTGGAAATATAATGGGTAGAGGTAGTTTTTTGTTTAAATAATTTGTTTGTGTTTTTAAGGTAAGGATCTCCTGAAGAAAAACTAGTCGTTGAAACGCCGCAAAGGCGCCCTATGAGAGCGTCGAGATCCGCTCGATTAGAATGAACACAGGGGTGAAGATTTTAAAGAAAGTCCTCTAATAAAGTTGTTATTTTTTAAGAACAATGATTTTCTAAGCACTGGGGTCATTGATGTTAAATTGATTTTTTTAAAAAAGAAGACTGAAAGCTAGAAAAATAAGAGTGGAAGCTGATTTCGAGACCTGATGAAGTGCTTTAAAGTATTATTCTGACTTGCTTCAGATTTAAAATTGAACGATTCATTAGAAATTATAGTAAAACGTTCAATAAAGTAGACCCAATAGGTTGTATTTAACATCTCTAGGCTTGATTACTGTAATGTTGTTTTAGAATTCTAACCCCAATGACAACTCCACTGGTTACAGCTCCTTCAAAATACTGCAGCTCACCTTCTCACTTACTCCTCCCGTTCTGATCACTTCACCCCCTTACTTATGCATCTCCACTGGCTTCCTCTCAAATTCAGGTTCACATACAAGATACTTACTATTATTCACAAAGTTGTCCACACTGGTACCCCCCAATACCTCGCTGATGTTATCCAATCTCACACTTCCCCTCGCCTGCTCCGGACCATCCACATAGGTCGCCTTTCCCTTCCCTCTCCTTCATATGCACATCTCAAACTCACCTGTCGCTCCTCATTTTCTCCTTAGCACCTGCACTCTGGAACTCATTGCCAACCAGACTCCACACCGCATTTTCCTTTCAAAAATTCAAAGCCATGCTCAAAACCCACCTATTTTGTCTTTCCTTTGACCTCCCCTCACCACCATCCTGCCTGCCCATCCCCCCCTCCTGGATAGCCCCCTTCACTTTATAAGCCTTTCTATTCTTAAATCTACCTTGGTTTACTTTATGCTACTATGTTCTCTTTTCCCTCTGTGCTATATATTACTGGTATTCCTTTCCATTTCCTGTGACTTGTTCAGGGGCATTAGTACTTCCTCCTTTCTGCTGGTAATTCCTCTTTGTAAGCAACCCAGCATCCTTTTGGCTTTGGCCACTGCCTTGTTACACTGTTTTTCCCACCTTGAGATCCTCAGAAACAATCACTCCATGGTCCTTCTCCTGGTCGTGCAACCAACGTCTTGCCCCCTATCACATGCAATTCCCTTGGATTTCTGCATCCCAAGTGCATGATACAACTCTTCTTCACATTAAATCTTAACTGCCAAGCTTTAGACCATTCTTCCAGCTTTTGTAGATCTTTCCTCATGTTATCCATTCCTTAAGGGGAGTTCATCTGTTGCAAATTTTCATGTCATCTGCAAAAAGACAAACTTTTTGATTCAGTCCTTCAGCAATATCAATTACAAATACATTGTACAGTACCAGTCCCAGGACCGATCCCTGGGGCACACCACTAATCACCTTTCTTTCATCCGAGTGAGTTCCGTTTACCATCACCTTCTGTCGTCTGTGAGTCAACCAATTTCTGATCCAGTTTACCACCTTGGGACGCATCCCCAGGCTGTTCAGTTTATTGATAAGCCTCCTATGAGGAACGGTATCAAAGGCTTTGCTGAAATCTAGATAGATCACATCCATCGTATGCGCTTGATCTAGTTCTCTGGTCACCCAATCAAAGAACTCAATCAGATTTGTTTGAAATGATTGTCCTTTGGTAAAACCATGTTGCCTCAGATCATGCAACCTATTGGTTATGAGAAAGTCCACTATTCTTTTTCAGGAGTACCTCCATTACTTTTTCCGCCACCGAGGTAAGGCTTATAGGCCTGTAGTTTGTCACTTCTTCCCTACTGTTGCTTTTGTGAAGAGATACATCATCAGCCCTTTTCCAGTCCTGTGGAACTTCCCCTGTCTCCAAGGATCTATTAAAAACATCCTTTAAAGACCCTGCTAGTACCTCTCTGAGCTCTTTCAGTATCCTGGGATGTATCCATCTGGTCCCATAGCCTTGTCCACTTTCAGTTTTGCAAGCTGTTCGAACACATCATCTTCTACGAATGGTGTGGTATCTACTCCATTCCCATTTGTACATTTGTCAAACATAAGTAGTCCTTCTCCAGGATTTTCTTTAGTAAAAACAGAACAGAAGTATTTGTTTAGCATTTTTGCTTTTTCAATGTCACTTTCCATGAATCCATTCTCGGCATTTTTGAGTCTTGCGATTCCACCTCTGATCTTCCTCTTCTCCCAGATATACCTGATAAAAGTTTTGCTTCCATGCTTCAGATCTTTAGCCATCTTTTCTTCTGCCTTTGATTTTGCTATCCTTATTTCTCTTTTAGTCTCTTTTAGCTTTATCCTGTATTCTGTTCTGTGTTCTTCTGTTTGTGAACTTCTGAATTTAGTGAAAGCTGTGCTTTTTGTCTTTATTTGTGCAGCTATTTCTTTCAAGAACCAAATAGGTTTCCTTTTCTTCTTGTTTTTATTTACTTTCCTTACATATATATCTGTTGCACCTTTTATTGCCTCCTTTAGTTTAACCCACTGCAATTCCACTTTCCTTACCTCCCCCCACCCTGTCAATTCCTCCTTCAGGCACTTGGCCATTTTACTGAAATCAGCATTTTTGAAGTCTCAGACCACACCGTGTGATGATCGCTGCTGCTCATATGGTACCCACCTGGACATTTGACAAACTATCTCCGTTGATGAGTATTACATCTAGCATCAAACTTTTCCTGGTCGGTTCCATCACCATCTGTCTTAGCAATGCATCTTGGAAGGCAGCCACAATTTTTTTTACTTCTTTGCAGATTTGCAGAAGGAATACTCCAATCCACATCGGATAGATTAAAGTCACTCAATATGATCACGTCTCCCTTCATGGCTATCTTTGCAATATCAATAATCAAATCTCTTTCCATTTTATCGGTTTGAGTTGGAAGCTTGTAGACTACACCAGCATGGATTATAGTGCCATCTCCTCTTTCAAACACAATGCACAGCACGTCTTCTTTTCTCCACGTCCCCTGCTTTAATATTGCTTTTGACATATAGGGCTACTCCTCCTTCTTTTCTGCCTTCTCTATCTCTTCTAAATAAATCATAGCCAGCTATGGCTATATTCAGTTCATGAGATTCATTAAGCCATGTTTCTGTAATGGCCACAATGCCCCAAGTCCTTTTCCACCATTAGGGCTTCCAGGTCAGGAACTTTGTTGGCTAGGCTGCGAGCATTTGCACTCATTGTTTTCCAGCATTTGTTGACTGACTTGCCTGTATTTGGCATGGATTTTGTCTGCATGCCTCTTCCCGCTTGCCATCAGTGTGTGGGTTAATAGTGTGGCTGTTTCCAATGATGTTATGATTTTGCTTTGAGCGACTTCCTGAACTTTTTCTTCTCCGTTTGTCACCCCCTTTCCCTAGTTTAAATGCCTGTCTACATAAGCCTGAATTTTTCAATTAGGATCCTTTTTCCTGTGACAGAGAGATGTAGTCCATACACACAGTATGGCCTGTTGTTGTTCTATCTATTTCCCCATTCGCCAATATATTTAAATCTTTCTTGTTTGCACCAGGTTTGGAGCCATGTATTGAAGTTGATTATGTGATGCAGCCTTTCTGCCCCCTTACCAAGAACAGGTAGAACGTCTGAGAAAGCTATAGTGTTAACAATGGGTTTGAGTTTCTCTCCCAGAATCTGGAAGTCCCTTTGAACTGTAGAGACACTGTTTCTAGCCAGGTCATTTGTACCCAAGTGGATGATAGCTTCAATTTTGGAGTGCTCACTTTCTGCACTAACTATGCCAACAATTTGGTTCGTACTTTTGCTGGCTGAGGCATTTGACCATCTTCTCTCCTTTGAACTGTGTTCCCAAGTTGATACCTCTGATGATGGAATCTCCAAATAGTAATAGTTTCTTGTTTTGTGATCTTTTTATTCATGTTTGGTGCATTATCAGTAGATTGGGCATTGACCTTCTCATTTAAGGGCATGTCCGTTTCCACTAATTGGGCACTCTCATTTTCCAAGGCAGAGAAGGCACTATGCAGTGATATCTCTTAATGGAGCGGGTATCTCCATATTAAAGGTTGTACCCTACCAGAGCCTCCTGTGATCCATTTGTTCCTAGGCTGTTTGATTCTTTGTGGAAGAGATGGTGCATTTTTTTCAATTTGTACCCTTGAGAAAGTGTTTTTAATTGCAGCTAATTGTTCCCTTAATAGATTCAATTCTTTATGCATAGCACATAACTTGAGACATATAGGGCAAGCTCTTAGGCTTAGAATGAAGGCACCACAGCTATTGCATTGAATACACAACATGCTGATTAAGATGGTTATAAAGCAGTTCAAGGACAAGGAAAAAGATGCATGTTACATCTAATTGGATGTCAATCTATATAACGACTATATAGGCAATGCAACTCTGGATAAGTGGGGTGAGGGGTAGGGTGGACAGGAATTTAAGTGTCCCTGGCCAGTACTATTACTAAAAATACAAAATGCAATTCACAGAGAAAAACAATTCACAGAAAGAAACATGTAATCTTTCAAGAAACATGCAGAATACATTGAATCACTATCCAATGTACAGATAACTAATAGCAGGAAAAAAGCTAGAAAACTCTTACCTTTTGGGCAGAAATACAGCTTTATTGCGAACAAAATAAAGTGCAGTTTATATCTGTACCAGCAGCAGTGCAGCCATTTAGAGCCAATGTTTTTCACAGTTCAGATGAGTGACTGGTGGAACAGGGTATAGAACAAAAAAACAAACAAAACAAAAACAGAATTCAGAAAAAGGAATAAAAAACCTATGGGTCACATGTGTTGAAGAGGCTAGTCCTACCATCCAGAGAAAGAAAAGAGTGGATGAGTGAAAAACTGGAGAAGCCACAGGTGGCAGGGAGGTCAGGCCCTGACCCAAAGAAAGAAACATGAAGGAGGGGAAGAAATGGAGAAACCATGGGTGTTGGGGAAGCCAAGCCACCCTGCCACCCAAAGAAAGAGTGGGCATGGAGGAGAAATTATGAAGGTCCCCTGACAATGGAAAAGCAGCGATGCTGAGCCACTGTCACTGCTGCAGTGTTCAAAGAGACAGTGTGCTAACAGAGACCAAACATGAAGGAAAGGAAGAAAATAGATGAGCTATGGTGAGGAGAAAGGGTAGAGGTGGAGACAGAGGAAAGGGTAGAAAAGGGGAATTGAGTTGGAGGGAATAGCAGGGAAAGGAGGAAAAGAGTGAAAGAAGGAAGAGGAGGAAGGGGAAGGGAATGAAAGGGGATGTCAGGGAAGGAGGGGCAGAGTGTAGTACAGGAAAAAGTCAAACGGGTGGCAGGGGAGGCAGGAAGAGAGTATGAGGAGATGGCAAGAAAAGAGTATGCAAGAAAGAGGGTCAGACAGGGTAGGTAGGTAGGAAAGACAGGGAATGAATGCAGGAGGACAGAGTAAAGTTCAAGGGGAAGTAAATTCTGCATGGTGAACCCAATCATACCCCACTCAACATCCTCCCCAACACGCTCCCATATTCCTCTCAACACACACATCCAACATCCCTTTCAATAAACCTCTCCAAACTACATCAACACTTCTCCTTTCCCCCACATATCTCTCAACACACACATATACCCATCCCCACACACCCATGAAACACCCCTCACTGAACCCTCCTGTCATACAAACTTATATGTATGCCTGATATCCCCTCATCCATCCCTCTGGCACACATACCCACATCCACACACTGATATACCTTCACCATCTCATGACATCTCACCCACACATTCCCTAAGAGAAACAATTTAACTCTCTTAATGGAGATAAATATACACATCATGCACTGATTTACATTGCTCACACATAAACCTCACATATATTATTGACCACTACTCATACCCCATACCAATCTACATTTCCTCTGCTACTCTACTGAGACATTTTTTTGCCATGGCTATTTCAACCAAGTCCCAAACATAGGCATGCCTGAGTCTGTGAATAGAGGAAAAAGCAAACATGTAGGTTATCAAATTTGCAGATGACACAAAACTATTTAAAGTTGTTAAAACCCAAGAGGATTGTGTAAAATTGCAAGAGGATCTTGATAAATTGGAAGACTGGGCATCGAAATGGCAGATGAAATTTAATGTGGACAAGTGCAAAGTTATGCACCTAGGGAAGAACAACCCAAACTATGGTTACACAATACAAGGTTCCACATTAGGAACCACCACCCAGGAAAAAGATTTAGGCGTCATTGTGGATAACATGATAATTTTTTTTTTTTAGCTGTATTTATATCCTGCTTTTCACTGGGTCAAAGCAGTCAATTGGGAGATACATTTAACACGAGGGGATATGACACACATACGCTAATACTTACAGGGAACATGGGCAATGGAGGGTTAAGTGGCTTGCCCAAGACCACAAGGAGTGCCTATAGGACTAGAAATCCCAGTCCCTCCGGCCTGAGATTGCTGTCCCCAGGTGGGACTTGAACCCCCAGCCCTCTGGTCTGAAGTACCTTGTCCTAACCACTAGGCCACTCCTCCCAGTGCAACCTTGGTCCAGTGTGCAGCGGCAGCCAAGAGAGCAAATAGAATGCTAGGTATCATAAGGAAAGGAATGGAAAATAAAACAAAAGATATTATAATGCCTCTATATCGTTCCATGGTGAGACTGCACCTTGAATATTGTGTGCAATTCTGGTCGCTGTATCTTAAAAAGGCTTTAGAGTTATTAGAAAAGGTTCAGAGAAGAACCACCAAAATGGTAAAGGGGATGGAAGGATACTCCTATGAAGAAAGGCTAAAAAGGTTAGGGCTTTTTAACCTGGAAAGGAGACGGCTGAGGGGAGATATGATAGAAGTCTATAAATTAATGAACGGAGTGGAACGGGTAAACCTAGATCGATTGTTTACGTTATCAGAATATAGAAAGACTAGGGGAAATGCAATGAAGCTACAGGGTAAACTATTTAAGACTAATAAAAGAAAATATTTTTTCACTCAACGTGTAATCAAACTCTGGAATTTGTTACCAGAGGATGTAGTAAAGGCTGTTAGTGTAGCTGGGTTTAAAAAAGATTTGGACAAGTTCCTGGAGGAAAGGTCCATAAACCATTATTAAGAAGGGACCCAGGATATCAATGCTTGACCCAGTACAAGCATTGCGGAACCTGTGTCTTTTGGGGAAACTGCTAGGTACGTATGACCTAGATCGGCCACTGTTGGAAATAGGATAGTGGGCTTGATGGACCTTGGTCTGACCCAGTATGGCATATTTTATGTTCTTATGTTCTTATGTCACACTATGGGGAAGATATTTCAGATGCTCTATTCGTGATGTAGATGTCTGAAAAGGAGCATTCAGATATGCAAATCATAAAGACATGCTCGGACCCATTTTAGAAACCAGGTATATCGGTGTCCTCACTACAAAAATGTCCATGTAACATGAAGGTAGGGAGGAGGTGTGGCCTAGGTGGAGTAACAGAGATGCATATCATGGTGCAATTTCAGAAAGGCGCAAGCACGTCTGGTCCTGATTGGTGAGATGTCCATGTCTATAGTTGCTCCTTACCACAAATAAGGTGCAAAAAAGTGTTTGTTTCTTAGTTGCAATGTGCTTTCATCGCCACAGTTAATATTTCCTGAACAAAGAAATCTGCATGTAAATAAATACTCCAAACATATTACAGGCCCACCGCTGCCTGTCTGAGTATCAGAAATGGCTGGCAAGTCTCATAACATAGTTGCTCCCCTTCTGAGATTCCCTGGCCGGTACATTCATGTACCCAGTTCTGAGGCCGTGCATCTGTGAAATGACCTACACCTTTGCACATAACCGGATTTACAATCTGCACAGGGCCCATCTCCATAATACAGTATAATAGTAATTGATGGCACATAAAGATCAGCATAGTCCATCCAGTCTGCTTAGTAAGGTGAGTAGAGTTGTAGGGCTGCACCTGCTTCACTGGGCAGGTTGCTCCCCTCTATGCCTTTGCTAAAGGTTGTATCTGCTGCTTCAGGTATGTTACCCCTCTCTATTTATTGTTTGTTTTGATTCTATCCTCTTTCTATGTAGTGATCCTCTTTGCTACCACCATCTTCTTTGCAAGCATCACTTCCCTTTCCATGAAAAAGTATTTCCTGATGTTGCTTTTAAGTTTACCTCTTTGCAGCTTCATTTCATATCCTCTAGTTCTACATCTTCCCCGTCTTTGAAAAAGGTTTATTTCATTAATACCCTATAAGCATTTAAAGGTCTGTATCATACCCCCCTGCCTCTCCTCTAAAGTATACATATTTAGGTCTCATATTCCTTCTGCCGCAGGCCCCATAACATCTTGTGCACCTTCCTTTGAGTCATTTCAAATCTTGTTATATCCTTTGTAAGGTATGGTCTCCAAAACTGAACACTATACTCCAAGTGAAGCACCACCAATGACCTCCTTCCTGCTGGTTATTTCTCTCTGTTTGCAGTCGAACATCCTTCTGGCTTTGGCCACTGTCTTGTCACACTACTTCATCACCTTAAGATCCTCAGACACTATCCCTCCAAGGTCCCTCTTTTGGTCCATACACACCAGCTTCTCGTACCCTATCATGTACAGCTTCTTTGGGTTTCTGCATTCCAAGTGCAGCACTTTGCAAACTTTTCTTTTTAACCCTTTGGCAGTATAACCAGAAAGACACTGAACAGTAACGGTCTCAGGAATGATCCCTGAGGCACTCCACTACTCACCTTCCTTTCTTCAGAGTGAGTTCCATTGACCACTACCCTCTGTAGTCTGTCAGTCAACCAGTTCTTGATCCAATTTACTACCTTGGGATCCATCTACCCAGGCTGCTCATATTCACAAGCCTCCTCAGAGGAACAATATAAAAGGCTTTCCTGAAATCTAAATAGACCACATCCATTGTATGCCCTTGCTCTAGTTCTCTGGTTACCCAGTCAAAGAAATTAATCAGATTTGTTTGGGATGATCTTCCCTTGAGAAAGCCATGTTGCTTCGGATCTCGCAACCATTAGCTTCTGGAAAAAACACTATCCTTTCTTTCAGCAGTACCTCTAGTACTTTTCCTACCATCAAGGTAAGGCTTACTATCCATTCTTTGCCACCTCTTCTCTGTTGCCACATTTGTGAAGAGAGATCATGTCAGCCTTCTCCAATCCCACGGTACTCCAAAACTGATATTGTCATCCACTTGGGTACAAATGACTGGCTATAAACAGTGCCTCTGCAGTTCAAAGGGACTTCCAGACTCTGGGAGAGAAACTCAAGCCCATTTCTAGCACTATAGCATTCTCAGGAGTTCTACCTGTTCATGGTGAGGGGGCAGAAAGGCTGCATCGCATAAACAACTTTAATACATGACTCCAAACCTGGTGCAAACAAGAAGAATTTAGATATATAGGCGAATGGGGAAACAGATGGATCAACAAGAGACTATACTGTGCTGATGGACAACATCTCTCCGCTGCAGGGAAAAGGATCCTAAGTGAAAACTTCAGGCAGTATGTGGACAGGCATTTAAACTAGGGAAAGGGGGTAACGGATGGAGAAGCACAAGTTCAGTACATCACTCCCAACAAAAGAAAAAATAACATTGGAAATAACCACCCTTTTGATCACCACATCAATGGCAAGCGGGAACGAGCATGTAGAAAAAATCCATGCAAAACGCAGGCAAGCCATTCAACAAATGTTAGAAAGCAATGAGTACAAATGCTCGAAGCCTAGCCAAAAAAAGGTTTCTGATCTGGAAGCCCTAATGGTGGAAATGGACTTGGACATTATGACCATTACAGAAACATAGTTTAACTAGTTGCATGAATGGGATATAGTCATGGCTGGCTATAATCTATTTAGAAGAGATAGAGAGGGTAGAAAAGGAGGAGGAATAGCCTATATGTCAAAAGCAATATTAAAGCTGCTGAAATGCAGGGAACATTGGGAAAAGAAGAGGTGCTATGGATTGTGTTGGAAAGAGCAAATGGCACTGCCATCCATACTGGTGTGGTCTACATGCTCCAATTCAAACCAAAGAAATGGATAGCAAATTGATTGTTGATATTGCAAAGATGGCCATGAAGGGGGGAGTGATCATATTGGGTGACTTTAATTTACCCACTGTGGATTGGAGTATTCTTTCTGCAAATCTGGAAAGAAGTAAAAAAATTGTGGATACCTTCCAAGATGTGTTACTTAAACAAATGGTGATGGAACTGACCGGGGAGAGCTCTGTGGTGGATTTAGTGCTCACCAACGGAGATAGCATGTCTAATATCCGGGTGGGTGTCCATATGAGCAGCAGTGATCATCATACGGTGTGGTTTGAGATAAAAGCCAAGGTAGAATCCAATCACAGCAAGCTAAAAGTCCTAGACTTCAAAAATAGTGATTTCAAGAGGAGCTGGCAGGGTGGGAGGGGATAAGGGAAGTAGAATTGCAATGGGCTAAGCTAAAGGAGGCAATAAAAGGTGCAACAGATACATATGTAAATAAAAGTAAATAAAAACAAGAGGAAAAGGAAGCCTATTTGGTTCTCCAAAGAAGTGGCTGCACAAATAAAGACAAAAAACACAGCTTTCACAAAATTCAGACATTCGCAAACAGAGGAACATAGAGGAAACGAAAAGAGACAAAAAGAGAAATAAGGACAGCAAAATCAAAGGCTGAAGAAAAGATGGCTAAAGATGTGAAGTGTGGCGAGAAAACTTATTTCAGGTATATTCAGGAGAGGAGGAAAATGAGAGATGAAATTGCAGGGGAAAGCCAACAGTTGCTCAAGAGCGTATGGTTTGGATACTTGAAGGATACTACCAAAAACAAAGAGGTTACAAAAAAGAGTAAAGTAGCCAAAATGCCCATGAGTATGGAGCAGAAAGAGCTTAAAGATTTCAAATTACCCATGCCAGTTTAATATGAATGAATTACAGTCTCTAAAATGCTTGTATGCAAATGCCAGAAGTCTAAAAACTAAGATAGGAGAGTTAGAATATATAGCACTAAATGAGAGGTTAGATATGATTGGAATATCAGAGACATGGTAGAAGGAGGACAACCAGTGGGACACTGTGATACCTGGGTACAAACTATATCGTAATGATAGAGCTGATCAAAATGGTGGAGGGGTTGTGCTCTATGTTAGAGAGGGCGTTGAGTCAGAAAGGATTAAAGTTTTGCAGGAAACAAAATTTGCTGTAGAATCTCTATGGATTGAAATTCCATGTAAAAAGAGGAAGGCGATGGCAGTGGGGGTGTACTATTGACTGCCTGGCCAGAATGAACAAATGGATGATGAAATGCTCAAAGAAATCAAGGAAGCTAACAAAACTTACAGCACAGTAATAATAATGGGTGATTTCAATTACCCTGGTATTGACTGGGTCAGTGTCACGGCAGGACATGCTAGGGCAGCGATGGCGAACCTATGGCACGCGTGCCAGCTGTGGCACGCGAAGGCCTTGCAGCTGGCACGCGGGAAGGTCCGCAATTAAGTAAAATTGAAAAAAAAAAAAACCTGTCTGCTGCCGCTGTCGGGGCCGCCGCGGCAGAATCGAGCGTGCCGCGGGGCCCCCCTGTACCCGGCAGAGCCTGCCCTCCCCGTAGCAGCTCTCTCTTTGGAGCTGCAATCAGACGCGCCGGCTTGCAGAGCGTGAAGGGAAGAGTTTCCCTTTTGCGACTCTGTTAAGCCCGCGGGGGCTGATGGGAACTTCCCATCAGCCCCCGCGGGCTTAACAGAGCAGCGAGGGAGAAACTCTTCCCACGCGCTCTGCAAGCCGGCGCGTATGACTGCAGATCCAAAGAGAGAGCTGCTACGGGGAGGGCAGGCTCTGCCGGATACTGGGGGGCCCCGCGGCACGCTCGATTCTGCCGCGGCGGCCCCGACAGCGGAAACAGACAGGTTTTCTTTTTTTTTAAATTTTCCCTGGGCTGGGCTGGGCTGGGGGGGGTTAGGAGTGGTGATGGGCTGGGCTGGAGGGGGGGGTTAGGAGTGGTGATGGGCTGGGCTGGGCTGGACTGGGCTGGGCTGGGCTGGGGGGGTAGGAGTGGTGATGGGCTGGGCTGGGCTGGGGTTAGGAGTGGTGATGGGCTGGGCTGGGGGGGGGATTAGGAGTGGTGATGGGCTGGGCTGGGCTGGGCTGGGATGGGGGGGGTTAGGAGTAGTGATGGGCTGGGCTGGGCTGGGCTGGGGGGGGTGTTAGGAGTAGTGATGGGCTGGGCTGGGCTGGGCTGGGGGGGTGTTAGGAGTAGTGATGGGCTGGGCTGGGGGGTTTAGGAGTGGTGATGGGCACTGGGCTGGGGGGGTTAGGAGTGGTGATGGACACTGGGCTGGCTGGGGGGGTTAGGAGTGGTGATGGGCACTGGGCTGGCTGGGGGGGGTTAGGAGTGGTGATGGGCGCTGGGGGGGTTAGGAGTGGTGATGGGCACGGGGGGGCTTAAACTAAATATTGGGTGATGGGGGATTAGGACTGGAAATGGGCTGGTGGGATTAGGACTGGAAGTGGGTTGATGGGGGGTTAGGACTGGTAATGGGCTATGGGAGGGCTTAAACTAAAAATTGAGTGATGGGGGATTAGGACTGGGAGTGGGCTGATGGGGAGGTTAGGACTGGTAATGGGCTATGGGGGGGCTTAAACTAAAAATTGAGTGATGGGGGATTAGGACTGGGAGTGGGCTATGGGGGCTAGGACTGGTAAGGGGTTGGGGTGGCTAGGACTGGAAATGGGCTGAGTGGAAGGGGGCTTGAACTGCAAATAGCTGTTGGGGATGGGGCTTGGAATGGAAATGGGCTGAGGGGAAGTGGGGGGCTTGAACTGCAAATAGCTGATGGGGACGGGGCTTGGAATGGAAATGGGCTGAGGGGAAGTGGGGGGCTTGAACTGCAAATAGCTAATGGGGAGGGGGACTTGGAATGGAAATGGGCTGAGTGGAAGGGGGCTTGAACTGCAAATAACTGATGGGAAGGGGGGCTTGGAATGGGCTCTTAGGGGAGGGAGCTAGGACAGGAACTGGGCTGATGGATGGGCTAGGATAGAACTGAGAATTGGGTGTTGGGGGAGGTAAGATTGGAAATGGGCTGTGGTGGGGGCTTGGATTGAAATGGACTCATGGAGGGGCTAGAACTGGAAGTAGGCTCATGGGGGGCTTGGATTAGAAATGGGCTGAGTGGAGGGAAGCTAGGATTTAACATGGGCTGATGGTGGGGCTAGGAAAGGACTAGAAATGGGCTGATGGGAGGCTGGTATTGGAAATGAGCTGATGAAGGGACTCGGATAGGACTGGAAATGGATGGGGGAGCTAGGACTGGAAATGGACTGATGAGGGGACTAGAAGGGAGCGGATACTGGGTGGGGCTGGAACTAAAAGGGAGCTGATGTTGGGGGAGATTAGAAGTGGATGGGGCTGGGAGAATGAAATGGAGAGGGGAAAAATATTTTGTGTGGGAGGGAAGAAAAATGTACAATTGGCCGGGTATTGGGAGACTAAGTGGGGATTGAGGATGGAGGGGTAAAATTTGAGTGGATGAAATAGGAATGAGGAAAGAGCAAAAGGAGAAAGATTATTATGTTAAAGCAGATGTAGAGAGAGAATCAAATTGATTCTCTGACAATACATAGATTCCAACCTTTACAAATGATGTTACATAGTTCAGGCAACTTTATAAAGAGTTTTTAGATACTAAAATCTTGTTGTTAAGGTTTAATTGACGTGCTGGCACTTTGAGGAAATTCTTTGGTTTTGTGCGGCAGTTTGGGCACTCGGGCTCAAGAAGGTTAGCCATCACTGTGCTAGGGAGATAAAGTTCCTAGATTAAATAAATGACTGCTTCTTGGAACATCTGGTTCATGAACTGACCGGAGAGGAAGCCATATTGGACCTAGTCCTTAGTGGAACACCAGATCTGGTGCAAGAGATAAGGGTATTGGGGCCACTTGGCAATAGTGATCATAGCATGATCGCATTTGATTTAATTAATGGAGGAGGGATGATAAGGAAATCCACAGTACTACTTTTTAACTTTTGAAAGGGGGACTATGATAAAATGAGGAAAATAGTTAAGAAAAACTAAAAGGAGCAGTTGCAAAGGTTAAAGACTTACATCAAGCTTGGGTGTTGTTTAAAAATACTATCTTGGAACGCCAGACCAGCTGTATTCCACGCTTTAAGAAAAGTGGAAGGAAGTCCAAAAAACTGCTAGCATGGTTTAAAGGTGAGGTCAGAGAGGCTGTTGTTGCCAAAAAAGCAACTTTCAGGAAATGGAAAAAAAAGCCAAATGACGAAAATTGGAAACAGCACAAGAACTGGCAAGTTAAATGCAAGGCATTGATAAGACAGGCAAAGAGAGAATTTGAGAAGAAACTTGCTGTGGAAGCAAAAACACATAATAAAGACTTTTTCAAGTACATTCATAGCAAAAAACCTGTGAGAGAGTCAGTTGGTCCATTAGAGGGGTTAAAGGAGCAGTAAGAGGAGACAAGGCTATAGCAGAGAGACTGAATGAATTCTTTGCTTCGGTATTTACTGAGGAAGATGTAGGGATGTTACCTATGACTGAAGTGGTATTTCAAGGTGATACTGCAGAAGAATTGAAAGAAATATCGCTACACCGAGAAGATGTATTACAACTATTTGTTAAACTGAAGAGTAGCAAATCACCTGGACCGGATGGTATACATCCAAGGGTATTGAAAGAACTGAAATATGAGATTGCAGACCTGCTATTAGTAATCTGTGTATGGAAAAGAGATAAGAATCTCAAAGAACAGTTGAGTCCAGCGGTTCTCAGATCCCCCAGTGTTGAAGTAAGTGGCCCAGTTGTGAGTGGCCATCACAAATGTGGCGACTGTGATGTTTGTATAATAATGGAGGAAATTTCTGTTTTCACATACCATACTAAAACATATTCTTTGAAGAGTAACACGTCATGTGCTTCAAGTTCGGTGGTTTATGCGATTCGCTGTCCTTGCGGTCTTCTTTATATTGGTAAAACATCACGTCCTCTCAGAGTGCGGCTTAGGGAACATCGAAGCCGCCTGAGATGTAACGTTGTCACAGCACCCATTGTACAGCATTGTAAGGCTTTTTCCCACGCGTTTAAGGATTTACGAAGTTTTATTGTAGAACAGGTATGCTTTGCTAGACAGGGTAAGACCTTAGACCAGTCTCTGCTATTATGTGAACAACAATGGATTTTTAGATTGCAGACATTAACTCCGATGGGTTTGAACACTAGTATTGACTGGGGGGTATGTCTGTGAGACCCTTCGGGTCAGCTTAATCAGTAGTTTCAATGGCTGTACAAATCGATGCAGGCTGACGTCAGCGAGTTTAGTAGTTTAAATTGAGGCTTCTGTCATCTAGACCGCATGTGCGGCGTTTTTGAGAGGACTACTTTAAACAGCGTGTTGTTAGTGAAACGTGGGCAGCATCGGCATTAAAGGTGGCTGTGTTTTAAAGGTATGTGGCTATAGCGTTTGGTTTACAGTGTTTGGTTTTAGTAGTGGGTAGTAGGCGTTGTGTTATTAGGAAAGTTTATTTGCATATTTGTTGATTTTTTTCGTAGACCCCCTGATGAAACTCTTTTTTAAGAGTGAAACGTTCGGAGTGGCGCCAGAGGAGGCGTAGGGGCAATTCACACCACGATATTTTTCAAGATAAGCATTTTTTGTCAAAATTATGGTGTGGTTTTTAAATGCAATTAATACTTCAGTTTTGTAAACTTATTAGTGTTTTCTATAATCTTCATACCCTCTGGATTGGTCATTGATGCTGCCAGCGCGTTCAACAGTATTATAAGTACTGAAGTTCATATAGCGCTATTGAGTCTGAGACCTTTCCAGAGGTAGTCTCTTTTGTGTATGAATGGTATTGAATTTTTTGTTATAATATCCCACACCATTAGTTATAAATTCACAACGCACCAGTTAAAGTGGAGCATTTTGTTCTATGATTAGTAATCTGTGAACTATCATTAAAATCATCTGTAATACCTGAAGATTGGAGGATCGCCAATGTAACGCCAATTTTTAAAAAGGGTTGCAGGGGTGATCCGGGAAACTACAGACCGTTGAGCCTGATGTCAGTACCGGGAAAAATGGTAGAAACCATCATACAGAACAAAATTGCTGAACATGTAGATAGTTATGGCCTAATGGGGGACAGCCAACATGGCTTTAGACAAGGAAGATCTTGTCTTACTAATCTGTTATGTTTTTTTGAAGGTGTGAATAAACAGGTAGAGAAAGGTGAGTCGGTTGATATAGTGTATTTGGACTTTCAGAAAGCCTTTGACAAAGTCCCTCATCAGAGACTTTTGGCAAAACTAAAGAGTCATGGGATAGGAGGCAGTGTACTGTTGTTGATCAGAAACTGGTTAAAAGATAGAAAGCAGAGGGTAGGACTGAATGGCCAGTTTTCCCAATGGAGAAAGGTGAATAGTGGTGTACCCCAGGGATCTATGCTGGGTCCGCTGCTTTTTGACATATTCATAAATGACCTGGAAAAGGGAATAACAAGTGAGGTTATCAAATTTGCAGATGACACAAAACTATTTAAAGTTGTTAAAACCCATGAGGATTGTGGAAATTTGCAAGAGGATCTTGATAAATTGGAAGACAGGGCATCGAAATGGCAGATGAAATTTAATGTGGACAAGTGCAAAGTTATGCACCTAGGAAAGAACAACCCAAACTATGGTTACATGATGCAAGGTTCCACATTAGGAACTACCACCCAGGAAAAAGATTTAGGCATCATTGTGGATTACATGTTAAAACCCTCTTCCCAGTGTGCAGTGGTGGCCAAGAGAGCAAATAGAATGCTAGGTATCATAAGAAAAGGAATGGAAAATAAAACAAAGGATATTATAATGCCTCTGTATCGTTCCATGGTGCGACCGCAGCTTGAATATTGTGTGCAGTTCTGGTCGTCATATCTTAAAAAGGATATAGCGTTATTAGAAAAGGTTCAGAGAAGAGCCACCAAAATGGTAAAGGGGATGGAAGGATACCCCTATGAAGAAAGGCTAAATAGGTTAGGACTCTTTAACCTGGAAAAGAGACGGCTGAGGGGAGATATGATAGAAGTCTATAAATTAACGAACGGAGTGGAATGGGTAAACGTGGATCGATTGTTTACATTATTAGAATATAGGAAGACTAGGGGACATGCAATGAAGCTACAGGGTAAACTATTTAAGACTAATAAGAGAAAATATTTTTTCACTCAACATGTAATCATACTCTGAAATTTGTTACCAGAGGATGTAGTAAAAGCTGTTAGTGTAGCTGGGTTTAAAAAAGGTTTGGATAAGTTCCTGGAGGAAAGTTCCATAAACCATTATTAAAAAGGGACCCAGGATATCACTGCTTGACCCAATACAAGCATTGTGGAACCTGTGTCTTTTGGATACTGGGCTCGATGGACCTTGGTCTGACCGAGTATGGCATATCTTATGTTCTTATGTTCTTATGACTCAAAAGTACTGGGAACGGATTTGTGGAAAGTGACACTGAAAAAGCGAAAATGCTAAACAAGTACTTCTGCTCTGTTTTCACTAAAGAAAATCATGGAGAAGGACCACCTGTGATTGACAAATAAACAAATGGGAATGGAGTAGATACCACACCATTCACAAAAGATGATGTATTTGAACAGCTTGCAAAACTGAAAGTGGACAAGGCTATGGGACCAGATGGGATAAATCCCAGGGTACTGAAAGAACGCAGAGAGGTTCTTGCAAGGCCTTTAAAGGATGTTTTTAATAGATCCTTGGATACAGGAGAAGTCCACAGGACTGGAGATGGGCTGATGTGGTACCTCTCCACAAAGTAGTAGCTGGGAAGATGTGAGAAACTACAGGCAAGTAAGCCTTACCTCGGTAGCAGGAAAACTAAAGGAGGTGCTCCTGAAAGAGCGAATAGTGGACTTCCTTGAAATCAAGAGGTTGCATGATCTGAGGCAACATCGTTTAACCAAAGGATGATCTTGCCAAACAAATCTGATTGAGTTCTTTGACTGGGTGACCAGAGAACTAGATCAAGGACATGAAATACATGTGATCTACCTAGATTTCAGCAAAGCCTTTTATACTGTTCCTCATAGGAGGCTTATCAATAAACTCAACAGCTTGGGGATGGGTCCCAAGGTGGTGAACTGGATCAGAAAGTGGTTAACTGACAAATGACAGAAGGTGACAGTAAACGGAACTCACTCAGATGAAAGGAAGGTGATTAGTGGTCTGCCCCAGGGTTTGGTCCTGGGACAGGTTCTGCTCAGTATAGTTGTTCAGTATAGTATATTGCTGAAGGGCTGAATGGAAAAGTCTTTCTCTTTGCAGATGACATCAAAATTTGCAACAGAGTAGACTCCCCTGAGGGAGTGGAGAACATGAGAAAAGATCTACAAAAGCTGGAAGAAGGGTCTAATGTTTGGCAGTTAAGATTTGATGTGAAGAAGTGCAGTGTCATGCACTTGAGAAGCAGAAATCCAAGGGAATTGTATGCGATAGGAGGTGAGAGATTGGAGTGCATGGACCAGGAGAAGGACCTCAAAGTGATTGTGACACACAGTGTGATAAGGCAATGGCAAAAGCCAGAAGGATGCTGGATTGCATATAGAGAGGAATTACCAGCAGAAAGGAAGAGGTACTTATGCCATTGTACAAGTCACTGGTGAGGCCTCACTTGGAATATTGTGTTCAGTTTTGGAGGCCATATCTCACAAACGATATAAAAAGACTGGAAGCGGTTCAGAGGAAGGCGACCAAAATGATTTGGAGCCTGCGTCAGAAGACATATGAGAAGAGACTTGAATACCTAAATATTTACACTCTGGATGAGAGGAGGGACAGGGGAGATATGATTCAGACGTTTAAATACTTAAAGAGTATTAATGAACAAACAAACCTCTTGCAAAGATGGGAAAGCTGTAAAACTAGAGGGCATAACATGAAGCTACAAGGGGGTAAACTGAAAAGCAATGTTAGGAAATACTTTTTCACTGAAAGGGTGGTGGATGCTTGTAATGCTCTCCCGATGGAAGTGGTGGAGCAAACACAGTGACAAAATTCAAAATGGCATGGAACAGAGACAGTGGATCCCCTCATAGCAACAGGATAAAATCAAAATAAACATAACTATCTCTTATATCTGAACAAATAGGGGTGACCTACACAGAGCTGTGGCTACACCCCTAAACAAAGACATGAGGAGAAGTGACCTGCACAGAGCTGCAGGTGCACCTACTGTTGCCGCCTTGCTGGGCAGACTAGATGGATCATACTGGTCTTTATCTGCCATCATATACTATGGTACCTCCCCAATCTCCTGGGATCTATTAAACACATCTTTTAAAGGTTCTACCAAAAAACTCCCTGAGCTCCTTCAGCATTCTGGAGTATATTCGAACCAATCCTATGGTTGGCACTACCATTAGATGAAATAGACAGTTGCCTAGAGTGACGGCTCTCCAGGGGCACCCATCACTGCTGCTGTCGCTCCTCTCACCACCTGCAGCAGCAGCAATGGCTGCAGACAGCCCTGTGGCACTTACCTTAAAGCTTCGGTGCAGCAAGGCTGTTTGCTTCTGCCCCTCCAATGCCCAATGTTAACATCCTGTTTGCAATGGGCACCACAAACTTCCTGTTTGCAATGAGTGCCACAAGGGGGGTAGGGGTACAAGCAATGAGGTTTGCCTAGGGTGCCTCATCTCCTTGTGTCAGCCTTGTCTGATCCCATGGCCTTGTCCACTTTCAGTTTTGCAAGCTGTTCATAAACATCTTCTTATGTGAATGGTGTTACATCTGTTACATCTACTCCAGTCCCCTTGTTGCCTTTGTCAATCATGCATGGCCCTCCTCCAGGATTTTCACAGAAGTATTTGTATAGCAATTCCACTTTATCCTTATCCCATTTCACAAATCAGTCCTCAGGGGACCTGAGAAATCCACTGTTTGTTCCAATAAAACCACTGTGGAACCTGTGTCGTCTGGGGAGACTGCTAGGTACTTGTGACCTAGATTGGCCACTGTTGGAAACAGGATACTGGGACTGATGGACCTTGGTCTGACCCAGTATGGCATATCTTATGTTCTTGTGTTAAGTTCTTATGAGTCTTGCAATTCTACCTCTGGCTTTCCTTCTTTCCCTGGTTAGGGGATATGCATTTTAAAGGGTGGAGATGGATCAAATGCAGAAGGCACTTACATGTGCTGCCCTTTACTGCTGCCAGCCCCTGGGAATTTTGGATGTTCTGCTCTGGAGATCCCAGATTCTTCCTGGATGTCCCTTCTAAAATCCCTCTTCACGTATGTACTTTTCAACTTGTTTGAAAAATGCTCATTCCATTTGCCAGCAAAAGTAGATGTACTGGCCCACTATATGGTAAGGTTGCTATAAATATTGTTTGCAGGCCAATCTGGGATACATAGGAAGTATGTGAGGGTATGGGACTCCTTAGTTCCAAAATTGAGCAACAAGGCTTGGAGGAGGGAATGATATAAACAAATGTGATATGTTATTTTTACAATGTAATATAATTTTGTATTCCACTCATCCACCACTCTGTAATATAATGTTGTATGTAATAACTTTCTGACTCCCTTTGTTGTATATCTGCATCCTGGAAGGAGAGGCTACGTGGCTAGTAACACATAGCCTGCCACAGGTGCGGAAGTGCAAGGAGTGGAGTGAGACAGTATTAATCCATGTCCCTCATGTTACATTCAACTGCCACTCAACTCATGTCCCTCATGTCACATTCGTCTCCCACCCCCTGTCTTCCTTCCCTCCCCATGTTCCTGTGTTTAGCTCTGTAGACTCTATTCTGGTTTTCTCTCTTTCTCTCACTTGTTCTTTCCTGTTATCCAATGGCGTTCTTTTCTCTCTTTGTTTTTCTACAGCTGCCTTTTATTGTACACCGCCCTGATACTTCGGTCTTGGGCGGTATATCAAGCCTAAATAAATGAAATGAAAATAAATGAAAGTTATAGACATGCTGGAAGAGGAAGAGGACATAGTGTACTATAAAAGAACTGTGAAACAGAGAATAGGTGTGTCTGCTTATTCAGGCACCCTGTCTTACAAGAAAAGACTGTAATAAAAGTAACCCTTTTCTTCACTGAGGAGTCTGTTATTGTGTAAAAAGTTATGATTTCTTACAGGAAGAAGAGTCATTACCCTGCCCCCCACCCCCTCATCCTATGACAGCAACAATATCATTTCCATGCAGACAAATCTATAGAGAAATAGAAACAGTGATGCATTTCCCTCCATGTTGTGCAAAATATATAGAGATATTTAAATCACTAAATTGAAAATATTTTATCTACCTCCGGTCCCCATTGCTGGAATCAGGAACAGAAGGCTGTCAAACAGGTATTAGTTGGGGACACAGTTCTAAAATTGGGGTAAATTCCCCAAAATCGGGGGATCTAGTAACCTTACTATGAGCAGACTTTTATTTACAGTAGGAGGGGGATTCTTGGGGGCTGGACTTTAGCAGAGTTTTAAACAATGCATCACTTCATTTTCAAAAGTATGCACAAATTTTTGTTGGTAAAAAACTACCAATACAAATATACCATATACAGTATATTACTACTACTGCTTATCATTTGTATAGCACTACAAGGCATTACCAGCGCTCTACAGACACATATAAAAGACGGTACCTGCTCATTAGCACAGACTCAGGTTGTTTGTTCCAGGCATAAGGAGCAGCAAGGTGAAAGGATCGGAGCCTGGCATTGGCAGTAGAAGAGAAAGGCAGAGATAGAAGGGATCTGCCAGAAGAGCGGAGTTCCCAGGAGTGGTGTAGGGAGAGATAAGAGAGGAAAGGTAGTGAGGAGCAGCAGAATGAGAGCACTTATAGGTCAGTAGAAGTTTGAACTGGATACAAAAACGGTAGGGAGCTAGTGAAGTGTGAAGAGGGGTTATATGAGCACAGGACCGTACTGATCATGAAATGCACCCTGTGTGACTTGCACGCCACCCCCCCCCCCAGCACCTCCATCTAGCCACTTTATGGGGGCGGGAGAGAAGAGGCGCGCACCCTATGTGCAAGACGCCTGCATGCTAAGCAGGTCTGGTCCCTCCCAGAGGGACCAGACCTGCTTAGCGTGCCGCGAGAAGGCTTAAGGGGCGCATTTCGGCTGTCTGCCATTGCCTGCTGCCGCTGAGAGAAGAAAAAGTGGGGGTGGCAGGCAACGGCAGACAGCCAAAATACACCCCTTAAGCCTTTGCGCCCTGTGTGGGCGCACCTCTCGCACAGGGCTAGATACGGTCCTGTATGAGCATATTGAGACTGGCCGAAGATTAGCCGCACATCTGAGTTTTGAACAGATTGAAGGAGAGAGAGATGATTCAGAGGGAGACCAGCAAGGAGGAGGTTGCTATAGTAGACCAGCAAGGAGTGGGTTGAAATTGTATATACAGGGTGGCCCAAAAAAAGTGAGAACATTTCGTAGCATATAAGTTATTTAAAAATTCAAAAAGACAGATGTCAACAATTGACAAATTAAAAAAAACAAAGATGAGGACCGGAAATTGTTGAAATAAAGATGTTATATAGCTAAAAAAGGTAAATAAGTAAACTATTTAAGCTTTTAATTTACGAGATGTTATCACTTTTTTTGGGCCACCCTGTATATGTGTGTGAGTACTTTTCCTTAGACAATTCTCAAAGTGACAGTACACATACAATTTCACCAAAAATGACTGCAAAGTTCATGTGGACTTTACAGCCATGATGACGGTCTTAAAATTACCTGTCTCCAAATTAATATGAAGATGGGACATGCTATTCAGTAGTTTCTGCAGTAGTACTAGTTGGCCTTAGTGCTAGTTTGTTTCTAAATGAATTCTGAAATGCAGTTACAGTGGTAAAAGATACTGTATGTCATCCATTTCCTAAATTTGTTCATCAGATTCTAAAACATAGATTCTCCGGGAACAAGGAGGAAGTCAGTCCTCACATATGGGAAACGCCAACACCGACAGAGCACCCTGCGGTAATCTCCCTCAGCTTTCAAAGAAAGGCCTTTGGGAGATCTACCACACATGCATGGTCCTCTTTCCACCTAAGGGTGCCATCTTGCTTCAGTCTCCTTTTTTCTGCGTAGCCCATCGGACATGTGTCTGTTCCCTCAGAAAAAGTTTATTTTTTTTCTCTGTATTCTTTTCAGTTTTCAGATCGATTCCCTTCTCCGCTTTGCATACTAGTAACCGTCTCGCCTCTCGGGTCTGCTCGCCTTCGGCATTGCGTTTTTTTTCCTCAGGTTCTTCTTTTTTCCTAGGGTTTTTCTCCTGCTGCATGGGTTTTCTCTCCTTTTCTGGCCAGGCCATTAGAGTTTGACCTTGCGGGGCCATATTCCATGCTATGGCCTCAGTCAGTGGCTTCAAGCCTTGTCGCACATGGACCCACATGACTGTTGCTTTCGATGCCTCGGGGTGGACCATGAAGCCTTGGCTTGTGGTCTCTCCAGCATATGACCCCCAAGGCCCTCTGACATTGTAAGAATCAGCACAAATCTTTTTTCCCCAAGATCAACTCAGTCCTGGAGTCCTTTGCAGGAACAGCACCCTTGAGGGCACTGCAGAGGCTTCAGCCTCACGTGGTGACTGTGCTTCCTCAGAGCCTTGAGGTCATGGGGCATTGAGCTGGGGCTCCCTCGTGGAGGGACGTCCCTTGAAGAGCCAGACATCATCACTGTCCTCACAGGTGATGAGTCCAGGACCACGGGCAAGTCCCATGGCCACTGATCTCAGAGACTTCGACACGAAGCCTAGGGCAATGGCTGAGAGCAGCCTTCGAAGTTGGCCCGGTGGGTGAAGACAACATTGGCATCCGGGGATTGGCCTTGGTCCTCCGAGGCCATCCTCATTGAGGACATCCACTTGACAGTGCTGGTGCCAGGCCCAAGGTCCTCAGTGCCCAAGCTGGTGACTGCAGAGCCTTCTGGCCTTGAGTCCAGAATGGCAGCCCTAGAACACAGCTTGTCTGCCTTCATTGCCTTCATGAGAGGTAAGACCTTGGAAGAGACTCTGCTATTTTTTGAACAGCGTTGGATTTTTTTAGTAAATACTTTACAGCCTTATGGTTTGAACTCCTCTATAGAGTGGCAGATATGCCTTTAAAATTTAATTGCTTCCAGAGAGATTTACTATTGGCTGCTTCTACGTGATGAGGAGACAGCGTTCTGTATAAAGAGCAGTCTGTGACTATCAGTTCGCATGCGCGGCGTTTTTTGTAACATCAGTTTACAGCTTGAGAAAATGCGGGCAGCAACATATATGTAAGTGATACTGGTCTGTTTCTTTACGATACATATAAATTCCTGACATTTTGAATTAAGACAAAACACATGTTTTGTAATCGCAGTGGGTGGAATGTTGAAAGTTTACTGCTATTATTGTGTCTACATTCACAGACCCTCCTGAAGAAACTCCTATGCGGAGTGAAACGCTATAAGGGTACCGGGGGAAGTGTAGAGGCAGAACAGACACAAGATGAAAAGCTAAGACTTTCTTTTAAAACAATTTTTTCAATAGCTTCTGATACATTTGGTGGTGGAGAACTGGTGTTTTAAGTCAGCAACTTTAAAAGAAAAAACCCAGGTTGGTTATTGTCACCCATGTGCTGATGCTTTTTTACAAATGAGCATTTGTCTGAGCGCGGTATTGGCCTGAAACCTCCTGGTTTGCTAATAAATTATAATTTGCTGCATTTTAAACATTGTTTCCAGTTACCCCCGTTAGAAAAAGAATTTTCCACTAAGATTACTTGTTTGTATGGAGTGATTTTTTGAAATTAGGATTGTAATTCACCCCGTGAAGACCAGTGATATTTTAGTTTTGCCTTCATTGCCCAGCATGGATTCTGATGCCCAGTTCCTCTGGGTCATCACTGCTGACCTTTGGCCTCTTCATGGCAAGGGAGTCCCAGGATGTGGAGCAGATCCTCAAGTGCCACCAGCCTTAATATACCCCTCAGCACAGGTCCTGATCACAGTTCCGCTTGGGTCAGAGGACTTCTCCATCCAATGCCCACGGCTCAGAGCGCAAGGGCATTGGGACCTCAGGCTGTCGGGGTTGGAGTGTGAGCCTGAGATCCTGAGGACCCTCGAGATTTCCTCCATCTCCGAGTTGGAGTGGGAGACCGAGGATGATGAGTCCTCCAACACTCATCTTCACTGGGATGTTCCCTCGGACTCTTCTCCTCCCAAGGCCTGGCACCAGTCCCAACCCAAGGTCTTGGCTTTCCTGGACTTCATCCGTGATATGACAAAGGTTCTTGCCTTCCCTATGGAATTTGAGGAAGAGCCTCAAGCACAGGACCTCGAGATCCTCCAGTATGAGGCTCCCCTAAAGAGGCACTCACGATGTCCATTCCCCAAATCCTGTAATGGCCACTCTTCCATAAGTGTGAGACCCCAGCCTCAAGGCCCATTGTAAGCAGGCAGCTGGACTCGAGCCCTGGCTTCCAAAAAGCTCAACTGCCTCACAACTCCATGGTAGTAGAGTCGGCCATGCATAGTCACAAGACCCAGAAGATGCACTCCTCGGTGCCCCCTGGCATGGAAGCCCATGCCATGGATGCCCTGGGCAGGAATAGCTTTGTCACCTTCCTGCCCACATAGCTGATTGACAAGACTTTATTCAAGGTCCAATTCGACAAAGCCCCCTTGATACTGGTGGCTCCTTGGTGGCCCTGGCAGCTGTAGTTCCCCTGTACCTCCGCCTGTCACAGGTCCCTCCGGTTCCTCTAGGGTCACTCTGGGCCTGCTCTCACAGGAGGATAGCTCTCTCCTGCACCCCAATCTGGGGTCCCTGACTCTGATGGCCTAGCTGCTGAAAGGGTAGTCTTGGCCCACTTTAATCTGTCAAATGAGGTAGAGGATGTCCTCCTGACCTCCCACAAGGCTTCCACCTGCCAGACCTATGCCTTCAAGTGGTGAAGATTCTCTGTGTGGTGCACAGATCAACCCCTTCTCCTGTTATGTCCAACTGGTGCTGCAGTACCTGATTCACCTGTCTGAGGCAGGGCTGAAGTCCAACTCCATTATAGTACACCTTAGCACACTCTCAGCGCACCGCCATCTGGTTAAGGGTAAGCCCCTCTCTACTCAGCCTCTAGTGACTTGCTTCCTGAGAGGTTTATTGCTCTCATGGCTGCCCTCTGGTGGTGGAGTGGGATCTAAATGTGGTTCTCTCAAAGTTTTTGTTTCGCCAGTTAGGCTTCTTCAGGGTGTCTTAACAACAGTATTATCATCTTGCATCTTAAATGTCGGATACAAAATACCTCTCTACTTTCACTATGAGAGAGGTATTTTGTATCCGACATTTAAAATGCAAGATGACGACACTGTTGTTAAGAAACCCTGAAGAAGCCTAACTGGCGAAACAAAAGCTTTTGTCAGGGATATTATACACTGTGCCGGGATGATGTCTCTGTTTTGCAGCTTGGTGTTCGCGTTTAGAGAGTCGCAGTTGAAACGGAAGTTTGCTTGCTGACATGAGCCGAATCTCTGGATCGTTCAGATAAGTTGATAGAAGTATAATATACCGTTGTTTGAAGAGAAAAATTTTCTTCTTTTTACAGGAAAGTAACTGAGTAATCTATATGCTCCGGTTTTCTGTCAACGTGCAGACACTTCTAATTTTCTGTAGACGTTTTTGGGAATCCCAATAAAGTATTTCTTGGTTGGTGGTGAGCTAAGGTTATATGTAGTATAAGGGAATAGTGAAAGTTTGAATTCAAAATTGTAAAGGCAGTGACCCATGATGTGAGTGTCTGCTCTTAATCCCTATGGTGACGAGTTCACCACATGTCGAGGGTAAGATTACTCTGAGGTCTTATTTGACTTGTTTAAAGGTTAAAAAACAGTATTAAAAATAGTATTAGAGGAAAAATAATATTGTTTCAGCAATTTGGAATTTGTTGATAAAGGTAGGTCAAGGGTGTTGGTTTATGTTGTGCTATTTTTGTGCATACCATGACAGTCATGAACCTCACCTCTAAGTCAGGGTATGTGTAGTATGATCTCAGTCTCTCAAATTTATTGCTAATGCTCGGTGTAGTACTTGCATCGTGCCAAGGACCTCCGCAAACAGCTGAAGGCAACTCTATTCACTGAACACTATGGTCATGCCACATGAGCGACCAACCAAGCCAGAACATCGGACCTTCCCCCCTACCCTAAGCTTGTATATATGAATATATAATAGCTCACGATGTATAATAGTGCACAATGTAGAAAGCACAACCCAAATCATATACTCGCCACCCATAACACACAACACACACCACTGCATGAATACACTTGAACACCCCTTGATTGTTTGCCGTGGAAACCGCCTTGATTGAAGGAGAAGGCGGTATAGAAATACTGTTAAATAAATAAATAAATAAAGAGAGCTTTCTTCCTCTATGTAGGATCTACACCCAGGAAGGTGTAGATAACATGAGGAGGGATCTAGCTAAGCTTGAAGAATGGTCTAGAATTTGGCAGCTGGGATTTAATGTTAAAAAATGTAAGGTCATGCATTTGGGCTGCAGCAATCCAAGGGAGCAATACAGTATAGGAGGTGAAGTACTTTTGTCCACTAAAGAAGAGCGGGACCTAGGCGTGGTTGTGTCTGATGATCTTAAAGTAGCTAAACAGGTAGAAAAGGCGACGGCAAAGCTAGAAGGATGCTTGGGTGCATACAGAGAGGAATGGCTAGCAGAAAAAAGGAGGTGATAATGCCTCTGTATAAGTCTTTGGTGCGACCTCATTTGGAGTATGGTGTGCAATTCTGGAGACCGCACCTTCAAAAGGATGTGAACAGGATGGAGTCGGTTCAGAGGGTTGCTACTAAAATGATTACTGGGCTTCATTATAAAGCATATGAGGACAGACTTAAGGATCTTAATATGTACACCTTAGAGGAAAGGCGGGATAGAGGTGATATGATTGAGATGTTTAAATACCTCCGTGGCATAAATGTTCAGGGAGAGAGCCTCTTTCAATTGAAAGCAAGTTCTGCTACGAGGGGACATGGGATGAGGGTGAAGGGAGATAGATTCAGGAGTGATATGCAGAAATATTTCTTTACAGAAAAAGTAGTGGATCCATGGAATAATCTCCCAGTGGAGGTGGTAGAGATGAGGACAGTATCTGAATTCAAAAAAGCATGGGAAAAACACAGAGGATCTCTAAAGGTAAAAAGTGGACTGTTGTAGTTGTTGTTATGGAAGGACAGACTAGATAGGCCATGTGGTCTTTTTCTGTCATCATGTTTCTATGTTTCTATGTTTCTATAGTAATCTGTCTCTCTCAGTTTTACGAAGAGGTATACAGATGTTCTAAGTCCCACTGCAATATTTATGGTGCTGCTTTTTTCTAGGTAGGCTCCTTATTGTGTTAATTTTAGAAACTGATGTCATGGTAGATTTGTATTATAGGTTTTCAGTGACTTATAGGGTTTTGTGTTAGTTCACAATCTGCCTGCTACTGGAGATGCTGTTAATGACTTGACACTGGAATCAGATTTTTTTTCTTGTATATTGGGTTCTATGATGAAATGTCCTGGTTCTGCTCTGCACCTACTGTTGGAAGTGGGATTTCGTTGGACGCAAAATAGATGTTCAAAAAGAAAAAGAGAACCATAGCACAATTTCTAAATTATAATTAATTTTATTTTGGTATTAGAAACTGCACTGTGGTTTTCTTTTTCTTTTTATCCCTTGGCATGTGCGCACCATACATCTCCTCGGGTGTCAGTAATTTTATCTTAACATGCCAGGCTAAATAATTAGTGAAAAACGAAAACCCTTACCTCAGGGTAAAACACAAAACCAAACCAAAAAATGAGAATACCCCGGCTCACAAAAACCGCCGTATAATTAAATCAAAAAGTCAAAAATTATGCACTTCACACTTTTTCTTTTTGTCGGAATAACCAAGCAAGAGAGCAGGAGTTTTACCTACCCCTCGCCGTGGTCGGTCCTTTTTAATAATTAGAAAATGCTTGAAAACTTATCTAGTTCAATTTAACTTAGCCAGCGTAGAATCCAAGAGACACAACGTGCCACGTTTCGGGCCATCCACACCAACTGTGGCCCTGCATCAGGTGAATTTTGTTGAATCCCAGAAAGTCGGCTTGAAATGAAAACCCGACGGTTAGGAGACCTATAGTGTCATGCCGTGATTCTTTATTAGAGCCTCTTTCTAAATTCTGCGATGTGTTTTTACAGCCTGCAGCATCTAAAGTTTCCTCATATATACGGGATACCGGGGATTTCCTCACACAATTGTCATCGTGTACTGATTATATGGCAGTGATGGCTAACCTTCTTGAGCCCGAGTGCCCAAACTGCCGCACAAAACCAAAGAATTTCCTCAAAGTGCCAGCACGTCAATTAAACCTTAACAACAAGATTTTAGTATCTAAAAACTCTTTATAAAGTTGCCTGAACTATGTAACATCATTTGTAAAGGTTGGAATCTTTGTATTGTCAGAGAATCAATTTGATTCTCTCTCTACATCTGCTTTAACATAATAATCTTTCTCCTTTTGCTCTTTCCTCATTCCTATTTCATCCACTCAAATTTTACCCCTCCATCCTCAATCCCCACTTAGTCTCCCAATACCCGGCCAATTGTACATTTTTCTTCCCTCCCACACAAAATATTTTTCCCCTCTCCATTTCATTCTCCCAGCCCCATCCACTTCTAATCTCCCCCAACATCAGCTCCCTTTTAGTTCCAGCCCCACCCAGTATCCGCTCCCTTCTAGTCCCCTCATCAGTCCATTTCCAGTCCTAGCTCCCCCATCCATTTCCAGTCCTATCCGAGTCCCTTCATCAGCTCATTTCCAATACCAGCCTCCCATCAGCCCATTTCTAGTCCTTTCCTAGCCCCACCATCAGCCCATGTTAAATCCTAGCTTCCCTCCACTCAGCCCATTTCTAATCCAAGCCCCCCATGAGCCTACTTCCAGTTCTAGCCCCTCCATGAGTCCATTTCAATCCAAGCCCCCACCACAGCCCATTTCCAATCTTACCTCCCCCAACACCCAATTCTCAGTTCTATCCTAGCCCATCCATCAGCCCAGTTCCTGTCCTAGCTCCCTCCCCTAAGAGCCCATTCCAAGCCCCCCTTCCCATCAGTTATTTGCAGTTCAAGCCCCCTTCCACTCAGCCCATTTCCATTCCAAGGCCCCCTCCCCATTAGCTATTTGCAGTTCAAGCCCCCCACTCTTCCCCTCAGCCCATTTCCATTCCAATCCCCGTCCCCATCAGCTATTTGCAGTTCAAGCCCCCCACTTCCCCTCAGCCCATTTCCATTCCAAGCCCCATCCCCAACAGCTATTTGCAGTTCAAGCCCCCTTCCACTCAGCCCATTTCCAGTCCTAGCAACCCCCCCAACCCATTACCAGTCCTAGCCCCCATAGCCCACTCCCAGTCCTAATCCCCCATCACTCAATTTTTAGTTTAAGCCCCCCCATAGCCCATTACCAGTCCTAACCTCCCCATCAGCCCACTCCCAGTCCTAATCCCCCATCACTCAATTTTTAGTTTAAGCCCTCCCATAGCCCATTACCAGTCCTAACCCCCCATCAACCCACTTCCAGTCCTAATACCACCAGCCCATTTCCAGTCCTAATCCCCCATCACCCAATGTTTAGTTTAAGCCCCCCCAGTGCCCATCACCACTCCTAACCCCCCCAGCGCCCATCACCACTCCTAACCCCCCCAGCCAGCCCAGTGCCCATCACCACTCCTAACCCCCCCAGCCAGCCGTGTCCATCACCACTCCTAACCCCCCCAGCCCAGTGCCCATCACCACTCCTAAACCCCCCAGCCCAGCCCATCACTACTCCTAACACCCCCCCAGCCACTCCCACCCCTGCCCAGACCATCTCTCATCCGAACACCCAACCCACCCCACCCCAGCCCAGCCCATCACTACTCCTAACCCCCCCCAGCCCAGCCCAGCCCAGCCCATCACCACTCCTAACCCCCCCCCAGCCCAGCCCATCACCACTCCTAACCCCAGCCCAGCCCAGCCCATCACCACTCCTACCCCCCCAGCCCAGCCCAGTCCAGCCCAGCCCAGCCCATCACCACTCCTAACCCCCCCCTCCAGCCCAGCCCATCACCACTCCTAACCCCCCCCAGCCCAGCCCAGTCCAGCCCAGCCCAGCCCAGGGACAATTAAAAAAAAAAGAAAACCTGTCTGCTGCCGCTGTCGGGGCTGCCGCGGCAGAATCGAGCGTGCCGCGGGGCCCCCCTGTATCCGGCAGAGCCTGCCCTCCCCGTAGCAGCTCTCTCTTTGGAGCTGCAGTCAGACGCGCCGGCTTGCAGAGCGCGAGGGAAGAGTTTCTCCCTCGCTGCTCTGTTAAGCCCGCGGGGGCTGATGGGAAGTTCCCATCAGCCCCCGCGGGCTTAACAGAGTCGCAAAAGGGAAACTCTTCCCTTCGCGCTCTGCAAGCCGGCGCGTCTGATTGCAGCTCCAAAGAGAGAGCTGCTACGGGGAGGGCAGGCTCTGCCGGGTACAGGGGGGCCCCGCGGCACGCTCGATTCTGCCGCGGCGGCCCCGACAGCGGCAGCAGACAGGTTTTTTTTTTTTTCAATTTTACTTAATTGCGGACCTTCCCGCGTGCCAGCTGCAAGGCCTTCGCGTGCCACAGCTGGCACGCGTGCCATAGGTTCGCCATCGCTGTTATATGGCATATACGTACTTAGTATCATTGGATGTGCAAGCACTCTATACGAACATTGATCAACATGCAGTGCTCCAATGCTTGGCTGAATATCCTCTTGATCTCCCGACCAGGATACCTAGGTCATTTTTGCTGGCTATGTTAGACCTGGTTCTGAATGGCAATTATTTCCTGCATGATAGTGTTTTTTACCGGCAGACGTTTGGAATTGCCATGGGGGCCACGGTGGCCCCTTCGATAGCAACCATATATATGGCTGAGTTTGAGAATAAATATATATACACTTCTCCTCTGTTTCAATATGTTTTGTTTTGGCGTCGCTTCCTGGACGACATATTTTTTCTGTGGTCCGGTTCCCGAATGGAATTGGAGACCTTTGTGGGTTCTCTGAATGAGCATTCTCCATATATACAGTTCACTGCTATGTTTGATCAACGTTCCATTCAGTTTTTGGACCTTACGGTTTTTTTGTCACCAGAGGGAATCACCACGACGCTTTTTCATAAGCCGGTTCAACGAAACACATTGTTGAAATTTTCCAGTTTCCATC
Organism: Ichthyophis bannanicus; assembly: GCA_033557465.1. NCBI lineage: Eukaryota > Metazoa > Chordata > Amphibia > Gymnophiona > Ichthyophiidae > Ichthyophis > Ichthyophis bannanicus. The sequence continues at coordinate 374,136,344 of CM066032.1, read as the reverse complement.
CTATGCCATTAAAGAGGGGTCTCCCATTTGGTCAATTTTTGAGAGGCTTCGACGCAATTGTTCGTCACTGGAAGATTTTTATAAGCATGCTGATGATTTGCAATGCCGATTGTTGGCCAGGGGGTATCCTCTTTCTCTAATAAGAAAAGCATATAAGAGGGCTCGGTTTTTACATCGAGATTGGTTATTTTTTCCCCGCTCTCCACCTGATGATGTGGAGGAGGAGGCTTTCACAGGCATTTTTCCATATCTTACGGGAGTTCCTAAAGTGATAAATATCATACGCCAATACTGGCCGGTGCTATCTGTTCATCCTTTTTTCTCTGGCAAACGTTTGAGGGTGGCCTATTCACGGGCACCGAATCTTCGTGACCGAATTGTTAAGTCTTCCTGGCCTTCCGACCGTCCTCCCAATTTTCATGACCACCCAGGCCACTACACGTGTGGTCATTGTTGGACCAACTTGGCAGAATATTTCCACTTCTACCATATATAGCTCTCATTGGCATACTACGTGTGTTTCATCTTTTGTTGTTTATTTAATTATATGCCCATGTGGGTTATTTTATGTGGGCCGTACCACTCGCCCAGTTAAGATTCGCCTTGGGGATCATGCTTCTCGTCTGAGACGCAAAACTGTCTCGGCACCTATGGTAGCCCATTGCCTTCAAGAAAATCATCTTTTCCATCAATTACATTGGCGAGTTTTGGATCACATCCCCTTGGATCCCCGGGGGGTGATCGGGTTGGAAGACTACAACGCACAGAACAGCGATGGATATTTCAATTGGACACAGTTTCACCTCGTGGACTAAATGCCTCTGTGGAATGACAGACAATATTGTGACCTGTTCAACATTGACAGTATTGGGATTCCCTTACAGTGGGTTTTCCCTTTATCTTTTAATGCTTGTTACATTCAGCAGGTCGATTGGCTGTCCGACTTCCGTGTTTGCAGTGACGTCACACGCCATCTATAAAGAGTCTAACCGTCGGGTTTTCATTTCAAGCCGACTTTCTGGGATTCAACAAAATTCACCTGATGCAGGGCCACAGTTGGTGTGGATGGCCCGAAACGTGGCACGTTGTGTCTCTTGGATTCTACGCTGGCTAAGTTAAATTGAACTAGATAAGTTTTCAAGCATTTTCTAATTATTAAAAAGGACCGACCACGGTGAGGGGTAGGTAAAACTCCTGCTCTCTCTTGCTTGGTTATTCCGACAAAAAGAAAAAGTGTGAAGTGCATAATTTTTGACTTTTTGATTTAATTATACGGCGGTTTTTGTGAGCCGGGGTATTCTCATTTTTAGGCTAAATAATTAAACAGCTACAAAATTTTGCTGCAGGTTAATTAGATAACCTGGGAATATGTTGCTTTCCTTTTCTTTGGCAAAGCCACTGAATGAGAACCTCTGCTCCTTCTTGGAGTATCTTGTGGATGCCAGCTCATCCTTTGCCTGTTTGATATACTGGCTTCTTATCCATCTATTTATTTAACATTTCTTATATACTGCCTTTCATGATATCAAGGTGGTTTACATTGAACAAACTGAAATTACATTGAACAGGGCATTATAACTTGGAGATAACTATTTTACAGGGAACATGGGCTATGGAGGGTTAAGTGGCTTGTCCAAGACCACAAGGAGCACCTGTTGGACTAGAAACCCCAGTCCTTCCAGCCCAAGGTTGCTGTCCTCTAGTGGGATTTGAACCCCTAACCTTCTGGCCTGGAGTACCTTGCCCCAACCACTAGGCCACTCTTCCACTCCAGTATTTGTGTAAGATAATAAATTGCATTTTCATTATGGTTATACAAATATACAAATGAATATGCAAATATGTTACCCCACCCTTTACCCCTTCCAAACGAAGCACCGAGTATCCAGACTGCCTGGATAGCCACGAAGCTGACCTGGCAGTGGTGATATTCAGCTGCTGCCCGGCTAGCTTCTGCAGGGAAAGTTAGGCCAGGGTTCTTGTGCCTGACTTTTGCTGCATATAACTAACCAGGCAGTGGCTCATTATCACTGTTGCTCAATTAGTGATGGCTGCAGCCCTGGAACATGCCTGGCATTCCCCGATGCCAGATGATAAGCATCAGGGTGTGTAGTGGCGGCACCCATGGATATTCAGCAGCATTAACGGTATTAGTGCCACTGAATATCCCGTGGAGAGGCATTTGCACAGTTTGCAGGTCTGCAAACCATGTTACTATTGTTAAGTGCTGTTGAGTCGGTGTCGACTCATGGCAACCCTCTGGATAGCTGTCCTAAACTGTGTTCAGTCTTCAGTCAGGTGGGTCATTGTTGATAGAATGGCATCCATAGCTGCTGTTATTGTATCGATCCATCTCATTGCTGGCCTTCCTCTTTTGCATTGACCTTCTATCTTGCCAAGCATGATGTCTTTCTCTAATGATCTCTCTCTTTGCATGATGTGTCCAAAATATAAAAGTCGAAGTCTTGTTATCTGAGCTTCTAAAGAAAGCTGAGGTTTGACCTCCTCTAGTACTGACTGATTTGTTCTTCGGGATGTCCATGGTATACACAGTATTCATTGCGAGCACCATAATTCATGCCTTTAAATCTCTCCCCCCCCCCCCACTGATTTTTTGCAGGCAAATCTGGGATATCTGAAGTATGGTGGAAGCGGGAGAGGGGGAGGAAGGAACACCTAAATTCCAAGTTTGAGTAAGACGATGTGAAGGATGGAGTAGGAGTCATTATCTTGCCCCCACACATCCATGCCACGACAGCAACAATATAATTTCCAAGCAGACAAATTAACAGACAAATAGAAACAGTGTAGCATTTCCCATGCACTGTGCAAAATATAGAGAATGAATATAAATTTTATAAACTGACATATTCACTTCATTAAATTGAAAATAATTTTTTTTCTAGCCCCTCTGTCCCATTTTTAGAACAAGAAGCTGCCAAACAGGTGAGCTTCGGAAACACAGCTCTAAAATCAGGGGTAATCCCTGATAATCAGGGACTTCTAGTAACCATACCCTGAAGAATAAGTAAATCAAAACTCCACCACCTACAAGCAAGAAATTGGATTACCACAAGGCTCAGCGCTATCAGCTCTACTTTTCAATATTTACATAAAACCAGTCTGCAACATATTCAAAGGTTTTGGAGTACGATATCATCTCTACGCAGATGATATTATGCTGTATATTCCATTCACAATACCCAACATACCGCTTCAACTCTTATCGGAATGCTATAATGAAGTCACAACTTGGCTAAAAGCACAAAACCTTCACATCAATCATGCTAAAACCGAAGTTCTAATTGTAACCAAGAACAGAACCTATAACCCTCCATCACACATAAGACTCCAAAACCAAGAAATCAAAATAAAAAAGGAAATAAGATATCTAGGTGTTATACTAGATACACACCTTACAATGGAAACACACATCAGCAATACCATAAAGAAAATCTATTTCAAGCTTAAAACTCTCAAACAACTTCGTCCACTAGTTTTCACACAGGACTTTATTAACATAATACAGGCCACAATAACCCCACATTTTGACTTTGCCAATCTAATCCTAATAGGCTTAACAAAACAAAGTATTAAACGATTGCAATTCGCACAAAATGCTGCAGCCAGAATCACATTGAAAATCAACTCCCTTCAACACATATCACCAATACTAGCCTCCCTTCATTGGTTACCAATTCAAAGTAGAATAATTTACAAAATAATAATAACAACATTCAAAACCTTATATGATCTGGCCCCATCCATGTTATGTAACTTAATACACAAAGAACCATCTAAGCCTACACACAGAAAAGGACAACTAAACAGATTAAAAATCCCGAAAGATTTTACAAAAGCTCACAAATCAACAAACAATAGAGCATTTTCGCACATAGCCCCTACTATCTGGAATTCCCTTCCAGAGGACCTACGAAAGCTAACAGAGATCACAGAACTCCGCAAGAAACTGAAAACCTACTTGTTCACCAAGCATTATAACATAGATAACTCATCATCTACACTAGACAAAGGTTAAACAATCGATTACTCCATGCAATAAACCTTTAACCTACACAGTTAGCACCCTCCAATGATGATCCTTTGACCTCCCCTCAAGTATTCCATATATATATTCATAGATAACTTGTATATAGTTTTTCACACTGTTCGGTATTATACCACATTATTTGTTCTATATTTCATATGATATTCCTTGTAAATAAGTTCTGTTATATTTAATTGTTCCATGTAAAACAAACTTGATTTGTAAATTATTGTTACCTGTAAACCGCAACTGAACTTTGGAAGATGCGGTATATAAATGTGAATTAAATAAATAAATAATAAATAAATCTTTGGTTCAGAACACAATTTCTTGCAAGGGTGAATGTGAGAGTCTTGACTGTCAATTGCTTCCTAAATATTTCCACCTGTATTGCCAGTCCCGTCTCAGAAAAGAACCTGGAAACATTTAAACCCAGGAACTCAGAGAAACAGAGTAAAATTCTCTAGAAGATGAGTCTTGAAGCTTAGTGATACTCCATTTGGAGCTGTATGGCTTTCAACTTTCAAAGGGATATCTCTGAAGTCTTTTCCCCCTCTTGTAATTGAATTCATTTTATATTACAATTAAGAGGAATATACAACTTTGATGAAATAATTTAGTTAGTTTCTCTGGCCATCTATTTTTGTTGGCTTATGCCAATGACCTTTTACTATTTGTGGCAAACCCTAAGCGATCTCTTCCAATCTTTAAAGAGATGATTCATATTTTTACTAAATTCTTGGGTTCTAAGATTAACTCAGCTATACAATATCTGAAATTATGCCCAAGAATCAAATGCATTTTTACAAGGATATTGAACAGATTTTTCAACTCAAGGTCAAAATCTAGGATTTAATTGAGGTTAATACCCCATGGTGGGGACGTATTGCCATAATGAAAATAATAATGATGCACCAAATTAATTATATTTTAAGTATGCTCCCTGGTTATTATTATTATTATTTATTGTTTGTCTTAGTGGTGTGCTAGTTCAGTCTTCTCAGCTATAACTTACCTTGCCTCTCTCAACGAACTGGGCTTTGTGTGGTAGCCAGGTTAACTGTTCATTTTAAATTAAATCTCTCTCCCCAGAACCTGCTGTGTGTTAAACTTTTTTTCCTGTCCTAGCCTGCCTGAGTGAATCCTCCCCCTCCCCCCCTGCTGAGGTATTGTGTAGCCTTCTTCCTGTTTCCTCCACGTGTGCATAGTCTGTTTTAGTCTGCTTTTCTCTGATCAGAGAAGAGCAGTGCTTTTTACAGTGCTCTGCTAGAGAAGTGGATATTTGTCTCCTGTGACACCTTGCTGTGAGTTCTAGCTGTTTATTAATTATTTATTGTTTGTCTGTTTATTTAATTATTTATTGTTTGTCTTAGTGGTGTGCTAGTTCAGCCTTCTCAGCTATAACTTACCTTGCCTCTCTCAACTAACTGGGCTTTGTGTGGTACCCCCTTAGTGGTGTGCTAGTTCAGCCTTCTCAGCTATAACTTACCTTGCCTCTCTCAACTAACTGGGCTTTGTGTGGTACCCCCTTAGTGGTGTGCTAGTTCAGCCTTCTCAGCTATAACTTACCTTGCCTCTCTCAACTAACTGGGCTTTGTGTGGTACCCCCTTACCCCCTGCTGAGGGTTCAGGACAGGGTAGCTTGTAACTGCCCTCCTTAATAGGACTTATCTCCCTCCCTCACTCCCCAGCACCCACCCACCCCTGGGGTAATTGTAGTTTTATAGGTACTTGCACATCTTAGAGGAAAGGGGCTGCTCTCAGGTGCAGCTCGTTATCCAAATCAGTCATACACAGAGGACCTGAGATTAATTACTTAAGCTTCAGGTACACAAGGTGTATTAGGGGTATTAGATACACTTTTATTGGTATAAGCATCCACACCAATCCTTATTATATACAGAATTTAAAAGACCTAAACACAAGCTTTAAACTAAGATGCAGACAGAAGTCCAGCAACGAGATGGGGGTTCTCCGGTCTTTTGCATTGAGTGTCACATGTATGATTTTCTCCCAGTTGGTGAGAGGTCTTACATATGCACTAAGTGCAAAGAACTCTTTGCTCTCAGGGAACGAGTCCGTTCTCTAGAGGCTAGAGTAGCAGACCTGGAAGACATAAGAAAGACAGAGAAGTACATGGACGAGACCTACAGGGATATAGTCCTGAAGTCCCACCTCCAGTCTGGCAGCATCCCTGTTGCCATGGAGGAGAGAGGTCACGTGACAGGAGAGCATCACCCTGGTGTGGCAGGAAGTGATCCTGTAACTAGGACCTGTCCTCCAGGTGATGTAAAACCCTCTCGCACCGAGGACGTTTCTCCAGGGCCATGTCCCCATGAGGGGAGGGTCAGGATAGCTGTTATAGTTGGTAATTCAATCATTAGGAATGTAGATAGCTGGGTGGCTGGTGGACGTGAGGATCGCCTGGTAACATGCCTGCCTGGTGCGAAGGTAGCGGACCTCACGCACCGCCTAGATAGGATCATAGATAGTGCTGGGGAGGAGTCTGCTGTCTTGGTACATGTTGGTACCAATGACATAGGAAAATGTGGTAGGGAAGTTCTGGAGGCTAAATTTAAGCTTTTAGGTAGGAAGTTGAAATCCAGAACTTCCAGGAAATGCTTCCTGTTCCACGTGCAGGACCCAAAAGACAGGCAGAGCTCCGGAGTCTCAATGCGTGGATGAGACAATGGTGCAAGGATGAGGGTTTTGGATTTGTTAGGAACTGGGGAACATTCTGGGGAAAGGGGGGGCTCTTCCGAAGGGATGGGCTTCACCTTAATCAGGATGGGACCAGACTGCTGGCATTAACCTTTAAAAAAGAGATAGAGAAGCTTTTAAACTAGAAATTAGGGGAAGCCGACAGTCACCCAGGAGTGCATGGTTCGGACAAAGGTATCCTTGAAGGATACTACCAAAAGCAGTGAGGTTCCAAAAGGGAGTATAGTAGCCCAAATGCCCTTGAGTAAGGAGCAGACAGAGCATAAAGATTCCAAATTACCCCTGCCTACCAATAGCCAGATTAATATGAATAAAATACAGTCTCTAAAATGCTTGTATGCCAATGCTAGAAGTCTAAACAATAAGATTGGAGAGTTAGAATATATAGCACTAAATGAGAGGTTAGATATGATTGCACTCTCAGAGACATGGTGGAAGGAGGATAACCAGTGGGACACTGTGATACCTGGATACACACTATATCGTAATGATAGAGCTGATCAAATTGGTGGAGGGGTTGCGCTCTATGTTAGAGAGGGCATTGAGTCAGAAAGGATTAAAGTTTTGCAGGGAACAAAATTTGCTGTAGAATCTCTATGGATTGAAATTCCGTTTATGAAGGGGAAGGTGATGGCAGTTGGAGTATACTATCGACCGCCTGGCCAGAATGAACAAATGGATGATGAAATGCTCAAAGAAATCAAGGAAGCTAACAAAAGTCACAACAGAGTAGTAATAATGGGTGATTTCAATTACCCCGGTATCGACTGGGTCAGTGTCACAGCAGGACAAGCTAAAGAGATAAAGTTTCTAGATGGAATAAATGACTGCTTCTTGGAGCAGCTGGTTCATGAACCGACCAGAGGGGAAGCCATACTGGACCTAGTCCTTAGTGGAACGCCAGATCTGGTGCAAGAAATAAGGGTGTTGGGACCACTTGGCAATAGTGATCATAGTATGATCATGTTTGATTTAATTAGTGGAGGACAGATAATAAAGGCATCCACAGTATTACCTTTTAACTTTCAAAAGGGAGACTATGATAGAATGAGGAATATAGTTAGGAAAAAACTAAAAGGAGCGGTTCCAAAGGTTAAAGACTTACAGCAAGCTTGGGTGTTATTTAAAAATACTATCCTCGAAGGCCAGACCAGCTGTATTCCACGCATTAGGAAAAGTGGAAGAAAGTCCAAAAAACTGCCAGCATGGTTTAAAGGTGAGGTCAGAGAGGCTGTTGCTGCCAAAAAAGCAACCTTCAGGAAATGGAAAAAAGAGCCAAATGATGAAAACTGGAAACAGCACAAGCACTGGCAAGTTAAATGCAAAGCATTGATAAGGCAGGCAAAGCGGGAATTTGAGAAGAAACTTGCTACGGAAGCAAAAACATGAAATAAAGACTTTTTCAAGTACATTCATAGCAAAAGGCCTGTGAGAGAGTCAATTGGACCATTAGATGATAGAGGGGTAAAAGGGGCAGTAAGAGGAAACAAGGCTATAGCAGAGAGACTGAATGAATTCGTTGCTTCGGTCTTTACTGAGGAAGATGTAGGGTTGTTACCCAAGACTGAAGTGGTATTTAAAGGTGATACTGCAGAGGAATTGAGAGAAATATCGCTACACCGGGAAGATATATTACAACTATTTGATAAACTGAACAGTAGCAAATCACCTGGACCGGATGGTATACATCCCAGAGTGTTGAAAGAACTGAAATATGAGATTGCAGACCTGCTATTGGTAATCTGTGAACTTTCATTAAAATCATCTGTAATACCTGAAGATTGGAGGGTCGCCAAAGTAACACCAATTTTTAAAAAGGGTTCCAGGGGTGACCCAGGAAATTACAGACCGGTGAGCCTGACGTCAGTACCAGGGAAAATGGTAGAAACCATCATAAAGAACAAAATTACACAGCATGTAGATAGTCATGGCCTAATGGGAGACAGCCAACAAGGCTTTAGACAAGGAAGATCTTGTCTTACTAATCTGATATGCTTTTTTGAAGGTGTGCATAAACAGGTAGACAAAGGTAAGTCGGTTGATATAGTGTATCTGGACTTTCAGAAAGCTTTTGACAAAGTCCCCCATCAGAGACCTTTGGCGAAGCTAAAAAGTCATGGGATAGGAGGCAGTGTACTATTGTGGATCGGGAACTGGTTAAAAGATAGAAAGCAGAGGGTAGGGCTAAATGGCCAATATTCCCAATGGAAAAAGGTGAATAGTGGAGTACCCCAGGGATCTGTACTGGGTCCGCTGCTTTTTGACATATTCATAAATGACCTGGGAAAGGGAATAACTAGTGAGGTTATCAAATTTGCAGATGACACAAAACTGTTTAAAGTTGTTAAAACCCAAGAGGATTGTGGAAAACTGCAGGAGGATCTGGATAAATTGGAAGACTGGGCTTCCAAATGGCAGATGAAATTTAATGTGGACAAGTGCAAAGTTATGCACCTAGGAAAGAACAACCCACACTATAGTTACACGATGCAAGGCTCCACATTAGAAACCACCACCCAGGAAAAAGATTTAGGAGTCATCGTGGATAACATGTTAAAACCCTCCGCCCAGTGTGCAGCGGTGGCCAAGAAAGCAAATAGAATGCTAGGTATCATAAGGAAAGGGATGGAGAATAAAACAAAGGATGTTATAATGCCTCAGTATCGCTCCATGGTACGACCGCACCTTGAATATTGTGTGCAATTCTGGTCACCGTATCTTAAAAAGGACATAGCGTTATTATAAAAAGTACAGAGAAGAGCCACCAAATTGGTGAAGGGGATGGAAGGCTACTCCTATGAAGAGAGGTTAAGAAGGTTAGGGCTCTTTAGCCTGGAGAAGAGAGACGGCTGAGGGGAGATATGATAGAGGTCTATAAATTAATGAATGGAGTGGAACGAATAAACGTGGATCAATTGTTTACGCTATCAGAGTATAGAAAGACTAGGGACATGTAATGAAGCTACAGGGTAAACTATTTAAGACAAATAAGAGAAACTATTTTTTCACTCAACGTGTAATCAAACTCTGGAATCTGTTACCGGAGGATGTAGTAAGGGCTGTTAGTATAGCTGGGTTTAAAAAAGGTTTGGACAAGTTCCTGGAGGAAAGGTCCATAAACCACTATTAAAAAGGGACCCAGGATATCAATGCTTGACCCAGTACAAGCATTGTGGAACCTGTGTCTTTTGGGGATATTGCTAGGTACGTATGACCTAGATTGGCCACTGTTGGAAACAGGATACAGGGCTTGATGGACCTCGGTCTGACCCAGTATGGCATGTCTTATGTTCTTATGGTTATTTTTCCAAAAATTTTTATTCTTCACTAGCTAGGGAGCTCAATAAATTTCTATGGAGAGAGAAAAGTCCATGCACAGCTTTGAAAACTCTTAAAGCTGCTAGAGAGGAATGAGAGGGTAGGATTCCCAGCTTTACCCATACTACACAGCTTCCCTTGCACAGTTCAGGGCTAAATGGTTGGAGATGGAAGAGGAATTGCTTATAAGACCTCTCTGAATATGGGTAGAGAAAGAATTAGTGTCTCCATCCCTTTAAAATATCTGATGGGCGTTAAATTGCTAGGTGCTGGGAATACAGCTACGCTATTGTGTGATCCGCAGTTTGCGCTTGCTGAGTTGTATAAAGGGTTGTAAATTCCTTGGGAGTAGACAGTGACTTGTCTGCTTTGGTTTAGTCTGAAATTTGAGATCAATAAAAAATGATTTAGCCCTTGGGACAGTTAATTGAGAACAATGTACTGTTATCCTTTCTGAGATACAAAAACACTTTGGCATACCTGAACCCCATGCCTTTCGATGGATATGATTTGCTCACTATATCAAAGAAAGATGTGGAACTCTGAAGGATTTGGAAGAGATGTTGGAATTGTTACAGCATTTTTTGGCTGTTTTATAAGACATTGAGAAGTGAGCGCCTTCCTGGTGAGGTCAGTCTGGAAAAGGGATGGGAAAGGGATGCCAAAATTTTGGAGGATGCCATACTGAAATCCAAATTTTGAAGCCAGGTAAATTAATCCTCTCTTTTGGTGAATTTATTGCAATCTCAGCATTTCTTTCCACTAAACTTTCTGGACTCTATTGAGGAAATATAGGGTTGGTGTGGCATCTTACAGTATCTGATGGCATTGCCATAAAGAAGAGGGCACCTTGGTGCATGTGATTTATGTATGCCATCTCTTAAAGTGTTCTGGATGGAAGTGTGGCAGTGGATACAGCAGATTTGCAGGGTCAACAAGATATATTGATTGATGTAATTTTTTGTTCATTGAGGGTGGAGGGTGCAACTTTTTTGAACCAAAAGAAATGACTGGATATACTGATACAGTATCACTGGTTCTACAAATGATTATGTGCTCAATGGAAGAAGGCAGATATGCTTAATACTTTATTGTAATGCCATTCTGTATGTTTGGTGTTTAGGTAAGAAATTCAAGTAGCAATTAAATTTAATTGTGTGCAACAAATTGCTAAATGGTAGAAGCCCATTGAAGATTATATTGCATCCTTAAAATAGCTCTAATGTTTGAGGAATAATATTGAAATTGTATATAAGCTGTTCCCCTTCTGTCAGTTTTAGTTTGCATTCCTCCTGAAGGGGTTTGTGTTCTGTATTTCTCATAACTGAAAATTTAATAAAGTGTTTGAACTGAACTGGAAATGAAGAATAGACATGTAGATTTTGATCTATCCAGGCAACATCCTAACCATGCTCCTAACATGCCCCCTTGCAATTTCTACATATCATGCACATCCATGTATACATTTAGCCTGTTCTAAAATTCCGATTGCCACATGGATGACATTTCCATGTACAAATGCCAGATTTTATACATGAAAATTGCATAGAAACATAGAAAAATAATGGCAGATAAAGACCATATAGCCTATCTAGTCTGCCCTTCCATCTCAACTACCAAGCTTTACAGTCCCTTTTTTTTCTTTAGAGATCTCTGTTTGTCCAGTCCTTGTCTCTTTTACCTCCACTGGGAGACTTCTATGCATCTATCACTCTTTCCATAAAGAAATATTTCCACAACTTACTCCTGGATCTATGTCCTTTCCCCTTCATTCTATGTCCCCTTGTTGCAGAGCTTTCTTTCAATTAAAAGAGGCTCTTCTCCTGTGCATTTATGCCATGGAGGTATTTAAACATCTTTATCATATCTCCCATCTCCTGCCTTTCCTTTAAAGTATACATATTGAGATCTTTAAGTCTGTCCACCATACCTTATGTTTAAACCCACTGACAATTTTGGTAGCTACCCTCTGCACTGGCCCATCCTGTTTATATCCTATTAAAGGTGTGGTCTCCAGAGCTGCACACAATATTCTAAATTAGATTTCAAAAACTTATACAGAGGCACGATCACCTCCTTCTTTCTGCTGGCCATTCCTCTCTCTATGCATGCAAGCATCCTTCTGGCTTTCGTCGTCATTCTCATCTACTTGTTTAGCCACCTTAAGATCATCAAAAATAATCATCCCTACTTCTCCCTGTTCTTTCATGGACAGAAGTACTTCACCCTCTATACTGTACCGTTCCCTTGGATTTTTGCATCCCAAATGCATGACCCTGCATGTTTTAGCATTAAATCTCAGCTGCCAAATTCTCAACAATTCTCGAAGCTATGAGGGAGGGGGGGGGGGGGCTGATAAGTCTCTGGCCTTGTAATAAAACAGAAAGCTATAGGCACATTTCAGTTCTTGAGGTCCGAATGATCTCTCTGCAGTTTTGTTTTATTTGATTTCGGAACTGATGTGTGCCTGTTGCTTTCTATTTTGTTACAAGGCCAGAGACTTAACAACCCCCCCTTGTATCTACACCGTCCCTGATATTTATTTATTTATTTAACATTTCTTATATACCGCCTTTCATGATATACAGGGAACATGGGCAATGGAGGGTTAAGTGACTTGCCCAAGACCACAAGGAGCACCTGAGGAATAGAAACCTCAGTCCTTCTGGCCCAAGGTATCTATTCTATTGCAGATTTTGGTATCATCCACAAAGAAGCAATCCTTAACCAATAGCCATATTGCTTGCAAAAATATTAAAAAGAATTGGACTAAGGACAGAACCCTGCGGTACACAACTGGTAGCAACCTTCTCTTCAGAGTGAGCTCCATTTACCTATACCCTTTGTTGCCTCCAATTCAACCAATTTCTAACCCAGTCAGTCAATTTAGGATCCATCCTTAGGACATTCAGTTTATTTAAAAGTTTCCTGTGTGGAACAGTGTCAAACCTTTTAATGAAATCTAAGTACACCACATCGAGCACTCACCCTTAGTCCAACTCTCTGGTCATCCAGTTAAAGAAATTAATTAGATTTGTCTGAGAAGACCTTTTTTATCTTGCTTCTAACAATAAGGTTATATAAAGTACTACAGGGTACCATATTAATAATTCACCTAACATTTGTTATTATTATACACCCTAATCTGTCTAATCAATAGAATGAATAAAATTTGTCTCCCAAAATAAAATGAAAACAGTAACCATGACAACTGTGGCCCATTCAGCACTTTCCCTATTTAGTAGCACATACCAGCATCTCGACTGCCCCGAAACATATAACCAGAGTTCTTACCTGCCCATTGACTTCCATAACCTATCCTGGAACTGGAGGAGTGGCCTAGTGGTTGGGACAAGGTACTTCAGGCCAGAAGGTTGGGGGTTCAAATCCCACTAGAGGACAGCAACCTTGGGCTGGAAGGACTGAGGTTTCTAGTCCCACAGGTGCTCCTTGTGGTTTTGGGCAAGCCACTTAACCCTCCATAGCCCATGTTCCCTGTAAAATAGTTATCTCCAAGTTATAATGCCCTGTTCAATGTAATTTCAGTTTGTTCAATATAAACCACACTGATGCAGTATATAAGAGAATGTAAATAAAAAAACTGGATTTTAGTTTCTTTCTGAAGATTTTATGATTTCTCTTCATTCTTAATACTTGTTCCTGTGGTCCAATGTACATTTATGCGTGAGCCACAGCCTTCATTATTTGATTGTGGGAATATGCAGCAGCACATCATTCTCCAACCTCAGCAACCATGGTGGTGAGTAAGCTCTTACATATTTATTTAGATACCATAGCCATAAGTCCTATCATTATTCATAATTTAAGCGCAATATTTAATTACATCAGTAGCCAATGTTTTTTCACAATAGTGTAGCTCTGTCCCATTTCCTAGCATTCATAATGATTATACAATGCACTCAAATTCAATAAAAGATGACCTAAAACAAGGTCACTACCCAAAGAAACATGCACTTTAAACTAGAGACACACTTAACCACACCTTACATCCTTATTGCAGGAGTTATAAGGGCAGGCAGAACTAAAACAGGCATCCCACAGGGACACTTTACAACAAGGTGGCATGCACCTACTGCTAAGGTTAAAATGGAATGGTCCTGCACACATAGCATGCTGGAATGGTAAGGGCCCTGAAGAGATTGTTACACAATAGTTAAATCCAAATAGGGAACTTATTCCAGAAGCATTTCTAATCAAATCCCATTCACCAACTGACCCCTCATAGATCAAATACAATTTTTTGTTGAAATCTTAAATTATTACTCAGGTATAACTACCACCTGTCAGCAAATCTGTCAGTTTTATTCTATTTATTATAACTCAATTTTTTCTATAGAAATTATAATTTTTCATTTTAATACCATGCCCAACGCAGCTATTTAGACTATGGAGGCCAATTTCGATTGGGGGACGTCCTGCTCGCCTGGACATCCAAAATCTGGATGGGCCGGATTTGTACTTGATTTTGCACCCGCAGGAGCTAGACGCTCCCACGGGTGCAGGAATGGGCACTTGGAAGGGCCTGATGGGCCCCGATTCTGACGAGCAGGCTGTCTAAATGTTTCCCCATCCATCTCTCTGCATGCTCCTGCTGGAGCTCCGGTGCTATGGCATCTCGTTGCCATGGCAGTGAGATGGCCAGCAAGAGTCCTGCAGCCTGGCAACCCCAAAAACCTACTTTTCCCCACCGCCTGACTCCCAAAGAGGCCTGCCAGGACCAGGATTGGGCAGAGGGGAATCCCCTGATGCTGCTCACCATATTGTGGGTGTCCTCCAGTGCCAGTCGCCGGTCTCGGAGGGACTTATTCCACCTCTGAGACCCACCTCTGAGGCCCACCTATGCCCCACCCACTCCCTGCCCTGCCTCCGTCCCCATCCAGAGCTTCCCACCCAATGGTCTTATATGTGCGGAAGATCTAGTGCCAGAATCTGGTCCCTGCAAATAGCGGGGATTGGACGTCCAAGCTGGATCTCCATCCCTGCTATTCACGGTTCAGAATGATCCCCATAAAGTCCTGCATCAGGGGCTACTTATCTCAGTCTCCTTGGTTGGACAAGAAACAATCTTTTAAAATTGTACCCTTAATAATATAGGTCTCTAAGGTGGAATTCAATGAATTTCATAGAATGACAGTGGTCGGACAGGAAAAAATGCTTGAGAAGGGTAAATCCTCTATTTGCCCTTCAGATCCACTATCTACTATTCAGCACTTATAAAGCGCCACGCACGCAGCGCTATCTTCAAAATTGATGAAGAAGAATGAAGCATTATGTTAGTTTACTTTGCTGCCGCTTCACATTGAACAGAGGATTTCAACCTATTATCCACAATGGTGCCCAAATCTTTTTTCTTGGATCGTGGCTACTATTGTGGAATCATGCATTGTGTAGTTACAATATGGGTTGTTCTTCTCTAAGGGGGTGACTTTAGAAGCTCTATTTGTGCTTTGGATGTCCAAAAATGGGCATAGAAATGTCCAAAGCACAAAGACGTCTCCAGAGCCACTTTAGAAGTTGTCTTTGGGGATGTCCCCAGAGTAAGAATGTCCAAGTCTGAATAGGGGCATGGTAGAGGCATGGCTGGGGTGTTTTCAGGAACCTGGACATCCCCGCCTGATCTCAAAAAAACATCATGGACAGCCGGTGTTGTGTCTAAGTTTAGAGCTGCTCCAGGTACGAACAAACATCTGAGAAGTGCTTATTTTGGCTAAAAGAAATTCAGATAGTGTAGAGAAGAAAGGCACTCAATCATCCCCAGGTACATTCGAGGCAAAAAGCCTGTGAGGGAGTCAATTGGACCATTAGATGGCATAGTACAATTTGCATTCTTTGAAAAAAGAACAATGAATTGTAATCTTCTTTGAGGGATAAAGGAAACAAGCAAAACAAACTAAGGGGAATGTTTCCTAAAGTACACTGGTAGCGTGTGACTAGGCTGCAAAACTAGTGAAATGTGCCAACTTCTGGAGGTATGAGTCCATTTCACTGCCATTGTCACTTTCCTAATGCATGCCATTGTGTAATCTGGCATGCCGGTGCACTTAATGCCACCTCAGTGGGTGGAGTTAAGTGCAGTCGCACTAACAACAACATTCATCATTAGCATGAGTCAATAATGCCATGCTAGCTGTGATGTGCTATTGCCGCCCGTACTCTACCCCTAATCCACCCAGTGCCCTCCTAATCTCATGCCGACTGGTTAGTGTAGGATTTTTGCGATGGGGTCCCCACACTAGTTTTTAGCATGATGTGTTATAAAGCTTGAAGGGAACTGGATTAGATCTATAAGGAAAACTGGATCTGTAAGGAAGATTTGCTGTTATGTGCAGATAAGTGCTTTTGAAAGAACCCTGATGCAGAACTGATTTGATGTTGAACAATTCGAAACGTAGTGCTGGGTTGGCTATGGTTATTATGTGACTATAGAAGGTACTGCTGCAGAATAAGATAAGTTCTTCATTTTATTGGATTGCCATATACAGAAATAAAGAGTAAAAGGTCCTTTGGGGATACTGGCTAAGTTCTTGATAGCAAGCTAGGTGCTTGATATGAGTCGATTGTGTATTGGTGATAGTAGCACTTAAGGCACGGCAAACCCCAAACTAACAGTGCGGTTTTGTAAACATGCCCCTTAACAAATTTAAAAAATAATGAATTGTGATTGAAACTGATACTTCTTTAAAAAAAAACAGATCACTGGAATTACACATTTTCCTTTTACATATATTAGTACAAAATTATACATAATAAAACTATAAATTGGCTTCTCGGGTGCCTTGTGGTCATCAGTCCTGGAGAAAACAGGCAATGATTTCTTCAGCAAGGTACCATTAGGGCTCACAGACTAAGACCATTTGAATCTGTTTGGTAGATGATAACACTGTGTATTACACACTGAACGATGGACCTATTAGCATGGAAATCCACACTTTCAAAATGTAATAGCTGCCTATCATATCCTATTAGAAAAAGCAGAACAGATCATGGGTATTAATCAACGCACGACATAAATAAGTCTAAATACTCTGTAATGTGCTTTTTAGATGAAACATCTTTTACCATTCTGTGGAAGGAAGATGGCTTGGAAGCAAGGAGAAATGGTACTTTCACTGCTGATGAAAGAAGCTGTGGGCTGCAGTGAGTACACAGCCATTTGCTAGGACCTGGATAATCACACAGAGATGGTTTAAGGCTGGCTGACCTTTCCGGGGACGAGCGGAATACTAACTACATTAAATGAACTGTGCTTTCTCAGCTGGCATGACAGATGTTTGACTTTGCTGGCATTTGCAGGAATGCATAAACAATTCCATCTGCACTTGTGTATTTCCTCCAAAATGCGAGATGGTCAAACAAATCAGCTAGCTTCTCGGTATGATAAATCTTGTCATCAGTCTTGCTGTTCTATCATAACTTTACTCACATCTGAAAAGACATAAGCAAAGATTTTGTTCTTGAGAAAGGTCATTTCCTTCTGATTGATGAGATCCCGTCGCTGAAAGGATGCTTTAAAGATGCTCTAGACTTTAATGAAAATATATGATAGCCTATTTTTAAAAAGTTCTCATATGCCACAACTATAAGACTCTTGAAAATAGTCTTACGCTAAAAAAAGAGCAGGCTTCATTTCCAAAGAATTTTACGATAGACTCAAAATCTGAGAAAATCTTTTGCATGTATGCAATCTTTTCCCACACCCAGCGTGTTACAAGGGGCCTAGTAACAACCATAGGTTCTCATTTACTAATGTGCGCTTACTAGTGAATGTGCACTGATGCACATTAACGTGTTAATTAGAGTTAAGTGCACAGATAACAAATAGGCCTCAGCATTTTCAGGATCGTTTTGTAAGGGGACGCTTAGTTAAAGCATTATTTAAGGTACCTATGCTAAGCCTTTTTTATTAAAACACTAGGTGTGCTCTTTATTAGTGTGGGTTGCAGAGATCGTGCCTTACTTTAAGGTGCAGACACTTACCCTAGCCTTCAGCTGGTCTACATGCCTGCACCTAGATTTTTCACGAACACGTGTAAATTCTAATATTTCATAATCTATGCAAGTACTTGTGCTCTCTGCCCAAACCCCTCCTATGTGCATGCTCTCCGGCAAAGCGTGCACCATCAAGCAATATGTGTACTTTACTCTGGTCGGTATTTTATAAGAGGTCTGTAATATGTGCATGGAGTGGAGGAGTAGCCTAGTGGTTAGAGCAACTGCCTCTTACCCAGAAGCTCAAGGGTTCAGTTCCCACTAGCACTCCTTGTGACTTTGGGCAAGTTGCTTTACCCTCCATTGCCTTGGAAGAAAAGGCTGGCAATCTACTTCCAGTGATAAATTGCCAAGAAACCCCAGAGGTAGCTGGGCTACTGTGAGTCAACACTGACTTGATGGCACTAAAAAAACAAAAGTGTATATGTTGCCGCATGTTAATGACTAAAATACCCCAGTTAGGCATTTACCTGATGCCTATAAAATTACCCCAGGTGACTTGAGTTTTATAATGTGTGCTAACTTATATAAATGGATATTAACACATTAATGCAACTTAGAGGCCCTTTTACTAAAGTGCACTGTGCGGTTAACAGGCGTTTTAGTGTGCAGTACTTGTCAGCATCGCTCTATGGTAACTGCTACCATGCTGGCATAATAGTTGCCATGCGCTAATGTCTACAGTAACTGCACATTACATGATGGAGCAGGGACTGACCGTGTTAGAGGAGGAGGAGGAGGAGGAGAAGAGTAGGCATGGAGAGTGTATTATGGTTAGTGTGGGGGCAGAAGCTGCACACTGTCAATGTTGCAGTAATCGTGGGTGTCCTCAATGGGTGGCGGCAAGTGGGTCCAACACACATTACGGGACATGTTCCTGTATTAACTGCTGGGAAAACACTGCTCACATGCTGACAGTTACCGCGGAGGCTTTGCACTTACTGCACAGCCATTTTTAGCACTAAATGTGCAGTAAATGCAGAACCTTGCCACACTTTAGTAAAAGGGCCCCTTAGTAAATGAAGGGCCATAAGCAATTAATATAAAACAACAAATAATCATAAATAAAATATAAATTACCATGATATAAAATCCCTAATACAAACTGACCCTCTTGCATGGTAGAACTAAGTAGTACCCACCCCCTTCAGCGAAGCTTGGGGGGGGGGGTACCATAGCATGGCCAAGCCCTGCGAACTGTATGAGGGAGTATATCAAAGGGTGGGATCAGGGTATGGGCAGGCTGTGCGATTACTGATTGGGTGGGGGGGGGGGGGATGTGAGGCAGTAGGAGGTGAAGTTTGGGTTCAGGTAACAATTGTTTTGTGAGGAGTGAGGCCCACCTGCCCTGTGTTTTGGGGAGAGAGGTTTGCATAAGGAGTAGTCACAGCTGGCAGGGTCTAAGGACTGAGTTTCATCTGGATTCAGATAGAGTAGAGGTATCAGGGTGGGAAGGGCTGGTGAATGCAATGAAGCTGGCATGCATCACTGCTGCAAGCTCCAGGGGTGCAGCTTTGTGACACCACTGGCTGGGTCAGGTTGGGAAAAGGGGATGAGAATGCCACAGGGTTCAGTGGGACCTCATCATGGCTGGATTGACACTGACTAGCTGGGTGGCTAAGTGCAGCTGTGCAGTTGGGAGAAAAGGGGTTTAATGTCATGTGAGGGATTGTTGAATTGTGATAAACGTAGACCCAGGAAATGGCTTGGTTGTCCATGCTGCAATGTTAAAGGGTTTTGTAAGCTTGAATAAAGCTGTGATCATTTGAATTTTGCCACAGATGAGAGTGCAGGTGTAATTATTTAGGAGTGAGTGTTAGCAAGGTGCTGTGTGAGTGCTGCAGTAAGCTTACATGTAATCCTTGGAGGTTAGTAAACATTCAGAAGGCTCCAGGAAGACTTGGGGGGGGGGGGGGGGTGCACGGGGGCGTTTCAAAACCATTTCAAGGGTAAAACAGTGTTTTATCTACAGAAATGGGCTCCTGGAAAATTAATATTCTGCATGCAATTTCTGGCTTTACTACACACTAACAGGGTAGTGATAGTATCCTGTTAGTGTGTACTAAAGTCATTAATGCACATTGGAGCAAGTTTACTAAACTGCACAGTTCGCATGGAGTTTAGCATACTGTAAGCATGCCACATTAGAAGTTAGCAAAGTGGCAGTGCACGAATGAGTGGAGACTGGATGGGGCAGAACGTGGGCTTAAACATCGTGGTTAGTGCAGAGCGAATGTTGCCGTTAGTGCAGGTGCACTTAACGCCGCCTCAGTGGGTGTATTAAATTCACTCAATGCTAGTTTCCGTGATACCATGCATTAGCAATGTGCTAACACCAGGGTGATGGACACACACACACCCCTGAAGATGGCGTGGCCTCTTGGATTAGAAACAATCTCCTTAAACTCAGTATCTCTACTTTTACATGGTTCACTAGAAACATCTCTATTCCGACTATTTCTCCCATCCTGTATGGTGTTCCTCTTCCACTCTCTCCTTCCTTTAGATATTTGGGTGTGGTGCTTGATACCAGCCGCACATTTCATGAACAAATTAGCTCTGTTATTTGAAGTTCATTTTATTCTTTGTATCAAATTAATTTGCTCTGCTCTTTTCTTAATTCCTCCTAACTAACCACACTCATTCTCAACCTCGTTAACTGCAGACTGGATTATTGCAATGTCATCTATGCTGGCCTTCCTGATTTCCAGCTAAAAAGGTTGCAGACTGTTCAGAACACTACTGTCAGACTACTTGCGCATGCCTCAAGATTCGATTACGTCACACCTTTACTACTTCAATACCACTGGCTTCTAATTGCTTTTCATATTCATTATACTGTAAAATTCTAACTATCATACACAAGATCCTACACATTGGTATTCCCTCCAATCTGTCCTCCCTTATTATCCCACATTCTGCTAGCTGGTCTCTTCGCTCTATTCATACCAACCGACTCTATCTTGCACGAGTTTCCAAAGCTCGCTATGACTCAACCAGACAATCAGCCTTTTATTATCATGCCCCAGCTCTCTGGAACTCCCTCCCATTTGACCTCTGCTAGGATATTTCATACCATCAATTTAAGGCTGACCTGAAAACCCACCTTTTTCAACAGGTCTTTAACATTGAATCCTAGTTATTTTCACACTGTACCCCCTGCAGAATATTTGTGTTTATGTGTCCTGTGTACACTTGCTCTCTATTTGCTTTGGGGATCATTCCGATCTGCGAATAGCAGGGATGGACGTCTGGTCTGGACATCCAACCCTCGCAATTCACTGGGGACCGATTCAGGCACCTAAGCTCCCTGCATGTACAGAGGAGATGTGCGGGGAGCTCTGGATGGGGGCGGCAGGGGGAGGGCCGGAGGAGGAACATGGGCGGGACAGAGGTGGGAACATGACTCCGGACGTACAGGGCCGATTCTGGCTATGGCCCTGTATGTCTGGGGTTGTGGAGATAGATGGGGGACTTATTCCACCTCAGAGGTAGAATAAGTCCCCCTGACGTCTGTGGACTGGGCAGGCAGGCCACCTCACAACGGTGATTGGCAGCAGATGAGGACCACTCTGCCTGACCCCAGCCCCAGCAGGCCCTTCCAAGGGTCAGGCAGCAGGGCACTGCTGGTTGTAAGTTTTGTGGAGCATCAAGGATCCTGCATGGTGCCCCTGTGCCATGGTGACGGGACGCCATGACACTGAGGCTCCATGCAGGAGCATAGGGCAGCCAGATGGGTGGTGTTCCAGAAGTGTAGCAGGCCTGAATCAGGACACGTCTGAGCCATCCAAGTGCCCCGATTCTGCTCCCGCATGAACGGCTAGCTCCCGCATGTGCAGAATCAGGGCCAGATCTGGGCCATCCAGATTTTGGATGTCCAGACAGCCCAGAAGGCCCCAGTTCAGAATTGGCCTCTTTAACTTTTTTTTAATTTTTATTATGTTTATTTAAAGTTTCACATAAACCAAACAACAACAACAATCAACAATCCAACCACAGTCTTCCCTTCACCAAACCACCCATCCTCCCTCCCTCCCCACCCCCGCAGGCTTCCGGGCACCCCCCTCCCATCCAACCATAAGCTAACGCAATAAGATAGAGAAAAGGTAAAGGAGGGAGGGCAAAACAAATATCGTGACAGAAACAGGGTTCAGAAGGGCATATCATCATGAACACAACGAGCCACATTACAAAATGCTACCAGAGATTGCCACTTCTTCGGAGGCCTCCCCAAGTTTCGTGCGCCCCTACGCGGCATCTGCTCGTACTTACTATACAGGCAGACACAATTCCACCATAAATGCCATTGAAGGTCGGAGAGCACCTTCCAATTCTTCAAACGACAACAAATGGCAATCCCTAGTAGAAAATCTAAAAGAAAGGAGTCATGCTGCGGACCCAAGGGAATCCCAGACCTAGAGCGGAAAACTAAGATCTCCCATGAGAGAGGGGTGCTAATGTGCAAGATCTCTTGTATATGGACCCACACCTGCGTCCAATAAGAACGAAGGTGGGGGCACTCATACACCATATGTCGGAAAGTTCCCACTTCTACCTGACAAAGCCAGCATTTGTTATTAGTCGAGGGGTCCCACTTGGCGACCCGTACCGGGGTGACAAAAGCTCTATGAGCAAAAAAATACAAGGTCTTCGTGATGGAGGCTGATTTGGATATACGAATCTGCTTGGCCCAGAAATCCACCAGTGTCGCTGGGATAGTGCAACATTCAATTCATGTTCCCAAACCCCCTGCATCCCCTGTATGCTTGAAGGGCCCTGCGGTCCGAGTATTTTATAGAGAGAGGAAGCTATGCCATGTCCCGCCCAGGCCTGAGCAAGATTACGTAATAGGGCCCCCTCCCCGCTGGAAAGCCGCAGAGCCCCCAAAGCAGTCCCTATACAGTGTTTTAACTGCAGCCATTGAAAAACAAGAGTCCCTGGGATATTAAATTTCCGTTGCAGCTCACCAAATTCTTTCCACCCATCCTTCCGAAACAATTGCCTTAACGTCCAGATATCTCTACCATACCACTGTGGCCATGCAAATGTCTTACTCTGAATCTTAAATAGGGGATTATACCAGATCGGAAGGTCCGGAGAGAAACGCTCTGCCATTGTACCCTGAGCCAATAGGCCCTGGAAGGCTCTTTGAGTATCCGTCATCATTAAGGGCCATCGAGGGGACGGAGGAAAGAGCATGCCAGGGGCCAATGTCAAGGGGAATGGTTCCGCTAGTCTCTGCTCTAGACCCAGCCAAACAGGACTTAGGTTGGTCACCTCTTCCCGCCACCGGCCCCCCTGCTTGAGCAGAAAAGCCCGGTGATATAGCTGAAAATCAGGGAAATTCACCCCTCCCTCCTCCTTAACCCTCTTGAGTTTGGATAAAGCGATACGTGGGGGCTTTCCATTCCACAAAAAGCTCGTGAGCACTATCTCAAGCTGCCGATACACCTGAGGAGGAAATAAGATAGGCAACATTTCCAAGACGTAATTAATTTTAGGAGCAATGGTCATTTTGATAGACTCTAGACGGCCCCACCATGACAAAGTTAAAGGAGACGATTTGTCTGTCAGAGTCTTCACTAAAGTCACAAGTCGATCGGCATTATAACTCACCATCTCCTCCAAGGGGTGATAATAGTAAGCCCCCAGGTACTTCACCGCACCTGCTTCCCAAATAAACGGGAACTGCACCATATCCGCTTTAAATACCCGGGCATTCAAGGGGAAAGCAACTGACTTCGACCAATTAATTTTATATCCGGATAAAGCTGCATATTCTCCTATCTGAGTGAGAACATGCGGAACTGAAGCCGGAGATGTGAAAAGCAGCAAATCGTCAGCATATGCCGACAGTTTGACCTCCGTACCTCGAAAAGAGACTCCAAGGATTGCTAAAGGTTCCAATGCCAGATTAAACAGCATTGGGGAGAGAGGGCAACCCTGTTGCGTCCCTCTGCCCAGCTGAAATTCCTGAGAACAGGCATTGTTAACACATATCCGGGCAGTGGGTTTAGCGTACAGGACTTTTATGTAATTAATAAAGCCCTCCCCTATCCCGAACCATCGAAGGGCATGAAACAGGAAGGACCATTCTAAACGGTCAAACGCTTTCTCAGCGTCAAGCGATAAGCCGATCACAGGCATTTCTAAGGACGCAGCCTCAGTCAAGACGTGACAGAACAGCCTGGCATTGTCAGCTGTAGACCTACCACTCACAAAACCACACTGGTCCGGGTGAATCAACAACGGGAGTACCGAGGATAGGCGTTTCGCCAAAATGGAGGCATACACCTTATAATCCGCGTTTAGTAGCGATATGGGGCGATAGTTCCCCACATCCATAGGGTCTCGCCCGGGTTTCTCAATAACAATAATGCTCGCGGACGCAAAGGATCCCAACAAGGGACTGTCCTCTAGCAGCGTTTGGTAGTATTGTAACATAAAGGGACCCAGGTCCTTGTAGAACACTTTAAAAAATTCAGCCGGGATCCCATCTGGACCGGCCGCTTTCCCTGAGGCTAAGGAAGCTACAGCCTCACCGAGCTCCTCCAAAGTTATGGGGAAATCAAGTGGAGAAAGTATGGCAGGATTTAATTCCGGCCCCTGAACATGGTCTAAGAGCTGGGTGAAGGCCTCTAAGGAGCAATCTACTTCGGTAGAATAAAGCCTCTCATAGTAACCTCGAAAGGTCTCCAAAATATCCGATTCCGTGACCAGCACCTCATCCCGCTGGGCAGCCCGAAGGGCGGCAACACGACCCCGCTCCCGTTGGGCCTTCAATTGATTAGCTAATAGCGTACTGGCTCTATTACTCTCCCTATAATAGAGACCCTCCTGCAAACGTATACTTTTGACCGCCTCCGATGTAAGGATCTGGTTATAACGGAATCTTAAGCGCTGTAATCGGAGCAATATGCAAGGATCAGATCTATCGGCCAATAGCCGCTCCCCTGCCTTGATCTGCGCTTCCAGAGCCTCCAGCTGTTTCTTATTTAGCTTTGCCCGACCAATACTAATACTGGTAATGACTGCCCGCATAGATGCTTTAAAGCCCTCCCATCTTGCCCACCCTGAGGTCAAGTGAGGGGGATTAAGTTCAAAATAGTCTGCTATCGCCCCTCGCAGCTGCAGCTGGAAGTCAACATCCTGCAGCCAAGTTCGATCAAAGCTCCATCTCCCCTGACCAGATGCAGACCCCACGCCCTCTAGGACAATTGACACAGTAGCATGATCTGAGATAGTGGAGGAGAGGATATCAGCTGACGCTAAATAGGGGATCAGGGACTTGGAAAGCAGAAAGTAATCAATCCGAGATAGGGACTTATGGGGGGGCGAATAAAAGGTAAACTCCTGTCCCCCAGGGTGGAGCAGTCTCCATGCATCAACCAGACCGGCTTCCTGCACCAATGATTGGAGAACCCTTGGGGCCCGGCCACTCACAAGAGCCCTGGGAGGCTTTCTATCCACCAGCGTATCCAGCACTAAATTAAAATCCCCTCCCAGGATTATTGGTGAGGAAGAGGCCACACAAGACAATTCAGCTATACTCTTATAAAAATCCGGACAATCCCTGTTGGGGGCGTAAATATTCATTAAAAGCATCTCGAAGGACCCCACTTTGACAGAGGCCTGAACCCATCTACCCTCATTATCCCCCCGGGAGTGAATCACCTGCAAATTAAGCGATTTCCGGGCTAAAATAGCCACCCCGTTATGCTTGCCCCTAGCCGGCGAAAACGCTAGCAAGGAGAACGGGCGGATATTCAGCTTCAGGGATTCCCTTGTATTTAAGTGTGTCTCTTGCAAGAACAAAATGTCACTATTAATCTGCTTGCCAAATAAAATGATCTTCTTACATTTAATAGGGTTATTCACCCCATTAACATTCAAAGAGTGGATCCGCAAAGAAGCCATTGGACAAGCAGTATCTCCTATAGATCCCAACCTCTCGAGCAGCATGACTCCCCCTTCCAGCACATAGTCTACACGGTAGCCCATAAGCAGTATCATGCCCGGTAAGCTCATTTAACTGAAACATTACAATGCTTTTAACCCTGCCATCGTACTTACAGCCCCAGAAACCCAGGGAGGGGAGGACTCTACCATACTGTACGGGTGAGCCCACCCTGGAGTGGAAGAGAAAACAAACGAGAACAGAGGAGAACAAGGATAACATGAAGTGTCTGCGCTGGCTATGTTATTCCTATAGCCAAATACCAGCCATCTAGGGTGCCCGCTAGAAGGGACTGGGCGCCCTCCACCCCACCCATCGGCTACCAAATATCAAAATGTGAGCAAAGTTCAGTGAGCATGTTCAGCAGTTCATCAATTCGGCCTCCTTCCCCTTGATGTACAGTCCCAGTGCATTCGGATCGTCAAAAGTTTTAGTAACATTATGTAGTGTCACCCGCATTCGCGCTGGTTGAAGAAGACCAAAGCGGGCCTGCAGCCGCTGCAGGCGCGGCCTTAATTCCAAAAACCGTTTCCGCTTCTCCACTGTAGTCTTGGCGAAATCCGGGAAGAACATAAGCTTGTGCCCTTCAAAGTCCACGGGGAATCTAGCCCGTGCCGCCTCAAATATCTTTACAGCATGCTGATGCCACAAGGTTTTGAAGATAATGGGCCGCGGTTGCTTGTTGTTAGGTAGGACCTGCGTGGGGACACGGTGCGCTCTTTCAATTTCAAAAGGGGCCTCAAAGGATATTTTCAATGTGGTATTAAGCAGCTTGTGCACAAAAGCAAACATATCCTGCCCCTCCGCACCTTCCGGGACCCCCACCACACGGACATTGTTCCTCCTGGCCCTGTTATTGATGTCTTCCATCTCTTTTTGCAGGTGCTCGATTTGCCGGGTATGCTTTTCCATGAGCTTCAGCCTTTCATCGTGTACCTGTATCCGTTGCTCCGCTTGCTCCTGGCGAACCGCGAGACTGCCAAATTGTTCCCTGAGTTGCACCATTTCCTCCTGCATATTTTGGAGCGAGGCACTATTAGCCGTCACGATAGCTTTCACAGCACGGACCTCCTGCAGTAGCTCCTGTAATGCTTCCGGTTGCTCGCGCCCAGCCGCCATCTTTTGTGGGGATGGGGGTTCGGTTTTGGATCGTTTAGTTCCAGTCCCCGGGCCCGGTGTAAAGTCTAAGCGGGCTGGTTTAGGATTCGCCATCTGCTGTCACTCTCAGCCGGAGTTTTATAGTAGTTTTGGTTCAAAATGTCAGCGCAGACACAGGATTGCGAGTTAGATCCTCCAGAGCTCTCGCTCTACACGTCCATTCCCTCCGTAGTAGGCTCCGCCTCTCGGCCCCTTTAACTTTTAATTTGGAGTTATTTTCTCCCTTTATGATTTTTTGATTTGTAAACTGTTCTGATGTTCGAAGGGCGGTATAGAAAGTCCTAATAAACCATAAACCATAACAAACCATAAACAGACATAGTTGGACTACACAAACTGGGGACTCTTGAATTTCTGAAAAGGCCTACATTTGTGTACAGGACCGTACCAAACTCGAAATGCACCCTGTGTGAATCATGAACTTGGAGTTTTCCTGCCTCCCCAGCCATATGTAGAAACTCAGTCTTATCGGGCTTCCTGAAAGCCCAGTGATGATATCAGCACTCCTGTGCTTGCGCCCTATGCAGTTGCATCGCTTGCACAGCACTTGGTATGGCCCTGGTTATGCACGTATCCAGCCTTGCAACCTGCATGGAGCCCGCCTCCATAACCGGTTATGGGGACATTCATTTTTCAGGGCGGAGATGGAGCAATTTCAGAAGACACTGCTTCCACGCCCCTGGTTTTTGGACGTTCTACTCTTGATGTCGCAGATTGTTCCTAGTCAACCTTTCTAAAATATCACTTTTAGTGTGTTTTTTCCCTGAGTGGGAGCCCTTTCTTTTACATTATTACTTTTTACCAATGTACCAGGAGATGGAAATGAATAAATAAATGCAAGTGCAGATCCTGGTTCCATTCCTTGCTGTGGTGTCACTGGATTCCTCTCTCTTGAACTGGTATTCTCTGTGGATACAGGTCCTTGGAATTGCTCTGCCTGTAAACCTGGCTCAGATGTTCTTTTATCCTTGAGATTTCTCTTCTTAAAGCTTCTTCTGTATATCGTTGTCAGATGGCTTCTAAGTCATTTACACAGACAGGACTCCATTATTACTGAGCCCAGGAAGATGCTGGCAGGTTTTGTACAATCAATCCTTTTTCCCTTGCTCTCTATTCCTTTGCTCCTATGCCTGTGGCTCCTTTTAAATGGTTGAGGACCTACAGTTTGGCCATCCTCAGATGGCTCGCTCTTTTCCTGCTGTAAAAGCTTCCTATACATTAGCTTCCATTACAAACCAAGTGCCCTTTCTCCTTCCTGGAGATAACTTACATGGCCTGTTCTTCCTAGTAAGTCAAGCCACAGGGAGGCTTGCAGGACAGAAGGCAGCCACACCCTGTTCACGTTTCTGCCTCTCTGACTTTGCAGCCTCCTCTGCCTGGATTTTTGTTATTGCTCATCTGTGGTGAATCATGAAAAACTCTTCTTTATCATTGATGAGAAGGAGGTGGGCAGTAGCAATGACAGAAGAAAAAGAACCCATCACTGCTATCAGAATTTGGGTGGAGAGGTGAGGAATGGGGGTTCGATGTCTGCACGCTAACTGATCGTACACCTTCCTCTTCCTTCTCCTCTTCCAGTGTGTCATGTACTGCCACAGGTTTGGGTCTTCTTTAGTGGGTCAGGGTTGAGGCTGCATCAGCACTTCACGGCTGTGTATGGGCACAAAATAAATGCATAGGGGCAGGCAGGAAGACCGACCAACTAATCCTCTACAACTGATGCCTTCGCTTTTGTGAAACAAGCTTAGAAAAGGGAAATTGGGGAATGGCGAGTGTAGAAAAATCTCATAAAAATACATATATTTTTTAAAAAGAATGCTGGCTTTTCAAGTAGAATCACTGTTAAGAAAGGTTTCCTGTAATCGCATTCAATCATTTTTACATGTAATTAGACAGCAGTTATGCTAACTGGCTAAGAGGATAAAATAATCTGCTGGTAGACTGAGGAAATCAATAGTTTGACATTTCTCCTGACATTTATGATTTACACGATTTTACTGTGCTTTCTGCATTTTCATATCTCTTTGAAATGGGTTACCAGGGAGCTGGACCGAGGGAGAGCCCTAGATGTGGTGCATTTAGATTTTAGTAAAGCCTTTGACACCGTTCCTCACAGGCGACTTATAAACAAACTGAGCACCCTAAGGATAGACCCTAAAGTTACTGCTTGGGTTAGACATTAGTTGAGTGGGAGGTGAGAAAGGGTACAGGTAAATGGAGCTCATTCTGAGGAGAAGGAGGTTACCAGTGGTGTGCCCTGGGCATCTCTCCTTGGTCCGATTCTTTTTAACATGTTTGTTAGTGATATAGTGGAAGGACTGTCTGGAAAGGTTTGCCTCTTTGCAGATGATACCAAAATCTGCAATAGAGTAGACACCCAGGAAGGCATAGATAACATAAGGAAGAATCTAGCTAAGCTTGAAGAATGGTCTAGAATTTGGCAGCTGAGATTTAATGTTAAAAAATG
Source organism: Ichthyophis bannanicus (assembly GCA_033557465.1). Lineage (NCBI taxonomy): Eukaryota > Metazoa > Chordata > Amphibia > Gymnophiona > Ichthyophiidae > Ichthyophis > Ichthyophis bannanicus. Next base: position 374,106,665 of record CM066032.1, on the reverse strand, counting down.
CAGCAATCCAAGGGAGATATATAGTATAGGGGGTGAAGTACTTTTGTCCACTAAAGAAGAGCAGGACCTAGGCGTGATTGTGTCTGATGATCATAAAGTAGCTAAACAGGTAGAAAAGGTGACAGCAAAAGCTAGAAGGATGCTTGGGTGCATAGGGAGAGGAATGGCCAGCAGAAGAAAGGAGGTGATAGTGCCTCTGTATAAGTCTTTGGTGCGACCTCATTTTGAGTATTGCATGCAATTCTGGAGACCACACCTTCAAAAAGATATAAACAGGCTGGAGTCAGTACAGCATGGCTACTAAAATGGTTAGTGCTCTTCATTATAAAGCATATGAGGACAGACTTAAGGATCTTAATATGTACACCTTAGAGGAAAGGCGGGATAGAGGTGATATGATTGAGATGTTTAAATACCTCCATGGCATAAATGCACAGGAGGAGAGCCTCTTTCGACTGAAAGCAAGCTCTGCCATGTGGGGACATGGGATGAGGGTGATAGATTCAGGAGTGATATGCGGAAATATTTCTTTATGGAAAGACTGGTGGATCCGTGGAATAGTCTCCCAGTGTAGGTGGTAGAGATGAGGACAGTATCTGAAGATGCAAGGGACAAACACAGAGGATCTCTAAAGGAAAAAAAGGGGACTGTTATAGAGGTTGATATGGAAGGACAGACTAGATAGGCCATGTGGTCTTTTTCTTTCGTCATGTTTCTATTTTTCTATGAAATCTTTCTTCATCAAGAACCATTGCAAAATCATCTCCAGCACTGCATAGTGCTGCATACTTTTTTTTTTTTAACTCTGTAGCAGGGATTCATGCGTAGAAATATAGAAACAAGTCAGCAGAAAAAAAACATATGGCCTGTCTAGTCCCATGCTTTCTTGAATTCAGATACTGTCCTCATCTCTACTACCTCCACTGGGAGACTATTCTACAAATCTACCACTCTTTCCGTAAAGAAATATTTCCACATTTTACTCCTGAGTCTATCCCCTTTCAACCTCATCCTATGCCCCCCTCATTGCAGAGTTTACTTTTGTCCCAATCCTTATGGCTATGTGGACCATTTATCAAAATCCAAAACTACCACCAGCCAGTCCCCATTATTCTCTCTCTCTCTCTCCTTCTCTAAAGGGAACGTTTTTCAAACAGCCAATGTAGTTTCAAATTACTAGTTTTATTTTAAAGGGGTGTGCTTAAGGCTGATGTTTGCCTAGGCCAGGTGCCCAATACCTTGCACTGGCTTGCCCCCCCCCCCCACATGCCCATGACATATACTACCAATACAGATATACACACACGCACATCCTCTGACAGATAAACACATAAACTCATATGCACATTATACCACTGGTTTACAGATACATACACACCTCATATACCATCAGCAGGGCCGGCACAACTATTAAGCAAACTAGGTGGTCACCTAGAGTGCCAGCTTTCCGGGGATACCCATTGCCATGGCTGCCGTCCCTCTCTGGGATCTGCTGCGATGGCAATGACTGCAAACATCCCCGTGGTGCTTATCTTACAACTTCAGCCCCCTCAGACTGACTATTGCTGACTTCCTGTTTGTGGCAGCGGCGGCAATGTGGGACGGTCAGGAGGGAGCAAAGGATGAGGTTCACCTAGGGCGCCTCTTCTCCTTGCACTGGCCCTGACAATCAGTCACTATGTACACTATCAGTGGCATTTTAGAAGTGATGTGGAGAGGGGAATTTCCATGTCCATTTCAGGATGTGGATAATTAGGACAGTATTTTACAAGAGCTCTGCAAAATGTAGAGCCCCTTGTAAAATAGCTGCAGGACTGCATAGCCATGCCTCTCTACATCTGGCAGGAGCAACGATTTTAAGAAGTTGCATGTGGAAAAATCCATAGACCTCCCTTCCCACTTAGATGTGTGAGATGCCTCTTAAACTCACTGCACCAGCACAGATTGCATACTAATGTAGAACCACAAGTTTGGGCCCCCCAGAGCCAGTAAGTAACCCCAACCCAAGACACTCTTGATCCCCTTCCCTCCCTTCTGAAAAAATAAAAAAACATACCTATTCATTGACTAGTTTGAGTTGGACAGTGGCGGATAACCACCCCTCCCCCCTACTCCACTATATGGCACATGTCCCTACTCTTCCCTTTTCTCCTTTTCACAGTTTCTTGTTATCTGTTTATCACATTATAATGTAAAAGTTGAGATGTAATTGTTCTGTTAATGTTCATGTAAACCACTTTGACTGTATGGTAAAGCAGTATAAAAAAACGGGATAAATAAATAAATACCGTCAATCCCCCTTCCTCTAAAGTCCACCCAACCAAACACCAATGTGATGACCCCCCTAGAAGACCTTCCCTCCCTGACAGAATGGGACCCCCTCCCACACCCTGGATTACCAGGATCATTGATGCCAGTGGGAGCAGAAGTCCATTCCTCAGCATATGGCTGTTTTCCAAAATGGCACCAATAACTCCTAGTGTAATCTCGGAGTACTGTTGAGTAAGACAGCAGAAACAGTGGAGACAGCATCGGTGATGGACAGGGTGGTGGAAACCATTGTGAAGAACAAGATTACTGAACATGTACATAATCATGATTTAATGGCAGAAAGCCAACATGGACTTAACCAAGAAAAGTCTTATCTCAAGAATCTCATATTTTTTTGAAAGTGTGAATAAACAGGTAGATAAAGGTGAGCTGGTTGAGACAGTGTATCTCAATTTTCAGAAAGCCTTTGAGAAAGACCCTCATGAGAGACTCGGGGAAATTAAAAAGCTATGGAGGCAATGTAGTATGTGGATTAGGAACTGGTTGAAAGATAGAAAACAGAGAATAGGGCTAAATGGCCAATTTTCTCAATGGAGGAAGGTGAATAGTGGAGTAGCATAGGGATCTGTGCTGAGTCCACTGCTTTTTTACATATTTACAAATGAGCTGGAAATGCGGAATTACACTTGTTAAAACATAAGAGGATTGTAAAAAATTGCAAGAGGGCCTTGATACATTGGGAGACTGGGCGTCCAAAAGGCAGATGAAATTCAATGTGGACAAGAGTAAAGTTATGCACTTAGAGGACAATTCCAATCAGGGCAGGTCTGGGCTGTTTGGACGGCCGAAACTTGTACCCAATTCTGCAACCATGGGGGCTAGATGTTCCCACAGTTGCAGAGTTGGGCACTTGGCCTGGACATGCCCCATTTCTGTCACAGGAGACATCTTTACCCCTATCCATGGCACCAGGACACACATCAGGAGCACAGAAGGCCTGACATTGCTGACAGTTTCCTTGCCCCACCGCCTGACCCTTGGCGGATACAGTCAGGGACAGGACCAAGAGGCAGGGCATTATCTTCAGCATCCCTGGGACTTTTGGGGGTCCGTGTGCTCTGATCTCTGCTGTCGCTGGGACTTATTTCACCTACAGAGTGTAATAAGACCCACATCTAACCAGCCTCTGGTGGAAGTAAAGATCTGTGGCCTGAATAGGCTCTGTACATCTGTTTTATTCAGCCTATCCCTGTTCCTCCCACTCTATGCCCAGTTGCGTGATATAAACAAATGTGATATGTTATTTTTACAATGTAATATAAGACTTGTATTCCATTCATTCACCATTCTGTAATATAATTTTGTATGTCTGCATTCTGGGAAGAGAGACTACGTGGTTAAATAATACATAGCCTGTCACATGTGCAGAGGTACAAGGCTGATTCATCTTTACTGTATGTCTGCATTCTAGGAAAAAGGGATACGTGGATAATAACACGTAGCCGGATGTATGTAATGATTTTCTGACTTCCTTACAGTATGACTGCATTCTGGGAAGAGAGACCATGTGGCTAAATAATACATAGCCCTACAATTATTAATTACAAAATTTGCTATAAAAATAACTGTGAAACAGAAGTTGGGTGTGAGTGCTTACTGAAGCGTCTCACCCTTTACTTGCAAGCAAAGACATTAAACTCTGCTTTACTGAGAAGTCTGTTATTGTGTAAAAAGTTATGTTTTCTTACAGATTAGGGGATGTCCGGGATTGTGTCATTGCTGGAGGAGATCCCCGGCCCTGAGGATGGGGAGACGCATCCCGTTGAGTTCAATGGCCTCATTTATCAGTGATGGAGGGCTCCAACAGTGGACTGACAGCAGAATCCCGAGACCATGAAGGAAAAATCAATACAGACTCAGTGAAGCAGACTATGTATTAGACAGAGACAAACGTGTCAACCAAGTAATTCTGTGCACAGACCAAGGTAAGATACAAGACTGTAAAGTATTGCCTTGGTGGTTGGTTATTGAGACAAACTGTTGTTTGTATGAGACGTGTCCTAGACACGAAGTGAGTGCGGAGTCTCAATCCGCGGTTCCAACACCTCCGCGAGGAGTGCGGCCGGAGAGAGACGAAGTGAAAAGCACATTGGTGAAACAGGTCTCAATGGGTGTCAGGAATTCCAAAGGAAACTCGAGTAAGAATGGGGTCAGGAATAAGGACTCCGGGAACATTCCTCCAGACAGTCAGTTAAGGAGGATGTTGGTATTAGTAGCATGTAATAAAGCTACAGGGTAAACTTTTTAAGGATAAAGTAAAGAAGTGTTTTTAGAATTTGCTGGTTTACATGGACAAAAGAGAAAGCATAAAAGCTAGCTGCAGTCTTCTGGCTGGAATTTGGCACAGACGAAGGGTGGTTATGTCAAATCCTTAACTTATATGTAAGCAGTGAAAAGATTAATTCAGCAAGTGTTTGCTACTGCCAAAAAGGAATAGCAGTGGTGCATGAAAATGGTCATTAAGCAGGGAATTCTTTTGAAGCCAGAGAAACATAGATTAGCAGATGAGACTGCTAAGTGAGCTGCCTTAGAAGTAGACTTAACCCCTATATACAATTTAACCCCAGAAATAGGCAGTCAGGCAGCAAATCCTCTTATCTTAAAAAGGATATAGCATTATTAGAAAAGGTAAAGAGAAGAGCCACCAATATGGTAAAGAGGATAGAAGGATACTCCTATGAAAAGAAGCTAAAAAGGTTAGGGCTCTTCAACCTGGAAAAGAGACGGCTGAGGGGAGATATGATAGAAGTAGTATTTTTAGTACACACAGGAGCTGCCCAGACATCCTTAAATTATATACCAGAGGGAATGAGATTAACAAATCAGAAGCTTACAGTCTCAGGAGTAAAAGGGGAGGGTTTTTTGGTCTCAATATTTGAGCCCACTCTGTTAAAAATGGACCATGAGGAGATAGAGGGACAGTTGTTGTATATCCCAGAAGCAGGGAGTAATCTATTAGGAAGGGATATGAGTACACAGTTAAACTTAGAAATAAAGGTGAAAGACAGCCAAATCATTGTAGAAATGGCTGTACTCACCGAAGAAGAAGAGAGTCAAATAGACCCTATTGTCTGGGCAAGGGAAGGAAATAGGGGAGGATTGAATATCCCACCATTGAAAGTTGAACTGAACAAGGAAGGCGAAGTAGTGTGCCATAAACAATATCCCATTTCATTGGAAGGTCATAAGGGCCTCCAGCCTGTTATAAGAGATTTGTTAAAAGATGCACTATTAGAACCATGCATGTCCCCATTTAATAATCCCATCTTGCCAGCAAGAAAACCAGATGGATCATACAGGTAGTACAGGATCTGAGGAGACTGAACCAAATAGTACGGATAAGGCACCCAGTGGTACCAAACCCCTATACAATACTGAGTAAAATACCCGATGAGCACAAATGGTTTAGTGTTATAGATTTGAAGGATGCATTTTGGTCCTGTCACTTGGACCCAGGTAGTAGGGACATGTTTGCTTTTGAATGGGAAGACCTGATACTGGTCGGAAACAACAGTTCCGGTGGACAGTGTTACCCCAAGGGTTTACGGAATCACCTAACTTGTTTGGGCAAGTGCTGGAACAGGTTTTAGAAACATTTTCTACACCATCCGGCATAACTCTTTTGCAATATGTAGATGATCTTTTAATATCAGGGAAAAAGAAGACCCAAGTAAGTGAAGCCACCAAAGCCTTATTAGAGTTTCTGGGAAGACAAGGGTTCCGGGTTTCCAAAACTAAATTACAATTTGTAGAGAGCGAAGTAAAATACCTCGGACATTTAATTAGTATAGGTCCAGAACGAATAAAAGTGATTACAGATTTAGCCCTACCTAGGACAAAGAGGGAACTAAGGAAGTTCCTAGGACTAACCGGGTATTGTAGATTATGGATAGGGATTATATTCAAAAACTGCTAGAAGAGCATCCTAACATTATAATTTGGAAAGAAGAAGAGAGAGAGAGTTGGTTAAGGATTAAAAAAAACCCAAAAACGGAGCTTGGTAGAAGCCCCGGTTCTGGCCTTACCCTCACTGGACAAACCCTTACATTTGTTTGTTACTGTAAATGGGGGAGTAGCCTTAGGGGTCCTCACTCAAAAAAAAATGGGCAGGGAAGAGACAACCAGTAGCATATTTATTTAAAATATTCGATTCAGTGTCTAGGGGATGGCCAGAATGTGTTCATGAAGTAGCGGCAACAGCCCTATTGGTAGAAGAGAGTAGGAAATTGACATTTGGAGGGGCCCTGGTAGTAAGTACCCCACATCAAGTGAGAACCATTTTAACCCAGAGGGCTGGGAGGTGGCTCAATGATTCAAGAATCCTGAAATATGAAGCAATATTAATGGAAAAAGATCCACAGATCAGTGTTTAAACTCAGCTGCCTTCCTATGGAGTGGAACGAGTAAACGTTGTCACCAGCAGTGGCTGAACTAGTAGTATATAGCTAGGCACACTGCTGGGCCTGACCCTTCTATGAAAGAAAGTGTAGTTGAGACGGAGTGGTCAGGTTGAAATAAGGATTTATCCCCTCCCGGGGTTTGCTGGATTTTCAAAACAGTACAAAAATACCAAACTTAAGAGGCAGCCATGCTTCTGGCAAAAACAAAAGGTGAAAGGAAAACACAGCTTCTTGCTTGAACAGAACCAATAATTATAACAAACAGAAATCACGTAACAACGTTGGCAGTTCCCTCTGTGCACGTTTATCTTTCTCCCAGGCACACTTATCTTCTACTAGCGTAGAGAAGTTTAATCAGTTATTAATAAAGAACAGTCCATGTCCTCAACATAGGGAAAGCATTCACTTTGCTCCGTGCACATCGGTTCATCAACTATCTTATCTTCTTTAGGGCAGAGAGTCTGGAACTTTCTCCAATCAGTCCCTAGCTTCTCTTCACCACTCTCTCCACAGTATGGCAAATAATTATCAGATAGTTTGTAAAACTGCCTTGTTCTGTTTCTAATAGGTCTCTCTCTTGGCAGTTTTCTGCCAGGCTTTAAATACATGCAATCATCTTCTTCACTCATACATATGTCCTCAATCACTTTACTTTCCTTTTCCCAAGGTTGTAAATATCTTAGGCCATTCTGCCTTTCAGTAATACAGAGTTCCTTACCAGCTGCTCTCCGTTCTCCCCACTGACCTCTGTGTCTGGGAAATTCTTCCTGCGTCACAGGTGAGGGTTTCCTGCAGTTAATCCCTCTGCTGGTAAATGGCTTTCTGTCTCTTTTCAAAGCCCTGCTTGGCTTTCTATTCCAAGACTCAAATGAAACAGCATTAGGCTGAGAGTATTCTGACCTTCTGTTAGAGAGCTGCAAGTCTTCCCTTACTTGCCAAGTTTCCAAATCACTCTCAACTTCTGAGTCTCCAAAACCACCGTCAGAATCAGCACATGAATCCAACTCAGCCTCTTTCACTGCAACTCCTGCTGGATCTCCTACCAGCTTTCTGCCTCTGTTTGCCTACCACGTTTCTTATACATGGTTAGGGGCGTTTTCCTGCACATGCGCAAACTGTTCTCTTCATTACCTGAGGAGTGTTTGTTGGCTAGGCGTGCCCTCGGACCTCGTGTCTCAGCCTGCTTTGGTTGCCTATGGTAACTGTGAAGCTTTTGATCTCCCTTCCTGTCAGAATCTGTGCCAAACTCAGCAGCTTTCTGTGTCTTAAAGGTATAGGGCAGAACTTTGGTGTCACAACGTAGATTGATTGTTTACGTCATCAGAATATAAAAAGACTACGGGACATGCAACTAAGTTACAGGGTAACCTATTTAAGACTAATAAGAGAAAATAAATATTTTTTTTTCTCACTCAATGTGTAATCAAATTCTGGAATTTGTTACCGGTAGTGCAGCTGGGCTTAAATAAATAAATAAATAAAAAAGGGTTTGGACAAGTTAAAGGTTCATAAACCATTATTAAAAGGGACCCAGGATATCATTGCTTGACCCAATACAAGCATTGAGGAACCTGTGTCTTTTGGGGAAACTGCTAGGTACTTGGTGACCTACTGTAGATTGGTCACTGTTGAAAACAAGATACTGAGCTTGATGGACCTCGGTCTGACCCAGTATGGGATATCATATGTTCTTATGTTCTTATTTACTGAAAGGGAAAAATGAAAACGCGAAGATATAGGACAGTAGAAACTGAAAGGGCGGAAATGGGTTTTACCTGATGGCAGGCAGATGATAATAAACAAACAAATAATGAGAGAAATTATGGCCATTCTACATCAAGCATGAAGGAGTTGCCTAATGGTTAAGAATATTGGATTGAGAATCCAGAGACCAGGGTTTGATTCCCACTAGCACTCCTTGTGGTCTTGGGCAGGTCACTTGACCCTCCATTGCCTCAGAAGAATCCAAGTTATCAATGTCCCTGTTTTAGTGTATGTTACCAAGTTTGGGTTTCAATGTAAACCGCTTTGATTGAAATGATAAAGTGGTATATAAAAACTGTTAAATAAATAAATAAATAAGAGAGTCATTGGGGTGTATGGGAATATACACAGTAGCCAAGCAAGTGTTTGAGAGGTGTATAACCTGTAAGAAAATAAACAAAATGGTCCTTAGGAAACAACCGCAGGGAAACAGAGACCCTGGTCTTAGTCCATTCTAAAGTATACAGGTTGATTTCACTGAGTTGCCCCTGGTTGGGCAGGTGAAGTACCTTTTGGTAATAGTGGACCATTTGATGGGATGGGTGGAGGCATATCCCATGGTAGTTGCCACAGCAATAGGAGTAGCAAAAATGGTTTTGGAACAAATCATTCCAAGATATGGGATGATAGGTCACATTGACTCGGATCAGGGAACAAATCATTCCAAGATATGGGATGATAGGTCACATTGACTCGGACCAGGGAAGTCACTTCACAGCCAAGATATTGCAAAACATAATGGAAACTCTGGGAGTATCCTGGGATTTCCATACTCCATGGCATCCACCCTCCTCAGGGAGAGTGGAACGCAAGAATCGGACAATACAGAAGCAGTCAGCCAAATTGATGTTAGAAACAAAATTACCTTGGACTAACTGTTTGCCCTTAGTATTGTTAAGAATCCGAACAGCTACTCGGAAAGATTTAGGATTGTCCCCCTATGAAATGTTATTTGGATTACCCTATACGGGACAATTAAAGGAACCTCCCCAGTTCGAAACTAAAGATAAGTTTCTTAAAGAATATATACTTGGGTTATCTTCTTCTTTATCTGTTCTCAGGTCCGATTGAAGCTCCTTCAGATGCCCAATGGGAGGTCCAGGGAACTACTGACCCTCTGTGCCTGAAAATACCAAGGAAACACAGAAGAACAGGAGAGAAGTTCATTAACAAGGACTAATAAAAATTATAACATGGACAAAGAAAAGTGGATCATGTTGCAATGATGGGGGGATCACTTTCTCTGTTAAGGGGAATGACATGGGATCTAGGACAGGGAAAGGGATGGACTGATGAACAAATACAAAAACAAACACAATGGGGAAGAATGTATCCTAACATATTTACTGTAACCGTACCAGAGGGAGTGGGACCGGTGAGCCTAGGATTTGATGCCTGCCAAGTGATAAATTGTGATGGGGGGATACTACGAAATAGTCATAAGTATGTGTGTCCAGAGAATGCCCAGACACTTGTGTATGTGATGCCCTGTTACGAGTGGTCACAAGTTTGGTGGACCACCGAGGATGGAGGCTGGGTTTCCCCAGAGGGGAAGAAACACCCATTTCAAAAGAAAATAAAAATAATAAAGAAACATAATATTCAGCAGTGTAATCCAGGAAGTTGCAACCCCATCGTGGTCACCCTCTTTGGAAGGGATGACTCACTGGATGGGACCTATGGACTAGGGATAGATATTAGTGGGGAAGATCACCTGGGAAGATTGAGAAGAAAAATACCCCTCAAGAATCAGACTCAGGTCTCCACACCATTCCCCACATATCTTTGGAACCTAAAAAGGACCCTAATGCAGTCAAAAATAGTGGAGATTAAAGATTTGGGGGACATTCTAGAGGTGGAAACGGGTTATGAGGATGTGAACGCCTGGGTGGAATGGGTTAAATATATCGTAGGAAAGTCTCAACTGCAGCAATTGCTACGCATGTGCCTCCGGGAGGCCCATTGCACAGGTTGTGCCCTTACCCTTGAGGTGGGATACAGATCCCAATGGAATAAGATGCCTCATATCTCTGTATCAGGAAAAGAACGGCTTGGGGAAATGAAAGTTGCAAGTCATTGAATTTGCTCTTTCCTCCTACAGACTTGAAGGAGGTAAAAGTTCCCCCACATTTTCAACAGTGTTTGGAAATCACTCCGCCTGTCTCACCAGGCGGGGGAAGAACTACACAAGAGAAGTGGGGGAACTGAACACCTGCGTTCTAAGCCTAAACCTGACAGGGATGGACGGAGAAGAGAAGAACTACTCCAACCTGGTAATCCCTAGGGCAGACATGTGGTGGTACTGTGGAGGGTGGATGTTGAGACCAAAATTGCCTGCCCTATGGTCGGGAACATGTGCAATAGTTCAATTGGCAGTTCCTTTCACCTTGGCGTTCACAGAACAGAACAAGGGGCAAATACAAAGGGAAAGGAGGAGTACCTTGGGAGCCTCATTTGATGACAGGATATATTTAGATGCAATAGGAGTCCTCTGGGAGTTCCGGATGAGTATAAAGCACAAAACCAGATTGCAGCTGGATTCAAATCCCTGTCAGGGGTAATCACGATAAACAAAAATGTAGATTGGATAAATTATATATATTTTTTATTTATTTATTTTAATTCTCTTATATACCACACTATTCTGCATCAGCTGTGGTTTACATTGAACAAACTGAAATTACATTGAACAGGGCATTATAACTTGGAGATAACTATTTTACAAGGAACATGGGCTATGGAGAGTTAAGTGGCTTGCCCAAGACCACAAGGAGCACCTGTGAGACTAGAAACCCCAGTCCTTCCGGCCCAAGGTTGCTGTCCTCTAGTGGGATTTGAACCCCTGACCTTCCGGCCTGAAGTACCTTGCCCCAACCACTAGGCCACTCCTCCACTCCTTGATTATACTTGGGATGCAATAAAGGGGATTGCAGAACAATTGGACGTCACTAGCAGAATGGCCTGGGAGAACCAAATGATTTTAGATATAATGGCGGCTTAAAAAGGGGGCATGTGTGATATGGGGGGGGGGGAGGAATTTTGTATGTTCATCCCCAATAACACGGCCCCTGATGGTACTATCACTAAAGCCCTTGTGATGACTAAATACCTTGGCAGAGGAATTGGCAGAAAAATTCAGGTACGGATACCTCTCTCACTGGATGGTTGGGGTCATGGTTTGGGAAATGGAAAGGGGTGGTAGTATCTATATTTACTTCTGTACTTGTTGTAATTGGAGTATTAATTACGGTGGGGTGTTGCATAATACCGTGTATAGGAGGGTTAACTCAAAGATTGATAGAAACAGTAAGCACTAAACAAATGATAGTACACACAAGTGCACAAAGGTGCAATGTTAATAATAGACGATAAAAGGGAAGAGAGAAAGAGTTAGGAAGAATGTTATCTAAGTTAGAGGCTTCTTATGGAACTGCGGAGTAAATGTAAAAAGTAACAAGAAAACTTTAAAAAGAAAGAGGGAGGGATTTGATATAAACAAATGTGATATGTTATTTTTACAATGTAATATAAAGCTTGTATTCTATTCATTCACCATTCTGTAATATAATTTTGTATGTCTGCATTCTGGGAAGAGAGACTACGTGGTTAAATAACACGTGGCCTGTCACATGTGAAGAGGTACAAGGCTGATTCATCTTTACTGTATGTCTGCATTCTGGGAAAAAGGGATATGTGGATAATAACACGGAGGCTGATGTATGTAATGATTTTCTGACTTCCTTACTGTATGTCTGCATTCTGGGAAGAGAGACCATGTGGCTAAATAATACGTAGCCTGACAATTATTAATTACCAAATTTGCTGTGAGTGCTTACTGAAGCATCTCACCCTTTACTTGCAAGCAAATACATTAAACTCTGCTTTACTGAGAAGTCTGTTATTGTGTAAAAAGTTATGTTTTCTTACATTGCGGCCCCCATCCAGAGCTCCCTGCATAAAGGCCCTGTGTGTGCAGGGAGCTCTTGGGTCAGAATGCCACTTTCGGATCTTGATTCACCTGATCTCCCTTGTGTTTCTTTACCATTCTTTCTAGATGTATCCCTGTCTACACCTATTGTGTTGTCTGTCTTGACTAGACTATAAGCTCTGATGAGCAGGGACTATCTCTTACATGTCTGTGCAGCACTGTGTATGTCTTGTAGTGTTATACAAATGTTCAGTAGTAATAGTAGTAGTAGTAGAATACGGCCCCTGTGAATAGCGGGGGTTGCACATACAAACCAGCCGTACATCCCCGCTATTCGCAGGTCAAAATGACCCACTTAGGGAAGAACAACCCAAAATACAGTTACATAATGCAAGGTTCCACATTAGGAACCATCACCCAGGAAAAGGATTTAGGCAGCATCATGGATAATACGTTGAAACTCTTTGCCCAGTGTGCAATGGCAGCCAAGAAAGCAAATAGAATACTGGGAATCATAAAGAATGGAATAGAAAAAAAACCCAAGGATATTATAATGCTTCTATATTGCTCTATGTTGCGACCACACCTTGAATATTGTGTACAATTCTGGTCACCATATGCCCTCTCAATGGCTGTGGTGGGAGCAAATACAGTGACAGAATTCAAAATGGCATGGGACAGACACAATAGATGCCTTTATAGAAACACAATAAAATAAAAATTAATAAAACGTAACTGTCTCTGATATCTCAACAAGTAGAGGTGACCTGCACGGAGAGGTGGGTACACCCCTAAACAAAGGCATGGGGAGAGGTGACTTGCACAGAGCGGCGGGCGCACCTGCTCTTGCCACCTAGCTGGGCAGACTAGATGGACTTTGCTGGTCTTTATCTGCTGTCATATACTATGTTGCTATGTTACGTATCTTAAAAAGGATATAGCAGAATTAGAGAAGGTACAGAGAAGAGCAACTAAAATGGTAAAGGGGATGGAAGGATATCCCTATGAGGAAAGGTTTAAAAGGTTAGGGCTCTTCAATTTGGAAAAGAGATGGCTGAGGGGAGATATGATAGTGATAGTGTATGCTGATGACATACTACTATACATTCCATTTACCATAGGACAACCTGATTTTTCCCCTATCATCAGATGTTTTGATGCAGTGGCTGAATGGCTTCTCACACAAAACCTGAGGATTAATCATAGCAAAACTGATGTCCTATTTGTCACAAGGAATCAGAAATTCAACCCACCACCCAACCTGCAAGTTAAAAACGCTGAACTCAAGACAAGAGACACAATTCGCTACCTAGGCATCACCCTAGATCAGCGATTGGATATGATAACCCACGTAAAGACCGTCACCAAAGCAATATACCACAAAATACGAACCCTTCGCCACCTCCGCCCACTATTGGACTATTCAGACTATCGAACCATATTTCAAGCCCTAGTGATCCCACACCTGGACTTCGCAAACACCATCCTCCATGGTCTTCCACAAGCGACCCTCAACCCACTTCGGCTGGCCATGAACTCAGCTGCTAGGGTTCTTACAGGGACATCACGATTGGAACATATAACCCCAGTAATGAAAAACCTACACTGGCTGCCACTTACAAGCCCGAATTCAATACAAGGTTCTGGTCATGACCTTCAAGGCACTGAAGAATCAATCTCCCACACCAATCAGTAAACTGCTCAACAACACACCCAACATCAGAGCCAGAAGACCTACACTACTGAACATGCTAACTGTACCTAAGCTCACCACAAAATGTACAAAGGCAACTACCAATAGAGCTTTTTCAATTTATGCCCCGACAGCCTGGAACGAACTTCCCGCTAGTATTCGTTCCATAGCCAGCCTCACCTCCTTCAGAAAGGCAATAAAACACCACCTTTTTCTAATTCACTATCCTGAAACCTTGCCCGAAAAACATAATTCATTTGCACTCACACCACACATTTACTGCCCTATCACACAACATGAAAATGGCTAGGTACTCATCTCCCTTAGACCTACACATTCCCCCATCTGTCCTATAAATGCCCACGGTTTACTTGAATACTTAACTCTATGTAAATATTTGTACATACCATGTGAATAGTTTCCCTGTTATCCCAGTTTGTTTATGCCTTGTTCTATGTAAGCACATTGTGATATTTAATGCATTGTTGCTCTGTTCAGTTTTACTGTAAACCGCGCTGATTTCAATAGCGCGGTATATAAAAAATAAAAATAAATAAATAAATAAATAAAATAAATCTATAAAATAATGAATGGAGAACGGATAAAAACTAGGGAACATGCAATGAAGCTACAATATAGCATATTTAAGACTAATCAGAGAAAATATTTTTCCATTCAATGCGTAAACTCTGGAATTTGTTACCAGAGAATGTAGTAAAAGCTGTTAGCGTAGCTGGATTTAAAAGAGGCTTGGACAAGTTCCTGGAGGAAAAGTCATAAACCATTAGAGGACAAGGAAAATCTACTGCTTACTCACTGGACAAGCAGCATGGAATCTGTATAGCTTTTGGGAACCTGCTAAGTACCTGTGACCTGGATTGACCATTGTTGGAAACAGGATAGTGGGCTTGATGGACCCTTGTTCTGACCCAGTATGGCATATTTTATCATTTTGTGAACCAACATGTGCTACTGCATGGAAACACTCTATATCCAAGAGATGGTAAAGAAGTCCATCAGCTGATGATACCAAAAGTCTTACAAAGAGTTACTCGAGGCAAGACACTCAAAAACTGGAGATTTCAGAATAGAGATTACGGTAAAGACCTTGAGAAAAGTTAACTTCTAGGCGAACATGGAAAAGACATGAAAGATTAGATTATAATTTGGAAACATTGTTTCTAAGAGAGTGAGCTTTCAATGTTTCAATGTCAGTTGCTCTTGAGAACACTGATATCCACTGATGTGAAAATGTACCAATCACTGACATGTTCTTACATTTCACACTGGCCATACCAGAAATCAGAACTACCACCAGACAAACACTGATCCAAAGATGGATAGCCTATTATGGCATACCAGAGTGCATTCATTTAGTTTAAGGCCACACCTTTGAGTCTGAGGTAATCAAAGAACTGTGTCAGTTGTACTGGACTGATAAAACAGGAACAAAATCACACCATCCTAAAGAAAACAGGAGATATGAGCATTTCGACGGACACAGCAAAACAAGCAGAGGTAAATGAACTAGGGAGGAGCTCTCAAGCACTTTTGGAAGGTAATTTTATAAAGTTGTGCCTAGTTAACATGTGGGTTGCCATACGACTATTGTGCCTATGTTAGAAAGTCAAGCATATTCATACTTAACTTTATGAAATAGGGGTGTATGTGGTGGGATATGTGCAGCAAATCTAGGCACAGTCAGTTATACCAGCCCATTATACCAAATGCTCATGGCTAGATGAAGGACTGAATGGAAAAGTCTGTCTTTTTGCAGACGACACAAAAATTTGCAACAGAGTGGACTCCCCCGAGGGAGTGGTTAACATGAGAAAAGAACTACAAAAGCTGGAAGACTGGTCTAATGCTTGGCAACTACGATTTAATGCGAAAAAGTGCAGCGTCATGCACTTGGGTAGCAGAAATCCAAGGGAAATGTACGCGATAGGGGGCGAGAGGTTGGTATGCACGGTTCAGGAGAAAGACCTTGGTGTGATTATCTCTGATGATCTCAAGGTGGCAAAACAGTGCGACAAGGCAGTGGCAAAAGCCAGGAGGATGCTGGGCTGCATACAAAGAGGGATTACCAGCAGAAAGGAAGAGGTACTTATGCCACTGTATAAGTCACTGGTGAGGCCTCACTTGGAATACTGTGTTCAGTTTTGGAGACCGTATCTTGCAAAAGATGTAAAAAGACTGGAAACTGTTCAGAGGAAAGCGACCAAAATGATTTGGAGCCTGCATCAGAAGCGACTTGAAGACCTAAATATGTACACTTTGGAGGAGAGGAGGGACAGGGGAGATATGATTCAAACCTTTAAATACTTAAAGAGAAATGATGAACAAACAAACCTCTTATTTTTTTATTTAGACAGTTTTTGTATACTGCCTTATCCTTCAATTAAAGCAGTTACAGCACAATTGGGGGATACATTTAACATGCAGGGATATGAGACACATACACTAATACTTACAGGGAACATGGGCAATGGAGGGTTAAGTGGCTTGCTCAAGACCACAAGGAGCATCTGTGGGACTAGAAACCCCAGTCCTTCCAGCCCAAGGTTGCTGTTCTCTAGTGGGATTTGAACCCCTGACCTTCTGGCCTGAAGTACCTTGCCCCAACCACTAGGCTACTCCTCCCTCTTCTAAAGATGGGGAAGCTGTAAAACTAGAGGGCATAACATGAAGCTGCAAGGTGGTAAATTAAAAGGCAATGTCAGGAAATATTTTTTCACTGAAAGGGTGGTGGATGCTTGGAATGCCCTCCCGATGGAAGTGGTGGGGGCAAACACGGTGACGGAATTCAAAAAGGCATGGGACAAACACAGTGGATCCCTTTACAGCAATAGGATAAAAACAAGATAAACGGTACCATCTAACTTCTGAACCATATAACGTCTCAACAAATAGGGGTGTCCTACATGGAGTGGTGGGTTTACCCCTAAACAAAGACATGGGGAGGGGTGGCCTGCACAGAGCGACAGGTGCACCTACTCTTGCCATCTTGCTGGGCAGACTAGATGGACCATGATGGTCTTTATCTGCCGACATTTACTATGTTACTATGTTACTATGTAGATCTTTAGGGCCCGATATTCTGTTGGGCAGGCTATGCGCCACTAAGGCGCATTGCCCTGTCTGCTGACCCTTAATCCTGGATATTCAATGCTGGGGTCATATGCAGTCCTGGCATTGAATATATAGGGATCGCCGCACTTGCTGGAAGCCACAGCAGCTAACTGGGCAGCAGTGA
This sequence comes from Ichthyophis bannanicus, assembly GCA_033557465.1. Taxonomy (NCBI): domain Eukaryota; kingdom Metazoa; phylum Chordata; class Amphibia; order Gymnophiona; family Ichthyophiidae; genus Ichthyophis; species Ichthyophis bannanicus. Next base: position 374,089,293 of record CM066032.1, on the reverse strand, counting down.
TATTGCATGCTGCCTGGTTTGCTCCTGTGCCTTAAGGATAGGCAAGGGATTTCCTCGCCTATCTTTTAGACACAGGTCGCTAACCAGGCAGCATGCAATATTGCCACTGCCTGGTTAGCGACAGTCTCCGCCTCTGCTCTGACCTGGAACACCCTCAACACACCCCGATGCTAACCACATAGAATATGGGTGTGTAATGGGGTTAGAAGGAGATATTCAATGGCACTAACCATGTAAGTGCTGTTAAATATCCCAATTACAGGCATTTATATGGTTTACTTGGCTGAAAACTGTGTAAATGCCTTTTGAATATCAGGCCCTTAAGTTATAGAATTTAAAACTCATGAGTGCAGATTTGTTCTCTGAATGGATCTTTTAGCCTGTGGCCTACTTCTGACTAGGGTTGCCAACTTGCTCCAGATGTGCCCGACAGACTTGATCCATGCCTGGGTTTACCCCACTGCATGCAGGGACTTGTAAGCGTGCTTTTCTTATGGAGTTCAATGAAAAGATCAGAACTACATATCCCTGCATGCAATGGGATAAACCCAGGAATGGATCAATCCTGTCGGGCGCATCTGGAGCCAGGTGGCAACCCTACTTCTGACCAGATAGCAAAACCTAACCTCAGTCCTTGGCTTCAGTTCTCTAACTTCAACTGCAAATAAGGAAGTACATAGACACAGAGAGTTATATAAAATAGCACAACTTAAGCTTAAGTGAGGATTCACAAGTGTGCATACTTGTGCAGGTTCCCATGAGTCCTTCCCTCAAATAAGGCCATCACACCTCCTTTTATTAGGGAAAAACTGTTACATGGTACAAATTCAGTTCTATGTCAAGCTTTGTTTATCTAAATGTTCTAGGCCCGAGCAGAGACATTTCTCAACTCCGGCATTCTAAAAAAAAAGCATTCTATCTCATTCTCACAATGTCATCCCAAAGTACAACCTTGGCTTTTATAACATATCTCTTTCCAGGCTGCTAGGCTTCAGACTGTCAGAAATATTCCAAGTCATTCTCCATATTAACCCTTTTCAGAGGGCCCTGGTACCCCACTTCAAGTTACTTTCAACACTCTCCACTCAAATTCTGTACCTGTGGATGCACACACTGATGCAAGTACTTACAAAATAGTAAATGGCTAAATGACAGAAATGCTCAATAACATCAACAAGGACAAAACCTGGAGCTGACTATGGTTCATAACACCAGCTACTAGTATGCAAACTCAAGATGAAGCTGAAAAAGAGTAAGCCACTCATGAATGTAGTGAAGTATGATCTTGAAAATATACCACCGCAATGTAAAGATTGCCTGATAAATTGATTTGCCACTTTGGATATAAATGACAGGGCACCAGAAGGGTTATGGGATAAGATCAAGAAAATTGTGCTCAAAGAAAGTGAAAAGTCTCTATAAAAAGTGAAAAAATGAAAACAGCCAAAACAGATGACTGAAGAAACTCTGAAAATTGCTCAGAAACACAGAGAAGCTAAAGCCAGAGTAGAAAGAGAGAGAATCACAGAATGTAACAGAGATTTCCAATGTACAGCAAGATCAGACAAAGAAATACTACAATGATGCACTCAAGTAAATAGTATCAGAAACTATTAGAGGAAGAACAAGATCGGCTTTCCTAAAGCTATGAGAGTTACAGTATAGAGAAAATTCCAGCTTTGAATTGGAACGCTAAAAGATGCATAAGGATCCACTTTGAATGATGCTGTGAAGATCAAAAAAAGGTGGAAAGAATACAGAGATCAACAAGGAGTCTCCACCCTCCCTCCAGCTCCCGCCCAATCCGGGCGGTGGGAGCCCGATATCGCAGCAGCCGCCGGGGATAAAAGCGGCGTCCCTGCCTGCAGAGACGCCGCTGCCAGGAGTCTCCACCCTCCCTCCAGCTCCCGCCCAATCCGGGCGGTGGGAGCCCGATATCGCAGCAGCCGCCGGGGATAAAAGCGGCGTCCCTGCCTGCAGAGACGCCGCTGCCAGGAGTCTCCACCCTCCCTCCAGCTCCCGCCCAATCCGGGCGGTGGGAGCCCGATATCGCAGCAGCCGCCGGGGATAAAAGCGGTGTCCCTGCAGGGCGCGCCCGCGCCTGAGGGCCTCGCCAGAGGGCCCTTTGGCGTGGCCCTTAGGCGTGGCACGAGGGCGAAAAATAGAAAACATCCTAGGAACTCAGCAGCACCGACTGCATACCAACGGATCCCGACAGAGGAGCAGACCGAGGAGGACAGCAAAACCGCAAGTAAAACCCTCACAGAACATAACACATCACACACTACCAAACGCCCTCTTCAACAACACACTCCATAAAAGCTCCGGCCTCCCCCCCACGGAACAGGCTCCCGCACCAAGGCGACTGCCACAGGTCCAGCTCCACATCCGCGGGTCAGGCTCCCTCCTAGGGACAGGCTCCCGCACCGCAACAGATCTAGCTCCACACCCACGGGACAGGCTCCCTCCACGGGACAGGCTCCCGCACCAAGGCGACCGCCGCAGATCCAGCGCCACAGGCACGGGACAGGCTCCCTCACCGGGACAGGCTCCCGCGCCGCGACAGAGCCAGCTCCACATCCGCGGGACAGGCTCCCTCCACGGGACAGGCTCCCGCACCAAGGCGACCGCCACAGATCCAGCTCCACATTCACGGGACAGGCTCCCTCCACGGGACAGGCTCCCGCACCGCAACAGATCCAGCTCCACATCCGCGGGACAGGCTCCCTCCACGGGACAGGCTCCCGCACCAAGGCGACCGCCACAGATCCAGCTCCACATTCACGGGACAGGCTCCCTCCACGGGACAGGCTCCCGCACCGCAACAGATCCAGCTCCACATCCGCGGGACAGGCTCCCTCCACGGGACAGGCGCCCGCACCAAGGCGACAGCCACAGGTCCAGCTCCACATCCATGGGACAGGCTCCCTCCACGGGACAGGCTCCCGCACCAAGGCGACTGCCACAGGTCCAGCTCTACATCCCCGGGACAGGCTCCCGCAACAAGTACAGCTCTCCCCAAAGCAAACAACAGACGAAGACCTAAGGAGACAGGCGTCACCCTATCAGAACATCACAAACTACCAACATGCACACCACATACTTCCTCCCTCTATACCTACTAGTCACACAACTCCTCCCACCGACCACACACCTCCACTACCCTCAAACAAACACACCATGGTACCCTCCAACTGCACTGCCATATCTCGGTCCACAACACACACACAAAGAGACACTCGCAAACTCCCAAGCAAAGAGACCAAACAGACACAAATCAAACACCAACACCGGCTCAAAGGAAGCACATGTAGCAACAACCTCTTCCACAAAGACAACAACAATTGAGCTCATAAACGCCAGATCCGTCTGCAACAAGATACACACTCTGGTAGACCACATAGAAGAGCGACAGCCCGACATAATATGCATCACAGAGACATGGCTCAACCCTACCGACAGTGTACTACTCAACCAAATAGTACCGAACAACTACTCAGCATACAACTGCCCTCGCACCCACAAGCGTGGAGGAGGAGTCCTAATAATAGCAAAAACAAAACTCAAGTTCAAGACACAGAACCTCACAGATACACAGCAGTGTAACACAATTAGCATCAAGAACAAGAATATTGCAATCTGCCTAACCTACAGAGCACCCGTGCTCCACCTGACGAACTAGCCTTCACACTCGAAGAAGCCTGTGCCATAACAGCAAACAACAAACCAGCACTACTAATCGGAGACTTCAACCTAAAGTCCGCCAATACAAAAGATGCAGAGGCCTTCCTTCAAGCAATGACCTCACTTCAATTCACACAGATAGTCAATGCACCAACACACAGACTTGGATCATCCCCAGACCTCATCTTCGCATCAAACTACCTAACTTCAAGAGACCTAATCTCTACACCCACCATCACCCCAGTACCATGGTCTGACCATTACTTAATCGAGACGAAACTGCAATCACAAGAAGACCAGACAAGCGAAAGAGTGAACATCCCACACACACAAAGACGATTCAAGTCCTTTGACAAGGACGTATTCATACAGGACACAATACAACACTTGAACATTGACTCAGAGGACCTGGAGGAACAAGTTTCCAACTGGAACAGCGTTCTAGCTAACGCCGCCAAACCATCCGATGACAGGACCGAGAAACAACACCACAACAAGAGACAGAACAAGCCATGGTACTCAACAAAAATACGACAGGAAAAGAGGGAGCTCAGGAAAATTGAACGGAGATGGAGAAAAAAACAAAACTACTTCCGACCAACATCTTTACCTAACAAAGCAAAAACAATACAATGAACACATCAACCAATCAAAGAGAGAATTCCACACAAACCTGATAAATTCTTCCATCAACAAACCCAGAGAACTTTTCGAAATATAAAAAACCCTGACAAAAGAGCAAACAGCAGAAAGAGAAGTACAAGTGGATCCACAGAAATTCGCTGACCACATCAAAGACAAATTCCACTCCACAGAGCGCACAACACCCAGTGGAACCACAAGAACGAACGTACACCCCAAAACCTGGGGCACATTCTACTCTCCCTCAAAAGAACAGATATCCCACATCATCTCCACAATCAACACAAGTACTGCCCCTACTGACCCTTGCCCAGTGTCATGGGTCAAAGCCACCAAATCAAGCCTGATACCAACCATTCATAAAATGGTACACAACTCACTCACTCAAGGACTCATGCCACAGCAACTAAAGCTTGCCTCAGTAAGACCAATCACAAAGAAAACTACTCTCGACAAAAAGGACCCAGCAGCATACCGACCAATCTCCAGCATACCCTTCCTCGCAAAAATAATCGAAAAGACGGTTCAACTACAACTTCAGGAACACATTGACGAACACGGAACTCTCGACGACAACCAACACGGATTTCGTCCCAACCATGGAGTCGAAACTCTACTGATCTACCTCTTCGACAGCATCATAAGAATAATTGACAACACCAGGAATGGAATTATAATGATCTTCATCGACATCTCCTCAGCTTTCGACACAGTTGACCACAATATGCTCCTGGAGAGACTAAAGAACACTGGTATACATGGTACCACTCTGAAATGGTTCCACTCGTACCTAACCGAAAGACAGCTACAGGTCAAGGTGGGACATGACACCTCCCGACCCATAAACGTCCAACAAGGAGTACCGCAAGGATCCGCACTCTCAGCACTCCTTTTTAACATCTACATCCAACCAATATGCAACATTATGAAAGAGAACAACATCCAATACACAATATACGCAGACGACATCATGGTATACTCCCCGATATCAATCGACAACCCGGACTTCTCTAAGATAACAGACTGCCTTACCCAAATGACGAAGTGGTGCCAAAACAACAACCTCGCAATAAACTACAACAAGACCGAAGCTTTAATCATCACTCGGAACCAGAGCTTCATACACCCACCAAACATAAAGATACAAAGCACTACGATACCGATAAGATCAGAGGTGAGATACCTTGGGGTTACTCTGGACAGTAAACTCAACCTCAAACCACACATAGACAAAACAATCCAAAAAGCCTACTACAGGATGCGAATCATCAGGAGACTGAAACCACTCCTCGCCCCAGAACACTTCCGTACCGTCTGTCAAGCACTGATAACCCCAATACTGGACTTCTGCAATCCGATATACCTTGGACTACCAAAACAAGCTCTCAAACCACTCCAGCTGGCACAAAACACTGCAGCTCGAATCATAGCCGGAACCGCAAGGCAGGAGCACATCACACCTACATTAAAGGACTTACACTGGCTCCCAATCAGTGCTCGCATCAGATACAAGACTATCATAAACCTATTTAAGATTAAAGAGCACACATCAGCCAACAGCCTCCACACGCTCATACAACCGGAAATCAGCGCACGTCTTAGAAGAAGTCAAACACGCAACCGAGTCAGTACCCCAAATGAATACAAGCACACACGCAAGGATACAACAAACAGAGCTCTCTCCATGGCTGCTCCAACAATATGGAACAATCTACCGGACGATCTAAGGGCAACTCCAGACCTCAAAGACTTCAGAAAACAACTGAAAACCATGCTGTTCATAGAGCACTATGGTCACATCACATAACCTAAGAGAATGGATAACAGCATTCCAATCCTCCTAAACAACTGTATGTATATAAAATGTGTTTTTAGCACCACTGTAAATAGCCCACCTTGTACATAGCTCAAACAAATCAAGCACCCAACACCGCCATCACACAACCAAGTTTCATCCTCACTGCATGTACAACACACACACTTTACCTGATTGCTTGCTGTGATACCACCTTGATTATTAAGATAAGGCGGTTTAGAAATACTGTTAAATAAATAAATAAATAAATAAACAACCATTTCAACTTGTATCTTACAAGCAGGAACTGTTAGTGATGAAATAAGAAGATGAAGCAGCATTGAAAGCAGAACAAAGCACTGGGCATTGATATCATTCCCATTGAAGTATTACAGCAATGCAGATGTTACAATATTTACAAGGTTCTCCCAGGAAATTTGGAAGAAAACATCATGGCCAACTGATTGGAAAAGATCTGTGTTCATACCAATACTGAAGAAAGATGATCTGACTGACTGAAGAAACTATTGCACAATTGCTCTGAACCCACATGCCAGCAAGATTCTACTCAAGATCTTTCAGTGGAAACTACAACTATACCTAGAATGAGAACTGCTGGGAGGGTCGGGGAACAAGCAGAATTCTGGAAAGGATGAGGAACAACAGACATCACAGATGTGAGAGTGATCCTTGCAGACAAAAGAATACCAAAAGGATATATATGTCTGATAGACTACAGCAAGACCTTTGATAGCATAAATCATGAAAAGCTCTGAGCACAACCTTTACATTGATCAAGAAGTACCAGTTAGAGCGGTTTAAACAGAATACTTTAAAATTGGCAGCATACTTTCCCCATGCTTGTTTAATCTATATGCAGAACAAAATCAGAGAAGCAGGACTGTGTGAAGACAACCGAGGTGTGAAGATTAGTGAAAGACTCAGCAAGAAACTTCATTACTAGCCGAAAGTGAAGGTGATCTAAAATATCTGCTTATCAAGATCAAGGAACATAGCCTTAAAATGGGCTTACATAGTAACATAATAAATGATGGCAGATAAAGACCAGTATGGTCCATCTAGTCTGCTCAGTAAGATGGCAAGAGTAGGTGCACCTGCCGCTCTGTGCAGGCCACCCCTTTCCATGTCTTTGTTTAGGGGTGAACCCACCGTTCTTTGTAGGACACTCATGTTTGTTGAGAAATTAGATAATTAAGTTTATTTTGATTTTATCCTGTTGCTGTAAAGGGATCTACTGTGTCTGTCTCATGCCATTTTGAATTCTGTCACTGTATTTGCCCCCACCACTTCCATCGGGAGGGCATGCCAAGCATCCACCACCCTTTCAGTGAAAATGTATCCTCACATTGCCTTTCAATTTACCCCCTTGTAGCTTCATGCTATGCCCTCTAGTTTTACAGCTTCCCCGTCTTTGAAAGAGGTTTGTTTGTTCATTATTTCTCTTTAAGTATTTAAAGGTCTGAATCATATCTCCCCTATCCCACCTCTCCTTCAGAGTGTACATATTTAGGTCTTCTCATAAGGCTTCTGACGCAGGCTCCAAATCATTTTGGTCGCCTTCCTCTGAACAGTTTCCAGTCTTTTTACATCCTTGCAAGATATGATCTCCAAAACTGAACACAGTATTCCAAGTGAGGCCTCACCAGTGACTTATACAGTGGCATTAGTACCTCTTCCTTTCTGCTGGTAATTCCTCTTTGTATGCAACCCAATATCCTCCTGGCTTTTGCCACCACCTTGTCGCAGTGTTTTGCCACCTTGAGATCCTCAGAAATAATCACACCAAGGTCCTTCTCCTGATCCGTGCACACCAACTTCTCGCCCCCTATTGCGTATGTTTCCCTTGGATTTCTGCTTCCCAAGTGCATGACACTGCACTTCTTTGCATTAAATCTTAACTGGTACTTCAGGCCGGAAGGTCAGGGGTTCAAATCCCACTAGAGGACAGCAACCTTGGGCTGGAAGGACTGGGGTTTCTAGTCCCACAGGTGCTCCTTGTGGTCTTGGGCAAGCCACTTAACCCTCCATAGCCCATGTTCCCTGTAAAATAGTTATCTCCAAGTTATAATGCACTGTTCAATGTAATTTCAGTTTGTCAATGTAAACCGCACTGATGCAGAATAGCACGGTATATAAGAGAATGTAAATAAAAATAATAATAAATAAAACTGCCAAGCATTAGACCATTCTTCCAGCTTTTGTAGATCTTTCCTCATGTTATCCACTCCCTCAGGGGAGTACACTCTGTTGAAAAGTTTTGTGTCATCTGCAAAAAGACAAACCTTTCCATTCAGTCCTTCAGCACCTTAATGTGAAGAAAAAGATCCTGGCAACTGGCAAAATCAATCATTTCATCCCTGGAAAAGAAATAGAAATAGTAGATAATTTTAACCTGCTTGGATCAGTAATCAATAACGACAAGCAGTCAAGAAATTTGATTACACATTTGTAGTGCTAAACAAATGTTTGGTAGTAGTAGTAGTAGTAGTAGTAGTAGTAGTAGAATGGCTAATATGTTCATGCAGAGATGTATCTCTGCATACAAAGATTTGACATGTCCAAGCCATAGTACTTTCAATAACATCATGTAGATGAGAAAGTTGGACAATGAAGAAGAAAGACAGGAAGAAAAAGGATGCCTTCAAATTAAGTGCTGGCAAAGAATATTATGTATAGCATGGACTGCTCGAAGAACAAATCAATCAGTACTAGAGGAGTTTAAATCTAAGCTTTCCTTAGAAGCTCAAATGACAAGACTGACTTTCATACTCATCATATCATGCGAAGAAAAAGATCCTTTGAGGAAGATATCATGATTGGCAAGATAGAAGGTCAATGCAAAAGAGGAAGTTCTGCAATGCGATAGATGTTGCTTTTTCATTATTTGTCACCTTACTGAAGACTGAACGCAGTTAAGACAACTATCCATAAGGTCGCATGTTGAGGGTAAATGCCAAGGCAGAGAAGCTCACATTCTGGAGATGAATGCATGGCTGCATGGATGGTGTCATCAAGAGCATTTTGGTTTCCTGGATCATGAAATGATTTTCCAAGGGCTACTGAGCAAAGATGGCATCCACCTATCCAAGAAGGGTCAAAGTTTCTTCTGCAACAGACTGCTAACCTACTAAAGAAGGCTTTACCTAGATTTGTTGGGCATGGGTGAAGAAAGCTTCCAAGTAAGTAAATGTCCTCAGGTAAATAAAACATTAAATATCTCTGTAGAAATGGACAAAAATGGCAATATCTGGAAAGCAGCGTGTATTCATGCCCGTAGTATGGGAAATAAAATTCCAGATGTTGAGGCTTTAATGGAAGAGGCTGACTTGGATTTAGTGACAGTTACAGAGACTTAGTTCACTGACAACCATGACTGGGATGTAATTATGCAAGGTTATAATTTATTCAGGAAGGACATGGTAGGAAGAAGAGGAAGAGGAGTGGCACTATATGTAAAAAATAATATTAAAGCTATAGAATTACAGGACTTATGAGGGAATGGAGGAGGCACTGTGGGTTAAAGTAGAAAGAGGGAATGGGGCATCTATTTGCATTGGTGTGACATACATATATCTTTCATAGGTAGAAGAAGTGGACAGATTTAATTAAATATATTTATGGCATTGCCATGACAGAAGTGCTACTGATAGGTGATTTTAATATTCCAGATGTTGATTGGCACATCCCTGTTCTGGTGTCATCTGGAAGTAAGGAGATCCTGGCTTCTCTACAGGGAGACCTATTCCAGCTACTGGTAATAGAACCCACATGTGAGGGGGCCATACTGGACCTGGTGCTTACCAATGGGGAAAATGTTTCTGATGCTATAGTGGATGACCATCTGTCATCCAGTGATCACCAGATAGTGTGATTCAGTATTAGGACTAGGCTGATAAAGTCCATTCAAAAGTGAAAGCCCTAGACTTTAGTAAAACTAACTTTGCCAAGATGGGAAAATACCTCAAAGAGTTGTTAGCAGGATGGGAACAGCTGGGGAATGCAGAAAAACAGTGGGCAAAACTGAAAGGGGATATTTTAAGAGTAACAAACATTTTTGTTAGGAAAGTAAATAAATGTAAAAGGAAAAGGAGGCCACATCTGAGAGTATTGAAGAAACTTTGGGAAGTTCTAGCGGCTCCACACTGTAACCTTTTCAATGCTTCTTTAGAATTGGAAGTGGTCCCAGAGGGCTGGAGAAGGGCACTTGTGGTCCCTTTACACAAACGTGGAAGTAAGGATGAGATTGAGCACTGCAGGCCAGTTAGTCTGACCTCTGTGGGGAGTAAATGAATGGAAACACTTCTAAAACAGAAGATAATGAAGATTTTGGAGTCCAATGGATTGCAGGATCCAAGGCAGCATGGTTTTACCAGAGGCAGATTTGTCAGACAAATCTAATTAATTTCTTCAACTGGATGATGAGCGAGTTGAATGGAGGGAGAGCTCTGGATATGGCGTTCTTAGATTTCAGTATAGTGTCTGACACCAGTTTGCACAGGCAACTTACAAATAAATTGAGCACCCTGGGAATGGATCATAAAGTGACATGTCTGGGTTAAAAATTAGTTGCGTGGGAGGCGGCAGAGGGTACAGGTAAATGGAGCTCACTCTGAGGAGAAAGATGTTACTAGTGGTGTGCCGCAGGGTCTGTCCTTGTTCCGATTTTTTAAAACATTTTTATTAGTGTCGGGTAAGGTTTGCCTCTTTGCGGATGATACCAAAATTTGCAATAGAGTAGGCACCCAGGAAGGAGTAGTTAACATGAGAAGAGATCTAGCTAAGTTTGAAGAATGGTTGAGAATTTGGCAGCTGAGATATAATGCTAAAATATGCAGGGTCATGCATTTGGGATGCAAAAATCCAAAAGTGCGGTACAGTCTAGGGGGTGAAGTACTTTTGTCCACAAAAGAGGAGTAGGACATGGGCGTGAGTGTTTCTAATGATCTTAAAGTGGCTAAACAGGTAGAAAAGGTGATGGCAAAAGCCAGAAGGATGCTTGGGTGCATAGGGAGATGAATAGTCAGCAGGAAAAAGGAGGTGATAGTGCCTCTGTATATGTCTTTGGTGAGACCTCATTTGGCATATTGTGTGCAGTTCTGCAATCCACACCTTCAGAAGGATATAAACAGGATGGAGTCAGTGCAGAGTGTGGCTACCAAAATGGTCAGTGGTCTTCATTATAAGCCATATGGGGACAGATTTAAAGATCTCAATATATAAACTTTAGAGAAAAGGCAGGAAAGAGGAGATATCATAGAAATATTTAAATACCTATGTGGCATAAATGCACAGGAGGAGAACCTCTTTCAACTGAAAGAAAGCTTGGCAATGAGGGGACATAGGATGAAGGTGAAAAGAGATTGACTCAAGAGTAATATGCAGAAATATTTATTTATGGAAAGAGTGGTAGATACATGGACTAGTCTCCCAATGGAGGTAGTATAGACAAGGACTGTATCTGAACCTTGAGAACTCCCTTTTGAAGCAGAAAAGAATTGGATGATGTGTCCTTAACTAAGATTCACCATGAGTGATTAAAAATAAAATAAAATTAAAACAGCTTCATTCATAGCCTGCCCATTTGGAGGGTGATATACATCCCCTAAATAGCAACATTAATCTCACAACCATCTAAAACTACCTGCAGGTGCTCATAAATTAACACATCTCTCAATATAATCATTAATACTCCTCCACTACCTTTGGGCCATGATTGAACTTCTGCCACATAACCGGATGGACATATTTGTTTAACAATTGATCACTTTTTAAAAACCAACAGTCAATTATATAGTAGATAAAATATCCCAAAATCATCTCCAAGATTAAATCATATATAGTCTATTTTATCTCTTAATAATGTGCATTAATTAGCATTCCTTGCAAATCCTGTTCCTTTTTTATAACATTACAAAGAACATATTCAAGATTCCCAAGATTATCTTGTCAGAAAAGATGCCAATAGGTACAATGACTGTAGTGCCTTTGACCCATTACCACTTTAATAGGAAATATATCAAGCACCCTGTCAGCCTCTATACCTACCAAGCCACTCTTCTAGGCCAATCAGGCCCAGCGTTGCTATTTTAAATTCTCTGCGCCCCTTGGTGCGAAGGCAGAACATCGCCAGACACCACCGGGGCTTGATCTAGTGTCGGGGAGTCGAGTGGGAGGATTGCTCCTCCCCGATCAGCCCTCCAAGGCCAATCAGGCCCAGCATTGCTATTTTAAATTCTCTGCGCCCCTTGGCGTGAAGGCAGAACATCGCCGGACACCACCGGGGCCTGATCTAGCATCGGGGAGTCGAGCCCTTTGGCGTGGCCCTTCGGCGTGGTCCAGAGGCACTGGAATTAGCTCTAAGGTAGAGTGTGTCAACTTGAAACAGTATCCTTTGTTTTGGTATGTTTGATTGCTAATGCAAATGTAAAGTAATTGTTAATGCATATGTCTATTGTTAATGCAGCAGAATGGGATAATGTCAACGGCGGAGGATCACATTTCTGTGACAACGGCAACAACACCAAACTTAAACTGCGTGGAAGAAAGGCCCGGCAATCTACTTCTGTATCTTGCCATGAAAACCCAATGGATAGTTACAACAAAACAAATTGTGCTGTAGTGCTGGAAGATGAGACCCCCAGGTTGGAAGGCACTCAACTAGCTACTGGGGAAGAGCTGAAGACTTTTCAGAGTAAAGCCAGCATTTATGATGTGGTTGGATCAAAGCCCTCGGGATGTCTGACTGCTGATATAGCTGCGCATGAAATGAGAGTCAGAAGCTGTAAAGATGTCTTACACATTGGAACATGGAACGTACGAAGCATGAACCAAGGGAAGTTGGAGGTGGTCAAATAATGAAATGGAACGTGTACAACTTGATCTGTTGGGTGTCAGCGAACTGAAATGGACTGGCATCGGGCACTTTGCATCAGATGATCACATGGTCTACAATGCTGGAAATGAAAGACAAAGAAGAAATGGTGCTGCATTTATAATAAAGAAGAAACTTGCAAGAACTGCAATGAAATACAATGCAGTCAGTGAACGCTTAATCTGTATTCGTCTACGAGGAATGCCTATGAACACAACTATAATTCAAGTATATGCCCCAACAACAGCTGCAGAAGAGAATGAAATTGAAGAGTTCTATGAACAAGTACAAGCTGAAATTGACAGAACATGCAAACAGGATATCCTGATAGTCATGGGTGATTGGAACGCAAAGGTTGTCAACAAAGAAGAAGACAAAGTAGTTGGAAAATATGAACTTGGCAACAGAAATGAAGCTGGAGAAAGACTGATAGAATTCTGCAAGACCAACGATCTATTCATCTTGAACACCTTCTTCCAGCAACACAAGTGGCGACTGTACACATGGACTTCACCCAATGGATTGAATAAAAAGCAAATTGACTACATCTGTGGAAGTCAACGATGGAAAAGCTCTATAACATCAACAAAGACAAAACCTGGAGCTGACTGTGGTACAGATCATCAACTACTAGTATGCAAACTCAAGCTAAAGCTGAAAAAGAGCAAACCACTCATGAATGCAGCAAAATATGACCTTGAGAATATACCACTGGAATTTAAAGACTGCCTGCAAAATCGATTTGCTGCTTTAGATACAAATGATAGAGTTCCAGAAGAGTTATGGAATGACATCAAGAAGGTTGTGTTGGAAGAAAGCGAGAAGTCTCTACAAAAGGTAAAAAAGAAAAAACGGCCAAAATGGATGATGGAAGAAACTCTGAAAATTGCCCAGAAACGCAGAGAAGCTAAAGCCAGAGGAGAAAGAAAGACAATCACAGAACTCAACAGAGATTTCCAACGTGCAGCAAGACAGGACAAGGAAAAGTACTACAATGATGCATGCAAGGAAATAGAAGCAGAAACTATTAGAGGAAGAACAAGATCAGCTTTCCTAAAGCTACGAGAGTTAAAGAAAAAGTTCCAGCCTCGAATTGGAATGTTACAAGATGGTCAAGGTTCTATGTTTAATGATGCTGAGAAGATCAAGAAAAGATGGAAGGAATATACAGAGTTTTTATATGATAAAGATCAAGTGGACCAACAGCCGTTTCAACCTGTACCTTATGATCTGGAACCACTGGTGATGAAAGAAGAAGTTGAAGCACCATTGAAAGCCTTATCAAAGAACAAAGCACCAGGCATTGATTGCATTCCCATAGAAGTACTACAGCAATCTGATGCAGCTGTTACCATACTTACAAGGCTCTGCCAAGAAATATGGAAGACAGCATCATGGCCAACCGGAAAAGATCTGTGTTTATACCAATACTAAAGAAAGGTGATCCAACTGACTGTGGAAATTATCGCACAATTGCTCTGATCCCACATGCCAGCAAGATTCTACTGAAGATTATTCAAAAGAGACTACAATCATACCTGGAACAAGAACTACCTGAAGTGCAAGTAGGGTTCAGAAAAGGGCGAGGAACGAGAGACATTATTGCGGATGTGAGATGGATCCTTGAAAAGACTAAAGAATACCAAAAGGATATCTATTTGTGCTTTATCGACTATAGCAAAGCTTTTGACTGTGTAAACCATGAAAAACTCTGGGCCACATTAAGAAGCATGGGTATGGGTATACCAGAACACCTGATCGTTCTCTTGCACAATCTGTACATTGATCAAGAAGCAACAGTTCGAACGGAACAAGGAGAAACAGAATGGTTTAAAATAAGCAAAGGTGTAAGACAAGGCTGCATACTTTCCCCCTACCTGTTTAATTTATATGCAGAACAAATCATCAGAGAAGCAGGATTGTATGAAGACAACAGAGGTGTGAAGATTGATGGAAGACTCATCAACAACCTTCGCTATGCTGATGATACCACATTACTGGCGGAAAGTGAAGGTGATCTGAAACATTTGCTTCTCACAATCAAAGAACATAGTCTCAAAATGGGCATGCACCTTAATGTAAAGAAGACAAAGATCATGACAACTGGCATAATCAACAGGTTCATCGTCGAAGGAGAAGAAATTGAATAACTTTAACCTACTTGGATCAACTATCAATAAAGAAGCAACAAGCAGTCAAGAAATCAGACGACGCATTGCTCTTGGCAGAATTGCTATGAAAGACCTAGATAAGATTCTCAAGAGCAGAGATGTCTCTCTCCATACAAAGATTTGACTTGTTCAAGCCATGGTATTTTCAATAACATCATATGAATGTGAAAGCTGGACAGTGAAAAAGATAGACAGGAAGAAAATTGATGCCTTTGAATTATGGTGCTGGCAGCAAATACTGTGTATACCATGGACTGCCCGAAGAACAAACCAGTCTGTACTAGAGGAGATCAAACCTAAGCTTTCTTTAGAAGCTCAGATGACAAGACTTTGACTTTCATACTTTGGACACATCATGCGGAGAGAGAGATCATTAGAGAAAGACATCATGCTTGGCAAGATAGAAGGTCAATGCAAAAGAGGAAGGCCAGCAATGAGATGGATCAATACAATAACAGCAGCTACGGGTACCAGTCTGTCAACAATGAGTCACCTGAGTGAAGACCGAACACAATTTAGGATAGCTATCCAGAGGGTCGCCATGAGTTGACTCCGACTCGACGGCACTTAACAACAACAACAACAATGCATATGTAAAATAATTCTCTAAAAAACGTTGATCTATTGGCGTGATTAAGCCTTGTGCCTTAGTGTGCTAAACAATAGTATGTGCTCTCTGTGTATATGCCTATAAGATCACCAGACACAGCCCTTGCTGCTCTGAACGCCACCCCACTGGACCTCATATTGACCGGCCTTACCAGCTTTAATTAGCTCTGTGAGATGAGTGCCCACACGATTATCTCAATCTGCTCTGTTTGAACGGCACCCTATCCCGATCCACTGAGGCTGCTCCCTAAAGCTCTGGCCAGCCCCTTGAGTGCCCCACCTCATTCTATTGCCTCCTCTGAAGCCTCGTATCCTGCCCAACAGCACAATGATGTGGGATCATATGTTATTATTGGTCCTATGCCTCCTAGCCCTTCTCATCACCTGGGCTGAATCCTACTCACATCAACATGGCTTACTCTCCCCCTTATGCCATACAGACACCTTCAACTACAGAAGAGATCACCCTCTCATACATCAGCGACGACATCCACATAATCTGCCAACCACTGCCAGAATCCCACAGAAGGAATTCTCCTCACCCTCACCACCTGAACTGTATGCTCATAAATGCTTGTTCCATACGCAATAAATGGCCCATCCTCACCGACTACATTGACCATCGGAAACTGGATCTGCTTTTTGTCACAGAGACTTGGCTGACTGATACAGACGGTGTCCTTACCAATCTCCTTCTACCACCCGGCTATGATCTCTTTAATTGCCTGTGAGCAAATCGGAGAGGTGGTGGTATCCTCATAATTGTCAGAAGCAACCTCCACTTCCAATGCATCTCTTCCCAGAGTGCACCCAAGCTCGACTATATCCAGATTTCAAACAAAGTCCTATCTACCTGTCTTTTCTACCGCTCTCCATCTACATGTGCAGACGAGCTCACCACCATCCTAGACTTTACTTGCGACAGGAATACACACCTCAAACCACTCTGGCTCCTAGGTGATTTTAACCTTCCAGCCCTTCCTACCAAGCACTCCTCCACCTTCCTTAATGCCATGAAAGCTCTCGACTATCATCAACTGATACATACTCCTACTCACTCAGCAGGAAATACCCTGGACCTCATCTTTGCACCCTCACCCCTCCACAGTCTGACTACCAAGGACCTCCCTCTTGTCCTCCCAGTCCCCTGGTCTGACCATAATGCCATACTGTTCCGCATTCCCACTGACCCCGGAGTTGACCAACTGCCCTCCAACTCCAATCCCCAATCATCCAATCGTTTCTTCAGACCTTTCGACAAGGAGACTTTCCTCATGAATATTCTTGATGACCTCAACCCTGTCACCAACATTCTGTTTGAGCTAATAGACACGTGGAACAACACCCTAACCCAAGCCTCTCTCCTCCCACCTTCCACTAAACCCACTATGAAGAGGCACACAGTGTCATGGTTCACTGCCAATCTTCGTGAGTCCTTATTAACCCTCAGAAAGCTTGAGCGATGCTGGCGGCATTCTAGGCACGACGTTGACCATGTGGCCTACCTTCCCAAACCTCAAGAACACTAGATAGCAGTTATTCTCAAGAAAAGGGAATTCCATACTAACACCCTTATGCGATCTCTCAACCATCCCCGCAAGCTCTTCAGCATTGTCAGATACCTTACGAGTGTTGCCTCAAAGAACCTTCCAGAAATTACTCCTAGTCTTGCCGATTTTGCCTCCCACTTCCAGAGCAAGAAGAACTCAACTATTTCAATCTCTGTGAACCTTGATGATGTTCCTCTCCTTCCTGAACTACTCCTGTCAAGTGATGCACCTATACCTACCCTGGATTCCTTCTACACATACTCGACTGAACAAATAGAAAATATCATTGGCTTAATCAACACCTCCACCTCCCCAGCCGATCCTTGCCCAGCATTCTGGATTAAGCAGGCAAGATCCAAACTGAGTTCAGCAATATCCAGAATAGTACACCTGTCCTTCTCCACAGGTTCTCTACCAGTGTCCCTTAAGTCTGCCTCCATCAAACCCCTGCTAAAAAGCAATAAATCAAACCCGTCAGACATTGGCTCATACCGACCGATCTCCAGCCTACCATTCCTAACTAAGATCGTAGAAAAGATTGTCCAGCAACAGGTTCAAGACCACATTGACTCCCATGCCCCTCTTGACCCACAGCAGCATGGATTCCGCCAACAGCATGGAGTGGAAACCTTTTTTGTTACTCTCCTTGACAGACTCTGCACCGGCATAGATAAGAAGAGGCAGGGATTCATTCTAATCTTCTTGGACATCGCCTCTGCTTTCGACTTTGTTAGCCACAGCCTTCTCCTTGGCCATCTACAACAGAAGGGTATTAGAAACTCTGCCCTCAACTGGTTTAGATCATACTTGTCGTATCGCCAACAACAGGTCCACTTGGGAACACAGTCTTCAAGCACCTTCCAGCAAACGCAAGGAGTCCCTCAAGGCTCGTCACTTTTAGCCTTGCTTTTCAACATCTACATACAGCCAATCTGTTCAATAATCAAGTCTTTCAACATACTATATCACATCTATGCAGATGATGTCTTACTATATTCCCCTTTCTCCATTGATAGCCCTGACTTTTCAGTCATTTCTGACTGCTTCAATGCTGTCTCTGATTGGCTTGCCACATACAACCTCAAGATCAACTGCAAGAACACTGAGGTCCTTTTCATTGCTAAAGATCAATCGTTTACCCCACCAGCCTCCTTGCAGGTGAGAGATGTAGAACTCATGTCTAAGTGGAGGAGTGGCCTAATGGTTGGGGCAAGGTACTTCAGGCCAGAAGGTCGGGGGTTCAAATCCCACTGGAGGACAGCAACCTTGGGCTGGAGGGACTGGGGTTTCTAGTCCCACAGGTGCTCCTTGTGATCTTGGGCAAGCCACTTAACCTTCCATAGCCCATGTTCCCTGTAGAATAGTTATCTCCAAGTTATAATGCCCTGTTCAATGTAATTTCAGTTTGTTAGATGTAAACTGCACTGATGCAGTATATAAGAGAATGTAAATAAAAAAATAAGCTGGAAGTTCACTACCTGGGAGTTACCCTTGACCATCAATTGACCATGGCTTCTCATATACAGCCCCGAAGCTCTCCCAGGAGGGATTGAGCTCTCCAGAAGGACCGCACCGCCCAGCTGAGTTTTGGCTGCCCAATTGGGGCAGTCCCAGGCTCCTTTAAAAGAGCACGATTGAATCGGGAGCCCTCTCTACAGCCCCGAAGCTCTCCCAGGGGGATTGACCTCTCCAGAAGGACCGCACCGCCCAGCTGAGTTCTGGCTGCCCAATCGGAGCAGTCCCAGGCTCCTTTAAAAGAGCGCAATTGAATCAGGAGCCCTCTCTACAGCCCCGAAGCTCTCCCAGGAGGGATTGAGCTCTCCAGAAGGACCGCACCGCCCAGCTGAGTTTTGGCTGCCCAATCGGGGCAGTCCCAGGCTCCTTTAAAAGAGTGCGATTGAATCGGGAGCCCTCTCTACAGCCCCGAAGCTCTCCCAGGAGAGATTGAGCTCTCCAGAAGGACAGCACCGCCCAGCTGAGTTTTGGCTGCTCAATCGGGGCAGTCACAGACTCCTTTAAAAGAGCGCGATTGAATCGGGAGCCCTCTCTACAGCCCCAAAGCTCTCCCAGGAGGGATTGAGCTCTCCAGAAGGACCACACCACCCAGCTGAGTTTTGGCTGCCCAATCGGGGCAGTCACAGGCTCCTTTAAAAGAGCGCGATTGAATCAGGAACCCTCTCTACAGCCCCGAAGCTCTCCCAGGAGGGATTGAGCTCTCCAGAAGGACCGCACCGCTCAGCTGAGTTTTGGCTGCCCAATCGGGGCAGTCCCAGGCTCCTTTAAAAGAGTGCGATTGAATCGGGAGCCCTCTCTACAGCCCCGAAGCTCTCCCAGGAGGGATTGAGCTCTCCAGAAGGACCGCACCACCCAGCTGAGTTTTGGCTGCCCAATCGGGGCAGTCCCAGGCTCCTTTAAAAGAGCGCGATTGAATCGGGCGCCCTCTCTACAGCCCCGAAGCTCTCCCAGGAGGGATTGAGCTCTCCAGAAGGACTGCACCGCCCAGCTGAGTTTTGGCTGCCCAATCGGGGCAGTCACAGGCTCCTTTAAAAGAATGCGATCTCAGGCGCGCCCGCGCCGGCGTGCCCGTGCCGGAGGGTCTCGCCAGAGAGCCCTTTGGCGTGGCCCTTAGGCGGCGGCACTTCGATAAAAGCACAGTCTACAGCACCACGGAAGTAACAAGAAATCTATCTACAATCTGACACATATCCCGAACTGCAAGTATTACCAAATGCTATCAGGCTTGGCCTCAATTGGTTGTTATATTCCTATGTTAATAGATATCCGGTAATATTATAGCTACCTTATATATAAGTCCTCATCTTTGTACTATTACTGTACTCCTCCCAAAGTTAATTTTATTCTATTTTATTCCATAGTATGCATATAGCTTTTTTACATTTACTTAGATCCTTCATGATCACATTATTTCTACTGTGCTAATTGAGACCCCGATCTCCCACTTTACTTGAATCATCTCATTGTAACTTATCTATGATACATTGTATTAGTTATCAGACATTCTATTAGACCATGCTATTATTTTACATTGTATTGCACTCCATTATGATACACTAACATACATTGTAACTTATCTAGGATACATTGTCTTAATTATCAGACATTCTATTAGACCATACTACTATTTGATAAAAGATACATTGTCAGGCACTCCACTAGGATATAGTAAGATACACAGTCCTATTCATTTGATTTCCTGTCAAGCCTTCCCAAAAATAACCTAATTCCAATCTTAAAGATAAATTTACCACACTACACAAAATCTTTAAAAGAACAATGTCTCCACCTATACCATCTGTATTCAAATTCCTATGCATATGCATTACAATCACCGCCTTAATTGACCTAACAAAATGCCTGAAGAGCAAAAATGATAAACCTATTCCAATAATCCAAGGTACAATACGTACTGAAAAACTTTTAGTACCATATAAAATAGGACCTTATTTATTTATTTATTTATTTATTTATTACAGGCTCTTATATACCGCTCTATTCAGAATCAGCGCGGTTCACAATATAACAACATACCATAACAACAAACTGTTAGGTTTTACAGAGAACAAGGTCAGAGAACTTGGAATAAAACATGGGACGTCAT
The DNA here is from genome assembly GCA_033557465.1 of Ichthyophis bannanicus. NCBI lineage: Eukaryota > Metazoa > Chordata > Amphibia > Gymnophiona > Ichthyophiidae > Ichthyophis > Ichthyophis bannanicus. The sequence goes on along the minus strand of CM066032.1, from coordinate 374,068,331 downwards.
TACTGCAACTATTTACAAGAGTATTTACAAGTATACATTACAGGATTTGTTCTTAGTTTGGGTAGTGATTAAGATTGGTTAGTTGGTCAAGTAATATTGGGGGAAGAGGTGGGATTTGAGTGCCTTCCTGAAAAGGGATAGATCATTGATAGCACGAATCTCTGGGGGTAGAGCGTTCCAGTACTTAGGGGCATAGACACAAGCACTCCAGACTCATTAACATAAATGTAACACCACAATGCGATGCTCCTCAGCCACATAACACACCCATATTAACAATCCTCTCATGTCAACTCATTAATGCAAGATCAATGAGAAACAAACTACCTATATTCACTGACATCCTCAACGACCAGAAGCCAGACATAATCTGCGTAACAGAAACCTGGTTTACAGAATCAAACTCAGTTTACATTAACCAACTAAAAACGCATGAATATGAGATCTTCCACACACACAGGACTTATAAAAAAGGTGGTGGTGTCCTTATAATAATAAAGAAAAAATTCAATACAAAACTTATATCATCTTGCAACACTAATCATATTGATACTCTTACAATAAAAATTAAAAACCTGAGGATATGCCTAATATATAAACCACCAGAACATAACTTAGACATCACTGATACTTTAATTGAAATTATGTCATCATCTACAGACACAAACCCTGTAATTCTAATGGGTGACTTTAATCTTCCCTCAACACATAATACATACTCATCTCACTTTTTAGACACTACTACTAACATGGACTTCAAACAAATTATATCGGATCAAACACACACCAAAGGTAAAACACTAGATCTTGTTTTCCTACAAACCTCCCTCTACAATTTATTTGACACTGCAACTCTTAAACACCTACCTGTCCCATGGTCAGATCATTACCTCCTCAAATTTGATATAAAATACACTGACAACATACAAACAAATAGCCCACAACCCTCACTAATTAAAAGATTCAGAAAATTTAATGAAGAAGAGTTTCTTGATAACATAATCCCTCAATTATCCCCAATAACAACAAACCTCAAAGAATAAGTTGATAACTGGAACAATATAATCTCCAAGGCAGCAGAACACATACCAACTGCAACACAACATAATAGTAAAAACAATAAGACCAAAAATGTTGACGCACCATGGTATAATAACACAATCAAACAAATTAAAAGAAAACTGAGAAAGTACGAACGAGAATGGAGAAATTCTAAAACGGTACCTAACCATGAAAAATATTTAAACACACTCAACAATTACAGAAAAGCAATTGATACAGCTAAGAGAAACCATTACTCCAACATACTAGCTAATTCTATGAATCGACCAAGAGAACTGTTTAGTATAGTTCAGAATTTGACCAACAAAACCTATAACACACATGAAACATCTATTGACATTTCCCCACAAGAATAAGCACAATACTATATAAACAAAACTAAACCACAAATGACGCCCTCAAAATTATATACTGAGATGATTCCTAACATCTCCGATACCTGGTCAAACTTCAACCTAGTAACAAAATCCACTCTCAAAACCACTATATATCTAATATTAATACAATGACCTCTCATCTCGATCCATGCTTAGTAAAATGGATAAAAAAGACTCTCCCAACACTCTCATCCTTCATTCTCCCCATAGTTAACATTTCATTAGAAAAAGGCTATCTACCTCCTTCCCTAAAGCACGTTCAAATAAGACCAATTCTCAGAAATAAGACCCTTGACAAGACATCCCCAACATCGTATAGACCCATATCAAGTATCCCTTTCATGGCCAAACTCATTGAAAAAATAATCCAAACCCAATTACAAGAATTTGTTGATACAATAGATCTCCTTGACGAACATCAATATGGTTTCCGCCCATATCATGGAGTAGAAACTCTACTGACAGTACTCATTGACACATTAATAAGAGGAATTGACGATTCAAGACAAGCATTTTTATTAATCTTTCTAGACATCTCCGCAGCGTTTGACAGTGTTAACCACACAACAATGTTAAGCAGACTCCAACAAATTGGAATAACATCCACCGTATATAATTGGTTTAAATCCTACCTAACAAATAGAACCCAAACAGTGAGGATTGACAATCAAACATCAAATATTTTCAACCAAACCCAAGGCCTTCCACAAGGATCTGCGCTATCAGCACTGCTATTTAATATTTACCTCCAACCAGTCTGCAACATCTTTAAACGTCACGGCGTACATTACCACATTTATGCAGATGATATTATGTTTTATCTACCATTCAAAATCCCACACCCACCTATACAACAAATAAAAGATTGCTTTAATGACCTAACTTCATGGCTCATCGACCACAACCTATATATTAATTTTACAAAAACCGATATCCTCTATGTCACAAAAAACCAAACATATACACCTCCAAACTCCATCACCCTAAATAACCATGAGATTAAAACAAAAAAAGAAATAAAATACCTAGGTGTAATCCTTGATGATAATCTTAATATGGACTCACACATAAAAAATCTCACAAAAACCATACATTTCAAAATCAAGACCTTGAAACAAATACGTCCACTAATTCATTTACAAGACTTCATATCGATAATACAAGCAATCATCACACCACACTTCGATTTTGCAAATTTAATTCTCCAGGGAATCACGCGGCAAAACATTAAAAAGATCCAATTAACCCAAAATATTGCTGCAAGAATTATAATGAATGTAAGTTCAAAAGAACACATTACACCAATTCTTGCTAAACTCCACTGGTTACCAATTCAAGAAAGAATACACTACAAAATACTAGTTACCACCTTCAAACTGATGAATAAACTCGCACCATCCGCACTTAATAACCTAATCAACATAGAACCAAATAAGCGAACTCAAAGAAGTAGAAACACAAACACAATATCATTACCTAAAGATTATAAAAAAGCTAAAAAACTAACCAATAACAGGCCTTCTCTCACTGTGCACCGTCTCTCTGGAATAACCTACCTGACAATATTCGCCTTCTAACTGAACTTAAAGAATTTAGAAAAAAACTAAAAACACACCTATATATCTCACACCTCTGACTAACCAAACCATACAAGGGGACACAGGGTAATAATCTTTAAATGGCATATGCCTACATGATAAAAATAAATGCAAAATCTGATATTAAAAGGTCGTTCTCATGTATCTCAAATTGTATAAAATTAATGTAAATATGTAAAAAGTTTGACTACATCCACACAATACCTCTGGATGTAACCAATGTTTGTATATCTTTAATTACATTGTTAATTGTAAAAAGTTAAATCTGTTCCCTGTAAACGACTAGGATATGATTAATCATGTACCTTGAATTTTTTCTGTTCGCTGTAAACCGCACTTGATACTTGGGAAAGAGCGGTATATAAATATGTGCTAAATAAATAAATAAAATAAATAAATATACATACCATTATCAAAGTGGTCTACCAGAAGATAAGGACTCTCCATCATATACACCCACTCCTTGACCCCTCAGATTTTCAATCAGTCTTCCAAGCCCTCATCCTCCTGCACTTTGACTATGCAAATATTATTCTTCATGGCACCCCAAAATATATCCTTCAACCACTCCAACTGGCTATGAACACAGCTGCTCGATTACTCCAAGGTGTCTCTAGGTATGAGCATATCTCTCCCATCCTCTCTCCATATCTAGCCACCTATAAAGCCCTTCTCATCACATTTAAGATAATTCACAAATATTCTGCATCCTCCCTGTCAGCAATGATTCAACAAACTCTGGACAACAGAATGAGAAGAGCCAATATGGTAAACTCCCTGGTCACTCCTTCAATCATAAGGACTTGCACTAAAGTTATCAAGAACCATGCCTTTTCCTTATACGCACCATCCCTCTGGAACGCCCTTCCTCCCTCAATCCGTGTCATCACGGATATATCTACATTCAGGAAGGCTTTAAAGACTCACCTTTTCCAGCTGGCTTATGACCACATAACATAATAAGGATTCTCATAATGCTACATTCATGCTGACCTCCCCACTCACTCAGACTGGACCTTTGACTCTACTATTTGTATTTAGTTCTCCCTTCCTCCCTTCCCCTCAGTTGATGCAGTTGCTTGTAAGAGTTACCTGTCTCTGTTAACTAGTTTTGCTGTTGATGCCTGTTCCTTGTATAGTTGCTTGTTTTGATGTTTTACCTGTTCTATGTAAAGTTGCTTGACTGTTCCCATTTCTTGTAAACTGCGCTGATACTAAATAGTGTGGTATAAAAAAAGCTAATAAATAAATAAATAAAATATAGAACATTTGAATCAACAATACAAAATCCAATAGAATCCATCAATCATATATATTAAAAAAAAAACAAAACAAAAAAAACAACTTGGAAAACTTTAAAATTGCATTTGATCATTCGAGCATATGTAAAATGTTACCCTCGAGCATATGTAAAGTGTTGCTCCAATGGGCATGCCATCTCTTCTTCAGTGCAGTGTTGGCACGCTGGAGGAATGCTAGTTTTGAAGGTGACAGGCACCAATTGATGATATTACTCTTGGGCCAAAGCTCACCAACCTGAGAGTGATAAAGTGCATAGTGCCAAAATTTTGATCAGAAGGTCTGAATTTCTAGCAGTGGGAGTTAATTCTATTTATCTTGGGCTTTTCTTCTGGTGCCTTTGAGTCTTTATGTCACTGTTTCTTCATTTACTGATTTCACATGCAAATCATGAACAGAGCTTCTTAAATGACCCTCTTTATGTATAAATTGCCTATTTGGAATTATGTCAATGGCTTTCTTGAAATCTAAGTATGCCACACCTAGCACTCTCGCTTACTTTAGCTCTCTGATGACCCAGTCAAAGAAATCAATTAGATGCATCTCACAAAACCTACTTCTAGCATCCAGTAATCCATTGGATTGCAGAAACTGCACAGATGTCAGACTAACTGGCCTATAGTTCCCAACCTTCTCCTTAGAGGGATCTCCTCTGCCCTTCTTCACTCACCTGGGACCATTCCCAACTCTAAAGAAGCACTGAATAGGTCAGAGAATGGGACCATTGAACTTCCTCAAGTTCTTTCAATCTCCTCAGGTATATCCAATCCGGCCCCTTCACTTTGTCCAATTTTAGCTTGGTTAGCTGCTCCTGAACGCATTCTTCTGAAAATCATTTGACATCCACCTGACTAGCATTCTGATTTATGTTTGCTTTCTTTGATTCTGTTTCTTGCCCTTCATCTGTGAACACTGAATAGAAATATTTGTTAAACAGTTCTTTATCTTCATCAGCTTCTGTATATTCCTCCCCTTCACCTTTGAGTCTGACAGTACCACTTTTGCACTTCCTCCTGTCACTAACATTTGCAAAAAAATAATAATAATAATTTTCCCCTCATTTTACTGTAGTAGTTCCTTTGTAACAAGGAACAGTACAGATGAACCTTTGGGCTGCATTCCAATCTTCATTTCAAAACAAGGGCCCTAAGTAACTTCATGTGATCATTTTACCAGTGTGACAAAGAAGGCTCCAGCCATCAAATTCTTCTGGGCAAGCCTCTCCATGGAGAAGCTCAGATACTCTTTTGTGCATCCTTCAATGAACTGAAGTACCAAGAAAATTCTGAGCCTAAGCTAACCCTGCTAGTACTTCTTTGCCCCATGCCTAGTGGATCTGGATTCTTCATGCCAATGTTACTGTTGCTTTACCCCTCTCCTGATACCTCGGGCTGTTCCTGCCAACTCTCCTACTGCTTTGCCCCTCTCACAGTGTCTAGGAGTCTTCATGCAACTGTTAGGACTCCTTTGGACCCCTTTTATTCATGCTACTCTTGATGTCTTGGAATGAGTAGCAAGAGAAGTACTAATAACTGCCAGCAAGGTTTAAGGATATTTCTTTAAAAATGGATGGAAAATCCTACTGTTGGAGTGCAAAACTGCTTGCCCCATTGATTGTAATGGAACTGAATGAAACAGATTTTCAGAATCCAAAAATGAACGTAGGGGTGATTGATCCAAAAATGAACCAAAAGGAACATTTTTCCCTGTGCACATCACTTGTGTGCACTTACATGGCAGAACACTTTAGTAAATCTAGGGATAATGATTTGAAGTATACCTTATTTTGACACTTGGGGGCATGTTTACTAAAGGTTAAAGCATGTAATACAAATGAGCATTAGTAGTAGTAGTAACAGTAGCTAATGCGTGTGGTAGCACTTAATGTGCATTAACCTTTAGTAAAACATGTCCCATGGGGTATTATTTTTAAATTATTTAAATCACTGGTGGTATTATAAGCAGTCCACAACTTTAATGAATACATCACATATGAAAGTATTCACATGGTTTTGTGCAATATGGTTGGAGTAAGGAGTGCAGAGATGTGGAGATTAACGTTTATAATGATAGAAATAAAAAAATTAGCAACAACAATTACCACTGGATGAAAAAAAACCCTGTGCAGTTCAGTGATCACACATGCACCACTAGAAACCAGCACATTGCGTCTTGTAATGAGGGTATAGAAAGAGGAAAATAGCAAAAGAAAGTGGGGAAATTGGCAAAAGGAGAGATAATGATTAAATAACTTATTTTCTCTGAAGCCCTCCATGTCAAAATGGAGAGGTAAAGAGGAAATGGATAGAAATAGTTTGGATGGGAATAAAAAAATAAGCCATGTAACCTAAAAGTGTTAAAACTGAGCAGATTTTAGGAAGTCAAAGTAAAGTATCATACAAGAAAAACAAGGAGCAGAAGCTGCTAGAGTTTTTTTCACAGATAATTGGGTTGTCATAGCAACTCATTTCAAAGGTTGCTCCATTTCAGAGATGTGATGGACCCAAGATAGAAGTGATTGCTAAAAAGCAGCAGAAATCATTCAGAAACATTTATCTTACCAAAACAACAACTATTTGAATTAGTGTAAAAACCAAGATAAAGCTAGGTCTCACTAGTATGTGCACAATGCCGATGTTATGTCAGGTGATAACATGGAAATATGTGCATTTCAAACTAGAGACCTGTGTCGAGACAGGAAGAACCTCAAAATTCTAAGAAACTTGTGCAATAAAAACTACAGGGCTGATGCAGAAATGCCGTGCTATGCTGCAGGGTAGCATTTTGCCAGTGATTTTCCCACACTACTTGCTCTCCAATGCAGAAAGCAAGCTAGTGCGGGAAAATCGGCAGCAAAACCATTGCGCTAAACTGTAGCGCATTCAAAAACATGAATATGTAATTGCGTCTGATGTAAAAAACTGTACTGAAATGTAACACAGTTTTTTTTACTTTTATTTTAATGCTGGAGCTTTATGTCTGCCTGAAGCAAGTGTAAAGGTCTAGCATGATCCCGAGACCCCCCCCAATCACAGGCCCTCCCCAGGCCAAAACAATAAAATGTCCCTGCGGCCTAGTAGCCCTCTTCAACCCCCTCAAAACTGTTAAATCTTCTAGTGGCCTAGTAGCCACTAGCCCCACCCCTGCACACCCCCACACAATAAAATCCACTGGTGGCCTAGTGGCCCCTAGCTCCCACCTCCCAAAACAATTTCATTTCCTGGTGTCCTAGTGGCCCCCCTTTCCCGGAACCCTCCCGGTAAGGCAGAACCATCCACAGGTACCTCAAAAGTCAGAGGTGGATGCGATACCCACATCCTCCCACCCCTATACTGCCATCTTGTAAAATGGTGGCATCCAGCCATGCGCAGTGCATCCTGGGATGCACCAAGCAGGGCCAGACTGCTCTATAAGGTAAAAATTGCCTTATATAGCAGAATTATCATCCCTCCGAGGTGCATCCTAGGACAGATGACTCCACATTTTGTGTCCCAGGATACAGACAGTGGGGAGTCATTACCATACCCTGGGGGTGGGTTCTGTCTTACCAGAATGGTTTGGGGGGTGGTGGTCACTAGGCCACTAAGAGATTTCATTGCTTTGGGGTGGGAGCTAGAGGCCACTAGGCCACCAGGGGATGTTATTGTTTTGGAGGTGTGCTGTGATTGGAGCGGGATGAGGTCATCTGAGGTAAAGTGTCAAACTTCACCTTAGATGACTTTTATGTATTTATTTATTTGTTTGCAAATCCAATCAATGTGCACAGGTGCCAGACTTAATGCAGGTCCCTGTGTGCATGTATCTAGCTTGCTCCCCTTGTTTAATGTGACGTTTTGCACACATAGAAACATGACAGCAGAAGAAGACCATATGAGCTATCTAATCTGCCCTTCCATATCAACTACTATAGTCTCCTCTTTTCCTTTAGAGATCTTCTGTGTTTGTCCCATACTTTCTTGAATTCAAATACTGTCCTCTTCTCTACTACCTCCACTGAGAGACTATTCTGCGCATCTACCACTCTCTCCGTAAAGAAATATTTCTGCATATTACTCCTGAGTCTATCCCCTTTCACCCCCATCCTATGTCCCCTCATTGCAGAGCTTACTTTCAATCAAAAGAGGCTCTTCTCCTGTGCATTTATGCTCCTGAGGTATTTAAACATAACTTATTTGCATACTGTTTGCTTACAGCATGGCTGCACCAGAAGTCGTAGTTAAACTCGTATTAGGAAACCCTGTGCAAGAGCCTTTGTGATAAGCTCTGCTGCAGGGTTTCTGCATCGGCCCCTATGAACATAATCTACTCCAAATCGATTTGGCAGCAAGAAAGGTAGTTAGAATGTTAATGAAGGAGATATATTTTACTATTAGACCAGTCCAGAGGTATGTGATGTACCTAAGCAGTCAGGCCCCATGGTGGGAAAAAGATGACACTCTGGACAGAACTGTTCTGCTAAAGGTACCCCCACATGCATCCTGTAGTGCTTCACAAGGGTGTTCAGAGAAGACCATGTAGCTGCCTTTTATGTCCTCTGGAGACACCAAGGCAGACTTTGCCCATGAGGTGGCCTGTGCTCCAGTGACGTGAGCTCTCACTTCCTCTAGCACACACTCTCTAGCTAGAAGGTACTCTATCCTAAAGGCCTCCTTAATCCAGCAGGTAGAATAGGACTTGGCCACTGCCAGTCCTTTCCTTGGACTGCTGAAGAGAACAAAAAGATAGTTTGACCAGTGAAAGGAATTAGTAACTTCCAGGTATTGAGCAACGTCCTCTGCACATCCACCAGAAGCAGAAAGAGTTCTGTTTGAAAATTCTCCTTCAAAAAGCAGGGCAAAACAACAATCTGGTTAAGATGAAAAGAGGTTGAAATGCTTCAAGGAGCCCTCCCACAGCCTGGTAAGGTGCTCCAAAAGCCTTCCAGCCCTCCTCAAGGAATCCTCCAACAGCCCGAACCACCTTAAGAGTCAAATCATTGAGTGAGGCCTTATGAATAGGTTCAAAACAAGGTCCTTTAAGAACCCTCAATTCCAGAGAGAGACTTCATTGAAATAACCAGACATTCTGGTGGATAAAGCTGTTTCACTCCCTCGAGGAAGTGAGAGACATTAGGATGCGCAAACAAAAAAGACATCCCTTGACTTCAACCCTGTAACATGCTAGGGCTTCCACCTGGACTTGGAGGGAGTTCAGGGCCAAGCCCTGATCCAGACTAGATTGTGAAGAGGACAAAACTGGAATAATGTCTGCCTTTCTGGTCTCCAGGGACCAAGAGGAACAATGTCTCAGAAACTCTCCTGACTCATATAAGCAATGATGCAGAGGTCCTCCAGGCTTTAAGCAGGCTGTCGACTAGGCCTTCTTGGACTGCCTGAGCTTCTCAAGAGCCAGGCCATAAGCAAGAAGGAAATGAGATTTTCCTATATTAAGGGTCCTTGGCAAAGGGGAATCCTGCCAACAAGTTCAAGAGATCCATGTATAAAAGCTTGCAAGGACAGTCTGGGGCCATGAGAATGATCAGACACAAATTAGTCTGAATCCAGGGCAGAAGATGGCTCACCAAAGGCCAGTGAGGGAAGATATACAGACATCCGTCTTGGGGCCACTTTGGAAGCAGGTCATCCAAGCCCACCACCCGCAGATCTCTCCTGCGATTGAAAAAGTTCTTCAATTTGGCAATCTCTTAAATTGCCAACAAACTGAATACTGGAAGGCTCCACCTCTGCACCATGAGGTCAAATACATGGGGGCTTAACCTCCACTCACTGGGATCCACAGTGTTCCAACTCAGAAAGTCAGCCTACACATTGTCTATGCCTGCAATGTGGACTTCTGACAGGGCAATCAGTGATCATCTGCACAATGACACAGCTCTGCCACTTTGAGAGCCAGTCTGGCACTGAAAGCTCTGCCTTGTTTGTTGATGTACTGTACACAACTGCTATACCATTGTCCAAAATACCCAGACTGGAACCTCTCCAAAGCCAGGCAGATGACTCTGGCTCCAAATGGTTGATAACCGAGGAATCTTTTTTTTTCCAATTCTGGCCAAATCTTACCATGTAACAGCTGCTTTTAAAGGGCGATGCTTGCTTTTTAAAAGTTATTTGTGGATATCATAACAACTAAAATCTCTTCTAAATCATGCATAATTTTTCTCTAATCTTATTATATATCAGTAATTTACAATTTTCCTTGCACTCAACTTGATTCCCTTTGTCTGATGCATATAAAATCACACACTGTAAACTCATAATCACACATTTCATTTGCTGACAAGGCACAGCTAAATAAATGCTTTTGCTTTCTTTTGAAATGTTAAAAAATTGTTTTCAAGTCATATTTACTGGAAAGGTATTCCATAATAAAGGTCCTGCACACATTCCAACAGATAGCTAAAAACTGTTGCTTCTTTCTCCTTTCCTTTCTAAACACATTACTAAAACCCTTATCCACTCTCTAGTCATCTCCTGTCTTGACTATTGTGACCTCCTCCTCACTGGTCTCCCTCTGAATCATTTTTCTCCCCTTCAATCTGTTCAACACTCAGCTGCATGGCTAATCTTCCACAAGTGTTGCTATGCTCATGTAACACCTCTTCTCAAGTCACTTCACTGGCTCCCTATCCATTTACACATCCAGTTCAAACTTCTACTGACCTACAAGTGCATTCATTCTGTGACTCCACAATACCTTCCTCTCTTATCTCACTTTACACTCCTCCTTGGGAACTCTACTCCTCAGTCTTGGTACTGAAGTAAATTGCTTGGAGCTGAAACACCTATTGTGTAGAATCCTTTGAAATAACTGGTATTTATTTTGGAATTTGCTACATATAAGTAGCTCTTACTGTTTGAATAAATCCAAGCTTGAAACCCTAAAAAATTGTCAGGCTGATGCAATAGTGTACTAAGATTGCACACAGGTTAGATCATCTTCTATGCATAATTTTGCATGCTACTAATGCAGAATGGAGTTTTTCACAGGAGCTAAATGTGAGCAAAGCCTCAAGCAGACAACAGCGCATTGTGCTTTGAAGTCCATAGTAGTGAAATAATTAGCTAGTCAGCACAAATGCAGAGAAGTGTGCAGAAGACCAGAAGTCTGATCTTAACGCTGAGATTTTAAGAGGCAGTGTACTATTGTCAATCAGGAACTGGTTAAAAGATAGAAAGCAGAGAGTAGGGCTAAATGGCCAATTTTCTCAATTGAGAAAGTGAATAGTGGATCCAGGGATCTGTGCTGGGCCCACTGCTTTTTAACATATTCATAAAGGGATGGAGAATAAAACAAAGGGGTATGTTTACTAAGCAGTCTTAACATGCGCCCGGCGATAGTGTGCAAGCTGCCATAAAAGGAGTGGGCGTTTCGCTCTTAACGTAGCAAAATGGGATTATCGAGCGATAACATGCGCTGCGCACATTATCGGGTGAGAAGCCGCTAAGCACGTTAACGGTAATCTTAAGCAGGCGCGCAGACATGTGAATATAGAAACAGAGGTGTAGCATAATGGTCAATACACTGACTGATAGTACAGGGGTTGTGAGTTTGATATCCCAGTGTGCCTAATGAATAAGGCTGGCTGAGGCATCATCCTTTATGTTTAAGTAGTGCTTTTTGAGGCATTTTACTGTTATTTTAATTAGTGCTGCCAGCAAACACACCCTCACGGTGGCATAGCCTAAGGTGCTGCATAAGGCACCCTATAAGGCACTCCATAGGGCACATTATAAAGTGCACTGTCTGCCAAGGCACCCTATAAGACACCTTATAAGGCACCCTATAAAGTGCTTTATAGGGTGCCCTATGAGGCACCTTATGGTTACAGTACTGTGAGGGTGTTTTTGCTGGCAGCACTAATGTACATTAAAAATAGGCAATACCTCAGACAGCCCTATCAAATAACCCCACTGTGGGTTTGAACCCATGACCGCTGGCTCAACAGGCAGTGAAGTAACCAGTGGACTACAGCTGCTAACAAACCCCTGGCTGGCCACAGAAGGACTGCACGTCACCACACAGTCTGCTGTGGTTACCAGGATAGGGTCAATCCACAATGCAGAAATGTGTACCAGTGCAGGATGTGGGGTAGCAGCATGCACAGCAGAGTAGGATGGCATACAGCTGGCCGACACACATAGACGGACAGAAGGATGGTCTACAACTTTGATAAGGGTACAATGTGCTAACAACACAGATCTGCAGCAATATGGCTGTCATAGGAATCAAAAGTAGCTGTGCAGCACAGGCAAACAAATCAAAGAGAACAGAGAGGAATGAAACCTATGACCATCAGCACAAGTGTCAATGCACAAACTGGTAGGCCACACTATCAATGTGAGCTCATTTGCAAAGGCTGCATACAAGAATACTGCAGGGCACCACACGAGAAGCCTGCTGGCTGCCATGATAGGCAAACCTCCAACAGTAACCATGATCAAATGCACATGCAGATATGTTGTGTACAGATCAGATCACAGTCTGTAATTGGGACCACACCCAAATATACCTTTATGCACACACACAATCAAATGCTGTGCAGTGGAGACAGCATGCAAAAGAGGAAATAAATGAAAGCCAAAGGGCAGGAGGGGATGCTCTGTGGAGCAGTGGAAAATATGGAACACAACAAGACAGAAATGAACCTGCAAACAGGTGTGCCACAGACCAGCTGAACTGCAGCAATGCCAATCCCCCAAGCAGACTACCATGTAAGCCCCATAAAATAAGAGACATATGTAACAGCCAATATGTCATGGATAGGCAGAACAGAGGGCACACTTTGGTGTACAGTGAAGAGATGGAAGTATGTGCGCATAGGTGATGAAGCTGCAGGTTCCAAATGGTCATGTTATCACAACAGAATAATTCTACAAAAGAAACCCATGTGGGGATCAAACCTGCAACCTATGGAGTCATAACATGTCTGTAACCACTATCCCAAACAACCACTACAACCATAACTGCAAAATAGTACCCCAAAGGGAAGGTGTTTATGGGAACCTGCAACATCCAGTGATGTGTGAAACGCCTGGACGATAGACAGCTGGCACTGTACAAGGATGTGAGCACAGGTGGGCCATGGATATGACCAGAAAAGCATCAAATACAAGTGTCAGTGTGAACAAGCAGCAGCCAAGACAAATGTATGTCAAACAAATATCTTTATTTTGGTTATTCGTCATAGATAGTGTAGATACTGCCATCATAATACCCAGGTGAGTAGATCCCAGGTGAAAGACCAAAGAAACATTTAGCAGGGCAGCAACCCACATCCTACGTAAAGGTCACTGGCACATCTACAAATGAGGGGCAGGAGAGATAATGTGCATCAGGTGCATGGTGGGCAGTATGCATTTGGCCCCCACACACCACATGCTGCTGCACGCCTCAAATGTGTAACTAACATATGAGTGCATGTAGACAGTAGGCAGTGCATGATGAGGGCCCAACACACAGCAATCATGATCTGTACCTGAAAACATATCTATCTTGCTACACAGGAGACACACAAATGAAAACAGCATATGTTGTTAAAATGTTGAAAGTTTAAAAACACATGTGGAAATATATGTTACAGCTGCCACATAATGCCTCATGTAGGAATCAAAGCTGCAACAATGTAACCATAAACTATGGTCAAAGGCACAATGAGAATATGCCAACAGGTTGCAGAGGCACATGAACCCAGAAACCAATACAAAGAAACAACCTGCAGAAACATGCAGAGATAACACTATGCATAAGGTCCCCTGCAGTGGTTGGTGTGGATATAGTGTCTGTACACATATATCACGGCACATGGAATGCACAATTGAAGGAAGACAATGGACACTCACACTGCGACAGTCCAAATATAATGGTGCAATGTGAGTGTCCTTACCCCAAGGGATAAATAGGAGTGTGCAGACATGCAATGCAAGGTCCCTAAATATATGTTCAGTGTCACGTCTGTACAGTAAGCAAACCCAAAAACCAGTATATAGAGATGGAAAGTGACGGCAAACATTGTACAGTAAACCACACAGAAGCCATATTGCCACATGCTGTGTTCCCACCACAAGGTCAGTCATATGCACGTGCACCGTGTACGTCTCAACATGATACAGTGCTGCCACACATGCACGGAAACACCCTTGGTGAGTGACAACATCAATCTAAGCTGTTGGTGTGCAGCAAAGCGTTGTCATGGCAAAAACTACCATGTCAAAGTGGAGAGTAGGTGGACATAGACAACAGGACCTCTCCATTGCTCCCCCTATGCCACACGCATGGCTGTATACTTGTGGTGAACCAAACAGATGAGAGTTTCCTGTGGTCCATGTCACACACATGGCCAAAACACAACATATGAGGAATGTACAACATACAGCAACAATGTAAGTCCTTGTTGCACATGTGGGGACCAGTAAACAGTGTCCAAAGTGCAAAGTGTTTCTGCAATCCAACAAGTCAGGTCAAAACTGTCCTTGAAACCCTGGGCATGCATAGTGAAGTGTCACATCCCAATATGGCAGAGTATTGGAAAGGTCATGTGTGTCTTCTGCGATGAACCTGACACCCCACCGGAGCATGGCACCAACAGTGTGTAGGACAGGTCTGTCAGGGCCAAAGTCACACTCCAACGATAATACTGTCCATCCTAGGCATGTGTCCCACTCACAGAGGTCAAACATCCTATGGCACCATCTCCCACGGATAGTTCCATGGTGGTGTGTCCCCCAACAGGTGGATGATGGTGACGCCGGATGCACTGTAGTAGATGTAGCTGGTTTGTCCACTGCCCTGTGTCAGAAGGGGATAAATAATTTATTGGTATGCTGCTTGCAACATCAGCATAAATTGCAGAGAGTCAAACATGACTATGCGCATAATAAAACGTCACATAGGCAAACATAACATGAGCACAACACAGAACACACTGCATGTCGGTCAAATTTGGAATTGGAACTGCAGACGCCGCTGTCACATGGATATGTTAATGTCCATGTCCATGCCCATGTTACACAGGCATTTCACAGCGCCACCCCATGTGCACCAGTTTTTGTGAACACAGAGCCAACATGAAAGTCTATGTAACAAACCATAGATCATTAACATGTAAAGGCTGATGTCATTCCCAAAAACAAAAGGTGAAACCTACCATGTGCGTTCAGCAGGTGTATGTCTTGGATCCCCTGAGTCACACAAAGGCCACAACACGTCACAGTGAAGGGAGACGATGCCATCAAAATGTGTAGAATCACCATGTCACCATGTCAAGCCTCTGTTGATGGATGTCAATATTATGGCGTTATCTGTAATACAAAAATGCTGTTCAACAGTCGCAAGTCACAACACAAGACACAGTTCTGCTCACCACACCCAACACATGTCCACAATGGTCACATGGTAAACACCAGTAAGGTAGAGATAGGACAGTCACCACCGCCCCCCAGGTGTACAGACCCCTCACACCACATGATAATGTAAAATGCCTGCACACTGTACAATCATACCACCAACCCAAAGAAACATACCCACACAGTATGCTAAGGTGAGCGTGTCAGCAGTAGCATACGTCTGGTATGTGCATAATTGGAAATTGGTGCACCTAAAGGTCGTGTGAAATACAATGATACCCTGGCGTTGGCTGATGGTACAATGTCGGGGAAGGGTGTACGTGTAGCCCACCACTGAAACACCTAGGACCCCCACACACATGCAGCTCTGCTGGATGGGTCATGGAGACAGTATTGCAGAAGAAAAACTGGACAGGAACACATGGGGATATGTGTGCCAACAGCAAGATAGAGGTTATGGTGCTGCAGGGAAAAGAGGTAAACAACAACATATGTACAAGATGACACATCACTGAGGACATGTGTTTCCCCTGACTGTCGTCACAGACAATGTAGCTGTAGGAACACCTACCCCAGACCACAGTCACCTACCAATGCACCACAGCATCAGGAGCTCCAACAGGTATGTCCTGTGGATTGGGAAACACAAGGAAAACATACATATGTCATGTTCCAGCTGTGCAACACACACTACACCTTCCTGTCCACAGCTCCCAGACCCCCCAAGATCCTTTACAGACTGAGTGTTCACCATCACACTGTACAGATCTCAGTCATGTGAGACTAATCTCTGAAGTTCATTTGCAAAACTACAAGGGTGTGTACTGTGCCTGTCCCCTCCCACACCTCTGTATTGGTGTACAAACTGATGAACAGAAGTGTTTGATCACTACCGTGTCCCTGCATCACTCCAAGGTTGCAATAATATCCTGTGTCCCCCATATCTCCCCCAATGCCCCTCACTGTGTGTCCTTGTGTCTCAATGTCGTCTGCTACCCCGCTGTCAATTTCGGTAACACACGGAACTATGCAGGGGCACCTCCCCATCCTGTGACCATAGACATTTCTGTGGTGTGTATATCTCATACCTTTACTTTGTGGCGCTCCCTACTGTCTAGGCGGTTGCCTATAGGTAAAGGCGTGCCTTATAATGTCCCCTTTTTAATGGGCTCCAGAGCTGAAGCTTCTGGGTACTGTAGTTGTGTGAAATGACAAAGAGAGTCCGAGGGTTTTGAAGGCAAAAACACAGGAAATTTATTTTGTCTTTCCCTTTGCAAAGAACCTCCTTAGAAGTTCAACACATGTCAACCAAAATTAGGATGTACTCTCCAACAAAAGAAGTTCCAGTCAAACAGGATTCTGACAGGGATAAATGTTACAATTGCTTCATGCAGCTTGTTACATCAGAAGATGTTTCTTCCAAAGTCCAACAGTCAGAAATACAGCTTAGCTGTTTCAGCTAACTTCCAGCCAAGGTATCAGCCTTTCCCAAACTGAGTAAAACTTTAAATAAAGCTTTTCTTTTGCTTCTAGCTGTTGTACATTCAGATAACTGTTTCCCTTAATCATTCAAATCAGTCTTGAATCATTTCCTCTCAGCTTTACACAGCAGCATTTTTCCTTTTAAACATTTCCAGCATTCAAAACATAAGACATTCAATTAAATGACTTCTGGCTTTTTTCCTCAGCGTAAAAACCTACAGCCTCTTCATTCTGTCTTTATACAAAGAGAACAATCCATCAAGGAATCTAAGGAGTCTTGTTCAACATTACAAGGCTCTGTCTGCATGTCTTCATAATCAGACTCTGCTGTCTCCTGGCTTAACTTGGGCTGAGGGGACGTAGGCTTAATCTCCCCTAAACGTTTTAAGACCTTTTCCCAACGGAACTTCTCTCTGTGCTCAGGGATTTTAGAATGGCTGTAGAGACCCTTATCTCTCAACAAGCTGAACAAGGCTTCTAACTGGCTCACCTTGTCCTTTGTGACCCTTCTCTTCACAGACCTTTCCAGAGGTAAAACGTCTCCCACAGACTCTTGCAGGGCTGCTCCCGTACCTGGACTATAGTCAGTAACTCTCACAGGACAGAGCCTCCGGTCTCCAGACTGTGCTGCAATTCCTTTACAGCATGGGCTTCTCCCTGGACTGTAGTCCCCAGTATGCTGGCTGCCTTGGGAATCCCTTCTGTGGCTGTCTCTGGAAAGCCTCTCTCTTTCAATTCCCCTGAAGGATCCTTTCCCTTCAGTTTGCCTCGGGAGCTCTCCTCCCCCCTTTCTCTTGGTAGGCTCCTCTCTTTCTGTTCCCTGGAGCTTAAATGTATGTAGCTGCTCTTCCCCTCCCAACTCCTCCCCCAGGTGCTTCCTATTACCTTCCTGGGTTGCCTTGGAGCTTGGGCGTGGTCTGGACTCAGCAGCTCTGTGTGTGTGTTTTTTTTCTTTGGCTGCAGTTTGAAACTCCCTGCTCTCTGAACTATCCCTCTGCTTGCAGGTAAAAGTTTGTTTTCCAGCTATTTCCATGGGCTCTGATGCCCCTTCATCACCACAACTTATATTAACAGCTGTGTGATGATGAGTTGCAATTATACATATGTCTCAACGCCTGAGGTATGTCTGCCAAACCACATCCCGATGTGGGTTTGTGACCGTAACATGATGGCTGCATGTCACCCTACTGTGTGAAACTCATAATGGCAAAGCATGGATAGCCTACATGTCCACCTAACCCCCCCCCACATCAGAGCCTCCATGTGTGTGTGGACATAACTCTCCCTCTCTAGGGTCCGCAATGTAGTTGTCTTGGATCGCACTCTCCTCCCCTACACCAGCTTGTATGTGAGTGCTGTGGTATATGTCTAGATGTCATCAGCCAGATTTGCCATGTTACCCCTGAAAACACCACTAAGACCCAATTCCACCCCCATAATTAGCCCTCAGCTTGCCTACTGTAACCTCACCTTTGCTGATCTCGCCTGAATAATCTCTGTCAGTGTGTAAATATGCAACACTGCACTGCATGGCTATTCGACATCCCACAAAATGAGGACAATAATACTACACCTGGCTGGACACCTCACAGGTTCCCTATCCTTTCCCGCAGCCATGTGAGAGCTACGTGATGACCTTTACATTCAGGCACATTGTGGTGTTGTAGTAATCTCCCTTACGGACATCACATACCAGTAATCCACATACCACTGATCACGTAGATATTGCTACGTATCACATGTAGTGCCATACAAAAACAACTAACACATAGACCCTGCACATCAGAGCATACCAACCTCACAATCAGCTCAAAACACTCACTGAAAAACACACACATCTGGACAACTGGCCCCATCCATGGCCTGCTCTCCCACTGTTAACGCCATACCACATGCCTTTCACCCTGCTGCACCCAAAGTATCAAAACTAACAACGTGTGGCTGCACATTAGCCCCTATCACATGCAGCCACAAACCAGGTATGTCAGCCCAACACCTCCCACAAGCTTAAAACCCCCCACGCACATATACCACCTCCACCTGCTGTTGTGCCCTGCCCACAGCTAATGTGTATCAGGCATGAGTAGATATGAAGCTGGTATGGCTAGCCAGTCTCAGTTACATGTCAGTGCAGTGCTGCATCTTACTGATATTGTAATACAAACGGTAACTAGTATTAGCTGTACACACATATTCAAACAAATGTAGGTGGGAACATATGCAGGTGCTGTTAGTGTAGATCCGTGTGTGCATGGGTCTGGCTTGCTCTTTTTGTTTAGCCAGTCTTTTTCCACACAACTTATTTGCATGCTGTTTGGTTGAAGCGTTGGAGAACCAAACCTTTGTGTTAGACTTGCATGAGGAAAGCCTGCATTGAGCTTTAGTGCAGGTCTCTAATGCAGGGTTTCTGCATCGACCCATGTGGCTTGCATTATAAGAGACTCAAAACTTGATACTATTATCTGAGTACAGCATGGATGGCACACCAGCAGATAATTAGTGCTATTGTGCTACAGTATTTCCAGTGTCATATGCATGCAACAAGCACAGCAGCCATGCTACAAATCGATAGCAACAGGGCAATTTTATAAATTTTTCCCATATGTAAAACTCTGTTTAACATGCATTCAAGGTGGCTTTTATAAAATTACTCCAGGGGTTATGAGTGTAAAAGTACACATGGTGACAAGAAGGTATGCACTTTTATGTGACCTGTGTGGAGGTGTGTTCTGAAGCAGAGATGCAGTGTGCAGGCAGAGTCATGATTTACATGTGTATTTTATAAAATATGCACATATGCATAGACTTTACACGCAATGATCATTTGTATCCAAAGCAGCAAATTGATTTGCAGGCAGTCTTTATATTTCAGTGGTATATTTTCATACTTTGCTACATTCACAAGTAGCTTGCTCTTTTTCAGCTTTAGCTTGAGTTTCAGAATAGTAGCTGGTGATCTGTTGTACATTCAGCTCCAGGCTTTGTCTTTATTGATGTTCTTGAGCTTTTCCATTGTTGACGTCTACAGATGTATTTAATTTGATTTTTGCACAATGCATTGGGCAAAGTCCATGTGTACAGTTGCTGCTTGTTTTGCTGGAAGAAGGTGTTTGAGATGAATAGATCATTGGTCTTGTAGAATTCTATCAGACTTTCTCCAGATTCATTTTTGTTGCCAAGCCCATATTTTCCAACCACTTTGCCTTCTTCTTTGTTCCCAACTTTTCCTTTCCTATTGTCCATGACTATCAGTGTATCTTGTTTGCATGTTCTGTCAGTTTCAGCTTATACTTGTTCATAGAACTGATCAACTGCATCCTCTTCTGCATCTGTTGTTGGTGCATATATCTGAATAATAGTTGCGTTGATGGGCATTCCTCATTGATGAATAGAAGTTAAGCATTCACTGACTGCATTGTATTTCATTACAGTTCTAGCAATTTTTTTTCTTAGTTATTGATGCAACACCATTTCTTATTTATCTTTCATTTCTGGAATAGTATAGCATGTGATCATCAGAGTCATAGTGCCTGATGCCGGTCCATTTCATTTTTTTAAAATTATTTATTTATAAGAGTTTTAGGTCACAAAAGCAAATATACAAAGCAATAAGTGTTGCCTCACAAAGGGTTAAACCACAATCATTTTACAAGATAAACAAAAAAAAAAGCAACTATTGCAATTAGCCCACATCAAGGGAACTTAGAGCCATCCATTATTATACAGTAAACAAGGAAAGCATAATATACCTTTATGGAAGATCTTATAGAGAGGCAAATCATATTCACTGACTTACCCACCACTGAGAGCTCTGCTTATCTAGAAGAAATATCTCGAGATGGGAAACATCCTGGAATACAAACGTGTTTCCCTGGAAAGTAACAGAACATTTACAGAGGAACCACAAGTAGAATGTTGCGCCTAAGGATAAAACCCGAGGCTTGAGTTCCAGGAATTGTTTCCTACGCAGCTGAGTGTTGTGTGTAACATCCGGGAAAACCATTAGACACTGTCCACAAAACTGGGCATCTTTCTTTTTAACATAAGCTTTCAAAATAGAGATAAGAAAATAACCAGCAAGGTGGGTTGCCTAGAAATAATATCTTGCGAATTTTCTAAAAATGCTGTCACATTTTGAGTCTCAGGAGCAACCAATACCTCTAAACACCCACTAGTTGAATCCACCTCTTTGCTATGAGAGGGTATGTAATACATTTGGGTAAATTCAACAGAATCAGTAATGACCAAAACCTGTCAAATATTTCTTAAAAAGAACCACTGAGGACAAAGGATGAGTATAAGGAAAATTAAGAAAACCTAAATTTTGAGCCCTCAGCGAGTTCTCTATTGCTTCCACCTTAGTATGTAAAACTAGGGAATCTTTAATAAATGACACATTTGTCTGCTGAAGAGGCTGCAGTAGAGAATCAAGCTGTAGGACTGCCTTATCTAAAGAACTAACTTTACCCCCAGGTCCTGCAGACAAGCCACAGTCTCCAGAGAAAAGGTACAAAGCGAGGATACAGTAGAAGACAACTTATCAGTTTTCACTATTGCCCACCAAAACATCTTTCAAAGTAATCTCCCCATCTTGAGTAATAGAAGGGGGAACCAGGGAATCACCTGATTCACACAAGCTAACTAGTTTAGGAATCTGAAACTCTTGTTTGACCAAGCCAGGAAAAACACTCTCCACAAAAGTTGAAGATAGCAAAGGAGCAGGGCACAGTGGCTGGGTCCGACCTCCTGAACTGAGGGAGACCCCATTTGGTAAGGACTGAGAGACAGATAATGGAACAAGGTGCTTATCCATGGAGCCGGTGTGCTTACCCCCCCCCTCCCCCCCGTAGGCACGGGCACCCTGTTCCCAGATTTCCCCTTCCGCTTACCATTATTCACAAAACTTTAACATACCACAACACAACACACATTGTACTGGTAGTGAAAGACGAATCTCACACTGGCTGTTAGTGATGCCGAAAGAACGCTGAAGGGACAGATCCTGCCCCTTAAGACACGCCCCTTCAGATCACACCCCACGGTCATGACTGGTGGTTGTGAGGGAAACAAAACAGATCTTTGTGCGGGTGTGGGGAGGGGGTTCTTCCAGGCAATGGGCTGCCCCCCACGGAGCCTGTGCAAGAAGAGTGCCAAACTCAGACACCTTATCCACTGATAGCCAGACAGTCCAAAGGCCAATGTTAGGGCACAGGTAAACCTCCTTCCAGCAATAGAGCAAGTTCCCAATGCCAGTCCATTTCAGTTCTCTGACAGCCAACAGATCGGGTTGTGCACATTCTATTTCATTTTTGGCCACCTCTGTTTTCCCTTGGTTCATGCTTCATATGTTCCATGTCCCAATAGATAAGACATATTTGCTGCTTCTGACTCTCATTTCAGGCACAGCTACATCAATAGTCAAATGTCCAAAGGGATTCGTTCCAACCATCTCTTAAATGCTGATTTCACACTGAAGAGTCTTCAGCTCTTCCCCAGTATCCCATTGAGTGCCTTCCAACCCGGGGGGCTCATCTTCCAGCACTATATCTCAATTTGTTTTATTATGACTATTCATTGGATTTTCACAGCAAGATATGGAAGCAGATTGCCAGGTCTTTCTTCCACGCAGGTAATGCCAGTGATGTTGCTGTTGCCACAGAAATGTGAAGTTCTGCTACAGACACCATCCCATACTGCTGCTGCTCATGTGTGTGGTTTGTCTTAGCCTGGCACCTCAGCTGAGACCTGTCCATCCTTGGAGACCTTTCAGTAGTTAAGTCACCAATAGCTTAGCTCTCAGCTTCACTGATGCATACAAGAGCTTGCGGCAAGACAAGATGCACACTAACTGAGGGTTCATCTGATACTGTACCTTAATAAATTAAATTGTGCATATTTATATTTCATTTAATGCATAAAACCTAGTTCTATAATAGCTAATGCATTTTTTATCACAGCTGTGAGCAAGGTACTGGATCACAATATAGGTCAGTGGTGCTTAGAGAGACTTTCAGAAGATGCAGGAATATTACTCTTACAGAAAACGATGAACAGATTGCTGAGGTATGAAGGTGAAACTAGAGAGTATATTGTCTGATTCTCAAGACAGTAGCAAATTTAATAGAACATAGGCAGCTTGAAAAAGCAGGACTCCCACCTGAGCTATATCATTTAGAAACTGCGCCATATTCTGTGAAGCCTTAGAAAAAGAAGCTGCCATAGGGATGATCTGCTGCTACACTTGTATAGACACTCTGATTAGAGAACTAAGAGACAAAAGCACTGAACAGTTTATAGTGTTCATTGTGTAGCTGAAGAGTGAAATTGCTAGAGTTATATACCTCGCCAATGATCATCACAATACAGTGCATGAAGCTAATATCACTTGATGTATGAAGGCAGAGTTCTCCATGCTCCTATAATTTTGATGTGTGTACAAGACAGATTGACAACAAACTACATTGCATAATATAAAATACACATACTATGAGAAAAACATATGTGGCTTTATTCACTTCTTTTGTTTTTCGTCTCTAGATTAGTAACTGCTGCAAAGTTGAATAACAACTGCTGGGAAAAGTGGTAACTTGTGCTGTAAAACATATCTTCTGTAATTGCAAAAGAAAAAAAAGATTTAGAATACCTAAGAAAAGAGCGATCATAGATATTTCATTAATGCCCCCATTTCTTCCATGAACCTGCCTTGAAATCGTTATCCATCCATACACTTACATTTATTTACTTTCTAAAGCCTCCAGACCAAATTATTATTTATCATGTGCGTTTCGCCAAGCGATAGTGTCTCTTGTGGCATCTCCAAGTGTCTGCCTGTCTATATGCATAGGTTTGTTTGCTATGCTCTCTAAAGGGTACTTGTGCAGCTTAGAATGACAGGGAATTCCAGCAGGGACCCCATTCCCCATTGGCTGAAGAATGACTTAGGGCTGTGTTGCAGCGACAAATGGTGGCAGATGTCAGTGGGATGCCCATCCCTTGCCAGCAGAACATTTATGCAGGGCTGTGGCAGGGCAAAGAAGACCCAGAATCCCATAAGGGTAATTAAAAAAAGTAGAAGGGAGGGAAGGAGAGATGCAGGAGGAGAGAGGAAGAGAGTGCGAGAGATGGGGTGGAGGAGATGGAAGAATGCAAGAGGGTGGGATGTTGAGAACTTGATTGCATGGGGTAAAGGGGGCCAGAATGACTTTGCTAAGAGGAACACACTCTACATCTCCTCCCCTATGCATACACATACACTATGCATTCACACACACACACATATCCTCGCTGCCCTATGCCTGTTTGCACATATTCCCTTCCCCTCTATAACTGCGCACACATATACTCCCCTTTCCCCTACACATGCATCAACAGACACCCACAATGCCACTACATATATGTGCACACACACCTGCTCCACTGTCTACATACACAGGCACAAACACCCCCTCTACCTCCTTACACATACATGCACACCTCCCACCTCAATACACATATGCACATGCCCCCACTCCCCTCCACATACACACAAACCTTCACCCCCTACACATGAGTATACACAAGCACACACATGCACACACATAGGCACCTGCATGCACACAACCATTCAACCCCCCTATGCAGCTGCATGCACACAACCACCCATACCCCATGCATGCACACACACATATACCTACCCCCCCCCATGCATACATGCATACACACACCTATCTGGTCCTTATGCATGCATGCACACATCAGTTCATCTGCTAAACATGCGCAGAAACACACACACACATAACCATCCACTCCATGCATGCACATCTGTACACACACACACAATCATCTAAACCCCATGCATGTGCCTGCACACAGCCATCCACTCCCTATGCAAACGCATAACCATTCACTCTGTATGCATGTACACAACCATCCATACCTCCTCACAAATGCACACACACAGGCATCCATACCCCCCACACATGCACGTGCACACACACACAACCATCCACCCCCTATGCAAACGCATAACCATTCACTCTGTATGTATGTACACAACCATCCATACCCCCCTCACAAATGCACACACACAGGTATCCATACCCCCCCATGAACATGCATGTGTGCACACACACACAACCATCCACTCCCTATGCATGTGCACAGCCATCTGACCCCCATGCATGCACATAACCATCCATTCCTCCACGTGTGTGCACAACCATCCACATACACATGCACACATACACACACACACACACACACACATACACATATCCCCACTCACTCTACACACATATGTGCATGTACACACCCAATCCACCAAACACATGTATACAGATATCCACCCCCCATGCACACACACGCACACCCCCACAGCACCTCAGAGCACTCCACACCTTCTCACATATTCACACACAGAGCCCTTCAGCCCATCCCAACCCCCCACACCTAGCCCTTCATCCCCACACATAGCCCTCTATCACCCCTATACATAGCTCTTTGGCTCACACCCTGCCCTCCCACACATATACAGTAATATTTTTACATTTTTCTTTCTATTTTATATAAATTGGCTTTTATTTATTTTCATTTTTAATTGTTTTTTAAAACGTAATACTTGTTTCCTTTAATTTATTCTTTAGTCCCTCCTCCCAGAATGCTCAGGACAGGTTCCATAAAAATGTTCATGATAATACAATATAAATAGCAGCCAGACAGAAGGAAAAAACACTCAAGGAGAGGCATGACATAAGAACATATACAGTTAATCTTGATGCAATAAGAAAGCTCCTAAAATTTGTGAAAGGGTGATTCAAGGAGTGCATGTCAGCAGAAGGCTAAATAAGGCATTGATTCCCCTGTCTGGAGGACAGCTGCCATAGCTCAAAATAATGAACCATGGAGAAACGAGCTGCCTTTAAAATCCTGCCTCACAGGAAGATAGGTAAAGGTGAGGGTGAAGCTGTGAGAAGATGGATTGAAGTTTATGCCGTGAATCAGGAAAATCAAGGGGACATACTTTGCTTAATAACTATATTACATAGTAACATAGTGGATGACAACAAAACAAAACCCATTAGCTATCTAGTGTGCCCAGTCTGTCTACTCTGCAATGATATATCTCTGCTGCCAGCTATAGAAGCTTGCTTGCTTCTATGAATCCAGTCTGTAACTTGTATGATACCAGATTGTAACTTGCTTACTTACTCACTGGCTCTCTGCCATCCTGAACAAATGACTAAACAATATTCCATATGCAATTCAACCCTCAGCATCGCCAATCTCCTACCATGTCTTACCAGCAAACTTTTTGATATAGGCTGCTACCAAAATTAGTATAGGAATACAGAACACAAGAGTGACATGATTACCCCAAGGTACCATGAAAGCTGAAAAATAGTAGCAACAGTGCTATGCATAGCCTAAGACAGTGCTAGAGAACAGTGGCATGAATAGTCCAAGGCACCATGTGAGGGAAAAAGGAGCACAAAAAGTGGTACGAACACCCCTAGGCACTATAAGAGGGGCAAAATAACCAAACAGTGGCAGAGACACCTCAAGCACCATGAAAGCAGTAACATGACATGAAAAGTCAAAAGACAAAAAAAAAAGAGGTAAAGGGCACCAACAACTGTTGCATGAACAGCTCAAGGCACCAAGAGAGAAGCTAATTGGTGAAAACTGTGGTATGAATAGCTCAAACCACTGCAGCAGCAGAAGAGTGGAGCAACCACAGTGGTATGAACATCCCAAAAACACTATAAAAGTGGAAAGATGGCGCCATCAACAGCTTCATGAACACCCCTAAACCCAGAAGCATATTCCAAGAAAGACAAAGTGGCCAAATAGTGGTATGAATACCCAAGACATGATTTTATTTATTTATTTATTTATTATTTATTTATTACAGGCTCTTATATACCGCTCTATTTAGCATCAGCGCGGTTCACAATATAACAACATACCATATTGAACAAACTGTTTGGTTTTACAGAGAACAAGGTCAGAGAACTTGGATAAAACATGGGAAGTCATTACTGCAACTATTTACAGGAGTATTTACAAGTATAAGAAAGCAGCACAGATAATGACATGAGTACCCGAAGGCACCAAAAAGCATCAACAATGGCAGCTAATATTCAGATGCTCAAAAACAAACACACCACTGGGTGCCAAAAAATGTGTAAATCACAACAAAATATATATTGGGACCCTCTGTAGTTATCACAGAATTATATTAAGTATAACTATTAACTCAAAAATAATTATTCCCCTTCCATATTCTTTCAAAAAATCTACAATTTCAGCATACTGAATCTTGAAGCTGAGAATCGTTCATATTATAAAAATCTTCATTAGCACAAAATCTTCAATAGCGCATAATCCTTCACTTGGCAATCTACAAACTTGCTTCCCACAAAATCTTTGCTAGCACAAAGTCATGCACTTGACAGCATAGCTGTTCACTGAACCTGCTTGCCAACTTGCTTTCCAAATTGCTTTTGCACTTAGATATGCGTTTTAAATGCCAAAGCTCAATTCTGCTCAGCTTGGCGGTTCACTGAACCAGACCCTGGCTGTCGGTTTTGGCGTCTCCACAATGGCTTTATCGCCGCCGGCTCAGAAACATCCAACTTTCATTGCTCATTCACATACTCCTGGTGCAAGATTCCAGCTTCAAGCTTCAATATGCTGAAATTGTACATTTTTTGTAAGTATATGGGACGGGAATAATTATTTTTGAGTTGATAGTTACACTTAATAAAATTTTGTGATAACTACAGAGAGCTAATATTCAGAGCCATCATTTACTGTGGAAGCCCAGAGTAGTTAGCTCCATGAGTGCATGAAACCAGTACCAACAACCCTATTACTTATAGTTCGTCATCTTGTTGCTTTGGGTAGTTTACTTTACTTCCCACTTTTGAAATATTAGGTTGGTTTAGCATCTCACAACATCCAAACTTATTTAAAGCCTACTAAAATTAATTAGCAAATCTTTTTAAGTAATAGTTTTAGGACTCAATAAGATATGCCCTTCCAAAAAGGCATATCTTACTGATTGCAGGATAAGGCGGTATAGAAATATGTTTAAATAAATAAATAAATAAATAAATACCTCAAGATGTATTATACTTTAGTCTGACACTTTCACAGTGCCTTAATACTCCCAGAAGCAGCTCCGCTTTCTGCTCCCACTTTGCACCCTTTCCTTGGAGCAACAGCCCTGGAATCCAACCATTGTAGGTTTGCAGGAGTAAAGAACTTGACGAAAGATGAAGAACTCTTTTCATTTTCGTAAATAAAATCTTATTTTGCATTGTCAATTCCCTTAAATTCTGCATGTCCTAAGAGCAAGGTCTCCAAACTATGGCTGCGAGTCACATATGGCCTGTGGCTGAACTTTATCCAGCCTGTGATGAAAGAAAGAGAAATGTGTTTCATGTGACCCACAGCGACAAGAGTATCAATTGCATCTGATTCTCAGTGCTGGTAGCAGGATATACTGGAATACGTTTGGCTATTGCTATTTATTTATTTAATGCTTTTATATACCGTGCTTTTTTAAATCAGTGCGGTTTACAAATAACTTTTTGTGCAGAGTAGGAAGAGCCTACCTTGCACTTACAATGAACAGGTAGTGCAACTTGGATTGATAACAGGGGAAAGCATATACAGGCTATATACAGACTATATACAATGGGAGGGGGTCACTATGCGGCTATAGCGACATGGCTTGTCCTGAGGGCTATATACAAGGATGTGAATTATTTATTGGGTTGCCTCTTCTTTATGGTTGGGACCATAGGGGTGAGGCTATCAGCTCTGTTGCTGACTACCTATGCCAGCAGACTCCAAAATGTAGCGCTACCGTATGTTGGGGATAGGGGCCAGTTATCTCCCTGTTTTCCCTTTTTATAGGTTGCGGACATTTTTGGGAGATAAAAAATACATTATAAATTTGAGTAAAAGGGCTGTTGGGAAGTGACCTCTTGTTTATTATTCCAGGAGGCCTTTAAAAGGTGGTCCGACAAAAAAATATTGTTATTCTTTCAATAAGATCCTTCTGGAATTGCTTTTCAGTGAGGACTTACATGATTTATACATATTGGCTAACCATTTGAGCTACATTTTTCTATGACGGGATTGTCTGATGGTTATTGACCCTTTTAATTCACTTTTTTTTGTGAGCACCTTGGGCATTTGCAGAAGTCATGGATTATTCCTTCCTCTTGTCATGTTCCAGGTCCCAATGTGGGTTGTCGGTGTCAGAGGGGTGATGGTGGATGGACATACTCCCAAGGCTCATTGGTAGATTTGAGAGGAGGGCAATGCCCCCCCCCCCCTCCATTGCCCCTAAATGAAAAAGGTAGTTTTGCCAGTGTGGAACAAATAAGGAGGCTATGTGGGTCTCCAGCAGAGAAGAGCGGTTCTTGCACCATGTGATCAGAAGGAAAAGTATGCCACATAGGTTTTGTGTTGGTAACATAGATGAAAAAGGAGTTGTCATTGGGCTGCACAAGTCTGGAGGTTAGAGGCTGGTTGGGTGTGACTGGGAGCAGGGACAGATCTACTGTGAAACTAATGGCTTCTAGAAGTGACTTTAGTCCACATTGCTTAAAAATTTGGGGTCTACTGTATAAGAAGGGGTTTTTAAAAATAATAATATTAATAATATAGTATAATTCAATACAAAATACTAGTTAAAATAAAAAGTGGTTATTATAGTATCATGTAGGCTAGCAGTAAACTAAAAAACATTCTGAGATGTAGTGGTTAATTTTTTAAAAAATTTGTGGTGATATGTTGTGGAACAACCCCATTGAAGAAGATAACAGTGGTTACCCAAACCTCATTGCTGGTTGCAAATGGGCTCCAATAGAGTTCAAGCTTCAGGGCCCCAAAAATGTAGGTCCGTCACTGACTAGGAGAGAGTACTGGCTTGGAGTGGGGGCAAGAAAAATAAAGATCACTGGGGTGGGGAAGAACACTATTTTGGGGAGGAGAAAAAGGGAAGAGCGTAATGGAAAAAAGAATTGTGGTGGGGGAAGGGAAGAAGAAAAGTGCTTAGGATGGAGGATATGAATTTTTTCTTTTCTCTTCCTTCCTTTTTCAGCATCAATTCTCATCTCATTTCCCCTCCCTCTGTGGTCTTCCAATGCACATCCTCTGTCTCTTTTCCCCCTTATGGAATAGTTCCCATATCTGACCCCTTCCTGCCAATCCCATGAACAGGCAGGGGACAGGGGTCCTAAGGGCATGGAGTATAGACCGTCAGTAATATTATTTATGGATTGCTCAGAGGTTAATCTGTTAATCTGTCACAACCCCACACTGCCTCCCTCCACCTTCCCCATCATTTCAAATCACCAAGAGGGCCCCCTTGCTCACCTCTGCAAAGTCTCTGAGGGGGGTCCCTGACCTTCTCAGTAATTGGAACTGCTCCCTGTGGTCCTTCTCATAAAAGGTATGGGGACCCCTGCTTTAGAGAAAATTCAGTAGTGTGTCACTAAATTCCAGCTAATCAGCATCACTCAATATCCTGTGCTAGTCCTGAACACATCTGTTCTTCAAGACTACAAATGCTTACATCACAATTCAATTGTAATAGCAACCACTAAAATATAATTAAATTCATCCTTTTACCCAGGGCTTTTTTGAGGGGGTATGTGGTGGTACAGAGTACTGGCACATTTTCATTGCCTGCTAAAACCGACCCATAATCCTCATGTATTAATGACAGGGTCCTGCATATGAGTAAAACTTGATGCAACTTCCTTTATGGGTAAAAGAAGTTGCATTTTTCCGAGCAAAAAAGGTACCAGTACTCATATGCAGGACTCTGTCATTAATACATGAGGACTATGAGTCGGTTTTAATTTTCAATGACTTACACGCAGGGATGGGCCTTGATGTGCCTACTTTAGCCAATTGATATTTTGTAAGTACACACGTCAGGCCAATAGTGCATTGTGGGCATGCACAGAGGCAGAGTTCAGGCAGAGCACAAATCTACGCATGCAAGTTAGAAAATATTATAACTTATGTGTGTTTTTTAAAAACCTAGGTGCGGGCATTTATACCAGCACCAGGGCTTGCACCTAGTTTTAATGCATGTTTTCAGACTATTAACACCCCTATTTATAAAGAAAGGTAGGTGCATACTTTTACTTGTAAAATAGAAATAAGGTAGGTGTATTCTGGTTGCCTAAAACTAAGCACCCGATTATAAAATTGCCTTCAAACTGGACCTTTGGATGCAGGATTGAACCAAGGGCTGTGCAAGCCATGCGGCTGCACAGAGCAAATACAAAAGGGCATTAATATCATCACTGGGCTTCCAGGAAGCTTGAAAAGAGTGAATTTCTGCACATAAATGGATGGGGTGGGGGGGGGGGGTATCATATTTATTAGTTGCATAGGGCACATTTCTAGCTTGGAACGGTCCTGTTTGGATGACTAATTATCACTCTTGTCAAACTTCTGAAGTCATTTAAATCAATTTAAAATAATTGTGTTAGATTTTAGCTAATTTTCCAATGTTTCTCTTGTGTCCTCGAAGAAATTCTCATCCCGAAGAGTTTAGTATATGTGTCACGTTTAGTTTCACTTGAAATAAAAATTATTATTGAGTGACATTTCTCCTCAGCCAACTGTCTTGTTTTCCCTGGCTAACTGTGATTAATGCAAGGCTGCCGGTTTGGTTAAATTATTCAAAGCCCTCATAATTCTCAAATGTAATAAGGCTTAACTGTGACATGTCAAGCCTCTCTATACCTTCTGCAAGGTGTTGATAAACTTGAAATTTCAAGTTTTGCCAATGAATAAATGCTTTTAAAACATAGAAGTGGAGGAGTAGTCTGTTACAAGACAAGTGATCTGTGAACCAGGGTTCAAATCCCACTGTATTGCTTGTGGCCTTGTGTAAGTCGCTTAACTCCTTTTTTTCAGGGATCTCCAACTCCAGTACTGGAGGGCCGCACACCAAATAGATTTTCAGGATATCCCTACTGCATATGCATGAGATAAATTTGAATACAACGTGGGCACTGCATGCAAATATATTTCATGCATATTCATTAGGGACATCCTGAAAACCTGACTGGTTTGCGGCTTCCAGGACTGCAGCTGGAGACCCCTGCTTATTGACTCACATGTAAACTTAGGGGCATGTTTACTAAAACCCCGCTAATGTGCGGGCCGCGGTAGTGTGCGGATGCTATATAAGGAGTGGGCGTTTCGTGCTGAAAAAGAAAATCCGGAATTTGCATATGCGCTAACGTGCGCGGTGCCCATGTGCGCCCCGCACATTAGCGCATGAGATAGCTGCGCGTGAGGCATAAGTGGTGCGCTGATGTGCAAGCAGGAGAGCAGAGCCACAGCACAATGGTGAAGACACTGACCAGTGGTGCAGGGATCAGGAGCTCAATCCCCCACTGTGCCCAATGAAGACAGCTGCCTGAGGTGTTATTTTAGGAGGCATATAAATAATGGGCAGCATAAGGCGGCGTGCTGATGGCCATAAGGTGGTGCGCTAATGTTTTTGGAGGCATATCAATATTGGGCGGCATAAGGTGGCGTGCTGATGTGCACACAGAAGAGCAGAGCCACAGCACAATGGTCAAGGCACCTACCAATGGTGCAGGGATCCGGGGTTCAATCCCCCACAGTGCTCAATGTAAACAACTGGCTGAGGAGTTACTTTAGGAGCTAATCTAATATTGTGTGGCATAAGGCAGTGCACTGATGGGCATTAGGTGTTGTGCTATTGATTTAGGAGGTTTTTTAATATTGGGCGGCATAAGGCGGCACGCTAATATGCAGCACAGAAAGAAAACCACAGCACAATGGGTAGGATACTGACCAATGGTGCAGGGCTCAAGGGTTTAATCCCCCACAGTGCCCAATGAACAAGGCTGGCTGAGGCATTAAGTATTATGGGGAAGATTGCTTTAGGAGTTATTTTAATTATCACTACTAGCAAACGCACTCTCAAAGCGTGTTAACATAAGGCGCCCTATAAGGCACATTTTAAAGTGCACTGTCCACCAAGGCACCCTAGAATGTTGCTTATAGGGCGCTTTAGAGGGTGCCGTATGAGGTACCGCAAGGTCAGAGTACTGTTTTTTATGGCAGCACTGTGCAGTTTAAGGAATGAAAAGCATAAGTAGATGCGCTGACAGGCAAGGAGGAGCAGCAGTGGAGCACAATGGTTAAGGCACTGACTGCTGATACAGGGTTCATGAGTTTGCTCCCCAGGGTGCCTAATACGTAAGGCTGGCGGTGGCATCAGCTTTGCAATGTACATATTTTTTCCTGCAGCACTTTATTTTTATTTTATTAATTGCTGCCAGCAAACACGCCCTCACGTGCTGTAAGTGAAGGTGCCGTATAAGGCACCCTATAAGGCACTCCATAGGGCACATTATAAAGTGCACTGTCCGCCACAGCACCCTAAAATGTCCCCTATAGGGCACCCTATAAGTTGCATCACAGGATAATGTATAGTGCACCTTATATGGACGGGAACCATAAGGTGCCCAATAGGGCGCCCTATAAAGCACCCTCAGAGGCACCTTATGGGTACAGTACGCTGAGGGTGTTTTTGCTGGCATCAAAATATGTACATTAAAAAAAGAAAATGCATTGGACAACCCTATCAAATAGCCCCACTGTGGATTTGAACCCATGACTCTGGCTTCACAGGCAGTGAAATAACCATTGGGCTACAGCTCTATAGCTGTTAGCAAGCCCCTGCACGTCACCACACAGACAGTCTGCTGTGGTCACCAGGATAGGGTTAGCCCACCCATACCCATGATGCACTGCACATGCAAATCAGCTGTCCACAGATAAACACAAGATGGGCAATGCACCCCCACAGCACCTCGGCCTGGTAGGGGGAAGTGACCATGTGCACCCCCACAGCACCTCGGCCTGGTAAGGGGTACTGACCGTGTGTTTTACTGGCACAGAGTAGCTACACACCGTCACATTGTGCGGGTACTGTGCTCACCCTGAGGGTGCGATGAGGCGCTCAGGACCAGGTCCACAACACCTTCCATGACTGAAAGAGGCCATGCCAGAGGTCCAAAGCAGTGTTAATGTGTGAGATAGGTAGTTTCTGCACAAACACCTTGGATATCTCTGTCTATTTCAGTCAGGTGTAGCCCCTATGGATTCCTAGGTGGGCTATGCACCACCACCCCCCCCCCCCCAGGGCCGAGGGCAGCAAACAGGGCCTCCCATCAATAGATCCACATTCTACCTCCCTGCAAAGGTTGCAGTAGAGGGGAACATCAACCCCAGTCCTGCTGAGAAACAGACAACCCACAGGGCAGTCAATGCAGCTCTATACACATTCATAACACAATAGTAGACAGACATTAGGCCTGGATACGGTAAGCTGCACCCCACCACTATCTGATAGTCTCCTGCAGCAAGCCATCAGCCCCTGCACCCTACTCCATCAAGACACATACCAGCTGCAAACAGTCTGCTAGTTAGTCCATAGTGCATGTGCCCAGTGGAGATGCATGCACCCAGAACTGGGATGTCAGCATACACAGCAAGCAGATAAATCAGTGACTGGGCCCCAAAAAGAAACCCATATCTATCACATGAGAGAAATACTATAATAGCACTATGGGGGTGCCTAGCCATGCTGTGGTCACTGCACAGTCAGGGTGAGAGTGATCTCTCAGCAGGACATACTGAGGTCACCCTGTCTGTGTAGGTGGTGGCCGGGCACTAAAATGTCCCAGTCAGTGCCCTATGCCCTGTGCAGATGCACCCTGGCCAGGCCACCCTGTCCGGCCTATACCCATGGTACCTTGCTCCTCATTATGCACATTGGCAGCCCAAAACTGGCAACATTTCTGGCAGTGTGGGCTGTGGAAGGTGTTTGCAGCCACCACAGACTGGATAGACAGACAGCCACCCCCACACCTATGCCAGCATTGTGCTACTATAGAGGTGTTCAGCAGCCATACCCACCACACCAGTCCTGGGCACAGTACAGGCATGGATATGGTATGCAATACTGTTGGGGGTCACTCCCCAGGGTGGTAAACACTATCAGAGACTAGACCTGCAGCACACACCGCAGACATCAGAATGATTGTTATGGTGGAGCTCAATGAGCAAAATGTGCTTAACGTAGGAATTGATATCTGCCAGTTATCATAGGAAACGTTTGATAGCTGTGTACCATATACCCAGGTGTAGGGTGGCATTGCTAAGGTATGCAACTGCTAGTATTGGGAGATACAGGCAGGGCCCAATGTCCTGCCTCTCCAGGAGGCATTGGCCAATGGGGCCTGTGGGTGTGTGTGTGGGTGTGTCTGGGCCTGTTGGCTGCTGCTTTACGGCAGAGTTTCCCAACTCCAGTCCTGGTGTTCCAAACACTGTTTGGGTTTTCATGCTGTCCCTCATAAATATGCATGAGCTACATCAGCATACTATGGGGGTGGTGCATAGATATGCAGCACAGGCATCTTTATTAGAGGCAGCATGGAACCTGAATGGTGTGGGGCCCTCCAGGACTGCATTTGGGAGACTCTGCTCTAGGTAATGCGCCTGTTTATGGTGTCTGTGTTTGGTGTGGTAAAATATAGGCGTATTAACCATGCGTATGTTCTCAGCAATAAAGGTTTGTCCTTACTATCACGGTTTAGTTGTGGGAAAAATATGTGGACAGGATTGGCAGTAGCCCCAGCTGGTCTTTAAACCTGTGACTTTCTGTTCTTGCACACACTGTCTGTGTGCACTGCACCACCGTTTTGCCACAGATATGCTGTATTCCCTGGGGAGTCCATGACTGTACATCCAACAGAGCCTGTCTGTTGCGGTGGACGGTGCCAGCCTGCACAGGCCTAGGCCACTGTCTGCTGTGGCTTGCAGCCACTGCCCCCTCCAATACCTGTACCCTTCCGCCAACATGCAGACATGTCCTAATCTGGGAAAAGGCATATGACCTGATTGAGTTGTGGCACTCCAGGACTGAATTTGGGGGACTCGGCTGTAGGTAATGCCCATTGTTATGGTTTGTGTGTGGTGTAGGGT
Organism: Ichthyophis bannanicus; assembly: GCA_033557465.1. Lineage (NCBI taxonomy): Eukaryota > Metazoa > Chordata > Amphibia > Gymnophiona > Ichthyophiidae > Ichthyophis > Ichthyophis bannanicus. The sequence goes on along the minus strand of CM066032.1, from coordinate 374,032,127 downwards.
AAAATATGGGTGTTTGCACCATGCTTATGTTCTCTGCAATAAAGGAGTGTCTTTACTATCACTGTTTAGTGGTGGGTAAAACTATGGGGACTGGGTTGGCAGGAGCCCCAGGAGGGATTTGAACCTGATACTCTCTGGTTCTACAGGCACTGGCTGTGTCCGCTGCACCACACTGCAACCACAGAGACAATGCAGTCCCTGGAGATAGGAAACCTGGCCGGACGAGTCAGAAACCCTGCTCTGCACAATTTTACTGTGGGCTCGTTTACCTTGTATGGGGACAAAAGTGCAAATAAACCTCAAAAATGACCTCGGAAAAATGGGGGAAAAAAACCAAGCTGGGCAACAGTGATAGCAATGGGCAACAATAAAAAACACTCCCAGGAAAGCTCCAAAAAAATGAAATGATTTTTGAAAGAGTCTACGGAGCGTTCGCACAATTGCGCGGTTTAGTAAACATACCCCTTAGGGCTAGAGTCACAATAGTACAGCACCACATTAGCGCACTGCGCTATTGCTGTTAAAGTGCATTATTAGCAAATAGATCTCTTGCAAAAAGTGGGTTTTGTGGAAAATCATGCATATTAGTGCATGGTAACACTGTAGTTCCTTTCTGTAAATCTACCTCCTAGATTGTAAGCCCTCAAGAGTCAGGTAAAATACCTTAACACACCTTGACCTACTAATGAATCCCAATTATTCAGATAAAGATAACATCGTGGAGCACAGTTTAAATGGCTATTTCTAACTGGACGGTATTAAAGGAAAAATTTCTTCTTCAACTGATAGCTGAAACCTCTTCCAGACTACATCAGATATTATTCAAATATTCTGCAGTCCTATTTTTAATTTACTGCATACTGGATATTACTACATGCAAAATTAAAAATAGGATTGCAGAACATTTGAGCAAGATCTGATACAGGAGGGGAGAGGCACCTTTTCCTGTTGGGAAATGTCTGGGGAGAATCGGGGCACCCCACAACACAATTTTCCTGCCAAAATAGCTGGTCGGCCTCCTCCTTCCCCCCATTCAAAATCTTTAATCCTGGCTAGCAATTCAGCCCCCCTCCTGCCCAACCACTCCATTCAAAATCAACAAGCCCAGCTAGCCAATTGGCAGATGGTGGCCCCCTACCCACCCACCCCCACCGTTACCTCAAACTCCCGGTGGTCTAGTGGAAACGCGGGCAGGAGCAGTCTTCCCTGCTCCTGCCCCCATCCTCAGTGCTCTCCAAAATGGCACTAATCTCACGGTGCTGCTCCCTAGCATCCTCACGCTAGGGGGCAGCACCGCAAGAATGGTACCATTTTTCTTAGTTGGTGAAGGGGGCAGAAACTGAAAGAACTGCCAAGATTGATGCCATTTTAGAGAGCATCAAGGGTGGGGCAGGAGCAGAGAAGACTGCTCTGCCCTAGTTTCTACTAGACCACCAGGATTTTGAGGTAACAGCAGGAGGGATTGGGGGGTGTGAGGCCAATGGAAGGCTCCCTTTTGACAACTGGCTAGCCGGGATTGTGGGAGACCAATTGGCTAGCTGGGTAGGAAGGTTGTATATTGGGTGCTGAAGGGAGGGTGGAGGTCCACCCCTTTGGGATTGTCGGTGCCGCAGATTGGTATATCCGCAGCACTTGCAATGGTGTAAGGTCGGGGGGGCCCAACTGGGGCACGGGGAGGGAGCAGCTGCAGAAGAGATGGCCACTGTTAAGTGGCCCAGGCAGCATCAGTTGCATTTACCGCCACCTCTTGAAGTGGTGTTATCTGCAGCTGTGATTGGGCTGATTTTGGCAGCCATCGCAGGAAAAGCTTCACATAGTGGCTGCTGAAAATTGACAGACCTACTCCCCGCCCCAATCCTGCCTCCCCAGACTCTGTCATACAAAATGCAGATATCACAGAAAGGTGCCTGCAACATTTGCATTTCGACTGTATTAGCTGCTACCACTGGGTGATATTTCCACGTTAGACTCACTGTAGCAGCTAATGTACTTTAGTAAACGTGTCCCTTAGTGTTATGTTGAAAGTCTGAGGGATTTTGTACAGTCCAATGGATAAGGAGAATGTTTTTTGAGAATAAACATGGTTATTGAGACTGTATGAGATGGATGTCAACAAAGGGAAGTATTGATGTTTAGGTATTCTTATGCATATTTTTGTCATTAATTTGCACAAGTGGTCATTGAATTCATACATTTAAGAACATTTTTGAGTGCTATTTTTGAGCACTGTATAAGAAAACAGCATAAGAGGTTTTTTTCGGGGGTGAGCAGTGATTAGAAACGTGCATATTAGGGCATGTTTACTAAGCACTATGCTGGTAACGCGCATGTGGGCCACATTATCAGTACAGAGTTTCAGGCTTCTGCACAGAGCATGAACATCCATCCCCCTGCAGTTATTGCACTCTGCTGCAGTGAACTGAGGTGGTGTTAGTTGTAGCCACGCTACCTACACTGAGTGCCGATTGCACAGGCCACAAAAGCCCACGCTAGCTGTGCCACACCAGAACACCCCTGCCCCATCCAGTAACCACCTCAATATGTGCTACCAGGATAGAGTGGGGTTTTGGCATGGGGCCCTGTGCTATATTTCAGCATGGTGCTGAAACTGTGCACTATCCCCACATTACCCTGGCAGTGCACGTTAGTAAACATGCCCCATGGTGCATAATTTTGAATGTTTCAGTTTTTAAGTGCCGTTGAGTTGATGCCGACTCATGGCGAACCTCTGGATAGCTGTCCTTAAATGTGTTCAGACTTCAGTCAGGTAGCGAATTGTTGATAGAATGGTGTCCATACAGTAGTTGCTGTCATTTTATCCAGAATTCAATCTTTTCACCTTGCTGCTCCTCATGCATGGAACAAACCTCCTCTATCATTATGTCAAGTCTCTTCTCTCCCCCTCTTCAAATCCATGCTAAAGGCTTACCTTGGATCCTAATCCCTTGTCTCCTTCCCTTTTTGAATCCCCTTATTTCTCTTGTATTGTTCTGTCTGTTTTGATTAGACTGTAAGCTCTACAAGCAGGGACTGTCTTTTTTATATGTTTGTATAGCACTGCGTACGCCTTGTAGCGCTATATAAATGATTAATAGTAGTAGTATCTATCCATCACATTGCTGGTTCTTCTGGCAGTCCATGGTATACACAATATCCTTTGCCAGCACCATAATTCAAAGGCATCGATTTTCTTCCTGTCTTTCTTCTTCACTGTCCAACCTTCACATTCAAATGACGTTATTGAAAATACCATGGCTTGAGCTCTTCTCTTTTTCCCACTTATTTTTGTAAATGATTACAAATATTTAGGTTTGATATATGGGGACTATATTATGTTAATGTTTTGCATGGTATATATTTAACCCTGTATATATTTAAAATTTCTTTTGCTTTTCTGTACATATTTTTTTTTACAGTTCGAGATAAACATGCATGCCAAAACAGAGTCTAGGAGAATGTGCTTATTATAGAGAAGTGGTCAAGCTATGAAAACAACTTCAAAAAGGTGAAGCTTTAGTCTGGATTTGAATATGCTCAGAGAGAGAGAGCGAGAATGACACACCAGCTCAGGATGTCTCTCTCAAGCAAACATGCAGGAAACTTGAAAAAAGCAGATTCAGGAGTTAGCAATCGAAGAAATTGTCCTGATAGCAGAGTTCATGAGAAAGGATCTAGGGATAGAAAAACGAAGTAATCCTGGTTGTTTCTTGTCCTCCACTTCGTAATGTGCTTAAATTGAGCAGGTCACCACTTTTGAACTAAGGCTGGAATGAGGAGCTGCAGAGTGAATGCATTCATATGTGAACAATAGAAGCTTGTATTACAGAAGCAGATGGGAGCCAGTGTAATGATGTGAGGAGAGAAATTACATGGTTGTAGGGAGTTTGAAAAGATCAATCATATAGACGCATTTTGAATAGACCGCAATGGATAAAAATGATTACACAGGAGATCTGCAAGAAGTACTATAGGCTGTTGTAGTCTAAGCAGGAGATGAGAATGGAGGACCATTTTGGTAGCCTGCTCAGAAAGGAAGGAAGGAATTTTAGTCATGTTGAAAAGGAAGAAATGGCATGTTTTAGCAGTGTTTTGGATGTGTGTAGAGACAGACAGAGCCTTCAAAGATGATCCCGAGGTTACAAACCAAGGGACTGGAAGGATGAAATTGCCAACAGACAGAAAAACAGGGATGAATGCAGTAAATTTGGGGGAGAAGGTAAGGAGTTATATTTTGGCTATGTTAAGTTTGTGGTAATGGTGGGACATTCAGGTGGAAATGTCAGATAAGAAGGCTAAGATCTGAGACTGGATTCTTGGTGAAATACTGTATTTAATGTAGAGAGGTAAATCTGGGAGTTATCAGCATAAAAATGGTATTGAAAACCATGAGAGGAGATCAAAGCATTAAGGGAGTAAGGGTAGAGAGAAAAGAGTCCCCAAGATCAGAGGCGGCCCAAGGATAATGCAGGGCTATGGGCGGAGACTCATTGCAGGGCCTTATTTGCATAGCCACTGGACCTCATTTGCATAATTTTAATTTATTTTATTTTAAAATGTATATATGCCCATTTAAAGCCTCTCTTTTGTCCTGGTGATGACTTAGGGGCAAGTTTACTAAATATTAATGTGCATTAAGTGCCACTGCACCAATAGAAATAAATGGGTGTTGCTGCACTTGGTGCACATTAACATTTGTGAATGCGCATTAACTATTAGTAGAAATGCCTCTTAATGAGTGTCTGCATACCATTTGCATGGACAGTGAGGATAAAGAGAATACCAGATTTCTACATTACTATATTCCAGTGTCAACTGCCAGGCACACATTAGGAAGTACTATACACCCTGCTCATTTAGAATCCATAGCAAATCTGTCATATCATAACAGCACTACCAGGACTCACAAAGCACCAAACCCTACCTATCAAAAGTCAACACTGCAAATATTAAACCAAAACATCTCAGAGAATACCAATACATCTCCTACTGGGGAAAGAGAACAAGTGGGACTGTCATATAGAAACTAAATGAATAGAATACTGCAGCTCGGTTACACATGCAAAACATAGTCCATCATCAAAAACAGACCAAGGGATCACAATTTAGAAATATGAGGGCAATAATTAAATTGGGAACACCAAAAGCCAAGCTTAGAATGTACAACAACACTGGAGAAATAAAACAATAAATTAATTCCCTCTTGTACAAACAAAACGCAAAATGTTAGTGATGCACATTTCCCAGAGCTGACATATTCCAATTAATAAATTCAAAATAAAATAGTTTTTGTCTACCTTTTCTTGTTTGGACATTTTATTTTTCATTTGCAATTGCCCCACTTGCTTTCTTCTTCTTTCTTTGTGTCTTCTGCTAATTCTCCTTTGTCTGCTGTCCATTTGTCCTTCTTTCTCTCTTCTAGTTTTTTCCATTTTCTCTGCATCTGCCTCTAATATACTGATCTTTCCCCTTTTGCTCTTTCCTCCAATTCTTTCTTTATTCCTTTTTTATCCTTTCAAATTTGACCCCTCCATCCTCAATCCCCACTTATTCTCCCAATACTCAGCCAATCATAGATGCTTCTTCTCTCCCACACAAAATATCTGTTCCCCTCTGCATCCTTACTCCCCCAGCTTCTTTTTTTCTCCTGCCATTCCCAGCCCCACCCCCTTCTGGTCCTCCCCCAGCATCAGCTCCCTTCTAGTTCCAGCCCTTCCCAGCATCCATTCCCTTCCAGGCCCATTCGTCCATCCCCCTGCATTAGCCCATTTCCAGTCCTAGCCCCCCAGTATCAGTTGCTCTCCACTCCCTCCCAGCATCCGCTCCCTTCCAGTCCCAATCCCCCATCTACCAGCATCTGCCCATTACCAGTCCCTAACCCCTCAGTATCAGTCTTCCTCAAGTCCCTTCCAGCACCAAGTCCCTCATCCCCCATCCCCAGGCCATTTCCAGTTCTAATCCCAGTATCAGTCCTACTCCAGTCCCTCCCACCATCACCTCCTTTCCAGTTCCCCATCAGCCCAGTTCAGTCATAACCCCCCAGTATCAGTTCTTTTTCAGTCCCTCCCAGCATTCGCTCCTTTCCAGTCCCAGTCCCCCATCCACCAACATCAGCCCATTTCCAGTCCTGGCCTCCCCCATTCCCGTTTTAGCCCCTAGTCCTCCCCATTCCATTCTAGCCCCCAGTCCCCCCACAACACAACTAAAGGGGCCCTGTGCTTGATCAGTTGCAGAGGGAGCTGAGGAGGCCAGAAGCTCTGGCTGACCTCTGAACAGCCGCGGGAATAAAGAGCGGCATTTGTCTTCTCCACCATGGCTGTGATAAAAAGGAGCCTGCTGGCGCACTGAGCACTGGGGGGTCAAACGAGGGCACCTTAACGATCAAAAAATGCAGTCACCTTAATGCAAGAAAAGGGAGTGCCTGTGAAAGTCATATTGTAGGTGATGGATGGAAGGAAAGGTAAGAGCTGATGGACCTGTCAGATCCATATGTATCCTACGTGTCAGCCAGCAAGTGGGTTGATCATGTGGGAGGCAGCTGTACTGTATCAGTGAGGGGTGTCCATGTAATATGCTGTAATGTCTGTGTGTGGCATAGGATTGGGAAGAAGTGTCCCCTGGTGAAGCCACTATTGCCACAATGTGGGCATCAACAGGATGACAAAGCAGGAGTGGTGATGCCCAGATCAGTCACAGGAGACATGTGAGTTATACTTCCAAATAATTAAACTGTTCCAGTGTGGGCCATGGTGTAGCAGCTGGCAGGAGAATACATGACTGTACATAATAGGCATATGCTAATGGATGGGCTGAAGGATGGATGGCGGTAGATGAGAATGCGGTATGGCCTTGTTGCCCCGATGTACAGTACTTGATGTGACCGCACAAATGCAGTTGTAGTGTGTATGAAAAAAGTGTAGCTCTGCCACGGGGAAGTCCCAATACCAGCTATATGGTTATGACAGCTGTGTCAGCTTTTCTAACCAGCATACAATCCTCCTAAAACACATGCATATAACAACTGGACAAGAGTCTGTCATATTGGCCATATGGAGCAAGAAGGGACATGTGATGATTCCTGCAGGTGGCCATCCCAGGAGTAGGATGTGCATGCACGTACTGCATACATGTGATGGAGCCAAAGATGTTCAGTCACAGTTATGATGAAATATTCCAATCATGTACAACGCATGTATCATACATCTGCAGGGTGAACTTGTCTGACCCTTTGCAATGGGCTACAGCAGAGCCAATAAAGTTGTGCTGTCAGATGGGCATGATTGCAATGCGCATGTTTGCAGACCCAATGTGCTAGCGTAACATAAAAAAGTCCAAGAATGTGTGTCCTCCAGTTAATGCAGACCCGGGACTATTTCTGGCAGTATATTGCAGTGAGTTTCCCACAGCAACAAAGAGAACAAGTTGAAGTCAAATCCTAATCTGTCATTTACCAAGCCATTGCTCTAACCATTAGGTTACACCTCCACATTCTTCTCCATTGCACTGTCTACAATCAAAGAGACAGTGGTACACCACATCTAGGACCTGCCTACAGCAGCGCACATGTAGTACACATGCACTGCACACTCAGTACACTAGCTGCATAACAGACACACAGCTGCAGAATACATCCCTTGTCCAAAGCCACGCCACATGTGACGTCAAGATGCTCGTCCCTCCACTGTACCTCCAACGCTAAACAACAGTCGCACGCAAAGGTCCACTGTGCCGCAGTGTGGCACTAACTCCAGAGGCAGCATATGGGCAGGGCATGCAGTCTCTTGTAACCTGCTGTACACTGCATGATGCAGCAAGGGACAAGAACAATGTGAATGCAGGCAAACCACAGATTCATGACAGTGTCACAAACTAAGTGAATGGATTAGACATTCACAGAGGCCAGCCCGCCCCATGAGCCTAGTTCCCTATAGGCTGCAGCTGTGCCAGGTGGGCTGACAGTGTTTCCACGGATACAGCTGTTATGGCAGTTGGCATTAATCTAGCCTCTCACCTGTGCAAATTGGTGTGTCCTGAGGCCTCGAGGCTGAGTCAGAGATGAGGGTTGCAACACACACACACACACACGTGCCCCCCCCACTGTTCATTCCAGTCAAGCCAGCAGATGATTCGGGAGCTGCCTAACAGTGTCGTGTTGGAAGGTAAGTATAGGGGAATGCTATGGGGATGGGTCTTCTTGATGGTGTAACTGGGAATGCATTACAGCATCACAGTCACAGGTTGCAACTGCTTACTGCAAACTAACCTTCTGCTTGTAAATGGGAAGAATGCCATAAGGCGCGGGAAGAATACCTGAGCCCCCCAGCAGTGCCAGACCTCTCCCCACTCCTCACCGCAAGGCTAATCGGGTCTCCCCAACAATAACTTTTAAAAGCAAGCGCCATCGGGTGCACCCATGCCTGGCGGGCCCACACCTGAGAGCCTCACGAGAGGGCCCTTTGGCATGGTCCTTAGGCAGGGACCATGGCCTGGGGACCAGTGAGGACAGCTAATATAGAACTATGCAAATGAATACAACAACATAATCAACAGATGTAAACAAGAATATAACACAGACCTGATCATGAAGGCTGCAAACAAACTGAGAGAACTCTTTGGAATAGTCCGCACATTAACAAAGGAACCTTCACAGAATGACTGTTCAGACGTACATCCACAAAAGATTGCAGATTACCTAACGAAGAAGCAGGACAGCACACAGCCAGACACAAGCCCATTAACAACAAACCTTGGAACCCAACTAAGACCCATAAGGACATGGAGTAAATTCACGATATCAACAACCAGACAAGTAGCTCACACAGTAACTACTCTGAATACAAAACATCACCAAGTGATCCCTGTCCAGTTGCATGGATAAAGGTAGTCAGTGAAGAGCTCACACCATTCATACACAAAATCATACACACATCCCTCATACAGGGACAAATGCCTGCAACCCTTAAAATGGCATCAATTAGGCCTATCCTAAAAAATCCAAAATGGACAAATCAGACCCCAAAGCATACAGATTGCTTTCAAGCTTACCTTTCATGACCAAAATTATCAAAAATACAGTACAGATACAACTGCAGGATCATATCAACACACATGCGTCCCTAGATCCACATAAACATGGATTCAAACTGAACCATGGTGTGGAGACATTACTAACAGCACTCTTCGATCACATCATCAGAGGAATACACAATTTAAAGAAAGGCTTTATACTAATCTTCCTTGACATATCAGCTGCCTTCAACTGTATCACACACCATACTTCTGAGATGCCTACAGGAGATAGGCCTATATGATAACACATTGAAATGGTTCCAATCACATTTAGAGAACAGACAACAGAACATCAGATGCGGGGACGACAATAAAGCAGGGAGTCCCACAGGGGTCAGCAATATCATCTCTACTCTTCAACCTCTACATTCATAATCAAAACCCCCCAGATTTACTATAAGATATATGCTGCTGACATCTTCTTGTACACATCATTCAATGTTGAATCTCCAGACTACACAAGCATAACAGGATGTCTCCCAGAAGTTTCCACATGGCTTAGCACAAATAACCTCAGCATAAATTATGACAAAACCGAAGCTCTAATAGTAACAAGAAACAAGGCCTTCACTCCTCCTAGCATGATAACCCTAAAGAACAAAAACATAGCTGTCAAAAAAGAAATCAGATATCTAGGGGTCATCCTGGACCAGCACTTAGGCCTACAATCCCAAATAAACAGAACAACACAACATGCATACCATAAACTAAAAAATTGAAGCCTCTCTTAAGCCAGAATGATTTACAAGCTATAGTCACATTGGTTTTAGACTACTGCAACTCACTCTACCAAGGCCTGCTAGCACATACTATGCACCCACTGCAGATGGTCCAGAACACAGCTGCCTGCATCATCACTGGAAGAGCAAAAAATGAACGCATAATTGCACTGGCTACCGATGAGGAGTCGCATCAGGTTCAAGGTCACACAAAATGTTTAAAATAATGCATAATACTTCAGCTGAGTCTCTCCAGGATCTGATAAAAAATATCCTGAAAACCGGCTGATGAGAACAAACTGTAAGAACATATTAGTTACGCCTAAAGATTACTCCATAACCAAACAGACCACCTCCATCAGGGCACATTGAACTTATGGAACTCCCTCCTAGAGGATATTAGAAACACGAGGGACACCAAGAATTTCAGAAAATAGTTGAAGACACTCCTGTACATAGAACACTGGTGGCATCACATAGAGTAACACCAACGGTCCATCCACACACTAATGGACCCTGAGAAATGAACACCACCAAACGAACACTATACAAAACCCCAATTTTTCAATAAGTATGCTAATTATACTGTTAAGTTTTGATCTTATTAAGCTTCCTGCATGCTGGGTGACCCCACCCTGTATATAATGTTAAATATAAACTGTTTGAGTTAAGTGCAAACCACCTTGTTTTAATGTAAACCTGCTGGAGTTGTAATGTAAACCACCTTGATTTAAGGAAAAGGCGGTATATAGATCTTGTTAAATAAAATAAATAAATAAAGCCTAGGCACCACATGCATGCACAGTGCATTGCTGAGGCTCACGCTATACTGGAGGCATACACACAGAAACACACACATGACCCTGCTGTCCAAAAGTGGTGCAGGTTGGCATTCTTACATGCCCCTTAGGCCTCCAATGATGCTCCAGCATTGTCAATGCCTGTTCAGTGTGCTGGTGCTATTAGCATGCTCTGCCATCCAGCAGTGGGTGTTGCAGCTTCTCAATATGGCAGCTGAATGTGTGGATTCTTGCACATGCTGTCACAGTTATGGAAACATAGGATGAAGTTAACATACCTGGCCATACAATTCTTGATCCACAGGCTGAGCCTTGAACCTGCGACTGACCATGTGTTTGGAGCCACAGAGTAGCCATTGGGTTCATTAATCCATGGGTATCTATGTGGTCATTGTCAGGATGCATGCTGGCATGAGTTGGGGTATGCCTATGTCTGCTTAAATCTCTGCAGGCACTCTGCCATACTTGTCTGACAAGGTATGTTTGGCAGGTTTGGAAGAGAGAGACATCTTGTTAGGTCTGTATGTTGCATTGCCTTACTATGCTGCTGGTTCAACTGACATTCATGTCTTACTTATGGGTTCTGTGCAGTCCAAAGGACAGGCCATGATAAAGGTACACACACATTGCTGACCATGGGCGTACTAGCAGAATGACCAACGTTTCCATTTCCTGGTGTGTTTGCGGGACAGTTATGTAATCTCATATCTTGCAGACCAACATAGCTTATTTGGATTCAAATGTGGCTCAGATGGTTGTAACTAACTATTTACTTATGGAGTGGCCACAGGTTCATGCACAGATTATGGTGGTTGTTCGGCAGCGTGGGCATTTTTCCTCTGATGTGGGTTGTTTTCATATTGAAATCTATCCCTACCTCAGAGGCATATTTTTCCCCCCATATGCACATATCCACTCAATATGTGCAGGTGGGAGGGCTTCCTGATCCCAAGGCCAGCCCATCCACTTGGAAAACTAGCCAGGTGCCAGGGTCCAACGATCATGATGGACAGCATACCTACCGTTCCCTCCCTCCCTTCCATTGTGACATAGCTACCACTTCAGTGCTGCAGGTGGCCTTATTGAAGTTGCACACGTGCAGCTAGGCACACCTTGCTACTCCTGCCCCCCTCCACGGGGAGATTTGGGCACAGATGCTGCTGCCTTAGACCTCGGTAGGGAGGGATCGCCATGGGCTCCACTGTACTTGCTGCTGACATGCTTGCTATCCCACTATCAGTTTATTGGATGTGAAGTATCCCACTGACAGTGGCAACTGCAGCATTGCATCAGACACACAGTGCTGGGACAACATTTCGTCTGCAGTAGGCCGTAGCCACTGTGACCATTACCCCCACCTTCACACCATGCTGACATGACAGCATGGTGGCAGTGGGAGTGGTGGTGCTTTTTTTGTCTGTGGCAGCATTTCTGTGTGCTGCCACTGTCACAGCGGAATCATACTAGACATCACGGATGCACAACCTAGGCAGCGACCTTGTCAGCCTTGTGGACCAACCAGCCCCATTGCATCGCCCACATGACACACCTCCTTTGCCAATTTGGCACCAACAACATAGTGCTGTTTCTTAATAGGGAACCATGCTGTTGTTGCCAATGGAGCCCTACTATCATAAATTTGAGAACTCTGGTGGGTGGAGCACATTCCATGAATTTAAATAGTTTCTCTCCTCTCAGAAATAGCCCTTACCATGAGCTTTCAGATTGCGTTAAGGTTCCCAGCACCGAGAGCTCTAATGCACAGTAACACAACCCGGCGTTAAATGTTAAAGGAGCACACACTATCCCTGCCCCCTATCTGCCCCATTTATGCCCATTCTCCACCTCCTTTCATGTTAACTCTATGAGCCCAGCTTCCACATATTATTCCAGCATTATCAGCGCTTTTTGTGGCATTAACCACTCACAGGCACCAATAACGCCTGCTAACAGCACCTTTACTCCCTTTAATAAATATATGACTTATTTATTTATTTATTTATTTATTTATTTATGCTTTTCTTCTATACCGCCCCTTCCAGAGATCAAGGGCGGTTTACAGGGAACAATTCAACAATTTTACATGGAACAGCAGTTATAACTATTTACAGGCAACGTTATATGAAACTGTGTCAATTAACTATTTACAATGAACAATAAACATATTACACAAACAACCTTGTGTGAATCTTAGTAGTTATAGGTGTCTGTCTCATCTTGAGTTATCTTCTTCATTTGGTAAAGGTGTATGTGTGTGTGTGTGTGGGGGGGGGGGGTTAATAGGATGTGGGTTCTGGAGGGGGGGGGGTAATAGGGTACAGGTTCTGGAGGTTAGTGGGTTGGTTCTGTGATTGTTGGGGGGGGGGGGGGGTAGCCCGTGGGAAGTAGGGGATTTGGGTTGGGTTTTTATAATGCTCAGTGAAAAGGTGAGTTTTAAGTTCTTTTCTGAATATATGAAGGTCTTTTGTCATGCGGAGGGTCAGTGGAAGTTCATTCCAGAGGGTGAGGGCAGCAAATGAGAAGTCTCTAGAGCTTGTGGTTTTCTTTGTCTTGCAGATGGTTTTGTGTATGGTGAGTGAGTGGGTTGCATTTTGCTTGCGTGTTCTGGATTCTGATAGGGGGTGTAGGAGGGTGGTTAGTTGGGAGGGGGAGATGTCATTGAGGAGTTTGAATGTTGTAAGGAGTATTTTATATTTTATCCGGCTATTTATAGGGAGCCAGTGTAGTTCTAGTAATATGGGGGTTATGTGGTCGGTTAGACGGGCCTTTGTTATGACTTTTGCACATATGTTCTGGGCTCTTTGTAGTAAATTTGTATTTTTAAGCGGTAGACCATTTAGTAGACTATTACAATAGTCAAAGTGGGGGGTGATGAGTGTGCTGACTACAGATCTAAAATCGTGAGTGTCGAGAAGAGGTCTTAGGTATTGTATGGTCTTTAGTTTATAGAATACAGTTTTTATTGTCTGTTTTATGTAGGGGAGCATACCGAGTGTGTGGTCTAATATTATCCCTAGGTATTTTACCTCTTTTTTTAACAGGGATAGTAGTGTTGTTGATTGTGATGGTTGATGGGTAGGTAGCATCAGGTTTTCGTGTTACAAACATTGCTTCTGTTTTTTTTAAGGTTAATGCTTAGATTGTTTCTAGCCAGGAGTTAGCCTCACTGATACATTTGGATAATTTGTGGTAGGAGGGGTTGTTAGTGTTTATGGGAATAGCGAGCATGATGTCATCGGCATAACTGAAGTGGTTAATTTTGTATTTTTTTAAATATGTTTGTGATGGGCTGTAGGTATAGATTAAAAAGGAGGGTGGAGATGGCTGAGCCTTGTGGGATTCCATGTCCTTGAGAGAAAGTTTCTGAGGTGATTTGGCCTATTTGGACGCGTATCAATCGATGGGTAATGTACGACATAAACCATTTGAGGACCGTCCCTCCTAGTCCCAGGTTTTCTAGTCTAGTAATTAGTGTGCTATGGTTAATATTGTCAAATGCGGCGGTTATATCTATGAACAATAGGATGAATCCTTGTTTGTTGTCGTCTGTTCCTCTAATGAGGTAGTCCATCAGTGTTATTAGTAGGGTTTCGACACCATGGAAGGGGCGGAATGCCTTAGTGATGGAAAGTGACCATTTCTTAAATCCCATGTATATCAATCATTTAGTATATATTTTTTAAATTTTATATATTGCATCAAGTCCATTTGAAAACAATTCAAATAGCAAAAAAAAAAGCTTCACTTAGGGGCTTGTTTACAAAGCTGTGGTAGCGGTTTACGATCGTTATCGGAGCCAATGGGGCCGCGGCTCCAATAACGATCGGAAACCGCTACCGTGGCTTTATAAACAAGCCCCTTAGCTAGACATGAATTCATGTTTCAGGTTGAAAAACCTTACATCAGGGGAGTCCATTAACGGCTAGCATCCAAAGTCATCATTAGTGGAGCTCGTCCAAACAGCTGCTGTCCCATCTTTTTGTGATAATCATGTTCTGGCAATGTCTTACTTTATATACTATTCCCTACTATTTCCTTTTTCAATTGGTCTTGTTTTATTTATGTGTCAAATATGTGTTCATATATAGTCCAAAGCCATTTCACTGTCCACCTTTTTATTTAGGTGATATTGGACATTAAGGGGTTGCATTGCAAGGGTGCCAATAATGTTGTCCACGACTGTAGAAGGGATTTTCCTCATGAGTGGAGTTCCCAAAAAGGAATGTAGAGAAATAAGAGAGGACAGATAATGAGGATCAGCAGAATGAATGCAATTGTAAGTCAGTAGAAGTTTGAACTAGATGTGGAAATCGATAGGAAGCTAATGAAGTGACGAGGGCTTATGTGAACATAGTGACTGTGGAGGAGGATTAACCTTGCTGCTGAGTTCAGAATGGTTTGCAGAGGAGAGAGATGATTCAGGGAACACCAGCGAGGAACAAGTTGCAGTAGTCTAAATGGGAGGTGACTAGGGAGTGGATAAGAGTCTTGGCAGAGTGTTCAGAAAGGAAGGGATGAATTTTGTTGATGTGATAGAGAAAGAAACAGGTTTTAGCTATCTGTTGGATGTGCAGGGAGGAAGGGAGAGAAAAATCAAATATGACCCCAAGGTTGCGCGCCAAGGAAACAGGGAGGATAATAGTGGTATCCACCAAAACAGAAAAAGGAAGAAATGGGGAGATAGATTTAGGGAGAAAGGTAATGAGTTCTGTCTTAGCCATGTTCAATTTTAGAGGCAGGATATCCATGTAGCAACATCAGACAAGCAGGCTACGATTCGGGCCTGAATTCCTAAAGAGATTTCAGGTGTAGAAAGGTATATCTGAGTCATCAGCATAAAGATGGTATTGAAAACCATGAGAGGATACTAGAGAACCAAGGGAATGAGTATAGAGTGAGAAGAGATCCCAAAACAGATCCCTGAGGCAGGGGCGGCCCAAGGGGGGTGTGGGGCCATGTGCGGAGACTCGGTGTGGGGCCTCATTTGCATAAGGGCCTCATTTGCATAAATATTTGCATAATGTTACCATACACTAACTTTTAGTAAACATGCCTCTTAATGAGTGTATGGATAAAGAAAGACTAAAAGATTTCTACATTACTATAATCCAGTGCCAACTGCCAGGCACATTAGGAACTACTACAAACACTGCCCATTTAGAACCCATAGCAAACCCGCCGTATCATAACAGCACTACCAGGACTCACAAAGCACAAGACCCTACCTATCAAAAGGCAACACTACAAATATTAAACCAATACATTTCAGAGAACAACAATACATGACTTACCGGGGAAAGAGAACAAGTGGCAATGTCAAATAGGAATTACATAAACAGAATACCTCAGCTCAGTTACACGTGCAGAACATAGACCGTCATCAAACAAGAAATCACAATGTAGAAACAGGAAGACAATAATTAAACTGGGAACCACAAAAGCCCAACAACACTGTAGAAATAAAACTATAAATTAATTTCCTCTTGTACTAAACAAAGAGCAGACGTTAATGATGCACATTTCCCAGAGCTGGCATATTTCAGTTAATAAATTCAATAAAGAGATATTTTTCTACCTTTTGTGCATTTTTTGTCAGTTGCAATTGCTCCAGCCACTTTCTTCTGGTTTCTTTGTGTCTTCTGCTAACTCTCCATCGTCTGCTGTCCATTTGTCCTTTCTTCACTCTTCTAGTTTTTTTCCATTCTCTCTCTACATCTGCTTTAACATACTAATCTCTCTCCTCTTGCTCTTTCCTCATTCCTATTTCATCCACTCAAATTTTACCCTGCCATCCTCAATCCCCACTTACTCTCCCAATATCCGACCAATTGTAGATTTGTCTTCCCTCCCACACAAAATATTTTTTCCCTCTCCATTTCACTCTCCCAACTCCATCCCATTCTAATCCTCCCCCAACATCAGCTCCCTTCTAGTTCCAGCCCCACCCAGCATCCGCTCCCTTCTAGTCCCCGCATCAGTCCATTTCCAGTCCTAGCTCCCCCATCCGAGTCCCTCCATCAGCTGATTTCCAATCCCAGCCCCCCATAAGCCCATTTCTAGTCCTATCCTAGCCCCACCATCAGCAGCATTTCCAGTCCTAGCTCCCCCATCCGAGTCCCTCCATCAGCTCATTTCCAATCCCAGCCCCCCAACAGCCCATTTCCAGTCCTATCCTAGCCCTCCATCAGCCCATTTCCTGTCCTAGCCCCCCCCTCACTCAGCCCATTTCCAGTCCTAGCTCCCTCCCCTCACAGCCCATTTCCATTCCAAGCCCCACTCCCCATCAGCTATTTGTAGTTCAAGCCTTCCTTCCACTCAGCCCATTTCCATTCCAAGCCCCCGTCCCCATCAGCTATTTGCAGTTCAAGCCCTCCTTCCACTCAGCCCATTTCCAGTCCTAGCCACCCCCCAGCCCATTACCAGTCCTAGTCCCCCCCATAGCCCATTACCAGTCCTAAGCCCCCATAACCCATTACCAGTTCTAAGCCCCCCATCAGCCCACTTCCAGTCCTAAACCCCCCATCACCCCATTTTCAGTCTTAGCCCCACATAGCCCATTACCAGTCCTAACCCCCATCAGCCCATTTCAAGTCCTAGCTCCCCCATCCGAGTCCCTCCATCAGCTCATTTCCAATCCCAGCCCCCCATCAGCCCATTTCTAATCCCAGCCCCCCATCAGCCCATTTCTAATCCTTTCCTAGCCCCACCATCATCAGCCCATGTCAAATCCTAGCTTCCCTCCACTCAGCCCATTTCCAGTCCAAGCCCCCCATGAGCCTACTTCCAGTTCTAGCCCCTCCATGAGTCCATTTCAATCCAAGCCCCCCAACAGCCCATTTCCAGTCCTATCCTAGCCCTCCATCAGCCCATTTCCTGTCCTAACCCCCCCTCACTCAGCCCATTTCCAGTCCTAGCTCCCTCCCTTTACAGCCCATTTCCATTCCAAGCCCCCTCCCCATCAGCTATTTGTAGTTCAAGCCCTTCTTCCACACAGCCCATTTCCATTCCAAGCCCCCGTCCCCATCAGCTATTTGCAGTTCAAGCCCTCCTTCCACTCAGCCCATTTCCAGTCCTAGCCACCCCCAGCCCATTACCAGTCCTAGCCCCCCCATAACCCATTACCAGTCCTAAGCCCCCCATCAGCCCACTTCCAGTCCTAAGCTCCCCCATCACCCCATTTTCAGTCTTAGCCCCCCATAGCCCATTACCAGTCCTAACCCCCAACAGCACGTTTCCAGTCCTAGCCCCTCATAGCCCATTTACAGTCCTAGCCCCCCCATAGCCCATTACTAGTCCTAACCCCCCATCAGCCCATTTCCAGTCTTAGCACCCCCATAGCCCATTACCAGTCCTAACCCCCCCATCAGCACATTTCCATTCTTAGCCCCCCATAGCCCATTACATCCTAACCGATCAGCCCATTTCCAGTCCTAACCCACCATCAGCCCACTTCCAGTCTTAGCCCCTCCCATAGCCCATTAGTAGTCCTAACCCCCCCATAGCCCATTACCAGTCCTAACCCCCTCCCTCATCAACCCACTTCCAATCTTAGCCCCCCTATAGCCCATTACCAGTCCTAAACCCCCTCCCACCATCAGCCCTGACAGATTTTTAAAAAAAATGGCTGCTGCTGCTGCTGCCGCTGCCTCCATGGCAGTGGCAGAATCAAATGTCCCACCGCGGGGCCCCGCCTGCCCGGCAGAGCCTCCCTTCACCATCAGCTCCAGAGTCCCTCCCAATGCGCGGGCTTTCAGAGCCGCGAGAGTTTCCCTTTCTTCTCGCGGCTCTGTTAATCTTGCCGGGGCTGATGGGATTTCCCATCAGCCCCGGCGAGATTAACAGAGCCGCGAGAGGTCAGAGAAGCTCTCGCGGCTCTGAAAGCCCGCGCATTGGGAGGGACTCCGGAGCTGATGGTGAAGGGAGGCTCTGCCGGGCAGGCGGGGCCCCACGGCGGGACATTTGATTCTGCTGCTGCCACGGCGGCAGCGGCAGCAGCAGCCGGTTTTTTTTTTAGTCTGCTTTTGCTAATGTAGAAAGTTTTTTGCGCGGGGCCCCCTGAAACGCGGGGCCCTGTGCAAAAAACATTCTTGCTCAATGGACGGGCCGGCCCTGCCCTGAGGTACACCTATTGAAAGGGGAATAGCAGTGGAGGAAGATCCATCAAAGCATACACTAAAAGTGTGATGAGAGAGATAAAAGCCCCTAAAGCCAAGTGAAAGCAGGGTATTGATGTGAAGGTGGAGATCAACAGTGTCAAAAAGCAGCAGATAGATCAAGGAGGGTGAAAATTGAGCAGAGGTCCTTGGATTTGGCCAAGAAGAGGTCACTCCAGACTTTGGCACAGGCCATTTCAGTAGAATGCAGAGGATGAAATCCAGATTGCAGTAACCACAGCGTATTTGAAGGCTGTGAAAAGCGATAAGTTGAGGATTTGACAAAGGAGGAGGACTATAGCAGGAAAGATAGAGCTTAGTAGACTAGTGGAAATAGGATCAGAAGAGCAGGTAGTGAGTTTAGAGAAGAGAAGATCTGCAGTTTCCTCCTCAAAGATTTTAGAGAAGGAAGAAAGGGTGACAGAGATTGAAGGAAGGATTTATGAGGGGGGGGGGGAGGACAATTGAGGTGGAGGTGGTGCTGTGGAGAACTCAAGATTAATCATGTAAACCTTATCATAAAAGTACAGTAGTCAGCCAAAGTTTGGGCAAAGAGTGAGAGGGATAGGGAAAGAGGAACTTTGAGGAGAGAATTGAGTGGTGCAAAGAGATGGCGAGTGTCAGAAGCAAGAGAGTTTGTGAAACTGATATAGAACTCTTGTTTAGTGAGTGCTATGGCCAACTGGAAGGAGATAAGCATGAATTAGGAATGTAGAAAGTCAGCATGGGTATGGGATTTAAGTCACAGGTGCACAGCAGAGCGGGCATAGGTAACAAATTTTATAGGTCAGCCAAGCTGAGGTATAGTACATCTCACAGGGTGAGAAATGGAAGGAGTGAGAGAATCCAGAGCAAACGAAAGTATAATGTTATAGGAAGAGACTGCCTCATCAAAGGACCCAGATCACCTAAGGGGAGAGAGGATATGAGTCAGCAGTGGAGAGGGTAGGGAGATCAATAGCCTTAAGTTTCCTAAATATGTTGTGGAGACAGAACAAGACTGTGACAGGGGGTGGCTAAGAGTGAAAGTTAGCAGATGATGGTCAGATAGGAGAAGAATTGAGGTAGAGAAGTTAGAGGGCAAGCAGTTGGATAAACAGGCAAGGTCGAAGCAGTGGCCATGCTGATGAGTAGAGGCTATAGAACACAGCTGCAGGTTGAATGAGGAGGTTAAGGCAAGGAACTTTGGGGCATAAATGTCAGAGAGATCATCAATATGAATGTTAAAATCTCCAAGAATGAGGGAAGGGGAAGATGGATCCAGAAAGAAGGAAAGCCAGGGGTCAAAATCAGTGAGAAAGGAAGAGGGGGGTTTGTCAGGGGATCGATAAATGACAACTACCTGAAGGGATAGTGGAGTAAATATGCAGATGGGGTGGACTTCAAAGGCAGAAAAGGAGTAAGAGCGCGGTGGAAGGAAGAATTGGAGCTGGTAGGAAGGAGAGAGTATCAACCCAATACCACTGCCGTGGCCGACTGGACGAGGTGTATGGGAGAAAAGGAAACCTCCATATGAGAGAGAAACAACTGAAGTGGAGTCATTGGTGAGAAGCCATTTCGTTAGAGAAAAAAGATGTAGGACTCGATATTCAATTAAGCAGATTGTAAGCTGTAATGGTGCATAGCCATGCCCTCCAATCCCTAACCCCGGATATTCAATGCCGGGGTCATTTGCAGTTCCAGCATTGAATATCCGGGATTTTCCACACATACCAGAAGCTGCATTAGCTAAAGAGGCAGCAGCGATATTGCATGCTGCCTGGTTAGCTCCTGCACCTTAAAGATAGGAGAGGGTTTTCCTCGCCTATCTTTTTGGGTCAGGTCGCTAACCGGGCAGCATGAAATATTGCTGCTGCCCGGTTATCATTTGTCGCCACTTCCGCTGCTCCCCAGAACGCCCCCAACACGGCCCGATGCTAACGGCACCGTGTTAGTGCCCCTCTCAGTGGCAGTTACACAGTTTACAGGGCCATAAGCCATGTAATTGCCTTTCAAATATTGGGCCTGTAGAGGATTAGAAACAAAGAGATCACGAATGAAAGTAAGTTTGTTGGAGGCAGAGTGGACATTCCATTTGGTGCATGAGAAAGGGAGAGAGGAAGGAGATTGCTTGTTTACTCCTTCAAAAAGACTAGGGGAGACACAATGAAGCTACAATGTAGCACATTTAAGACTACTTGGAGAAAACATTTTTGCACTCAGCATGTAATCAAACTCTGGAATTTGTTACCAGAAGATGTAATAAAAGCTATTAGTGTACCTGGGTTTAAAAGAGGTTTGGATGAGTTCCTGGAGGAAAAGCCTATAAACCATTATTAAAGAGGACCAGGAAAATCCATTACTTACTCCTGGGAAAAGCCACATGGAATCTGTATACCTTTTGGGTACTTATGACTACTACTACTACTACTACTGCTACTGAGCATTTGTATAGTGCTACAAGACATAAACAGCGCTGCACAGACACATGTAAAAGACGGTCCCTGCTCCTACTACTACTACTGAACATTTGTATAGCGCTGCAAGATGTGTGCAGCACTGCACAGACATGTAAGAGACAGTCCTTGCTCATCAGAGCTTACAATCTGATCAAGACAGACAACACAGTAGCTGTAGACATGAGATACATTTAGGGGGAATGGTAAGAAAATATGAAGGAAATCGGGTGAGTCAAGATCTGAAAGCAGCAGTGAAGAGCTGAGTTTTCAGCCTAGATTTGAAAAGGGTCAGAGAAGGCGCTTGACGTACAGACTCAGGTAGTTTGATCCAGGAATAAGGAGCAGCAAGGTGAAAAGAGTGAAGTCTGGAGTTAGCAATAGAAGAGAAGGGTACAGATAGAAGGGATCTGCCAGAAGAGCGGAGCTCTCGAGGAGGGTGTAGGGAGAGATAAGGTACAGATAGAAGGGATCTGCCAGAAGAGCGGAGCTCTCGAGGAGGGTGTAGGGAGAGATAAGAGAGGAAAGGTAGTGAGGAGCTGCAGAGTGAATGCACTTATAGGTCAGCAGGAGAAGTCTGAACTTGATGCAGAAACAGATAGGGAGCCAATGAAGTGACTTGAGAAGAGGGGTAATATGAGCATGTGACCTGGAATGACCGCTATTGGAATCAGGATACTGGGTTTGATGGACCCCTGGTCTGACCCAAAATGGCATATCTTATGTTCTTATAAGGAAGAAGGAAAGGGATTTGAGTAAGATTGGAGGAGCTGAAGAGGGAGTAACTGAAATGCCAGTATTGGGATCGATATCCCCAGATGAAAGAACAAGGAGCAGGAGAGTTATAAGGTGTATGCAGCGCTGTACACATACACGTGAGAAACAGTCCATGCTCACAATCTATCCAAGACAGTCACATACAACAAATAGGGAACTAGGGTAGAACTAAGGGGAAATGGTTATATGTCCTCTGAGACTGAAAGACAGTACTCCAAATGAGGCCTCATCAATAACTGCACAAAGGCATTATGACATCCTCCTTTCTGCTGATTATCACCCTCTCTATGCAGCCTAGCATTCTTCTGACTTTGGCCATTGCCTTGTCACATTGTTTTGCCACTTTAAGATCCTCAGACACTATCACCACAAGGTTTCTCTCCTGGTCCGTGCACATCAACCTCTTCTCTCATATTGCAAATAGCTCCTTTGCGTTTCTACACTTCAAACGCATCACTCCACTTCTTTGCAAGGTAAGCTGCCAAACCTTCGACCATTCTTCTAGTTTTGTAGAACACGTCTCATTTTGCTTATTGCCTCTGGAGTTTTCACTCTGTTGCAAATCTTGTCATCCTCAAAAAGGCAAATTTATCAAAATATTGAACAGAATTGGCAGCAGGATCAACCCCTGGGGCACTCTGCTACTCTTTCTTCCAAACTAATTCCATTTCCATCACCTTCTATCAATCAAGGAATTTTTAATCCAGTTGAATACCCTGGAACCCACTCCTAGACCACTCAGTTTATTTATTAACCTTCTCTGTAAACAGGAAGTTGGCATTGGGCGTCGGGGGAGGCAGAAGCAAACAGCCCCCCAGGGCTGAAGTTTTAAGGTAAGCACCACGAGGCTTTTTGCAGCCATTGCCACTGCTAGAGGTGACAGCAGCAGCAATGGGTGCCCCTGGAGGGCCAGCTCTCTAGGCGACTGCCTAGTTTGCTTAATGGTAGCGCCAGATGCGATCCCTCGATATCCTGGGATATTCAGTATTCCATCCAGTCCTATGGATTTTGCCACTTTCAGCTCTACAAGTTCTTAAAAAGCATTGTCTTCTGTGAATGGTGCTGTACTGTATCTACTCCGTTTTCATATGAGCTTTTACCAGTTATCTTTAGTCCCTCTCTAGGGCTTTCTTCTATGAATACTGAACAGCAATATTTGCTTAGCATTTCTGCTCTTCAATTATCATTTCCCATTTGTTGGTCTTCTGCATCCTTCAGTTTTAGAATTCCACCTCTCACCTTCCTCTTTTCTTGGATATACTGTAAGAAAGTCTTGTCGCCTCATGTAACATCTTTTGCAATTTTTTCTTCTGCTCTTGTTTTTTGCCTTCCTGATTTCTCTTTCTTTCTCCTGATTTTACCTGACATTCTCTTTGATGTTCTTCCTTTTTATGATGCTTTGTACTTCGCACATGCTAGCCCTTTAGCTCTTATCTTCTCAACCATCTTCTTGGAAAACCATAACTGTTTTCTCTTCCTTTCATGTACCTTCTTAACATAAAGATCTGTTACCCTTTTTATAGCTGCTTTCAATGGGGCCTGCTGTCTTTCCATTTCCCTTATCTCCTCCCACCCCATCAGTTCCCCCTTCAGATATTGACCCCTATTACTAAACTCAGCATATTTCTAAATACTGAGATAGCTTTTATATCAGACTAAACTACATGATCACTGCCATTCGGTGAACTACTGTTCATATATTAGACCCTAAGAGGCCAATTCCAAAAACGTGCATGTCTGGGCAATGGGCATGTCCAAATGGAAATGTGCAGGAATAGAACCCGATTCCATACATGTGGAGATAGATGCACCCGTGTGCACAGAATCGACCACATAGATGTGCTAGGCATGGCATGGCAATGCAATGTTGTACAAAGACAGGTATATCCCAACAATGGTTTTGTATGTCCCCACACTCACTGTATTCTGAAAAGATGTATGTCTGTGACCCTGCTTGTCTCCATGATATAACCACAAATGGCCTCGCCCCCCTTAAAACGTGCAGCTGTGAAGCTGCTGTGGGCATGGACAGTGCTGTAATGAGGCTGAATGACAATGAATGTTGGTGATACTTATAGGTGGATGCAAGTTAGACAATAGAAACTAGTCTGTGGCATGTCCAGACCACTACAAAGCAATTGCAGTGCTCAGTAATGTAGCAGGAAAACAGGGAGAGAGGGAACCTATTGGCACAAGATGCAGTATAGCACTACATACATGGCAGTTGCAACCTCCCAATGTATGTACGTTGTGAACATCTCAGGAACATGAATGTACAATGCAAAGTAAGGACATGATCCCAGCAGAACAGGCATCCTATAGCGAACTACTCAAACATTCCCCCTGCACTACTAAGGGGCCATTGGAATGACAGCGGTCAGCAGTGCAAGCACCACACAGACATGCCCAGAGACACCATCATCGCTCCCTACAACTGTGCACATTTGTAGAGACCTGGGAATGGCGTACTGTACTTTGCACAGCTGCACCCCCTCCCTCTGAGCTCCCCTGAGTACTGACAGGGAAGTGTCTGGACAGGGAAGTGATTGCGGAACTATCTTGCTCACTCCTGCCTGTATGCACTGGCACCTGGTGATGCTGCAGACAGCCCTATGGTCCAGGTACCTGCCAGGCATACCTGTCTCCCCCGGATATGGGGATGAGCAATCTAGACCCCACCGCTATGCAGCCCTCCAACCACACACACACACATGCACTCTCACTTACAGTCCCCCAGAAACAGCCATCTGCCAAAAGACTGCCCTGCACTGAATGTCTTAGCTGATGGAAAGGAAACTATAGCAATCAATACTTCCAACCCAGCATCATACCTGCTCACTGCATTTCTATGTGGCTACATTCATACACGATAACTACAATAGTGGACCTCTAACAGATATAGAGCTGCAGTAGGCCTAAACAGCCCTTCCAATATATCAGCCTCAAGGGTCAAACCTCATGAGGGTCATTCTGTCCTCATTTAGCGGGTCTGGATGTCTGACGCGGATGTTCAGACCTGCTAAACATCTGGATTGTTCTGGCAGAACAGAGATCCCTACACATAGATGCAAGTTATGTGGGGAGCTCTGTGGGAGGGAGGGGGGTTGGCCGAGGGAGGAGCAAGGGCAGGCAGTGGGTGGCGCTATGCATGGACATACAGGGCCAATTCCAAGGTTGGCCCTGTACGTCCAGAGTTGGCCACATAAACGGGGGACTTATTCTACCTCGAGCTCTTACAGAATCTTAGGGTTTTACCAGTTTTCTAAATGCTGCAATAGTCAGTCCAATTACTTGAGTAGAATAACCTCGAAGTGCTCAGTAAATAGGTGTTTTTTTCAAGTATTTCCTGAAGTCAGTTATATCATTGGTTGCTTTGAGTTGGTGTGGAAAGGAGTTCCATAGGGATGGTAAGTAGATTTCGAACACTCTATGTAGTGCATTCTGAGAGGTGCCCGTAGGTATCATAGAGGTTGCAAGGGCATTCTGGTGCTGTGTCCTCCTTGATCTGTTGTCTGGAACTCTTCTGATTAAGTTTTCTAAGCAGCTGGCAGATTGATTGTGAAGAATTTTGAATGCCATCATTTTATATCTAAAATCTTCTTGATACCAGGTTTTGAGCCACTTATCAAAGAGGTCTGTTCAATGTTGCCTTTCTTCTCCCTTTCCATAAACAGGAAGTACTTAAAGAACCCAACAGTCTTTACCAGGGGCTTTAGACCCTCCCTCCAATTTCTAGAAATCTCTCTGTTACAAAGCAGTTGTTTCTGGCCATGTCATTTGCCTGAGTAGAGCTCCTTAGGCATCCAGGATCTCTCTACATCTTTCAGATTCTGTGATTTCAGAAAAAGAACAAAGCAAAGTGTTCCAGGAGACAACATAAAAAAAAGGTGAATGAAGTGGGTGAGGAGGTGATGTTCTGGCAGAGAATTTGACTAATCATGTGAGTCTTGTCATGGAAGAAGTCTGGCAATTTTTGTTAATGTAACCCTAGGGTTAAAAAAAGTAAATTTTATCTGGTCAGACTGGGGAGCTGTGGTCCAGGGATGTCTGTGGCAGCTGACATGTTTCTTTCCCCTCCAGGGAGGTTTTGTGGCCACCAGAGCTGTGTGTTTTCAGGGAGTAATGGTATAGGGTTTTTTTTTAAGAAAAGAAAGTATGGGACCCAGTAGCAGCCCGTGGGTTTGCTGAGCCAGCAGCAGCAAGCTGTGACTAAGAGAAGATAAAAATAGAGGAAGAGAAGGAGCAGGCAGCCTGTCTCTTGGCAGCCAGAGGGTTTCAAAATGGCCACCAGGGGTGGAGCCAGTTTTAAAGGGGCCATGTATTCATAAACAGGTTAAAAATGGCCCAAATTTTAAAATGTGAGATTAAAGGTTTAAAGTGCATAAATGAATTGGTCAATGGTTAGGAATCCCTGTAAAGCCATTTTTTAAACTTTGAAGTGTAAAATCACTGAGTTCTGCAGCCTTTTGTGGAAAGGGGTATGACTTTGGCGGAAAAATGCGGCGACATTAAAAGTTAACTGTTTTGACTTTTGATGGTGGGAATCAGGTGAGGGAAGTCTGCCAACCCCAAACATATACTTTATTGGATTTAAAACATGTATTTCTCCTGCAAATAGCAGTGATTTCCCTGAGGGGCTGGGCTGTACTCCAGGGACTGGGGAAAGGCACCAGAGCATCAGATTGTTTAAAAAATAAGTAATCATTTAACAAGCCTGTTTTAAGGTTAAAATTTGCATTTTTTATGAAACACTAGTCCCAGCCCTATAGGGAAGCCTTGAGAGTGATGGAGAAGGAAGAGGGATCTCTAGAGTGTAATATTTCAGGTGGGAAGGTGTAGACTCTGACGTATTGTTGTTATTAAGTGCCGTCAAGTCGGAATCGACTCATGGCGACCCTCTGGATAGCTATCCTAAATTGTGTTCGGTCTTCAGTCAGGCGGCTCATTGTTGACAGACTGGTACCCGTAGCTTCTGTTATTGTATTGATCCATCTCATTGCTGGCCTTCCTCTTTTGTGTTGACCTTCTATCTTGCCAAGCATGATGTCTTTCTCTAATGATCTCTCTCTTCGCATGATGTGTCCAAAGTATGAAAGTCAAAGTCTTGTCATCTGAGCTTCTAAAGAAAGCTTAGGTTTGATCTCCTCTAGTACCGACTGGTTTGTTCTTCAGGCAGTCCATGGTATACACAGTATTCGCCGCCAGCACCATAATTCAAAGGCATCAATTTTCTTCTGACGTAGTGAAGTAATATTTCAATCTATTGCTTCAGTTACTTAAAGAAACAGCACAGAAGATGTAGACAAGTTCTGATCTGGAAAAGAAAAATACTTTGAACTGGAGATCTTGAGCAGGGCTGGGAACTATTTGCAAGGTGAGCAGAGGAAGAGCACTGGACAGTTGAGGATGGAGTGTGAGTGAGGTGAGCCTGAAGCAAGCAGTTGGGGCTGGTGACGGTGAAGTTGGTGTGTGTGGTGAGAGCTTGAGGTAACTGAGAAACGGGTCAAAAAGGTTTAAATTGGTTAAGTAGTTGGTCTGCTTAGTGTTTGGGTACAGTTTATAGAACCCAGGTGGGTTGTGTAAAGGCTGTATTGGCTGGAAAGAAGTTATACTCCAACAGCTTTGTGTAGTTTTTTCTGACTGATTTCCCATCGTAAAAGTTCTGATTGGGACAGGACTAAGGAACAGGGTGTAAAGGAGAAGAGAAAAAAAAGAGCTTATTTAAGAAGATCTTTTAAGGGTGTAAGGGTCTTTTGAGGAAAAAAAGAAGTTGATTCAGCTTTTAAGGAAAAACAAAACAAAACAAGATCCTGAAAAAGGATTTGTGTAAGCTGAGGTTGAATAGAGAAAGTAGAAACTGCCTTTCATTAAACCAGCTTGAGAATTTGAAACAAAAGCTGTATTGAGCGCCTTTAAGGAACTAAAAATACTAGAAGCTAAAACTATAGTGAAGCTTCTTTGGTCAATATCATCTTTAAACCCTGTGAAGAAATTTAAACCCTGTGAGTCTTGGCAGTTTGCAGCTCTCAGAGCAGTGGCAGTTCTGTGTGCTGTGGGAAGCCGTGCAGTGAGAGAGAAGTGCTGGATTCAAACCCAGTCAGACAGCTGCTCTCTGATGATGGCTTAAATAGGAAAGTTCTGGCTTCTGAAAGGATTTAACTTTCCTTTGTGATTGTGAAGGGGTATGTGTGACTGACCAGTGTGTGTGTGGGTTAGATAGGGACAATCAATTATCTTTAATTTTTGGATAGGAATAGGGGAAGTATACAAAATCAGATCCTAGTCTTGAGATCAATCCTGTCTGTGATCTCAGCCTTCATTTTAGAGTAGTTTTATTTATTACTTTTGTAAGGGAGTAGGTAAAGACTGGATCAGTGCTGGACCAGAGAAATCCTGAGTTTCTAAGGCACCGGATCTCCTGAAAGAGGACATCGCAAGGCGACTGGACAAGAAACTGGGCCCCTTCGCCAGAGAGTTTCTGGGAAGAATGGTATCTGTGCACCAACCTCCTCAGAAACAAAAAGAAATACATTTATGAGCTCATATCTTACATTATAAATTGAAACAGAGTACTCAGAAAAAGAAAAGAACTTACTTGTTAAAAGGTAAACGTTCTGTCACAAGAAATAAATATTCATTAGTAAGAACTTCACTGGAGAGATTAGAAGGAAAAGAAACTAATGTGGCTTCAGAATAATTCTACTTATTGAGACCACTGTAAAAAATATCTTTAAGAGAAAATTGAAACACTTGAACTCATGGTTTGGGAAGAATACTGTGAACGCAAGAGAAACACTGAGGGGCATGTTTACTAAACTGCGTTAGTGTGATTCGCGTTAGGATCTGCGGTACAGGCAGAAATCCCAAATAAGGACATGGGCGGTACATCGTTACCGATAACGCGCGTTACCAGGCGCCACAGCCTAACGAGCGTTAAAAAAACATCGTGTAGAGCGCCACGCAATGCGCGCCCATAAGGCGTCTGATAAGGTGCCTAGCAAGGTATCTAGAACTGTAGCACAATGGTTAATACACTGACTAATGGTGCAGGGGATGTGAGTTCAATCCCCCTGTGGGTCTAATGAGTAAAGCTGGCTGAGACATCAACTTTTACTCAAAATCAGTGCTGTTTGAAACATTTTGTTTGTTAATTTTAATTAGTGCTGCCAGCAAACACACCCTCACAGGGCCGTAACCTAAGGTGCCGCATAAGGCACCCTATAAGGCACCCCAGAGGGCACATTATAAAGTGCACTGTCCGCCAAGGCACCCTAGAATGTCCCCTATGGGGCACCCCACAGGGCGCAGTATAGGGTCCCGCATTGGGCACTGTATAGGGCGCCTGATGAGGCACCGTAAGGAGACAGCACTGTGAGGGTTTGTTGCTGGCAGCACCAATTTAAATTAAAAAAAGAAAATGCCTCAGACAGCCCTACCAAATAACCCCACTGTGGGATTAAACCCATGACCCCTAGCTCCACAGGCAGTGAAATAACTAGTGGGCCACATCGCTAGTGCTACTAACAAACCCCTGGCTGGCTGCTGAAGGACGTCAGGTCACCACACAAACTGTCTGCTGTGGTGGCCAGGATTTGGGTTATCCCACCCATACCCATGGTGCACTGCACATGCAGATCTGCAGTCTATAGATGAACACAAGATGGGGTATGCACCCCCACAGCACCTCGGCCTGGTAGGGGGAACTGACCGTGTGTCTCACTGGCACAGAGTAGCTACAGACAGTAACCCAACAGGGTGCCCTATATGGTGCATGAAAAGGTGCTTAACAAGGCATCCAGAGCTACAGCACAATGGTTAATACACTGACTAATGGAGCAGGGGTCATGAGTTCAATCCCCCTGTGGCTCTAATGAGTAAAGCTGGCAGAGACATCACCATTTACTTTAAATCAGTGCTGTCAGAAGCAGTTATTTTGTTAACTTTAATTAGTGCTGCCAGCAAACACACCCTCACGGGGCCGTAACCTAAGGTGCCGCATAAGGCACCCTATAAGGCACCCCAGAGGGCACATTATAAAGTGCACTGTCTGCCAAGGCACCCTAGAATGCCCCCTATGGGCCACCCCACAGGGCACATCAAAGGGTGCCTCACAGGGCACGTGAAAGGGTGCCTGATGAGGAACCGTAAGGAGAAAGCACTGTGAGGGTGATGTAGCTGGCAGCACCACTTCAAATAACAAAAAGAATATGCCTCACACAGCCCCACCAAATAACCCCACTGTGGGCTCCAAACCATGACATCTGGCTTCACAGGCAGTGAAGTAACTAGTGGGCTATATCGCTAGTGTGACTAACAAATCCCTAATAACGATGCAGGCAACCTATGGAGTATAACTGTCAAATGTTCAAAAGTTGCACTCCAGATCAACAACAGGTTCTCTACGTACAAACCCAGAATGCCTGCCAATCAAACAAACCAAGGTCTCAGCAAACAAGGGCATATGGCAAACATGATCAAGACCAAGGTCAAGATCATTACCAAAAACAAAAAGCCCAATAACATCACCGACCTTGTCAAACACTGAAAGCTACTGGCAAAATCCAAGGAAACACTCAACTTACTATGAATACGTGGATACAGACTAGCCAGATGCCTGTTCCCCCAGCACTAACAAATCCCTGGCTGGCAGCTGAAGGACGTCAGGTCACCACACAAACTGCTGTGGTGGCCAGGATTTAGGTTAACCCACTAATACCCATGGTGCACTGCACATGCAGATCTGCAGTCTATAGATGAACACAAGATGGGGTATGCACCCCCACAGCACCTCGGCCTGGTAGGGGGAACTGACCGTGTGTCTCACTGGCACAGAGTAGCTACCGACAGTAGCCCAACAGGGTGCCCGATAAGGCGCATGAAAAGGTGCCTAGTAAGGTATCCAGAGCTACAGCACAATGGTTAATACACTAACTGATGGCGCAGGGTTCATGAGTTCAATACCCCTGTGGGTCTAATGAGCAAAGCTGGCAGAGACATCACCTTTTACTTAAATTCAGTGCTGTCAGAAGCATTTGGTTTGTTAATTTTAATTTGTGCTGCAAGCAAACACACCCTCACAGGGCCGTAACCTAAGGTGCCACATAAGGCATTGCAGAGGGCACATTATAAAGTGCACTGTCTGAGGTGCAGGCAGCGGTGGCATCTGCAGAGGGACCCCATTGGGATGTAGAGAGTTTAAGGAAGCGCTATTGAGACATAAAGAGCAACATCCGTACCGAGCTCGCCAGGGAGAGGCGTGGGGCACAGGGCACTGGAGGGGGCCCAGCACAGGTGGCCAACTTAACTGATCTTGAGCGGCACCTGGCGGAATGACTGGGGCCGATGTATATCCATGGCCTGCCCCCTGCATTGGACACAGCACACCCACATGCCGGTATGTGTGAGTGAGCTGCACCAGTGGGAGACACTACACGCACATGTGTAGGGGCGGACCAAGGGTGGGGTGGGGGGGGGCATTACGTGGCTGATCGGGAACCGGGAAGGTGACACAGGCATAGAGGCAGCTTCTGGTTCACGACCCATGGGGGGGACGTGTTGATGGTGGGCAGGGGGCGGCACAGCGCAGTGGATGGGTGCGGGGGCAAGGGGGACAGGCCCACAGTAGCAGCAGAGGCTGACAATGTGTTGCAGGGAATACGGTGCAGGGCTGGTGGGAGCAGCAGGGCCACACGGGTAGTGACGTGGGCAACCGGGAGGCACACTGCACCTGTGCCTACCATGGTCAGTGGTTGCAGGGATGAAGGCGGTGATGGGGTTGCATGGGGTGTGTGGCAGTGTGCAAGGGGGGAGGGGGCCCTGGTAGTGCAGGGCCCAGGGGCCACCGGCATGGATAGAGCACTAATGTTGAGGGGGGGCACAGGGGCCCTGGCCCAGACCCATGCGGCTCACCCACACACATGCGCCTGTAGGGGGGTGCGACGGGGGTAGACAGGCAGTCACGCCCCATCTGACCTATGTAACATTGTGCCCTACAGGTGACATTTGCTCCATTTACGCACCAGAGGAGGCGCCAGAGGACACAGACCCCAGGCCGTGCATCCAGATGGACCCTATGCCAGAGGTGGCCCAGGTGGGAGCGGGGGGTCCAGCCCCACCCCCAGGGGAGGACAGCAGGCAGGGCCCACAGCCTGCACGGGACAGCGCACCACCCACCACTGCAGCCATGGGGGAGGTGGCTGTGGATGAGGAACAGCGGACCAGGCAAGATGCGCTGGCTGCAGTGGCAGAGGTGATTGGAGAGATGCAGGTGCACTCAGCGGCGGCACAGAGGGATGCAGAAGGTGAGTGTCCAACTGTGTTAGGGTGGCAATGCCTTTGTACAGGTGGTGGATGGTTCCCTGTCTCACAGTGCACAACCTGCTTTCCCCACAGGTATACGGCATGTACTGTGGGCGGTGGTTAGAGAACAGCACCGCCAACGCCGTGCGGCATGCCGCCTGCAGCGCACCATGTCGGGGGTCCTGGCGGGGGTGCAGGACCTGGCCTCATTGGCCCAGCGCATGGCTGCCAGCCTGGAGCTGCTGGCGGCAGGCAGAGGGCCACCCACTGGACAGCAGTGGCCACCGTCACCACCACCAGTGGCAGCAGCAGTGGCAGCAGCAGTGGTGGCAGGCGTGCCACTAGCACCAAGGGGTGGGAGGGGCTGCACAAGACGTGGCAGGGGGAGGGGGAAATAAATTGCTGCACAAGCAGCCGTAGCTGATGCCATGTGTCCTGTGTTGCTTGTGTGGGGCCACTATATGCACAGCCCCCCCATGTCCACCCCAGGGAATGACCCCGTGCCACTGACGCAACCAGCCTGTGTCCCCCCCTTCCCCAGCTGTGTCCACCATGGGTAGACATCAGATCGTGTACCTTGTCATGCTGGCACCCCTCACCCCTGGCTAAGGGGGGTGTGGGTCACCATAGGGCCGCTCCGTGGTCTGTGTATCACCAGCTTCTCTCACCTATCGGTAGTCATTGCTTGGCGGTATGTGTGCATCTCACAGGGGACATGTAGTCAGGCTGCCAAGGGGTGAGGCACATGACAGATATGTATGTTACACAATGGTGCAGTGTCACCACCTACAGGATAGGTGTCCAGGTTTCAGGGACACAGAGCATTCCCCGGAAACACACAAACACCCAGCAATGTGTGTTTCTGGGGCCACCATAGTGTGGGATACACCGGTTCGTAGCAGCGGGGATAGCTTGTTCCCCTCTAGCCCTGCTGCCTGTGGCAGGTGACCACAGGTACCGTCATTGCCGACAATTGCATAGCCCCACACCAGCAACAGGTACCTGTGACCTACAAATACAATGCGGGGTAGGTTAAAGCTCTGTTAGAGAGGCTACGTTCATACTCCAGTGCCCTCGCCCCTGCAGCAGGTGCTTAGCAGCCTCATCTCCATTTCTAGCTGTGAATCCGTAGTCACGATGACTGTCCCCCCAGCGTCAGGGGTGATCAGGGCCACCCAGCCTGGGCACTATGGGTATCCCTCCCTGGTGTACCCCCTCAGGACAGGCATGTTTCATCCGTGTTCCGCAGGCTCTGGAGCATCACACAGAGCACAGTCCATGATAGTGCCCTCCACTATTAGGTGTTCCGCAGCCTCCCCCAGCTGCATAGGCCCAGGTTCTTTGTCCTTCGCACTGTCCCCAGCTACCAGCCTCCCAGGTGAGCGTGGTATCCCTCCTGTGTGTGGCTGCCAACCCTCCTGTGGACATGCTACATCCCACTTAGCGGTCCCCGCTCCTGGGGGCTCCGTGGCCTTGCTCTGCTCTGCAGTGGTCCGACCCCTCCAGCCTGTGGCTGTGCTATGGCCTGTGGCAGTCTGGCACCCTGCTCCCCTTTCCCCTCTGCTGCTGCCTCTGCCCTCGGCCCGGTTCCTGCCTTGGCTCTCCCTATCATATTC
This sequence comes from Ichthyophis bannanicus, assembly GCA_033557465.1. NCBI lineage: Eukaryota > Metazoa > Chordata > Amphibia > Gymnophiona > Ichthyophiidae > Ichthyophis > Ichthyophis bannanicus. The sequence goes on along the minus strand of CM066032.1, from coordinate 373,998,262 downwards.
TGGCCCCGGCTGCTGCTTCCAGGGCTCTGGCTTCGGCCCCCCCCACCCAGGTGGTGAGAATCGGCCTGCCCTCCTGCACCTGCATACGTGCAGCATGCCCTGCCTATGGGCCTCCGTGCTCTGTGCACCTCCCCCATCTGTCCAACACGGGGACCCTGCGGTGTTGGCCCGGTGGAGGCCATTGCCTTCCCGGGGCTGTATGTGTCATCCCCACCCTGCTGCATGTACGAGGGGACCCTGTACAAGGGTGACCCCCCTGTCACCTGGCCCCCCCTCATACCACTGATAGGCCCCCTTGCCACAACATCTGTTGACCTGTGCATGCTGTCTGGCCTGTCCCCACGCCCAACCCTGGTAGCACACTGGTAGGGCACTGCTGGTACTATCTACACCCCCGTGCCTGGGTTATTGTGCTGTGTGCCATGGGGGTGCCCCGACTCCGTAGGCCAATCCCCTGGGACGCTCTGACACTCCTGATGTACATGGGCCAGGATAGGTGCACTGTGTGTCCGGCATGGGTATCCACGTGGCACGCTGCCACCACACTGAACTGAAACAAACTGTTAACTGCACATGTCACAACCTTCGGTTCACCAGGTGGCCCGATCCCGTCCCCCATCGCATCCCCACTACCAACCGCCCACTATGTGCCCCCGGCGACCCCTTGGTGCGCCCCCCCCTCCACAGGTTGCCACCCCTTCCCGCCCCCCCCACACCACCCTGTACACCCGTGGCCACCCCATCCTCCTACCCCTCTATGCCCCCTGTTAAGCCCCCCAGTACCATAGTAAGCCCCATAGGGTATATCCACCAACCCACCTGTCAACAGTCACACCATCCACACTCCACTCCACCGCATCCACGCCCCTGGCACCCTGTGGTGCTCCCAATAACTCCCTCAAACCACTATCCCCCCTCCCCTCCCTCCGACGGGCCAAACCCCCCTACTCCCCACCCCTCCCTTCCCAAAATGGGTACCACTCCAAACCCCCATCCCCCCTCTCTTTGTGTATCCCCCTACCTCGCCATCCATAGCTGGCCACCCTCCTCCCTCCAGTTTGCATACCCCCCCAGGTCTCCTCATGTTGCACCATCTTGGCTCGACCACGTGCACCCACATTACTGATTTCCCACAAAAACACCAACCTTTCCAATACTTTCCCTCATCCTCGGTACGTCCACACTCGTCCATTTTCTTAACATGGCCGGTTTAGCCGCTGACACACAATAGTTACGGGAAAGAGCAACTCCACAGGTCCCATCCCCCTCCCCCTTCAGCATTTCCACGTGGGCTGGGGCCACTTCCATCCGTATCCCTGTAGTTCCTCTATAAAACCATCTAGCTCCCTCCACAATGGTTGCACCTTATGGCATCCTCACACTATCTACAAAAGGTCACCCCTCTCCCCACACACCCTCCAACAGGTATCTGCTTGCTCCAGATAGATATGGTGCAGCATAGCTGGGGTCCAGATCATCCTGAGCCGGTATTTAGGGGGGCTCTCTACCCGAGCCGTTCCCCATGCAAGCCTCCATTCCCCTACAGAGATGGGCTGCCACCGCTCCACCTCCCAGGTACCCCCCAATTCCTCCTCCCACTGTTCCTGCCATCAGGCCTTACCCTCTGCCCTTGCATTCAGTAAGTGCTACGGTTTGGACACCAGACCCCTCATTTAACCTTGCTGGTCCATCATTTACACATACCCCGTTAGCCAGCCCTGTAGATCCCTCTGTACCCCCTGCCTTTGCAGATAGTACCAAAGCTGCATATACGAATATAGGTCAGTATCCCTCACTCCAAACTCTTTTCTGAGCTCTGCATAGGGCTGTAACCCCACTATCGCATCCACCACCTGCCCCACCCTCTCCAACCCCTTCTCGGCCCAACGTTGTAAACCCCCCCCACCTCCTCGTGGTGAAGGCAACCATGTTCTGTATGTATGTGGCCCGGGGCAGGCACTTCCCTTGCAGTTATTAACCCTTCCATTTCCCTCATATCTGCAAGGTTAATCTCCGGTACGGGTTCACGGTCCCCTACCCGACCCTTTCCCTCCCCACCCCATACCACTGCCTCCACACACACTCCCTCTGCCCACTCCATTGTGGGGTTTCCCCCTCTCTCTCCACACAAACAATGCCCTATGCTGTGCGGCGTCGTAGTGGTTGTCCAAATTGGGAGCACCCAGCTCCCCTTCCTCCTGCAGTCGAAGCATGGCAAGCCTATCTACCCTTGCCCTCTTGCCCTCCCAAATACACCTCATTATCGGATCGTGCATCCCCCTAAGGCACTTCATCGGCACGTTAGACGGTAGGGCCATAGGGACAAACAAACCCCGTGGTAGCACATTCATCCTTATTGTAGCTATTCTCCCCATCCACGTCAGGGGGAGCCCCCTACATCTTTCTACGTCCCTCCCTATCGCCACCATCAGGGGTTTATAATTCCACTCCTGTACACAGTCTGGAGCTGCTCCCAACTGTATCCCCACATACTGGGAACCTCCACGCACCCATTTAAATGGACATGTGCCCCCACCACCTCTCCTCCAACCCCCTATCCATATTAGAACTCAATATTTCCGACTTATCTACGTTCAACTGATAGCCCGACACTTCACCATACTGCCCTACTGCTTTTAGCAGATTTGGCAGGCTAACAAAAGGGTGCCCCAAAGTATGGATAACATCATCCGCAAAAAGTGCTACCTTACTGAGCTGCCCCTGCACCTCAGTTCCCCCAATATCTACCTGCCCTTGGACATAGGCTGCCAACGGTCCAATAACCAAGGGATACAATAGGGGCAACAGAGGGCACCCCTGCCTTGTTCCTCTGCCCAGCCCAATGCTCTCAGGGTATCCCCCGTTCACCCGTATTCGCGCCTGTGGACAGGCATACAGCGCTCTCACCCTCCTTAGGAATGACTCTCCCACCCCTACCTTGTCTAACACCTGCAACATAAATCCCCACTCTGCCCTGTCATAATACCTGTCATTGTCAACCGACAGATATACTGCCTCCCTCCCTGTTGTTTGCAAAGACCAGATAACATCTAACAGCTTCCGAATGTTATCGCCCCCATGCCTCCCTGTAATGAGCCCGTCTGATCCGTATGCACAGGTTCCTGCAGTACTTTCTGCAACCTACCCGCCATAATCCTAGCCAACACCTTAGCATCCACATGAATAAGCCAGATGGGCCGGTACGCTCCACAGACAGTATGATCGATCCCCTCCTTAGGGAGAATCGTTACACCCGCCTCCTCCATAGACCGGGGTGATTCTGCACCCTGCAGCACCCCATTGCGGACTTCCATTGACAACCCCCCTATCTCACCCTGCATGACCTTATACGAGTTTGCCATGTAGCCATCCAGGCCCAGAGCCTTCCCGTCCTTAAAGGTCTTCACCACTCCCTTTACCTCCTCATAGGTCAACAGCTTCCCCAATTCTTCCGCCGCCCCTCCGTGAGCTTACTCAGACTACACCTCGCCACAAACCCCTCCCCCGTCTTCCCTTCCCCTCGCACCTCACCACTGTGGCGTTTAGTATGATACGCTACAAAGGCCTTCCTAATATCCTCTTCCGTATACACCATTGTCCCCTCTGTGTTGCGCACCCCTCCTATCGTGGATAACTGCTGTCGCGCTTTCATCCTGCAGGCCATTCTCCCCCCTGCTCAGTTCCCCCCTTCATTCCACCCCTGCTGCAATTTAGTCAGGGAAAATGCTGCCTCCGCTGCCCTTAACTGGTCCAATTCCACTCTCACCTTTTGGAGTGCACACAGACACACCTGTCACTCGCACAACACTGACACATAGCAATGAGAGACATCTGGCCACCGTAGGAATGTGCAAAATATGTACAACTTTATTTACAGTGCCCACTATGGACATGGATGCCCATGGCGACATTTGAGGGGCCCAGTCATCCCTGTCATTGGTGGTTGTGGTAGGCCATGGCACGGGCCATCACAGGGCAGGTGTGCCATGCGTATCCCCACACTACACACCCCGGGGACCCCGTCACATGGTGGCTGGCCAGGTGCGCCACCGGCGACGCGCTACTCCAGCACGCGCAGCCGGTCAGCCACAACGGTCAGGGTCGCCAGTACCTGCCCCATGATGAGAGCGTGCTGCCTCTGGGCGTGCGCCTGGTCACGCACAGCTGCAGCCAGGCGCAGCCCGCACATGCAGCCGCACAGACACACATCTCCCCTTGTCTGTGTGGCTGCATGCACGGTGCGCCTGTCAGCAGCTATATGTGGCAGGCACACGTCCAGGAGGGGTGCATCGCCGGCATCATAGGGCAGGTAGCTGGTGTCCCCATTGCCCTGTGGTGGCCTGTGCCGATGGGGACTTGCCACAGCCGCCACCCCCATCCCCGCCCCCACCCAATCCCCTTCCCCCCAGCCCCCACCTGCTCCACCCCACTCACCTGGTCCCCCTCTGGCCCCTAGCTCCCCACTGCAGAACCCCCTCCTCCCCCTCCGCCCCCACCCGCCCCTCCTCCCCTCGCCCCTCCGCCTCCTCCCCCGCCTCCCCCACTCCCACCTCCCCCTCTTCCCCCGCTCACACCACCCCCTCCACCTCCATCTCCCCCAATCCCACCTCCCCCTCCTCCCCCTCGGTGTAAGCTGCGGCACCCTCCTCATCGGCCCCCCCACGGTTGTCATCCAACATGGGCACCGGGGCGTTGTCCTCCTCCTGGCCAATGTCGCCGTGTGCCTCCTCCAGCCCCGCTGCGGCATCCGGCTCCTTCGGCCCAGCTGGCTCCACGGCAGCACGTGCATCTGCTGTGGGAGAGGGGAACACGTATCATCTCCATGGTCACACATCAGCCACGGCAGTCACATGCGTCCTGTGGATCTGCCAGCCATTGCCCCACAAGGCCATGTCACATCACTCACCGTCCCGTTGGGCCATCCGCTCCCGCTGGACACGCACTACGAAGTGCGGGTACCTCGCCCTTATCTCTCGTGCCTTCTTCCGGAGGTCCTCCACCTGTCGAGTTGGCAACACACATTGACATTAGCGGACACAAACCCTTTAGGGGCCTCCGACGCAACACATATATATCTCTGTGTGCAACAGGTGCCTGCCCCTATTGTGTAATACATTCATGCCCCATGCTTTTGCCAGGGTCACCCCCATGTGTGCACCGCGCCAACGCATGTCTGGCTTGGACCCTATGTGCCCTGTGTGTGGGCCCCTGCGACCCAGACACAGCACACCTCTGTGGGCCACCTCCACACATCTGCCAGTGCCCATCAGCCAATGCCAGGATGGGAGGTGGGCCTCTGCAGTGCTCCCTGCAGCATCCTGGGGATATAGTTGAGCCTTGTACTCCTACACAGGGGCAGTCACCATAGCACCAGGATGGGGGATAGGTCCCTGAAGTGAGGCATGCTGCATCCTGGGGATATAGTTGAGCCTTGTGATCACAAACAGGGGCAGTCACCATAGCACCAGGATGGGGGATAGGCCCCTGAGGTGAGGCCTGCTGCATCCTGGGGATATAGGTGAGCCTTGTGATCACAAACAGGGGCAGTCACCGTAGCACCAGGATGGGGGATAGAGCCCTGAGGTGAGGCCTGCTGCATCCTGGGGATATAGTTGAGCCTTGTGATCACAAACAGGGGCAGTCACCATAGCACCAGGATGGGGGATAGAGCCCTGAAGTGAGGACTGCTGCTGCATCCTGGGGATATAGTTGAGTCTTGTGATCACAAACAGTGGCAGTCACCATAGCAACAGGATGGGGGATAGAGCCCTGAGGTGAGGCCTGCTGCATCCTGGGGATATAGTTGAGCCTTGTGATCACAAACAGGGGCAGTGACCATAGCACCAGGATGGGGGTTAGACCCCTGAGGTGTGGCCTGCTGCATCCTGGGGATATAGTTGAGCCTTGTGATCACAAACAGGGGCAGTCACCATAGCACCAGGATGGGGGATAGGCCCCTGAGGTGAGGCCTGCTGCATCCTGGGGATATAGTTGAGCCTTGTGATCACAAACAGGGGCAGTCACCATAGCACCAGGATGGGGGATAGAGCCCTGAAATGAGGCCTGCTGCATCCTGGGGATATAGTTGAGCCTTGTGATCACAAACGGGGCAGTCACCATAGCACCAGGATGGGGGTTAGACCCCTGAGGTGAGGCCTGCTGCATCCTGGGGATATAGTTGAGCCTTGTACTCCTACACAGGGGCAGTCACCATAGCACCAGGATGGGGGATAGGCCCCTGAGGTGAGGCCTGCTGCATCCTGGGGATATAGTTGAGCCTTGTGATCACAAACAGGGGCAGTCACCATAGCACCAGGATGGGGGTTAGACCCCTGAGGTGAGGCCTGCTGCATCCTGGGGATATAGTTGAGCCTTGTACTCTACACAGGGGCAGTCACCATAGCACCAGGATGGGGGATAGAGCCCTGAGTGAGGCCTGCTGCATCCTGGGGATATAGTTGAGCCTTATGATCACAAACAGGGGCAGTCACCATAGCACCAGGATGGGGGATAGAGCCCTGAATTGATGCCTGCTGCATCCTGGGGATATAGTTGAGTCTTGTGATCACAAACAGGGGCAGTCACCATAGCACCAGGATGGGGGATAGGCCCCTGAGGTGAGGCCTGCTGCATCCTGGGGATATAGTTGAGCCTTGTGATCACAAACAGGAGCAGTCACCGTAGCACCAGGATGGGGGTTAGATCCCTGAGGTGAGGCCTGCTGCATCCTGGGGATATAGTTGAGCCTTGTACTCTTACACAGGGGCAGTCACCATAGCACCAGGATGGGGGATAGAGCCCTGAATTGATGCCTGCTGCATCCTGGGGATATAGTTGAGCCTTGTGATCACAAACAGGGGCAGTCATCATAGCACCAGGATGGGGGATAGGCCCCTGAGGTGAGCCTGCTGCATCCTGGGGATATAGTTGAGCCTTGTAATCACAAACAGGGGCAGTCACCATTGCACCAGGATGGGGGATAGAGCCCTGAAGTGAGGCCTGCTGCATCCTGGGGATATAGTTGAGCCTTGTGATCACAAACAGGGGCAGTCACCATAGCACCAGGATGGGGGATAGAGCCCTGAAGTGAGGCCTGCTGCATCCTGGGGATATAGTTGAGCTTTGTGATCACAAACAGGGGCAGTCACCATAGCACCAGGATGGGGGATAGACCCCTGAGGTGAGGCCTGCTGCATCCTGGGGATATAGTTGAGCCTTGTGATCACAAACAGGAGCAGTCACCCTAGCACCAGGATTGGGGATAGAGCCCTGAAGTGAGGCCTGCTGCATCCTGCGGATATAGTTGAGCCTTGTGATCACATACAGGGGCAGTCACCATAGCACCAGGATGGGGGATAGACCCCTGAGGTGAGACCTGCTGCATCCTGGGGATATAGTTGATCCTTGTGATCACAAACAGGGGCAGGGACATACCCCTGTGTGTCTCTTGGCCTCTGTGATGGAATTGTGGTGTTGTGTGTATAGGGCACATCACTGAGGCTGCAACAGCACCATATACCATTACATTGTACTGGGTACTCCATCTCTGTGGTGGTCACAGCTACCCCCTGGGGGCAGGATGGTTCTATTTTTTTGTGTGTGTGTGTGGGGGGGGGGGGGTTGATGTTCCTCCCAGCTGGACACACCAACACATGACATTCCCTGGCAGTGTGTGGCTGATAGGTGGTTTGGTTACCAGGTGTTCTCCTTCACATCCTAGGTTGGGATGCCTGTCCCCATGCACTTACCTCACGTGGGTAGTCAAAACCTCTATTATACCTCCTGGTGAGGCACTCCCAGGCCCTCCTTACTCTGGCCAGATTCTGCCTCCGGGATGAGCCAGGGAAGAGGCGATCCTGGCAGAGGCAGAATAGCTCAGTTAGCAGGTAGAGATCTGCCATGGTGATGGCAGGCTTCCTGGACATGGCAGCCATCTCCTCCAGAATTGTTTGTGCTGCGTAGGTGCATGCTTGGGTACGTGCGTAGCCGCGTGCGTGGGTACGTGCATAGCCGTGTGCGTGGGCATTTGTGATTATAAGAGCTTGAGGGTGTTTTACAGTTTTGATTGATGCTACCAACTTAACGTGTGATAGGCTATGGCCTATAAGAGCCTGTATGTTAGACCTTGATTTTAAACCCCCTACCCTTTAGTATTGCTGCTAAGACTCAGAATTGCGTGTTAGAGATGTCTGCTTATTGCAGAGTCTGTATGATTCCGTACAAAACAGTCTGCTTCAGACATTTCTCATTAAGATACGTTTACATTCCTTTGCCCAGAGATGTCCTCGATGTGGAGATGTATCTATCACTTTTCATATGCCTTTTGATCAGCTGCTTGAGAGGGGGAAATAGAGAGAGAGGCCCAGAGGGAGACCCTGATTGGATAAAGGGGGGGGGGGGGGTGGGCATTTGCACCAATGGAGAGCTTGTGTGTATTTGACTGTTAGCAAATGTATGTAAGGAATTTGCTCCTGTTCAAGCTTGCTCAGTCACTTTTGACTCGTTTCTGTCTGGGCCTTGTGCACATTCCATTGGCTTGGATTCTGTAAGTGACTCCTGGTATTAATTGGTTGCATACACTCCGCTGCTACAAAAGGAATGGTCTCAGACAACCCTACCACATATCACCACAGTAGGTACAGACCCCTAACCTCTGTCTGCACAGCCAGTGCATTTGCCAGTGGCCTACATCTCTATAGCTCCTGCTACATGCCTGGCTGGCTACAGAGGGACTGCAGGTCACCACTCCAACCATCTGCTGTGGTTGCCAGGGTTGTATTGGACCAGTCACACCCATGATGCACTGCACATGCAGATCAGCAGTCTACAGAGGGTCCCGTGTTGCGGGATGCACCCCCCCAGCACCTCGGCCTGGTTGTGTGTCCTGACCATGTGCAACCCCACAGCACTACAGCCTGGTGGGGGTTCTGACCATGTGTGTTACTGCCACAGAGTGGCTACCGTCCATCACAGTGGACGGGTCCTGTGTTCACCCTGAGGGTGAGGTAGGGTGCCCCGCACCATTTCCGCTGCATCTGGCATTTCTGCGATGGGCTATGCTACATGTCCCCATCAGTGCCTCTGTGTGATAGGTGGCCCCTGCAGATACCTTTAGCATTTGCCTGTGACCATCTGTACATCATGTCTTGCCCGTGTGGACTATGATGCACCTGGAATAGTTCATACACTGTGTGGGTGCCATGGTCACATGATTTCAGGTCCAAGGGGGTGTTTGGGCCCATAGGCGGTTTATGTACCAACACCCAACCCACCTTCTGTGGCTCAGGGTGGGAAACATGGTTTCCAAATAACGGGTCGACATTTTACCCCCCCCCTACACTGGTGACAGTAGAGGGGACCATTCACCCCAGTCCTGCCAGAGAATGGACACCCCATCAGGGCAGTCTATGCATATCTGTACGCCTTGATACATTGGGCAGTGACAGACAGACAGTAGACCTGGTACTGCGCAGCTGCCCCACACCACTATCTGACATCCTCCAGCAGCAAGCAAAGTGAGTCACCAGCCGCTGCACCCTGCAAGGTGCTCCAGCCACACACATACAAACTGCAGACAGCCTACTTGCTAGTCCATAGTGCATGTTCCTGGAGGTGACGTGTGCACCCACACCTGGGATGTGCGCACACCCACCAAGCAGATGGGTCAGTGATAGGGCTCCAGAGGACAAAGCCCATATATCTCACTTCAGAAGAACATTATGTAGCACTATGGGGGAACCCAGCCATGCCATGGTCACTGCACAGTCAGGGTGAGCATGACCACACAGCAGAACATGCCATGGCCACCCTGTCCGTGTAGGTGGTGGGTAGGCCCTACAATGTCCCAGCCATTGCCCTGGGCCCTGTGCAGGTGCATCCTGCCCAGGCCGCCCTCTCCGGCTATACCCACAGTACCTTGCTCCTCATTATGCACATTGGCAGGCCAATACTAGCAACAGTGCTAGCGGTGTGTGCTGCAGAGGGTGTTGGCAAACGCAACACACTGGATAGACTGACGCACACCCCCACACCTATGCCAGTATAGTGCACCAATATAGGCTTTTGGCAGCCCAGGACACTGCACCAGTCCTGGGCACAGTGCAGGCTTGGCTATGGTATGCTGTACTCTTGGGGTCTCTTCCCAAGGTGGACACTGTCAGGTTCCAGACGTGACACACACAGACATCACAGAGGTTGGTATGGTAGAGCACGCTGGGCCGCTTGTGCTAACATTAGGGATTGCTATGTGCCAGTTATCATAGCAACCTTTTGCTATCTGTGTACCGTATTCCCTGGTTTTGGGTGTCATTGCTAGGGTATGCATGTGCTAGTATTGGGGGATGCACACAGGGCCCAACAATCTGCCTCTCCAGGACGCAGTGGCTAATGGGGCCTGTGGGTGCGGGTGTTTCCGCCCCTGTGGATCAATGCTCTTGGACAGGAGTTCCCAACTCCGGTCCTGGTGGGCCGCACCATGTTCGGGTTTTCATGCTTTTCCTGATGAATATGCATGAGATACATCTGCATACCATGGGAGCGGCGCATCGACATACAGCACAGGCATCTTTATTGCAGACAGCATGGAACCTGAATGTTGTTTGGACCTCCATGACTGCCTTTGGGAGACTCTGCTCTCGGTAATGCACCTGATTGTGGTGTCTGTGCTCTGTACGGTAAAATGTAGGTGTTCCAAGCATGTTTATTCTATCAGCAATACAAGGTTCCATCTTTCTTACCACGGTTTATTACTGGTAAAAGGTATGGGGACAGAGTTGGCAGGGACCACAGCTTGGGATTGAACCTGTGACCTTCAGCTCCTGAACACACTGGCTGTGCTTACTGCACCACAGGGACAGATCATTCCCTGGAGGTACCATGACTGTTTGTCATACTGAGCCTGTCTGTTGCAGTGCAAGGCACCCACCTAGACCGGGCTAGGCCATGGTCTGCTGCAGCCAGGTGCCTCTGCCCCCTCCACCATCTGTATGCCCTCCGCCACCATGCTAACATGTCCTTCTATTGGAAACAGCATGACACCTGCATGATTTGTAGCCCTCCCGGGCTGCATTTGGCAGACTCTGCTCTCGGTAATGCGCCTGTTTGTGGTGTCTATGCTCTGTGCGGTAAAATGTAGGTGTTCCAAGCATGTTTATTCTATCAACAATACAAGGTTCCATCTTTCTTACTGCGGTTTATCACTGGTAAAAAGTATGGGAACAGAGTTGGCAGGGACCACAGCTCAGGATTGAACCTGTGACCTTCAGCTCCTGAGTGCACTGGCTGTGCTTACTGCACCACACTGATGCCACAGGGGCAGATCATTCCCTGGAGGTACCATGACTGTTTGTCCTACTGAGCCTGTCTGTTGCAGTGCACGGCACCCACCTACATGGGTCTGGGCCGTGGCCTGCTATGGTCGGATGTCACTGCCCCCTCCGCCACCATGCTGCCATGCCCTTCTGCTGGTGGTGCTGGTGGTGGGCAGTCTTGAGCCATCCAGTGTGCATGTAGGCAGCTGCCTATGGTATGGGTGGTGGGGTAGGGGTGCCTGGATGGACGCCCACACTTCCCCCCAGCACCGTCTGCCACTATTCTGTGCCCTTAGGGGTGGCTGCTGGGTACTGTCACCTGTGACACTGCGTGGGGACACACTCATGCCCATGTTGGGCCCTCAACAGTTGCAGTCTGGCTCTACTGTTTATGCATTCCTATGGGCCAAACTGAGCATCACCCTAGTCCCCACTGTGGCCCAGCTGCACCACAGCATGTGCCGCCTGCAGCCCTCTGTATCCCCTTTTCCAGCATCTGCCCAGTTGCCCGTTCCGACATGCCCACCCTGTTGTTGCGGAACATGTGCACGCCAAGGGGAAACTGTTCAGTAACAAGGGGAAGCCCTGATCTGCGCTATTTCACTGTGGCATCATTCACCTTCTATGGTGACAGAGCATACACCTTTCCACAGTTAATATCTTTTTCTGAGGCTTTCTCAGTGGTATTTTTGGCTGTTTCCCATTGATATCACTATTGGCTAGCTTGGTTATGTTATTTTCCTCGTTTCTTATGGTCATTTTCACTGCTTATTTGCCCATTTGTTCCATGCACATGTATCACACTTATCACGTTTTGTGGGTTTCCCTGCCTATGCTGTACATTGCTGACGCTGAAATGGTTTCCCTCCCCTGCAAATGTGCATCTACCGGCAGGTTTTCAATCGCGGTAGGATTCAGCCCTTGAGTTCAGCGCGTTGGGGTGCCTGGAGCCTCTCCCCACCCACACTCCGCCCATTGACCCCTTCTCTCCGCCCTCTCTCCACCCTCTGCGGTGTTTTACCGCGCCGCGGAACTTTACGATCGTTAAGTAATGTTAACGCGCGTTATGAGACGTTAACGATCGTTAATGCATCATAACGCGTGTTAACGTTACTTAACGATCGTTAACGTTACATTACGCGCGTTATGTATCGTTACCGCAGTTTAGTAAACATCCCCCTGAATGTTAAGTCATTTCTAAGTCTTAAGGTGCAACCGTGTAGAAATATTTTTTTGATTGAACTCGGTTAATTAACTGTTTAAATTATTCTGGATCCATCTTTAAGTTGGTTTAATAAGTTATTCGAGCTTTAATAAATTTATCTGAAAAATTCTATTCTTAGACACTACAGTAAGGTGTTATTTGTTCCATTCTTACAAAAATTCTACCCTATCACAATAATTGTAACATCACCTTGGAAGAGGCTTATCCAAATTAGTTTATTTTCCTCTCATCCTTTCTCCACCTAACAGGGAAGCTGGATGAGTGAGGTAAACAAACTCTGTAAGCTTCTACCAGAGGGAACGCCAGAACTCTGAGGTACCCACTTGGCCTGCTGAACTAAATTATAACGTCCTAGGTATAATTATAAGAGTCTGTCTGCATCTTCTCTGGGAGGGGGAGGGGGGGGAGGGGGGGGAGGGCTACATTAAGAAACTGAAAGGGGGATGGGAAATGGAAACATTTTGAAAAGGGAAGTAAATGTGATAAAGAGCCAAAGGGAGATGGAGGCAAAAAGGTTTATCAAATGGACATAATTAATCTTGCTTGGCAAGCTTTATGCCAGATTGGAAAGAGGTGAGCATAAATTTGAAATATATAAAGTCAGCATAGGAGCGGGATTTCAGAAAGATTCTCTGCAGAAAGGTGCAGGAACACAGAATGAACTCTGTGTTGAACCAATGTGATTTAAGAATGTTTTTGGAATATTTATATCAGGTTTGAATCTGCTTTGTTCTGCTTGTTGCCTGTATAACATGAAAGATTTAATTTAATTTAACACCATATTTATCCTGTGCCTTTAAACTTTCAGTCTTCCAGCTAGCTTCAAGAAACTAAAGGCCAGAAAAGCAGAGCACGGAATAGAAGATATACTTTGACAGTTCATCATTGTGTGAGCTGTAAAAAGGACATTACATTATCAAAAAGCTTACTGTGTGATCTAAAACTGACAACATAAAAAAGAGCTTTTCTTTGACACCTGATCCAGCTTCCTAAAGCGCTTTTCCCATAAACTACAAATATAGGGCTTTATTTACTAAAAAGCATGAAGGCACAATAATGGGGTGGGTGTCGATAAAACTTCTAGTTTGAAATCGACCAGGTGATTAAAATTTTTAAGTGTGTGATTAATCACGATTAATTGCATGGAGGCCAAATTTGGTCGGGGCAAGTCTGGGCCGTCCGGACTTCCAGAATCTGGATGGCCAGGATACGCACCCAATTCAGCTCCCTCTGGAGCTAGATGGCCTCGCGGGAGCAGAATCGAGGCATAAGGCCTGGACGTCCCAGATGTATCCCGATTCCAGCCTGCCAGATGTTCAGATGTTTCCCCAGCTAGCCTAGTCAGACTCCTGCATGTAGCCGGGGTGCCTTGGCATTCCGTCGTCATTGCACCGCAGCTCCATGCCAGAGCCCCGATCGCAGGTGCTGCATTAAATGGCTTGTTCCCTGCTGTCCGACCCCAGATCGGGCCTTCTGAGGCTGGGATCAGGCTGTAGGGAACCCCCCTGCCCCCGCTCACCTTCTCTCCTGGGCCTTCTGCTGTCTGCCGCGAACCGCGGGGGAATTTATTCCACCTCCTAGGTGGAATATGTTCCTCGTGTAGATGGCCGACCCTGGACGTAAAGGGCCGACACCGGTATAGGCCCTGCATGTCCGGGGTCAGGGTCATTCCTCTGGCTTGCCCTCGCTGCTCCCTAGGCCCGCCCCCTCCCGCACTTGTACTAAGCTCCCCGCACGTCTCTGCTGTTCGTTTGGGGCGCTCATTTGCCAGCATACCACCCTGGCATTTAGTGGGGAATGTACGTCTGACCTGGACATATATCCCCACTAAATGCAGGCCAGAATGACCCCCTTTGTGTTTTCCAGCTATAGAAAGAACAAATTCTGTTAAATGCAATATGATAATGGAAAAAAACCCTCTTTTATTGGCATACTTAAAATGTTGAGACATTATACAGGTATGAATCCCAAAAATACCAGATTTCTCAGTTCAACCAATTGTGTAAACATAATAACTAATTTGAATTTTCCAGTGTTATTGAGGATGTACGCTTACTCACAATGTGACCAGTCATTGAGAAGAAACGTTCACAAGGCACTATCATTTCAGATGTGCCTAAATAGATTCTTGCTAATGAGGATGGGGCAGGGTATTCAGAGGTTCAGTATTTCTACCAGTCCAAAACTGGTTCTGACTTGTAGTGTATGATTTCAGCTTCAATGATGTCTCTATGTGGCAGGCCTTCATCATCTGAGTCAGGCAGTAGATTTAACACACACATTTTCTTTGGTGAACGGTAACATTTTAATGTGTGATTTTGCAGACAACAGCAACTTTGAAACAATTTTCCATGCCGTGTGACATTCAGTGTGACTCAAAAATGTTAGTTTCTTAAACTGATAGTCCAAAGCAGACATGACTGTTAGGTCTTCTAAATTGAAGTTGTGTTTTCATGCAATCATGTCAGCACAAAATGCTTCTTTGAATCATACAATGTATGTACAAGAACTGTGTTTGAAGTGTCATACTATCTTCCTGCACTTGGTAAGAGAGCTCTCTGTGCTCGTTTCTTGTATTGTTCACTGAAAGCTGAAGAGCATATGCAATGCAAAGTTTTGTCACTCAGATTCCATTCCTGCAGCACATGATCAGTGTGGTGTTCTATATTCTTGGCTGAATGCAGTGTTAGAGCAAGGATTGGAGGTGGCCTAGGCGGGCCCTCCATCCTGCCACCCTTCTGTCCCCTTTGTCGCCACTGCCGCCCCTCTCCAGGGCCTGCAGCGACCGCAATACTCTTCAAACTGGGATGCAGCACTTACTAAAACTCCAGTGCAGCATCACGCTTCGGATTATGCCATTTCTGCTTCACTCCAACACGGCTTCCAGTTTCACAGGGGAGTGGAAGCGGCACATTGGAAAGAGTAGGGAACCGTGATGCAGCACCGGAGTTTTAGGAAGCGTTGCGTTGAGGTTTGAAGGGTACATGTGCTGAGGCATAAAAGACAGGGCCCTGCAGGAAACACATGAATTGTAGACATAGTTGTCTTTCCTGGTTTAAAACGTCTCCTCTCTTCTCACATCCCATGCCCCCCCCCCCATTGAAATGGCATGGCATCTTGCTATGGTCCTAGCCCCCAAAGCAATTGTGGTTTGCACTCCCTGCATGATTACCTATTTGCTTGCATTGAGGATCGCCAAACCTGAGGAAGGTAAGTGAAAGCAAATTAAAAATCTGCCATTGCTAGGCAGCTGCCAGGACTGACATGGATGCTGCTTGCTAATGCCAGACCTCTCTATCGCTTCCACTTCTGCTTACCTCCTGCTGTGGCAAAGGCAAGGCATGGGTGTGGCCAATTAAATGTCACGTTAAAATATCAGTCACAGTTAAAAAAATTTTGATTGCATGGTGAAAAGTTTTTTTTTGTGTTAATCAAGTTAACACAATAAATGCCCACCCTAGATTTAATGCACATGTGACACAAACACCATTATTCTTAATGGGGCTCTAGTTAAAAACTATGGGCCCAATATTGAGTTGGGCAGGCTATGCGCCCCTGCTGTGCATAGCCCTGCCCACTGACCTTTAACCCTGGATATTCAATGCAGGGGTCATATGCAGCCTTGGCATTAAATATCCAGGGATTGCTACACATACTGGAAGCTGCTGTAGTTAACTAGGCAGCAGCGATATTGCATGCTGCTCGATTAACTCCTGCACCTTAAAGTTAAGCAAGGGTTTTACTCGCCTATCTTTTAAGTGCAGGTTGCTAACCAGGCAGCATGCAATATCGCAGCAGCCCGGTTAGCGACATTCTGGGCCTCTGCTCCACCCCAGAATGCCCCCAACCTGCCCCAATGCTAACCGCATAGCATCGGGGCATATAGTGGGGTTAGAAGGGGATGTTCAGTGGCACTAAACCATGCTGTAAACCAAGGAAATGCCTTTGGAATATCGGGCCCTATGAGCTTAAATTAAAACACATTCGTGACCTTAATGCAGGGCATGCATCAGACTAAGAGATGCTTCTTTAAGGGGGCGGAGATTGATCTGTGCAAGTGTGGGGCTATGCCGAGGATTGAAGCGCTGGGGCTATGGCTGCTGGCACCAGACTGGAGGAAGTAGCTGAGGCTCATGCTATGCTTGAGAAGCCCGGAGGAGTATTATTTTTTTCACTGTAAACCGCCCCTGATCTCAGGAAAGGGCAGTATAGAAGAAACACAAAATAAATAAATAAATAAATATGGAGAGGCTGGTACAGGACTGAAAAGCAGGACTAAGGCAGTGCACATGCAAAGCTCCAGTTGTTTGCTGGACACCTCAGGCAGGTGAAAGATGCTGGGGAAAGTTAATTTAAGTATCTGGAAGCTTAAATAAGATAAATAAATAAATAAATAAGCAGCCCGAACCTGGAAGTTAACTCTAGTGAGCATGCTCAGTGCTCGGAGCATGGGCAGTGTGAGACAGCACGAGAAGGTTCATGCTGAGGGTGGAGGAAGAACGGAATAGTCAGCTGAAGAATGGGGGGGGGGGGGGAGCTCTGACACAGGAAGTCTAGAATTATCTCCTGCAATGACACAGTATAACAAGGAACAGATGGATAAATTAACAGTAGCATAGGCGAAAATGAATAGGTGGAAAAATTAAAACTTCATTGATAACTTATTTACAATGGATGTTTATACACTGGAGGTGGCTGGAAAATTATAGCAGCATCTGTATAGTAGAACATTTCAGGTGCAAGGTCAGAAGCACAGAGGACCTTGAGATGACCTGAAGTTTATGTTATGTTGGGTAGATGCTTGGGCCGGCTAACTCCTTTTCAAAGCATCCTATGACTAGGTGAGAACAGAGAATAGCAGTTAGGAACAGGACTTATGAGAGAGCGGATTCACAGAAAGAATGAAAACTGAATGAAGTGTGAATTTGGACAGTGACAGAGGTAATTGATTTTTTTTCTCTTTAGTGGTTGTGAGAGGGATCTTAATAGAGTGAGTGTCAAAGAGGTTTCTTTGGTTGATTTTTCCAGCTTAAATGTTAGTGGAGAGGCAGCTTTAAAGAAGACATTTAATCCTTCTGATTAATGTGCCTGTCTTTAAGAAAAAGTCGGAGAAAAAAACCTGTTGAGCATTTAGGGAATTATTTTTGGCAGAAAAAAATGAATGCTTCTGAACTTGTCAGGGTGAGTGCTACAGATGTGGATTGTCTGGAGGACTGGTTTACTTTTTTATTTGGAAACCGGTTTAAAAATTCCTGCTAAAAAAGTTTTTTTTTTTTCAAAAGCTGAGTTGAAACTCAGAGACTCTTGTGGAAGTGCTGTAAAGCTGAGAAGGTCTGTTAGGTGTCTGTTTACTAAAGTGCGGTAATGGTTTTGCACCTTCTGTGTGGCATATGGCAAAATGCCATGTGGTAGGAGCAAAACCTGTGCGGTGTCTGCAAGGGGAGTCTCAAGCATCTTCCCTGCAGATATTGCATAGGGCAGGCCATTATCACACTGGACCGTACACTCCAGCCTCGTACCCTGCTGGATCACCAGGGTATCACCAGGGTATCTAGCCAGTAAGGACCAGGGTTTGTGGGGTTCTGGAGGGTCTGGCTGGCTAGCGGGGTTGTTTGATGTTGGTGGGCCCCAAAAACCACTGGATAGCATAACCCTAGGAGTTGGGTGCTGTCTGGTGGGTTAGGTATGCTGTGATATGTGCTTGTGAATTATACGGCACCTGTAATAAAAATAAAGCCACTATGCGTAAGGCTACCCAGAACATTACAAAGGAAGAATGCTGCCATGCTGAAAGTAAAATTTTAACAGTGCAGAATGCTATTAAGTTGAATATTGGTAACGTTTTAGCAGCAGTGTCTTTTGAGAAAATGTTTTCTTGAAGCAGAACCTTGGATGCCAGTTCTGGCTCAAACCACAGTGCAATGTTGGTGGACTTGAACATTTATATATTCAGATAAGTAAGAAGTGGTGAGAAGTATGATTTTGTGGAATGACATAGATAGGGTTGCCAACTTTTTGAAAGAGAAAAACCCGTCAACTGTGGCTAGCCATGCTCCACCCATGCCCACTCACACCCTGTCCTTGCCCTGCCCCCTTCCCACCCCCTGCCCCCAAAAAAATAATTGCAGAGAAGGAAATGTACAAGCTGAAAAAGCAAGATTGCTATATATTCTAAAACAGAAATGCCATACCAATACCCAGCATTGGCTGCACACACACACAATACAGATAGGCCTTCAGTAATAAACGAGCACAAAACAAAAAGAGAAATACATAGACAAAAATTAAACGAAAACCTCAGAAAGCCAGACACTGTATGTAGTGCAAAACAAGAGAAATAGAAATGCATTTCCCTGTACTGTACAAAATAAAAGAGCAGAGATCAGGATTGGCATTAGGAGGGATGCAACCTGGCAATTGCCCTGGACCCAGATCTGAGAGGGCCTCAGATCTGTCTGAGACTGAAAAAGGCACAGCTTGCTAGTGGACTTTAGGCAGTGCAATGTGGGCCTTCGAGTCAATGCTGATGCCTGGCAACCCAGCAGCTTCAGGGTTTTCTTGGCAGCATGACCGGAAGTAGATTGCCAGGGTTTTCTTCTGAGGCAATGGAGAGTTAAGTAACTTGCCCAAGGCTACAAGGAGTGCTAGTGGTTATTCAACACTGGTCTTTTGTTACGAAGAGATACCAGTACAAGCAGGGCTGGCCTGTCCATTGTGCGATAATGTTGTTCGCACAGGGCCCTGCGCTTCAGGGGGCCCCGCGCGAACTCCATTATCGCACAATGGACGGCCTCAGAGGGAGCCGGGGAAGCCTGCATGAGGCCCCGGCTCCCTCTGCACAGCCGTCAGCGTGAAGAGCCTTTTCCTTCACACTGGTGGCTGTTTCTGTGAAGCTGCGAGTGCCGGGAGAGGTTAAAGGCGGCTGTGCAGAGGGAGCCGGGGCTGTTCAGAGGAGGGGGGCTAGGACTGGATGGACTGTGATTGGGGGGGGGAACGTGGACTGGAAATGGGCTGTGATGGTGGGGGGGGACTTGGATTGGAAATGGGCTGGATGGTGGGGGGGGGGAGCAGGACTGCAAATGGGCTGCGATGGTGTGCGTGTGGAGGGGGGGAAACTTGGACTGGAAATGGGCTGTGATGATGGTGGGGGGGGGCAGGACTGCAAATGGGCTGTGATGTTGGGGAGGTGGGAACTTGGATTGGAAATGGGCTGTGATGGGGGGGGAGGAGGCTAGGACTTGAAATGGGCTGTGATAGGAGGGCTAGCATTGGAAATGGGCTGATGAAGAGCTGGAATAGGATTGGAAGTGGGCTGACGAGGGGGCTAGGATTGGAAATTGGCTGATGGGGGAGCTTGGAGTGGAAATTGGCTGATGGGGGGCTGGAATGGAACTGGAAAAGAGCATATGGGGGGATAGGACTGGAAATTGGCTGATGGAGGGCTGGAATGGAACTGGAAAAGAGCATATGGGGGGATAGGACTGGAAATGGGCTGATGTGGGGGCATGGAAGAATGGGACTAGAAGGGAGCGGATGCTGGATGGGTTTAGAACTATAAGGGAGCTGATTTGGGGGGTGGACTAGAAGGGGATGGGGATGGGGAATGAGAATGGAGAGGTGAAAAGATATTTTGTGTGGAAGAAAAGTCTACGATGGGCCGGGTATTGGGAGAGTGAGGGGCTTGAGAATGGAGGGGGTGAAATTTGAGTGGATGATAAAGGAATAAGGAAAGAAATGGGGGAAAGAGGAAAAGGAAAACAATCAGTATGTTAAAGCAGATATAGAGAGAGAATGGAAAACATCTAAAAGAGAAGAAAGGACAAATGGATAGCTCGCAGAAGACATGAAGAAACCAGAAGAAAGTGACTGGAGCAATTGGAAATGAAAAATCAAATGCCCAAACAGAAGGTAGAAAAATACTTTTTATTTTGAATTTATTAACTGGAATATGTCTGGTCTGGGAAGTGTGTATTGCTAACATCTTTACGTTTTTGTTTAATGCAAGAGGAAATTACTTTATAGTTTTATTTCTCCAGTGTTGTACATTTCATGTTTGGCTTTTGTGGTTCCCAGTTTAATTATTATCTTCCTATTTCTAAATTGTGATCCCTTGTTCTTTGTTTGGTGACGGTCTATGTTCTGCATGTGTAATGAGCTGAGGTATTCTGTTCATGTAATTTCTATTTGACAGTTCCACTTGTTCCCTTTCCACCAGTGAGATGTATTGGTATTCTCTAAGATATATTGGTTTAATATCTGCAGTGTTGCCTTTTGATAAGTAGGGTATGGTGCTTTGTGAGTCCTGGTAGTGCTGTTATGATAGAGTGGATTTGCTATGGGTTCTAAATGGTCAGTGTTTATAGTACTTCCTAATGGGCCTGGCAGTTGTCACTGCAATATAGTAATGTAGAAATCTGTTAGTCTTTCTTTATTCAAACACTCATTAAGAGGCATGTTTACTAAAAGCGCTCCAACGCATCCAAAACACTGCCGCCCGTATTATCACCCATTCATCTCATTCTGATCATGTTACCCCACTCCTGCTTCAGCTACACTGGCTTCCTGTCAACTATCGCATCCGTTTCAAGCTCCTTATCCTTGTCCACCAGGTTATCTATACACGCACTCCTCAATATCTTGCCGACCTTCTTCAATCTCATACTCCCAGTCCGCCCTCCGGTCTCTTCATGTCAATCGTCTCTATCTTCCACCACCCTCCAGGGCTCACCTGCAAACCACTCGCACCTCCGCTTTCTTCTTCATCGGTCCCGCCCTCTGGAATTCACTACCCACTTACCTCAGACTCGAACAAGATTATCGCACCTTTGAGTCCCAATTGAAGACACATTTTTTTTCTGCTGCTTTTAACCTTCCCTCTCTTTCTGCATGAACCCCTTGCCCTCTTGTGTATTTCCTTTTCTCTGTCTGGTATGCTTGGACCTTTCTTTTCTGTCCTTTGGATTTTGTAATTTCCTTTCTTTTCCTGGCCTTTGGCCGTCTATTTTGATTTTTGAACTTTGTACACCGCTTTGCTTTTAAACTGAAAGGCGGTATATCAAACCTAATAAACATAAACATAATATTATGCAAATGAGGCTCCTTATGCAAATGAGACCCCGCAATTAATCTCCCCACATGGTCCCGCACCCCTCTTGGGCCGCCCCTGAGTACAAGGAGGAAGCAACATCAAAACACCCTCTTGACAGCGCCTATCATGACCAGCACCTCTCAAACAGCACTCCAGAGAGCTTTTGAATACTAAGCTCATGTCTATGGAACTCACTCCCACACCACCTAAGAGCAACTATGGACAACACTGACTTCCGAAAACAGCTAAAAACTCACCTCTTCATGAAATAGTTTGACACCATAGCAAACACACACCCTTAACATTCAAGAACTCCTACCAATCACTCCACCCACAATGCCTTACACTACACCAAACAGAGTTCTAAAGCCACACTGCAAATAGTTGAAATGTTACACAGTTAATTGGAGATATATTCAAAAGAATTGTTAATTGTTCCTTGTAAAATAGTTGCTGAATGTACCTGCTCTGTGTAAAACTGTCATGTTCATTGTAAACCGTCTTGATAATACTGAAAGGCGGTATATAAAAAAATGCCAAATAAAGGCGAGTGGTCTAAGATGATTTATTAAAAAACAAAAGGTAATCACGAACACACAGGAATACTATATGTTGAACCCGGCATGGGCATGTTTCAGCAGAGCCTTCGTCAGGGGTTGGAACTAAAAATAAATTGAATTACACTAAAGGATTCAGTATTCTTTTTTTAACATTTTTAAACCTGTTTTTAACTTTTTGGTATCAACTCTTTTATTTGTACATTTATACGAATTTTGATCATTTATAAATAATCTTGGACCACTCGCCTTGTACTGGTATCACTTTGTCCTTGGAGGTCCCTTGTGCTTTTCTTCCTTGAACCAGTTTTGGTAGCACCAGTATGTTCTCTCCCTGGAAAGACCTTTTAAGCTATGGGGAGGATGCACTGCAATAGATCTGGCCAAAAGAATCTCTGTTCTCCTAGGCTGAGGACACAGAAGAAGGAAATAATAAAGAATGGAAAGAGGTAGTATCCCTCACACAAAAATATGTGAAGAACTTCATTATGCTTCACTCTTGGAGTACTGTCACCATAAAATAATACATAGAAGATTACGCATTAATAAAGGACCTGGCTTGTGTCAGGATGATGAGTCTTTTATACAGTGTTGGAATGCCAGCCTGAACAAGTGCTCATTAGACCTCATGATTCTGTTTATTAATATTTCCAAAAAGAAGGCAGAAGGCATGTGGCAAGAAATGGACGAGAAGTTAAATGCACTTAAGGAAAATGATTTTTTATATGATACACTAATTGTGGATCATAATAAAAACATCAACATATATATAACAAGGAAGTCAAAGATAAACAACTAAAAAAATTCCATGTGATAAGGTGGACTATAAAACTGAGTATGTTTACCCATGGAGTAATAAAAAGGAGATAATTTCCAAAAGCGTAGTTACCTTTCCCAATAGAAAGGAAGAAACCAAAACAACACATTATACAACATCACACAATGATGCTCAGGCTGAACACACTCGTAAGAGAAGCCGCAGCCAATCTAAGGACTCCTCAACATCTTTATTTAGTTCCAACAAAAAAAGAGAAAATGAATGGTTTTTCAAGATGGACAAACTTTGGAAGGGAAGAGAGAAGACTTGGAATCGAACCCCTCCCCAACAAATGGGAGTCCAATATCTAGCAATTCTACAGAAAATGGGATTTGAATGCTCACTGCTATCCCCCATGTGGCAGAGGGAGAGGGAAGGAAAGATGGGGCATGGACAGATCTGACATGCGGAGGGACAGATCAGATACGAGGAACCCCCCAAGAGATATTAGAGGCTGGGGTCATGAATCTCTCTGATTATACTTTATCAAAAGATGAGACCCAGCTTCTAAACAAGGGTCTATCATTTGTATCTATCTGATCCTACAATCCCTTTGAAACCCTCATAGACCTGTACCGATTTTTTAGAAAAATTCAAATTATGGATTTTTTTGCCACATGACCAGATACAAATACCAACATATCCATTGTTAAGAAACCATCCACCTGGTTCCCTCCCAACTCAAGCAACCCAGTAATTGAATCATTTGAAAAAGTAGCTCTAAAATGAATTGAACAATTGGAGGCTAATCCCCTATTCCCATTCTACAATCTAAATAGATCTGAAAAAGCTGCCCTCTTATCTTTTAAGTAATCTAAAAATAGTTATCAAGCCAGTGAACAAAGGGGGTGCAGTTGTCGTCATAAATCTGGCCTCATTACATCAGGGAAATTAATAGACAATTACAAGATAAAAATTTCTATGAACATTTAGATTGGGACCCCATAGTTACTTTGAAAAAAAGTATTGATTCATTGATTAAAAGACATGTTTTGAAATAGACTATTTGACTCAAAAAGAGTGTGCTTTTCTTACCGTTTCCTATCCCATTGTACCTACAGTGTACATTTTACCCAAGATCCACAAATCTTTAACAAATCCATCCAGACGTTGAATAGTTTCCACTATTGGTTCATTCTTTCAAGCCATCTCACAGATGTTAGATGTATTGCTCAGACCCTTTGTTTTAGCACCTCTTTCCCTTTAATAGGTTTAAGAGCCTATACATCTAAGGGGTATGTTTACTAAAGGGGGTAAGGAAGCAAAGGTGCTGATAACAGGCGTTAAAGGTGCCTGTGAGTGGTTAGTGGAGAGCCTGCCTGCAGGACACATTGCTCCCATGGGCAGAAGGCTGTGAGAGGCCACAATCGCTACTCACAGCCTTCTACCTGTGGGAGCGGCGTGTCCCATGGGTAGGCTCTCCACTAGGTTGCCAGTGCTCCGCAGGTCATCCTGAGTAGGGGTGGACGGACAGTGATGGTGCCCTTCTGACATCTGCTCCTGTGGGCAGGCTCGGTTTCTCAGGGGCCTCAGTCATGGCTTGCACAGCCCATGTCTGCAGGATATACTGCTCCTGCAAGCAGAAGGGTGTGTAGAGAGGGGATGATATGGTATGGAGATGGGGTAGATGCTGGTTGCAGGGGGGATAGGAAGGGAGAGGGCAGACAATGAAGGAAAGAGAGAGCAGAGGTACTGGATGGAGGGAAAGAGAGAGCCAGAGAGAGAGAGATACACTGGATGATAGGGGAAGAGATATCAGATATGGAGGGGAAGAGAGAGTGAGCAAAAGACTGGGGAATAATGGACCAGGGAAGAACAGCTGAGGAATGGAAGGACTGGGGTGAAGGTTGAAAATTGGTAGGTGGATGGTATAAAAAAAGAGGGAGAATGAGAAATGGATAATAAGGAGTAGTGAAATCTGGGTGGACAGAGAGAGAAAAATAAATGGAAGAAAACTGAAAGGAAGAAAATCAATATCAAAAATGGAAGGAAGTGAAGAAAACAAAAGGAGAAACAAAAAATGGCAGATTGACTAGAGACTATTGAAAGAAAGCTAAGAGAAGACAGAGGAAAGCAGAAGCCTCAGATCGGGACCAGCATGATCAGAGAATAAAATGGTCAGACATCAAAAGGTAGAAAAAATTATTTTATTTTCAATTCAGTGATTGGACTTTGCGCTATCTTTATATTTTACATGGGGTAGTTTCTCCAAATGGGTTAATTTTGCATATATTATGGCAGTTGCAGACCTCACTTCTAAGCCAGGGTATATGGAGAATAATCTTAGTCTCTCAAATTTACTGCTAATGCTCGGCATAATACTTGCATCGTGTCAATGGGGAACTGCATCTTTTATTTCTCTGGTGTTGCATCAGATGTGGAGGCTGGCTTCTGGGGGTTTCAGTTTAATTTTACTCTACAAATTTTTATTTTTACTTTAGGTTGTGGTCACATATTCTGTACTTGGTGAGGGTCTGTGTTCTGAGTATGTGACTGAGGCCAGGTGTTCTGTTAACTTGGAGTTTGTACATAGGGATCTTGTAGTAATTTGATTTGTTCAGATGTTCAGATTGGTGTATGGATGTTCCAGGGCCCTCTGCAGTATTTATAGTGCTGCTTTTTTTCTGGGTAGGCCCCTTGTATGAGTTTTGGAAGTTTATGCTGATATGGTATGGTCGATTTTGCCTTGTAAATCTTCGGTGAATTTTGTAGGCTTTTATATTCGTTCCTAATATGCCTATTGATAGTGAGATGAACAGAATCAGATTTATTTTTAATATATTGAGTTCTGTGGGTGAATGTTTTACTTCTGCTCTGCACCCATTGTCAAGGGAGAGGTTTCTGTGGATGCAGAATATATATTCAAAAAGAAAAAGTGAGAACCATAATGCAGTTTAAAACAGAAAAAATGAATTATAATTTGGTATTATAAACTGTGCTGTGGTTCTCACTTTTTCTTTCAGCTCCTTAGTGTGTGGACATCTTGCATTTCCTTTGTTTTTTTTACAGAATCTATATTTACATTTACATCATGCTGGTCTAGTATGCAGTTTGAGGTGTTATGTTGGGGTTGCTAAACCCTTCTTGGTGTTTATGTTGGAATGGACAGTGTCGTGTTGGGGTCACAAGGTCCCTTTTGTTTTTCAGTGGATGGTAAGTGCTGTGTAGGGGCCACTGAGCCTTTCTTTGTTTTTCAGAGGGTGGGAAGTGTTGTGTTGGGGTGCCAAGTCACTTTTGTTTTTGTGGAAGTGGGAGATGCTGCAAAGGTGCTGTTGAACTCCTCTTGTTTAGCATATTTAGCAACATGTTTCCTAGGCTCTGCACTGGAAACATGAACATAAGAAATGTCATACTGAGTCAGACTAAGCCCAGTATTCTATTTCTAACAGTGGCCAATCCAGGTCACAAATACTTGGGAGGTTCCCAAAAAGGCACACAGGTTCCACAATGCTTGTCCCAGGGCAAGCAGTGGATTTCCCAGGTCCTCTTTAATAGTAGTTTATAGACCTTTCCTCCAAGAACTTGTCCAAACCTTTTTTAAACCCAGCTACACTAACAGCTTTTACTGCATCCTCTGATAACTAATTCCAGAGTTTGATTATGCAGGGCCATAGGCTAACTGCAAGGAGGCAGTTACATCCCCTGCAGTTACCACATTTCAGCATGGCAAAACAGCTGCTGGTTCAACTAAGGCCACCCACTTAGATGACATTAGTTGCACTCATGTTACTTGTGCTGAGCCATTATGTTTGTTTCTACTGCAAATGCAGATGCCTACGTGTGAGCGTTCTTTCTCTGCTTCACTCTGCAGTAATGTATAATTTTGGGAAAGAAATCCTGTAAACCTAACAGTAATGGGTAACAGCATTTTTTTTACTACATATGTCTGTTTTTAGTTTATACTGATATATTCCCTACTTGGTGAAGATATATCTCTGTTCTGCATATGTGTGACTGGGGCTACATGTTCTATTTGTATGGAGTTTCTATGTATGGAGCTGTAGTAATCTGGCTTGTTCAGTTTTTGAATAGGAATATGTATGCTGTAGGGCCCAATGCAATATTTATGGTTCTGCCCTTATCTAGGTATACTCAATGTTGTGTGACTTTTGGAAGTTAGTGCTGTTATGGAATAGTAGATTTTCTCTATGGATCCTGTACTCTGGGTTCTTGGTGAGGTCAACTGTAGGTTATTTGTTGGGGGATGGGTATACTGGAATGTGTATTGTTTTTGAGATTTGTAGTTTTGCATTCTTTATGTTGCCAGATTGAAATTTAAAATATTTTGCCAGTTCAGATTCAAGGAAATTTCAAATTTTAAGGGAATGTCTCCGTTTAATTTTGTTCGGTAGCCTGATAGCTTCACTGCTGCTGAGTTTCGGACTTTTCCAGCTCAATCCAATCCAGCATTTGAATTCATGGCTACCAGGATTAGTTTCTCATTTTATATCTTCCCTTCTCATCAATAATCTGGTCATAGCAAAATACATTTGATGTGCAGAAACTTATAATGGTTTGATTAGGGGGGGGGCAGTGTAAGTGGCTTTTCATTAATCAAATTTAATGTTTTATTATTATGTTTATTTTATTGTAACATCTGTTTTACTAAATTACAAGTGCATGTTTAGGAGCCACCTAGGATTTTGGATGGGTGGCATATACATTTTAAAATAAAGTATGCTAAATTTATGCAAATAATGCCACAGTGAGTTTCCACAAATGGCCCTCCATAACCCTCATGCCATCTCGGGGGAAAGTAGACAGGAGGGTGCACTAGGAGATAGAAAAAAGCAGAAACCTCAGATTGGGACCTACATGATCAGAGAATAAAATGGTCAGACAACAAAGTTAGAAGAGAATTTTATTTTCAATTTAATGATCAGATTTGGCGCTATCTTAATATTTTATACAGTACATGGAAATGCATCTCTTTCTATTTCTCTGGTATTGCACTGTATGCAGAATCTGGCTTCTTGGGGTTACAGTTTTATTTTTATCTACTTATGTTTATTTTTAGGTTATGGTCACTTATTCTGTACTTGGTGAGGGTCTGTGTTTTGAGTGTGTGACCAAAACCAGGTGCTCTGTTAACATGGAGTTTGTATGTTGGGATCTGTACTATAGTAATCTGAATTGTTCAGCTTTTCAAATTGGTGTTGGCTGTTCCAGGGCCTGCTACAGTATTTACAGTGATGCTTTTTTTAACCCCTGCGACTACACATATAAATTATTTGTAACCCCAAATAATCATCCAAGTTTAGTACCTTTGTTTTATGTAGACTTCTTCTTGGTTAATATTATATGTAAACCACTCTGAATTCTATGATATGGCGGTATAAAAAAACCTGTTAAATAAATTAAATAACTATGTGAGTTTTGGAAGTTGGTGCTGATATGGTATGATATGGTAGATTTGCTCTATAGATACTCAATGACTTAATTGTAGGAGTTTGTATTAGTTCACAATATGCCTGGTGCTGGAGAATGTTTGTTGTTAGTGAGATGATCAGAATCAGATTTTATTTTTAAGATATTGAGTTCTGTGGGTGAATGTCCTGGTTCTGCTCTGCACCCACTGTTGAGGAAGGGGGTTCTGTGTGTTAGCTACCAGAACAGATTGGGTTCTTTATTCTATGTATCAGTTATCCCAACTGATACTATTTCTTATGTATATCACAGTTACCACAACTGAGCTTCTATATATCAGTTACTCCAACTGATATTATTTTCTCTCAGTTACCACAACTGATGCTTATGCTATGAATTTGGTTTCATCTCCCTGGATCCTGCTTCTCAGTACAAGCGCTTGGGAACAGCAAATAAAAACACTATAGGTATGATATAAACTGCTCAGTTTATTCAGGGTATACATTAGCTTGTATAGCCTAAAAATGTACCATATACGTCATAGAAAATTACAGATGCAAGGCTGAATTATATTAGGGTAAGATATCATCTTTGCACAGCTGTTTGCAGAGTTAAAAGGTTATCGTTACAGAGCTTTGATCTCTTTACTTATTTCTCCATGCAATGTGTGTGCATTCCTTTTGCAAAGCTAAGCTAAAGAGCTTTTCTGCAAGGTTAGCAAATGACCTGTGTCCTACCTTCACAGTAAACAAAATAACAGACTTGTCTGCAAAGTTGGTAACTGACCTATGTCCTACATACACAGCAAGCAGACTAAAAGATTCTTCTGCAGACTTGGCAAATGACTTGCGGCCTACACTGGCAGCAAGCATACTTGTAATAACCCTGATATGTCTGATACATATATACAAAATTCCTTCTAATATATACATATTATTCCTTCATACATAATATTCCTTCTGTCACTGTGGATGCAAAATATATGTTCAAAAAGAAAAAGCAAGAACCATAATGCAGTTTATAATTACAAAATAAAAATACGTTATAATTTAGTTTTATAAACTGTGCTATGGTTCTTGCTCTTTCTTTTAGTTCTTTTGTGCGCAAACATCTTGCATTTCCTCATATAATCTAATCAGCTTTTTGGTTTGGTTCAGTCACTGATTGGAATTTTGAGAAAGCCCCCGCTCCCCAACTACCGGGGGTGTGGAAGGGGGGGTTGGGTACCATCT
Organism: Ichthyophis bannanicus; assembly: GCA_033557465.1. NCBI lineage: Eukaryota > Metazoa > Chordata > Amphibia > Gymnophiona > Ichthyophiidae > Ichthyophis > Ichthyophis bannanicus. The sequence goes on along the minus strand of CM066032.1, from coordinate 373,968,667 downwards.
CATCTCTCACCTCAGGCAGCAGATTGCCTTGATCCGCCCCTGGGTGGGAGACCTGTGCATGTCATCCCGAGGAGGGCAGGAGGGTCAGCGATAGACCGCAGGAGTCACGAATGTGGTTTGAGCTAGGTGTATGTGCAGGTGTACCTATCTTGTAGTGTACAGCACGTGACAAGGGACTGCACACCCTGCATATGTGCTACCTCAGAGGTTAGTGCCACACTGGCACAGCATACCTCTGCATGCGACTATGGTTTGGTATTAAAGGTACAGTGGAGGGACAGGCATCTTGACCTCACATGTGGCTTGGCCTTTGGATAAGGGTTGTGTACTGCAGCTGTGTGTCTGTTATGCTGCTAGTGTACTGAGTGTGCAGTGCAGTGCAGTGTGTACTGCATGTGTGCCACTGTAGGCAGGCCGTAGGTGTAGTGTAACACTGTCTCAGACTGTGCCAGCCACATTGTTTCATGTCCTGGGTTTCGCCCATTGCAGGCAGGGACCAAATCAAAGGCCCATCAGTCTCGTCAGTCCCATCAGTCCCATCAAAAGGGAATCAAAGATCCATGCAGTCTCTCTGATTCTAGGCAGTGCTATGGCAAACAATGTGGAGGTGTAGCCTCATGGTTAGAGCACTGCTTAGTAAATGACAGGCCAGGGTTTGACTCCCATGTGTTCTCATTGTGGCAGTGGGAAACTCACTTCAATATACTGCCAGAAACAGTGCATTGACTGGAGGACACATACAGTCAAACCTCGGTTTTCATTTGCCCCGGTTTTCATACGCTTCGGTTTTCAACGTCTTTTCTGACTGAGATTTTGTCCCGGTTTTCATGCATTGCTTCGGTTTTCAACGTCTTTTGACTGAGATTTTGTCCCGGTAGCAGGGAAGAAAAGCTGTCAACGTAAGCAGGAGATGTTTCATGAATGTGGGAGGCAGTTCTTTCTCTTGCAGGGTACGTCTGAAGCTATATCATTAAGATTTTCTGCCATTCTGAAGCATTGAGCAGATAATGTAAAGGTATTTTAATGGACTGAATTCAATGTGATTCCGAAGAGAGCTGGGCACAGCAGCTTGTCAGGGGTGGCTAAGGCCAGATGTTAACATACTGTACTGTACAGTACTGTACTTAGCTTGCTTTCAGTGATGTTAAATGTTCATTTATCCATTTCATTAGTCATTTATATTTATTTCTCATTGTTTTCTGTATGTAAAAATATAGTTATTCTCTATAAAATGTATTTTTTGTGAATATTTTTGGGTGTCTGGAACGGATTAATTGGATTTACATGATTTCTTATGGGAAATATTGCTTCAGTTTTCATACGTTTCGGTTTTAGTCAGACTGTTTCGAACGGATTAATCATGAAAACCGAGGTTTGACTGTATTCTTATATTTGTTTATATGTTAGGATAACACATTGGGTCTGCAATCATGCACATCTGACAGTATGACTTTATCGGCTCTGCTGTAGCCCATTGCAAAGGGTCAGACATGTTCACCTTGCAGATGTATGACACATGAGCTATACATGATTGGATTATTTTGTCATAACTGTGATGAACATATTTGGTTCCATCACGTGTATGCAGTACATGCAGGCACGTCCCACTCCTTGAAAGGCCACCTGCAGGGATCATCACAAGCACCTACTTGCTTCATATGGGCAATATGCGAGACACTTGTCCAGTTGTTATATGCACAAGTCAAGCTGGATAGAAAAGCTGACACAGCTGTGATACCCACATATCTGGTAATGGAACTTTCCCATGGCACAGCTACACTTTTTTCACACACACTACAACTGCATTTGTGTGGTCATATCAAGTACATTGGGGCAGAAAGGGCACTCTCATCTACCACCATCCATCCTTCAGCCCATCCATCAACATATGCCCGTTATGTACTATCATGTATTCTCCTGCCAGCCGCTACACCATGGCCCACATAGGAACAGTTTAATCATTTGGATGTATCACTCACACCTCTTCTGTGAATGATCTGCACATCAGCACTCCTGCTTGGTCATCCTGTTGATGCTCACATCATGGTGATTCTGGCTCCACCAGGGGACACTTCTTCACAATCCTATGCCACACACTGATATTACAGCATGGGCACCCCTCACTGATACAGTACAGCTGCCTCCCATATGCTCATCCTACTTACTGACTGACATGTAGGATGCCCATGGATCTGACAGGTCCATCAACTCCTACTATTCCTTCCATCCATCACCTAAAATGTGACTTTCACAGGGGCTCCCTTATACTGCATTAGGGTGACTGCCATTTTCGGGCACCGTAATGCCCGATGTCTTGTTAGTGCCCAATAAGTGGAGCCAAGTGTCCTTATTGCTGGAATGCCTACTGCCGGCCCCGGCTTTTACAGCATAATGACACCCTCACCACTGCCATTACCGCTTGCTAACCGGTGCACCCTTACCACCCTTTAGTAAACATACCTCTAAGAGTATGCCTGGGGTGAGTGGGAGGGAAAGAAACACAGTAAAAGCTGTCTTGCTACACAGTGCCCTGACCTGTGCTTCTAAGGTAATCTCTTAACAATTTCCTGGGTGATTCACATAGCCATTGAATACTTACAAGTGCAGATTTCTTTCCAGCAGTAGCAGTCCCTTTTGGTAGTCCTTGGAGACTGAGAATCACAGAGCTCTGGTTGACCTATTTATACCTTTGCTTGCTTGGTTTGATAGAGGGAGCCTTTCACATTGCTCCTTTGATCTGTCACTTGGCTTTAACACCCATTTAAAACAATTTCACAGGTCTCTTGCCTCCTAACTGGAAGGCCAATTGTAGAGGTCTCTAGAAACATTTTTTTAAATATCATCCCCGTGGTTAAAAACCCTGTTCTAATATGGCATTTACTGATGCATGCCATTTTAAACATGGGGATGCTTCTAAAATAACTCCCAAAAGGAGTTATCAGATAGGGCCTTTGAACTGTAAAGTATCACTGTCTCACCACCTCCTTCTATTCTTCTATCCCATGTAATAACATATGCAGATAGCAGATAGCCTAAGACTTAGATGAGTTTGCGCTATTTAAATCCATTATAATTGCATTGCTTCTTCATTGACCTGATGAAGAAAGGATAACTTTTGAAAGCTTGTTAGATACAGTAAGTTAGTCCAAAAAAAGGGTATCTCTTACAGCTTGTTTGTTAACCTTCAGTTCCACATTTTCAAGTGGATTAACATAGCTACTACAATTCCCTTATACACATTTGAATTTTTCCACTGTTTTCGAACTTCCCACCTCTATTGAAAGTCTGTTCTAGTGTATACGCATAGTCTCACATTCCATTAGGATCTTCTCTCCTTTCAGCTTCATATGATGATCCCTTTTTCTCAAACTTTTCATTCATTGGAAAAAGCCACATTCTGATACATTGAAACTTGCTAACTGTGTGAAGGTTTGAATTATCTCTTTTCCATTATCTTAAAGAAGGGTTTTCAAACTTCTTCCGGGAACCACACAGAGTTTTCAGGATATCCACAGTCAAGATGCATGAAATCAGTTTGCATATACTGAGTCTTTAATGCATGCAAATTCATCTCATGTATATTAATTGTGTATCTCCTGAAAGCCAGACTGGCTATATGGTCCCTAGGACAGGTTTGGAAAGCTCTGTTCTAGATATGGAGAGTACCTGTACATAAAAAGGATCATGTAAGAGTAGACCAAGGGTGTGAAACTGCAATGCTGGAGGGTTGCAAACTAGTCAGATTTTCAGGAAATCCTTAATGAATATTCATGAGATTCATTTACATGCACTGCCTCCATTGTATGCAAATACAATCTTATGCATATTCATTAGAAGTATCCTGAAAACCAAACGGATTTGCGCCCCATCCAAGATTGAAGTTTGGTGATATATTGAAAAGCAGGACTGCTAAGACACTTCCTCACGAAAGATAGTTTAGCTGTTAGTAGCATTAACCCCATTTGCTGCAAAGATTCACACCTTACTTTATTTACCAGTTCTCTAGCATATCAGTATATTTTTGCGTAACTTTTTCAAATAGAATTCACCCATAATGAGAATTCCCCTGCCGGTCTCAAATATCAAATAACTATAATTGCACATCATTTTCAGGTGAAACCATAGTTACCCACAGAACCACACTGTCCTCTGACTTGAACTCTGTTCTCATTGACCTTGTATTTATGGATTTAGTTTTCAGTGTGTCAGCAGTCATGATAGACTAGCTCAGTTTTCCTCTCCATATGTTCCTACAGATGGCACCTTTCAATTTCTTTGATCTAATACTCTCTAGTATATAAAAAAAAAAGGAAAATTGGATCTAAAGTCAAAAAAGATGCATGGCCTGTATGTAGAAAGAATATTGAAACATTTATTGAATATGTCTAAAGAAAGATCTAAGCACCAAATGCCTGCAGTGCTGTTAAAGAGAAGCATACTTCTGTGCGAAGACAGAAAAGGGAAGCAGCAATCTTACCTTGACCATTTTTGGTGTTCAAGTAGCTTTTAAATATGAAGATAAAGTATATTTAAGAAAAGAAAATCACAGATTGCAACTACTGACTTAAAGTTAAGAGAAATAGTTATGAACGTGTGTTAGGGGATGTTATTTTTCCATGAATAGCGCAGCTTAGGGGGTTGGATACCAGTTGCCTTTTGCATTTAACCATGCGAGTTTCTAACTAGCGGTATCGAGTTGCTACAGGTTGGTGACTCCTGCGGTAGCTTAAGTGTGGTAAAATGTGATAATCTATTTCAGCTTAGTAAATATGCCAAAGAAAGACCCTTGATTATTGTGTAGCATAGTTGTCCAATAAGTAGGATATATCATTATTAACAATATGTGCCACGCCAGCCTTTTTCTAATCCCACTGACAATTCGTGAGCTCTCTTTTCTACTGAGAGATTGTTCTTGTTGAGAGCTTCCCTCCACAAGGGAATTTCTTATAATTATTTTCCACTAATGCTCAACTATTACCATACATTGCATGCTTGCTTTTGCTTTCTTCACCTGTAATTCTATTTGACATCTGTGTACAGCACTGTGAAACATAATAAACCTATAATTTATCATCATTTATATCCTTTTCCGCCTGCATAATTATACTGCTTCAATGCATTGTGAATTAGGTAGATACACAAACAGTTATACAGTGAGTAGACGTTACATTAGCACATAAGATAAATATTGGAGTTAAATATGAAGATTTTACTTTCTAGCATTTTTTAAAAATTCAGTGGGTTATGTTTACTAAACACACGGTATCAGTGGTGCACCAAAAAGTAGCATGAGGCCCCGGCTACCCTGCGTCTGGGTGCCAACTGGGCAGGATGGGGGCATTCCCACCAAGACATTGCTAAAGTGGGCATTTGGAACTCATATTACCTGCACCCGCAACCAGTTTACCGCAGTGACACACGATAACTGCAGGGGGGGATGTAACGCCCTCCTGCAGTTAGCTCGCAGCCTCACGCTATTAATGCTGCCCATATATGTCTTACCGTCACGGGGCTTAGTGAACAAGCCCCAATGTTGTTTCTTTATTATGTAATTAATAACTTTATTTACATGTGTTTAAAGCAACACTATTTTCTCAAAAAATCAGCTTGCCTATTTCTTGTCTTATCATGTACTTGCTCTCTCAATCTTTTATATTTATTTATTTATTTATTTGGTATACATTTGTATGCCGCCACTTCCAGCGATCAGCAGCGGACCAATGGTGTAAAATACATGGGAGTAAAGTATAAAATCAGATTGAAAATACAGTATGATTTGAGGGAGGGGTTACACCACAATCACATAGAAATTACAAATATACATTACATTTTGATCACCCGGGTTTGAGCAACAAATGAAATAATAAATATACATTTGATTGATCAGATTATAAATATACATTTGATTGACCAGATAAGTTACAGTTTTATCACCCAGTTTGAGCAACCAGATAAATTACATGTTTATCAAGAACATAGATTACAGTTGTATAATACATTGGCAGATATGCAATCTTATTAACATTGACATCGGATCTATTTTTCTACCTCTTGTGCTTCGGGGGGTTAGGCAACTTGGGTAAGGAGGGAGTGTTGAATCTGCCTAGGTGATACCGTAATGTGTTTGGAACAGGTGGGTTTTAAGCTTCTTTCTGAAGTCCTGTATATTGTTGATCAGTCGTATCTCATGAGGTAAAAATGCAATGTGTGCCTTCGAGTCAGTCCTGACTCCTGGCGACCCAGAAGCTCCTGGGTTTTCTTGGCAGTGTCACCAGAAGTAGATTGCCAGGCCTTTCTTCCGAGGCAATGGAGGGTTAAGTGACTTGCCCAAGGCCACAAGGAGTGCTAGTGGGACTTGAACCCTGGTTGCTTGGTTACTAAGCCAGTGTTCTAACCACTAGGCTACTTCTCCACTCATGAGGTAGTTTGTTCCAAAGCATGGGTGCAGTGTACGTGTATGCCCGGTTGCTCGTTCCCTCTTTGACATCTCTTATACTGCTGGGAACGCAGAGTGTGTTCAGGTTAGTAGTCCTTCGGCATCTGTTAAGGGGCTGTGTGGTTATGAGGTTATCGAGGAATGATGGGGATATCCTGTGAATGATTTTGAAAGTTGTTACCAGTATTTTGTATACTGCACATGCAGAGATTGGGAGCCAGTGAAGCTCAATCAGTACTGGTGTAATGTGATCCCTCAGTTTCTTATTCAAGATGATCCTGGCTGATACATTTTGCGCCAATTGTAAGATGTTTATGTTTTTTTTTGGTAGACCATTGTCATTTGTGGCTATTTGATTTCTTGCAAATGCAATGTGTGCCTTCGAGTCAGTCCTGACTTAAATGTACTTTTTTAAAAATAGGTGCTTACTGTTAGCATAGTCATATTCTCTCTTTCAAAAACAAATCTCAAATAGATTTCATTTTTTCAGGCTTTCTTGGTATATTCGTGGCTTATGATCTCAGCATAGGGTTTTGATGAAGAATAGTGTAACAGCCCCTTAATTTATTTAGCTTCATAATGTGGAAGTAGCTATGGAGGAGAAATTTGAAACTGTTATAAACATTAATATACGAGGCATAAAATACAAGGTGTTTTTTTTATTTAAGCTGCCAACTGCATTATCTAAAACCATTATTTTAAGGTCAGTGCTGAATAAGCGTACCTCTCATCTTGCTTCAGACTGAGAAAGCTGCTTGAGACAGACGGATGGCTGTGCTTCTGGTACTTTAAGACAGCATGATTCAAACTAATTCTTTGATTTAGAGTGAGGTTATTGGGAATTCCACATGCCACTGTGTGCAGAAGAGCTTTCTTGCATGGATTTAGCAAAAGATAAATCGCAATTTATGAAACTTAAGATTTCTTGATCCAGAGGCAGCAGCAAGATGGCACTACTTTTGTTCATGAGTGTGTATCATTTCTTAGCACTAAATTCTAGAACCCTTTATTAAATACCTTGGTACCTACGCAAGGTTACTGCAAACACCCTTAGGTGAGCAATTAAAATTGAATGACAGCCCAAAATGGTTTATGTATGAAACTTTGCCAGCACTGATTAAAGCACATAGGTCATGTCATAGATGCAGAAACAAGCTCCCCAATCCCTGACTAACATTAAGGTAGTATACATTTCAAACAAATAGGGGCCAATTAAAAAGATTTTTCTTGACTTGTATCCCCTGCTCTTAATGAACTTGTGGGGAAAGCAGGCAATTTGTTTGCACAGGTTAAAAACTTCATGTATCAGTTGTGTTTTATTCAATTCCATTAGGATTGGGTTGGTACAAACAGGAATGTTAAATCAGCTACAGACATATTACACGTGTAAACTACTTTATGGGGTAATTTATAAAGGTTCTTTTTCTTGTGTAAAACATGTTTTACATATGGAAAAAATGTTATAACATTTTATCACATTTATATGGCTGTGTGTAATATTCACACTTGAAAGGTCATGATCCATACCGTTTTTCATATAGACCATGCTTTAAAGTGCTCCCGAAGCCTTAGGGTATATGTACTAAGGATTACTAAGGATGCCACACTTTAGAGTGTGCAACAGCACACACTTAGGGACCCTAGCAGACGTTAAAGTATGGGGCGGAGATAGAGGAGGGTTCTTTTTCCCATCGCAAAGGCCATTAGCGGCTAATCTATTTCAGGTGTTAAGCAGACAGAAGGGGCTTCAGCAGCGCTTAGCATGCAGCTGTTAACATGCACTAAAGGATGGTGCCTTAACGCAGGATATGAGAGCCTATGTAGTAGAGAGATCAGAAGTGGAAGTGCGGGATGGGAAACAAAGGAATTAAATAAATGGACAAGTCAACAATTTCCATATGGTCACTTTCATCGTGAGACAAGTGAGTGTGTTGAATCAATGTGGAGAAAGCCAGTTGGATTGATATCGAGTGACGGTTACTGAATGAATCCACTGTGTTGTCAGGGTGGAATAGGATTGGGTAGAGG